>OY747713.1:36655460-37855460 GCA_963556495.2 Valencia hispanica | reverse complement strand
TAAAAGAAGCAGATGCGGAACGATGTTGAGGCGGAGATGGGAGGCAGGTTTAGGCTACAGGCAGCTCTTAAGAGTGTGTACAGTTTGGAGTTGAGCCCTGGGAGGCCAGCCGTATTCCTCCCCATCACTTCCACTTCATTACGCCGGGAGCGGACATACATTATTCAGCTCTGCAAGCCTCGGTCCCCCGGGGGACCGATAGATAGAGCCTTCAACAAACACTTTAACTTACCTTCATTTGCTCATAGATCCCCTCTGATTGTTTGGCCATTAGGGCCTCGCAAAAATATTCGCACCCTCTGAACTTTGTCATGATAATGTTACAACCACAAAGTTCGGTGTGTGTGTGTTAGGGTTGGGATTTTATGTGACAGACCGACACAAAGTTGTGAATCACTGAAGTGGAAGGAAAACAGTAAATGTTTGCCAAAATGTTAGAGAAATAAAATCTGGAAAGGTGAGCATTTTTACTTTTGAGCCAATCATCTTTCACTGCAAAAAAACAGCTGCTAGTGATTTAGGGTTTACTTTAGAGGACCAAAGTTTTGGCCCATTTTTTTTTTTTTTTTTTTTTTTTTGCAAAGTACCTGAAAGTCAGATTGGGTGTAAAACATTTATAAACATCTCTTTACGAGTCTTGTCAATTATTCTTAATTAGATTTAAGTCTGGACTCAGACTCATTACAACACACGGCTATCTATCTCTACCATTCTATTGTAGCTCTGGCTTTAAGTCTGCTGTAATTGTCAGATGGAATGTAAAGATCCACTTCACTTTTAATTTTTTTACAGTCTGTTTTTTTTTTTTTTTTGGGTGGTTTTATTTTTGGAATTGCATTTAGCTCCACCCATCTCTCATCCACTTTGACCAGCTTCCTTGTCCCTTCTGAAGAGAAACATCCCCACAGTGTGATGCTGTCCCAACTAAAAACCAGACTTCTTCTGTTTTTTTCTCTCTTTCATTAAAAAAAATAGCTGGTTTATTTCTTTGGACTTAAAATTAAACTTTGTGTTTTTCTCTTCTCTTCCATGTTGACTTTGTTTTTGCCCATTAGGACTGAGCTGTATTTACCTCCATCCATCATCCTATCGACTCTAACCAGCTTCTCTGTCCCTAATAAAGAAAAGCCTTCCCACAGCACAATGCTGCCACCACCATGCTACACCGTTGAGATAGTGTGTCCAGAAATGGTAAAATGTATTTTGTTTTTTGTCATAAATAGGATCTTGCAGGTTACAGTTGTGTCTGACTTCACAAGAGCACATTCCTTCCTGGTTCCCTACATGGCTTATGACAACAAAGAACAGTTTTCTGTTGGCTTCCTTTCTACAATAGTGTTCTTCCTACCACTCTTACATCCTTATTGCTTCCTTTACTCATCCAATCAGCTTTGATGAATGATCAAGTCTTGCACAGAGCTCTGTGAGATGTTTAAAGCTTGGGATGTTGTTTTACAATTTAACCCTGCTTTAAACTTCTCCACATCTTCATCTTTGACCTGTCTACACACAGAGGGACTCAGTTCATTTTATTCAGGGATAAATAAGGAAATGATACTAAATGCAAATGAGTGTCACAACTTTCAGATTTTTTTTCTATGTGAAAATAATGTCTCCTTTCCCTTGCACTTCACAATCATGTACCACATTTGTCATTGTAATGTTATAAAACAGGAAAATTATTATTTGTTTAAGTGTAAAGTGTAAAATGAGGAATTATAACAATTGCAAAAATCAGTATTCTGGTATTCACTTTCCCTTTTTTAGAAAATGGAAAGTGAAATTAGGTTCTAGGTTGATCTAAGAATGACAATTTATTTTGGTTAAAAATGCAGAATATTACATTCCTCTACAAGACAGATCTAAAATGCAATATAATTAAATAAAAAAGTTAATCCCAAAAAACAAAAAAGTATATATGGATGCACAGTGGTATCTGTGATTCTGCCTTACAGGGAATACCATTAACACAGGGAGACGTTGCTTCGTTCTAAGCTGCATACCACTGCTTAGACCTCAGGTGCCATCCTCTGGTGTTTTGGAGCTACTGCAGCTAAAAACTGTGGCTGTGGCGGGGGCGGGGGGGGTGATCTGAATTTCTGTGTGTGGTGTTCTTACCCTGAGGGTGCAAAGGGCTCAGCTTGCAGCAGTTATTGACCAGGGTTAAAGGATCAGCCACAGTGTGGTGACCAAACCAAAGACAACAAAGTAGCCCTGCCTGTCTGCATGCATAGTTACACTTAGGTGTGGTTGCAGATTTCGTGTTCCATCTCTGGGTGGACCTCCCAAGATTTAAGGCCACCAACAATGTCAGGCTTTAAGTGAATTTGCATCATTTTTGACCCAAAGATAGGTTGTTGAACGCCCCACAAGCAAACACAAAAGGCAGTGAACACACAAAGAAGTTAATTTAATATCAAACTCAATTTTCCAGAGATCATAGCTGTGTGATTTTAAAGTTAAAACTGCTGATTGTTTAATATAATCATACCACAAATTAGAAAGCCTAGGGAGCCTCCCTTTTTCAAAGGCAAGGGCTGATTGGGGGCTTTAAACTAATAATCCAGAGCAAATGCTCCAGAACTCACACTGCACAGTTGACAGAGAAGTTGCATGTGATAGCAGTCCGTTAAGTGCTTCTTTCTACTGTGCTGACATTCCCCTGAGAAAGGCTGGGCAATAATTTCCTCCGATAGCCCCTTTGGGAGAGAGGCTGCTGGTTTTCTGTGTCCACTCCAATCACAACGCTAATGGAGAGGCGGGTTAGCATCTGTGACAGTGGGAAACCAGATCTCCACTCCCCCCAGAGTGTGTGTCTCTCGCAGATAAACAGTTGGCAGGTTTCCCCCTTCCTCCTGAACGTGCATGAACACACACACACACACTTAAGGGGGAAACGCAAGCTGGACGGGGTTAATACACTCCATTAAGCTCTATTACCCTAAACGACTTGGGCAAATGAATGAGGACTCACATTGCATCACAACTGTTTGTGTGTGTGCACACATGCACACATTTCATGTGTAATTACACTGTGAACATATGTGACCCGTGAGTCATATCTCATTATCCACAAAGTGAAAGACAGCAGAGGGAGGGACGGAGGGAGGGAGAGCTCTGTGTTACTACTGTACACTAGAGCAATCCACGTCTTCTGAAATCCTTTCAATCTAGTCCTCGCGCAAACCAACAGAAAGTATCTCTCTGAAAGGCATCGAAATGTTTATTTCAGCAGGAAGTTAAAAAATACTACAAAGTACAGCCATAGCTCAAGACTACCGCTTCCATAGAAATTAACTACTTATTATGCACTCCAAAAATCTGTTTTCATGGGGTACTGGCTAGATGAAACCCGGTGTTGAATGAAAGTCGTAAGAAATCCCCCATGGCGCCCAAAAGCCATGTAGGGGCCACAGCAAACACGTGGAAGAAGACGCTCTCACGTGATACAGAAATGTCATGCTTTGGCCTAAATGGAAAGTGTTATATCCGGCAGAAAACCAACACTGAAAATAACATCTCAGCTGTGACACATGGTAGGGACAGCATCATGCTGTGGGGTGTGGGTGTGTGGTACTTCTCTTCTAGTCAGAGTTGTTGGAAAGATGAATAGAGCTAAATACAGGGTAATACTGGAAGAAAACCTTTTGGAGGCTCTCGAAGACATCAATATACAGCTGGAGCTTCAATTGAACAATTCAAATTAAAGTATATCCATGCTTAATCATGTAAATCCAGTTGAGAAATAATTTCAAGAAAGGCACACTCCATCTGGCCTGACTCAGCTTAAGCAATTCTGCAAAGTTTCCACGTGTCCAAAGCTGGTAGACACATAAACCCCCCCCAAAAAACCTGCAGCTGTAAAATACAGGGAAAAGTGGGGTTGGACTTTATTGTCATCTATCATATACAATCTCAATCAGATAGATTGAAATTTATTGTTGTAGTATAACAAAATGGGAAATAGTTGAAAGTGTACTTTCGTATGGCAGGGTGTGGCTGGTTCAAAATGGTTCCCTCTTTTTAGTAGAAATCACCCTGCAGCACAAAATAGGTTTTGTTTAAAAAGAAACAGCAAGAAAATGTCCTATGAAGAAACAAAAACAGCGATGAATCTTATTTACAAGAAAAACATTTAGGACTCACGCCAACCTTTGTGTTAGTAGATGCTCCTCACTTCAGGGATAACAAGGACACGGCTGCTAGTTGAGAGCAGAGACCGCGAAGGTTCATATAGTAAAAGCAGCTCTGAAAGATAAGATGGCCCAAGATCATTAAGACACTTAAAAACCATTAAAAGAACCTTAAAATCGATCCTAAAACATACGGGGAGCCAATGCAATGAATTTAAGACGGGTGTTATGTGCTCCCACCTGCTGGTCTTCGTCAGGACACGTGCTGCTGAATTTTGTAGAAGTTGTAAACCTGATAAACTCTTTTTGGGAAGACCAGAAAGCAGGGCATCACAGTAATCAATTCTACTGGAGATAAAAGCATGCATCAGTGTCTCCGTGTTGGCCCAAGAGAGAATGCCTGAAAGCTTTGTGAACTGAACCAATGTTGGAAAAAGTTTACCAAATTTCCTTAGAAAAGAATTCGACAGACTGATAAGATCATGCAGAAGATGAAAACTTACTTTGAGTTACATAACTTCAAGAAGAATCTCCGACTGACCATTAAATCGTGGAGATTACCTAGCTTCTATCCATATCGTGCCAAATGATGTTCCTATAAAGTTGTATTTAGACCTTTTTAGTTTTTCTAACATGTCAAAAATTGAACTGACTTCTGACCATGATAGCATGTCATAGTTTCTTTTATGAGGCATATTTTGCAGAATTGTATTGTATTGCTTACCTCAGCACACTAAAATGTTTATGATCGGTAAAACTGCACATTGCATTCAATTGCAATTATCACTGCTGTGTCAGTATGTGTCCTATCTCAATTACATAGCTCTGCTTGGATGCAGTATTTGGTAAGACAATACATTTCAAGTGACAAGCATTCATATTTTGTACACCGATTAGATATTCTATGAGTTAGTTGGAAGCTTAACTGCCTTTAATGTCCAAACCTGATGTATGGCTTTAGTGCTAAAGAACACTGTGTGATGGTAAAGAAAGAAAAGTGTAAAGACAATGCGGGTTTATCCTGCGGTTCTTGGTAGCATACTAATTTAGAGGTCATATTTAATGGATTTACTCAGAACAGCACATATAGTTGAGAATACCACGTCCTCTCTTGTCCTGGCTGAAGACGTCTCTAATTACACCTTCAGGCAGATGATGCCTGATGACGTGTGCAAGGCCACCCTGCCATATCAACGTACTCCCTTCATCATCATTCATTCGACCTTATGATCTACACCTTGCTGAGAACAACCTCCTTGAAACAGAGTGACTTTGTGATGCTAGTTAGCTATGTTTTCTTTAAGCTTTTCTTTAATATTCAACTGCCAGCTTCTTCCTGAGTGTGATACATTGAGATCATGGATACCACAGGTTGGAGTATGATTTTGAATACAGCTGACTGGATCTTCTTTTGGCGAAAATGTCTCATCGGGACTCCTGCTGGACTGGCTTCTGGCAAGATACGGTCTTACCTCAGAATTGGTGTTTCTCTGCAGAGCTGAAAAGCGCTCATCAACTTTGCGGCAGAGGTGATGAATGAGTTTTAGATCCCAATCTAGGTCGCAAAAATAAAATACTTAAGACTCGACTTGCACTTGAGCTCTTTCATATGCCCAAGTTGTTGAAATGGAGAGCAACGATCTGTCATGTTAGGAATGTGCTCTCAGTTTCCTCCCTCTGCTACATTTTCCTTCTACTCTCCACTTTTTCATTATGTGCTGCTGTTTCAGCTTTTAAATGGAGTAAACAGGTTAACTTAGGTCCAGGAGCAGGACCACACCTCAAACCCGCTTCGTACTGCATTATCAGTTCTAACTCGTCTCACCTGGCGCCCCGGGCCTATTTCACATCTCTAATCACTCAGCAATCCATATCTAAACTTTGCCTTTCCTCGCGCGTCTCATTCGTTTTGCCCCCCGTCCAACCTGCTCCCCGGCCTAACCATATCCCTTTAGGCCACTCCATACCCCTCAGGTCCCGCAGACCTCAGGGGTATGCCGACCCCTTCCCTTGAATTACCTTGTTGTTGAAAGTGTGCTATACAAATAAAATTGCCTTGCCGTGCCTTCCCTTCCGTTGCAGCATCCATCGTCAGGCGCAGCTTCCCCATTTCTTGCTCCGGTTCACTCTTGGACCTAGTTTTCTAACATCTCTCTCTTTCAGGTTCCATCTGGGGGGGGGGGGGGGGGGGGGTCCTGAGCAGGCTCGGAAAGACGAATTCCTGAAGACTGAGAATGCCCCCCCCACACTGAGTCTTCCTCCTGGTCTCCGACGGCACATCTCCCCAGACCTTTCGTTCCTCCATGTCTTCAATAAAGGGTTTCATTCTGATCTGTAGGTCCTTGCTAGTGAAATTCATGTTCTTTCTCTGTCTTTTTCTCTTAATGGAAGCTACATCTTGCCTGACATAGGTGTGACACCTTACTGGAGGGGGGGAATCTGTTGAGCTACTACTGCCAATACTTTCTGCTTCTATTGATGATACGCTCAGTCCTGTCAATGTATAACCCGGTCTTTATTCTGGACAAAGCAATTGGCTGAGCTTTTGCTGCAACAAGCTGTATGTGCTGTCTTTTCACTTGAAACTGGCTCAGAGTGTATCTACTCAGCTGTGTTTCTCTCCCAGATGAAGCCACTAAAGGAGCTACTATTACCATTAACTTTTTATTTCTCAAAGTACTTCTGGATCAGTGCTTCTGTTTTGTTTTATTTTTGTTGAATATACTCTGTCTTCTCAAACCCCCAGTTGATTGTTACAGATGCCCGCTCGTAATGAGTCAAGTTCTGCTGGAAGTTTCTTCCTGTTAAAGGGGACTTTTTCCTCTTCACTGTCGCTATATGCATGCTTGGTATGAGGGACTGCTGCAAATTCAAAGAGACAATGCAAGCAATTGTCCACTGTTGCTACATCATTGTCTAGAGGGAGTGAATGCGGCAAGTCAATGACTCGTTGTAATCTGCCCAGTTTCCTTACCTAGAAACTAAATTAACCAATCTGAATTATAAACTGAACTTGACTGCTTTGTTTGATAGCAAGGATCAGTTGGAATGTATGTATGCTTGGATTAAAAATACTTTTTTTCTTGCAAAGTGCCCTAAGACGATGTGATTTATAACTGATTTTTCTTATTTAAGGAACATTGAGCTTTTATGCTCAAACAATAATTTACTCTTTCCAGGTAAAAAGTCAAGAAAGCTGTTGGCAACTGGAAATTTTAAACAAGGGTTTAATAGTTCCACCACCATTCAGCCTTTGGTTGGGAAACCTCTTTACAAGTGTTTGTCGAGCCCCTTTCTTGCTCCCCAGACATTTTACAAACTCAGGAACCAACAAAAACAGCAGAGATCATATACGCATTTATTCTCTTCTGCTTCCCTGCCCAGCACTAACACACCCGTATTTCTGAATGGATTCTGAACAAAGACGCAGCGAGTCCTCAGCCCCCTCAGGAGTCTCGCAGTAGCACACCAAGCTGAGTTGCTGCGCTAGACCGAACCGGTGGATAAACACAGTTTTTCAAAATGGCTGAAAGGAGCCAGCGATGCGAACACCCCCCCGTCCTAATCTGTCGCTTTCCTCAGATTATTGCCATGAATAGGCACACAAAAGAAAAGAATTATCACTCCCCTCTATTATAACATTTGTTGTGTGTATGTTCCCTGTATATTAAATTTGTCTTGTTTAAAAGGGAGTGACAATGTTTGCTGTTTGTCTGTATGCTACTCGCAGCTGCAATGAGACAATGAACGGAGGCTAAGTAGCAGCACTCGGTAAACTCTACATTGTGGTGATTGTTGAATTACCCATGAGTTTTGATACTTTGCCTTTGTGCGAATGCCTAATTCCACTAATCCCTATGGAAGAACAGTGAATAGCGTAAATTCCCTATGATATCTTGTTCAGGCTAAACATTTGCTCACTTACGTATACACTGAGTACAAAAAATTATCCTATTCACAACGTTACAACAGATTTAACCCCGCACCCTGCTATCCTGCGGTCACATGCTTTAGCTTCATTGCGTCATGGAAGTACATCTCCATTTGAAATTATGGCTCAGGAGCCAACACTCGCTTGAATTTCAAGTGAGTTTCAATGTAAATAGCTCTTCGAATTGACTTGACTTAATGTGGATGTAAAATTTATCTGGAGGCTCTCATCCTGTTCTTTCTGGCACCCATCGTGGTTAGTTTCACTAAAGCCGATGAAACACTGACCTGTCTTCTCGCGCTCCCTGATTTTTTTTCAACACCTTTGGTACCCCCTTTCATCTCTTTGCTTCTGGTCTCATTGTCCCACGGTTTTTTCACCAGCCTTACCCACATCTCTTTCAGTCTGACTGGACCTCTCAGTGGGGCTATAGATTCCTAACTTGTCTACATTTACCCCCTGAGTTGGCCGGCCCGTAGGCTGTCGAGAAGGGAGTCTCCCCTTTAGCGCCTTACCATTCTCCCTGAGTCAGTTCACGCTCTCTGTTTTCACGACCTCCGACCCCAGGCCATGGCAACATTGGCAGGAATGTCAGGAGTGATTGGCAGGATAAAGAGTGCAGGCCCTCTCCCCTGCACAAGCAGATTTGAGGCACTTTGAGGGGTGAACAATGGCAGAAATGGCCTTGATTGGATCACTGATGAGCTGATGACTGTCAAAAGAGTACGTCGTCTTTACATAAGCCTGATTATCTCTGCGTGGCGGAGAGGCGGAGAAGAGCAGGCAAGCTACTCCCTGTGGGATGAGGTGCTGTGTGGAGATAGGGGACTGGCAGGGAGTTTGCTCCCATGGAGAGTACCTCGAAAGTAGAAAAAAGGTGCACAAGAGGGCCAGGCTACAGGTCTTGGAGTTCTCTCATACACTGGGGGGTCTTTGAAGAATATTTTCATTGGGCAACGGGTCCTTACACATGTGGGCATGACCACAGGAGGATAGTTTAAGGGTGAGGATGTGAGGGGGATGGCACAGCGAGGCAATTATTGTTTAGTCTCTGAGCGTCCCAGCAAGACTTGTTTCAAGTTTCTTAGAAAATTATAACATAATCGACAAAGCGTGCCTCCAACCAACAGGACTGACAACACAAATACATTAATATAACATCGATTTTAGGATTTTAACGATTTTCTTTAAAGTTTGGAATGACAATACAACACACAACTTGAATAACAAAAAAACAAACAAGAATTGGATGCACTACTTTGAAGATATTGTGTATTTTTCTCTAATCCACACACTGATATTTGAATAAATGCCTCTTAAAAATCTGTGGAGAAACTACAGACTTTTTCTCTTACCATAAACCAGCCTCTGGTAGGTTTCTGGCTGGAAATGTTCCCATTCTATTTTGTCAGAAACGGTAGAGTTCAACTAAACTGCCCAGTTACCTGGTGGTGAACTATTAGACATAGTTTGTGGATTTCAAAAGGGCTGAGGTGTGAGCCATTCCAGAAGCTTAACGTCAGCATACTTTATTGATTCTAAAACCAGTTTTCAAGTGTTCCGAATAATTATCCTGTACGAACACCCAACGTTGTCCAAGTTAAATAGTTTGGCAGCTGATTTGAGTGAAGTTAAACAATATGGAGTCAGTCCTCCTTCTTAAATATTCCAATCGCTTTGCTCAGTGCAGTAGTATTGCTGGCACTGAAAAAGCCCCGCAACATGATGCTACCACCACGCTTGACTGTTGGTGCAGTGTTCTTAGTTTTGAAAGCATCACCTCAACTCATTTAAACATCCCTCTTGGTACTACGACTCAATAGCTCAATTTTTGTCTTGTCTGTCCATAGGGGGTATTTAGATGAGTTTCACCCTTTCTGATAAGATGAGGACTTAAATACCCAATACTATGACAGGACTTTGTCAATAATAACAAAAAATGCTTTGGGTCATTTACACATTATTTCTAAGTTTCTCTTACTTATTCTCAACAAATAAATGTGTGTGAGGATCTAACTTGTAAACTGTGGTAAATTGTATACTGTTCAATTATAAAGTTTTCCGGCTGTTTAGGCGACGAAGATCCGACATAAGGTGCAAAATTTGATATCATAAAAGACATTTATAGCAACACTACCCAGAAAAAGCTAATTGCAGTTTGAATTTTTTTCTTCCTCTTTCTTCTGGTCCATTTTTATAACAAAACATATTTTGGAGACTCTGTGAAACTGATTAAAAAGCTGTTTGAAGTCCTCTTCAGCTCCATCATGCTAAGCTCGCCAGTTTCCAACTTTGAAAGAATACCATATTGTTTGGGCACATGGAACATCGGCCATGCGGTCTGGCTGGGACGAAGTGCAGAAGAAGGGAAACGTGTGCAGAGTGCTTAATAACTTCCTCAACGCCGATGATGGCAGTCTGTCAGAGCTGGCAGAGGAAGTGAAAATGGCCTCAAGTGTCTGGCGTCCTTCCACGCTGCTCTCAAATCAATAAAAACTCCCATTATCATCATCATCATCTTTCCCCTCCTCATTTTCTCTCTGTAGATTCCCAGCTCCCACTAACTGTGAAAATATAGACAGACTGAACAATAGAGTTAGTGTTCAGCTTCAGTGTATTATATTGGGATTTTATGTGATAGACCAACACAAAGCGATAGATAATTGTGGGATTAAAGGGAAATAATTTATTGTTTTCTCATTTTTTTGCTCATAAAAATTTGAAGTGTGGTGTAGATTTGCTTTCATTCAGCTTTTACTTTGATACTTCTTAATCGGAACCAGAAGCCACCTAATTGGTAAATGGGGTTTTCATGCATGTAAGCAATCCATAAGGAGTCCTGAGTTCCATTTACCACAAGTCATGAAGGGGACACAGCAAACAAGTGGTGGCAGCATCATGCTGTGGGAATGTTATCCTTCAGACTCGAAACTGGGGTGGAGGTTCACCTTCCATCCTGCTAGAAGGTGACACGCAACTGTTAACCTTACAGTTGGATGACAACCGTAAACCTGCAGCCAAAGTCACAATAGAATGATTTTGATCAAAGCATTGTCATTTTATAAAATGGTACAGTCAAAGTAAAGCAAACTAATAATCTGTGACAACACAGGAAATTGCTATTCAGGGACACCCTCCATCCAATCTGACTGAGCTGAAGCTATTTTGCAAAGAGAATTCGGCAAGCTGGAAGGGACATACCTGGGGACACATCACATAAAATCCCAATAAAATACGTTGAAGTATGCTGCTTTAGTGTGGCAAAATGTGAAAACGTTGAAGGGGTGTGAATACTTTTTCCAAAACAGCCGTGGAAATTTTGTCTCATCTAATACTAGAACGCAAAGATAAAGTCCGTATCAACTTATGGTAAAAAGACTAGTCTTAATACAGGTGAAACTCTAAAAATTAGAATATCGTGCAAAAGTTGGTCAGCTAATTAATCTAAAACGCCTACAAAGGGTTGCTGAGCCTTTAAATGGTCTCTCAGTCTGGGTCGGTAGGAATCACAATCATGGGGAAGACTGCTGACCTGAAAGCTGTGCAGAAAATCTTCATTGACACCCTCCATAAGGAGGGAAAGCCTCAAAAGGTCATTGCAAAAGAAGTCGGATGTTCCCAAAGTGCTGTATCAAAGCACATTGATAGAAAGTTATGTGGAAGGGAAAAGTGAGGAAGAAAAAGGTGCAAAAGCAGTAGGGAGGAACGCAGCCTGGAGAGGATTGTCAGGAAAAGGCCATTGCCAAAAGGTGTTGGGGACCTTCACAAGGAGTGGACTGAGGCTGGAGTTAGTGCATCAAGAGCCAACACACACAGACGGATCCTAGAAATGGGCTTCAAATGTCGTATTCCTCTTGTCAAGCCGCTCCTGAACAACAAACAATATCAGAAGTCTCTTACCTGGCCTAAGGATTAAATAACTGCAAATTTTGCTTCTCATTTGGAAACCAAGATCCCAGAGTCTGGAGGAAGAATGGAGAGGCACACAATCCAAGTGTGAAGTTTCCACAGTCTGTGTTGATTTGGGGAGCCATGTCATCTGCTGGTGTTGGTCCTCTGTGCTTTATTAAGTCCAGAGTCAATGCACCCATCTACCAGGACATTTTGGAGCACTTCATGCTTCCTTCTGCAGACCAGCTTTATGGAGATGCTGACTTCATTTCTCAGCAGGACTTGGTACCTGCCCACCCTGCCAAAAGTACCAAAACCTGGTTTAATGAACATGGGATTACTGTGCTTGACTGGCCAGCAAACTGGACTGACCTGAGCCCCACAGAGAATCTATGGAGCATTGCCAAGAGAAAGATGAGAGACATGAGACCGAACAATGCAGAAGAGCTGAAGGCCGCTATTGAATCATCCTGGTCTTCCATTACACCTCAGCAGTGCCTCAGGCTGATAGCATCCATGCCACGCTGCATTGAGGCAGTAATAGATGCAAAAGGGGCCCAAACCAAGTACTGAGTACATATGCATGATCAAACTTTTCAGAGGTCTGACATTTCTCTACTTAAAATCCTTGTTTTATTGATTTCATGTAACATTCAAATTTTCTGAGATTTTGAATTTGGTATTGGTTTTCATAAACTGTAAGCCATAATCATCAAAATTATAACAAATAAAGCCTTGAAATATCTGGCTTTGCATGTAATACGTCTATCTCACATATTAGTTTCACCTTTTAAGTTGAATTACCTTTTGCACGGTATTCTAATTTTTTGAGTTTCACCTGTATAATTCTAACATTGTATTTAACGTTTCCAATTTTGAAAATGGACAATTTACCACAGTCACTTGTGTTGTTTCTAAAATGTAGTGTAGTAAGTTAGAGAGTCTGAGAGCAAAAAACTGATCATCTCAAATGTATGCTAAAGATTTAAAAAGTATCATCCTCTCATAAATAGTTTCCTTACATTGCTTACTCTGCAAACTACAGACTCGGGGAAAGATGGTTCCTCGGTGCTCAGTTCTGCCCTAATTACCTTGAGAGTCAGGTGGCAGCACTGAGTCGCCTCTCCGGATCGAAAAAATCTGGTGGTTCTGGTTCTCTGTCTCTATTGAACGTTATCTCTGAACCTGAATTTACATAATATCTCCCAGTTCTGTAGTTATCAGCGACTGAGATGAAGTTATCAGATGAGCAGAATCAGGTATTACTCCTCAGGTACTGTAAAATCTGTTACACTTGATTCAGTGCTTTAGCATAAATCCACACTTTCTTAAGAGTTCTGGAGGGCTTCATCTGAATGTAATCCTGCACATGACAAATCTATAGGCCAAGAACACATGAACATCACTACTAGTTGTAAATTTGCAGTAGACTGTCACAATAAAAGCTTAACCTAAGAGCTGCAAACTGATACGTTTCTAAACCGAGCACAGGGGGCCACAGCTTTGAGAAACACTTGGCATTAGCAGCCCTGAGACCCCCCACCATCCAGCCTCTTTCACTCTGAGCCTCCTCTCCTCGGGTCTTTGACCATCACAGGGACGCCACACAAATCCCCCGAACACCCAGCCCCACCACTAGCCTCCACCTCCCCATGAGCTGCCGCCCCCATACCGGCTGCTGGCCTTTTCTCGATCGTCTGATCCATATTTCAGAGGCGGCAGCGGTGACACCGTGGGGGTATAATCCAACATTAAAGAAGTGAGGCCCGGGCTGTGAGCACACAGGCGACGGTTCACAAGGTTCTGGAAATCTTCCATTTTTATTTCCGCAGTGTCTGCAGTCAGCTCCAAGGTGCTGGGTTTCAGGTGGAGGGAAGTGTTCCTGCTCAAAAGGGCCGACAGTGGGATGATTCACGATGAATAAGACACACACTCAAAAGTAGCCATTTTAGATTGGTTGTATAGAAAGGTATTGTTATATTTACTGTATGTAAAAGGATTCTAAATGAAAATACCTATCTACGGTGAAATTAAATAATAAATGTTTAAACTGTGGGATATGCAAATACCAAAGTATTAAGGTTTCTAAGATGTTACCTCAAAAGCGCTCAAATTTACTGACGCTATTCAATCTGTTCTTTGGTCAGATGTGTAAATACAAGAAGCAAATTCTGTGTTCTGAGCTAGTAGAAAACACAGCGAGTGTAATCCTATTAGTTGGTTTCTGGATACTATTTCTGGCAACATCTGAGAAGCATACCATCTTGAAAGTTTCATAGGGCTTTATATTTTGGGGAAAAAAGAGGTCTATTAGTATGTTCACTCTGCAGCATCTCACAATGCAACACAAACCTGGCTACACAAAGGATCAAGCTTGCACACACCTGGTGGCTATGTCGGATACCAGCCCGGATCACGTTCATACCATAAACACACCGCTCCAGTTTTGGTTTGCCGCCGTACCGACGCCACCTCCTCGAAACGGTCTCGGTACGGGTTTTTTGGTCTACGCCCTGGCGCCATTGCTATTTTCACATCCACAACAAACCGACAGCACCGATAAGGGAAACAAGCTTCAGAACCTCAGGTGTGAAAACAGCCCTGAAGTTCACGTGATGAGATGTCAGAGAAAAGGCCGGAGAGACGGGTGTTTTCTCTGGTTGTACGGTGCATTCAGTAACGTTTTCGTCCCTAACAAGAAGGAAAGACTTTTGCCTCTTTCAAAATATTTGGGAAAAACAGTCATGGCCTCAACCATTACTCTGATTTAAGCAACAGTTTTTTAAACCAGCTGGCAATCTATAAGCTGCAAACTGAAGTTTAAAAAAAGTTCATTTCATAACGAACGGCTCAATTTTTTTTCATCATACCATTGCTTTGGCTTTAAGTTCTTGTAATGAGATACCAGAGAAAGTGATAGAGTGACCGGTTTTCTATGGCTGTGTGGAACATACAATAACGGTCTATGAATACTCTGCAAAAACAGAGACATTTGTTCATTGTCTGGAGGTGGCAAGAACCAGAACCAACTTCTTTCTGGCCTAAACATTTCATTCTTCACAAAAAGAACAGCTGGGAAGTCATGATAGGTCCCATCCACTGCGGTATTTGTCAGTGTAGTGACCATGTCCACTCTAGGCTTCTGTCCAATCACGCAACAGCTCACATTACCAAAGTTCTGCCCAGAACCTGTGTCAAGAACAAACTGCAAGAACTCAAATCCTGTTCCTACGGACTTTATTTTATTGGCCTTAATGCAGCACTGCCCCTTTCCCAAATGTTGCTGCACACTGCAGTCAGCCAGTAGAAAGAAAGGTCTACCATTGTCTAGCCATAAATTATTTTAGACTCTTATCTGAAAAAAATAATAATCTACTGTTCTAAACAATGTTCATGTTTTAAGACATAAACACGTATGGCTATGGACGGGGAGCATAAACCAGCACCTCGCTTCACTCCCCCACCCTTTGCTGTGCGCTGACTGTCAGCTGGCTGAAAGAACGTCGTATACCACCTACTGTATGCCTCCTATTAATCTCCCACTGCTTTAAAACTATAGTTGATAACAAGAGTCTCTGGGGCCCATATAGATTTTTTCTTTCCAGACTAGATAATAAGTAGCACTGGGCTCAAAATGGACTTCCAAACAGACCATATAAGTGTCCCAAGACCAATTGGGCTCCTTACGTAGGTCCCAGCTGGGTCTCATATGGGTACTAAGAGAATACCTTCAATTTGAACAACACAAGGTTGTTGTACTTTTTACATAGAAGTATTCTGGAGCATACTTATATAGGCTAGTTAAATGGCGCCTTACCTCCCATCCCAACCACGGCCTCTAACAGGTGTTTGTTCTATATGTTTGCTTAAGTCTGTTTACAGAATCAAAATATAACTGCAATAATGAATATCTTATTTTATTTTAGGACCAGAATGAATAACATTGGGGGGGGGGGGGGGCCTCTGTTTGAGATGTCAGTTTTACTCAAGGCACCCCATGCCCCGTTAGATTTAATATAACAACACTAAAGAAGTGAAGATGTTTTCAATTATAAACGCTTATACCGACATTTATTTAGGTCCCAAAAAATATACTCTTTAAAGACAAATTCATATTGTGTATTTACAAATTTTCAAGGTTTTTTTTCATTCACAACAGAAGAGCAGAAGAAACAAATAGAAAAAACACGTAAAAGGAGAAAAAAAAAAACAAGCAAATCTCTGACATCTCTTTTGCATGTAAGACGCTAATACTATAACTGGTCAAGCTTTCAGAAAAATAGCCTTCATTGAACTGTTAACCATTAAATAAAATTATTCTTTTTCTTCCTTTTCTCTTTTTTTTTTTAATAGAAAGTTTGTTTTTTTTGCTTCATCTTCTCATAACGTTGTTGTCAGAACTCGCTGTGGCGTCGTTCCATGGTGAGGTCTGAGGGGAGGAAACCAAAACAGATCTGAAATTAGACGCGTTATTAAAAACCAGCTATATATTCACAACAATGATTGCTTTAAAATAACCGATTCCCTGCATGCACGTGTCATTTAATATTAGTCTCTGGTCATGGAAATAAAATAAATGGATTTGTGTCTCCCTCCACTTCATTGCTGATGTCGGCTATCACATACATTAGCCTTACTCACGGAGGGGCATGGGTTGGGGGGGGGGGCTTTGAATAAATAGTGGCACATTATTTAAATGACATTAGGTGGCGATAAACCCGCTGACAGAGCAGCAGCAGAGGCAGGAGGGCTGATGATATCTTGCTCTGCTGCCTGGTGAGGCGTTTAAGTGCTAAATCACATGATTTATGTGCCTCCTGCCCAGTCAGATGTGACACTGTTTACCTCCGCTTTGAGCTTCATTTAGCAGGAGCCTTATAGAATTAAAGCTGATAGTGTCATAATGCACTGGGAATGATCACCTGTCAGTGATGAGCTGAAAGGGGGACTTCAGGGAATCAGGTCTGCGCTCACTGTCCTCATCTGCGAAAAGGAAAAGAAAATCAGGCCTAATCTGGAATTATTACATAGATGTTGAAATATTTATTGGTTAAACATCTTTTTAAAGTGTTGTTTTTAACAACTTTATTATTGCTTTACTAATCAGGTTTGATGTCTTTAATTGTGTATTCCTGTGTGTGAGTGGCTGCACTTTGATTAGAGTTGAATTCTATTGAATATGCAATTAAAATGTCTTAAAATGCAACCAACACATTGTGATTATTAAAAAATAATATTAGGGCTACCATCTCTTTTTGGACTGAAGCTCCCCGATGACTCCACGTCGCTGTCGTCCTCCGAGTCCGACGTTCCCGCTCCGGCCGCCGCGGCGGCGGCGTGCGCCGGCGCCGCTCCGTGGAGCGGCAGGTGTCCCGGTGGCGCGCCGCCCAGCAGCGACCTCATGTTCAGAATGGAGTTGGCGTTAATCAGAGCCGCGTTGGCCCAGTTGTGCAGCTTGCCGATCTGGCAAGTGTATATTCCGTGACCCGGTAGCAAGGCCGGGTGGCCGGCGGTGGCCAAAGCAGCCTGTTGCGCGAAGGCCGCCGGGGGGTTAGTTTTGTGGGAGCTGTCGGGGGCCGTGGCGGTCTCGGCCAGAGACCAGATTTTCGGTTTGCTCTGCGGTGCTCTCTGGCACTCCTGTATGCTCGGCGAACGCTCCGCTGCAAGTTTGCCCCCAGTCCCCGCCGGTAGCGTCCTGCCGCTCTCCGTGGAGGCCTGCTCCCGGACGGGGAGGCCCTCTCCCTTCCCGGAGCCCGGCTCCCCCGCTCGCCGCTCCTCCTCCTCCTCCTCCTCCTCCTCCTCCTCCTCCGGCGGCCTCTCGATGTCGACAGTTTCCAGATCGATCTCCTCGTCTTCCTCCTCCCCGTCGCTGCCGTTCTTGCCGTGATCGTCCTCGTTGTCGCTGCTGAAGATGCGGCCGTCCCGGTCCTCGGCGCTGCGGCCCCAGGTCACCTTGTTCTCCTTTTTCAGACGCCTGCGAGCGTTCGCGAACCACGTGGAGACCTATAGAGGAGCAGAAAATACATTTTAAATAATCTTCTAAAGTTGTGATAAATCATGATAAAGCGCTTAGAGAGTTAAAATCTACTGCAAACTTATGGGTTTTTTTTTCTTTAAAACATTGCAGCCATTTTAACTGTCTTATACTTTCTACAATAATGAATAAAAAGTAGTGTATTACGTATTTTATATTTTAAAAAAAAGTTTTGGTCCCAGTTCCTCTTGTTGGAAACCATTATCATGCTCCAGAAAAGATTAGAAGCACTTTACAGACCCCCCCCCCCTCAAAAAAAAATCCTCCCCGGTTCTGACTCGTCGTGCTGCCAACCTGTGTGAGCGTCATCCTCGTAATGATCGCCAGCATGATCTTCTCCCCCTTGGTGGGGTACGGGTTCTTCTGGTGCTCCTGCAGCCAGGCCTTTAGGGTGCTGGTGGTCTCCCTGGTGGCCGTTTTTGCCCTCGACGGGTCCCCGTACGGATACTGGCCGTACGGATAGAAGCTCTGAGCGGGGTGGACGGACAGCGAGGCTGCCGGGTGGGAACCCGGGCTCTCCTTCAGCTCGTACTGTGTGCCCTGGGAATAGCATCGGGGGGTGGGGGGGAAGAAAGGCAACTTGTTGAGTGACTTTCACACTGTAAAAATTGATTTTAGGGGATTAAATATTACTCATAAAAAAAAAAAATAATCTCATTAAAGTGTAGGGCAATTGGTTTTTGAAGCACAATTTTCCACAAGGTTTCAATTAGCCTACTTTTGGTAACAAATCTAACAACAACAAAAAATAACTGAAGACATGTTGTTTGCAACACCCAGCAAGTGAAGAGTACAGCTGATATGAGTTGTTTTATGACTAAATTAACCCGGTAAACGTTGAGAAAGATCATAAAAGTTGAGGCTGAGATGTTGGAGCCAGAATGTAAATTTGTCTCAATCTTTGAATAGTTTAGCGCCAGCGCTAATGCTAACAGTCAAACTTCCTAGCTGAGGGCCCTGACCCCTGAGAATGTCGCTGCCAATATAACGGCACGTCTTAGCTGTGGCTGTCAGGGCAAAAGGTTTGTTAGGATATATTCACTGTTTCAGTAATGTTTTATACCATAGTTACAAACCAATCGTTGGTTTTTGTTTCTTCTTAACATGGGAGGACAACCCAGATGAGCAGAATGATGTCAAAACATTCTTCTTCTTTTTTTTTAAGTTTAACACATAGTTGAGTAATTTTTTTTTTTTTTTTACAAGTTTACTGAAATAACTTTTTTCCTGTTAAACTTAATGTAATTTCTACGCAGAAGTAATGATCAAAATCTAAATGAAAAGCAGGCAAATTGTTAGATTGATTTTATTGGTGGTTAAATTGTAACAGTCTGTTTTATCAGTGTGTTAAATGTCGCTCTACCAAAAACCAACCTCGAAAATAATATTTTGATTCCTTTTCTTGAAGAAGCATTTCTTTTTTTTCATAAATGTATTGGTGTATTTTTAGAAATCCTTTTTACTTCCTTTCAGATTAAAGTCAGTATACTATACTTTTGCTACAAAAGCAACTAATTATTGTTGTGTTTTTGTTTGCTTTTTTAATATGCGCATGCATGTTCTCGAAGTGCAAACAAGTTGTTTTTTGATAGGAGTGTATTTTTTAAACGTGCAACAATGTCAGAAATGTTTCCATTTTTTAATTTTTTTTTAATACAGCTACAATGGAAAAACAATCAATCAAAATTGATGCATATATGCTCTCAAATTAGAATTAAATCAGCATGCAAAAACATATTGGTAGCCTATAGTTAAAAAGTAACTTAAATGCCTATGCAGTAGGCCTAATGATGAAGAAGCCTTGTCTTTTCTGTTAAAAGTTTACTTTTTAAATGTTTAAATGCGCAGAAAAAAAAACAAAACACAAGATCTGCGCACTGACTCGTCTTATAAACACCTGAGCATCTAATGTACCAGCTCTTACCATCTGGGATATGAGGGCGAGGTCCGCGGCTCCGCTGTACGGCAGAAAGGCACTGTAGTTCGGAGCCGCCCACGGGCTTCCATACATCCCCAGCATAGAGCCGACGGCCGCGGCCGTAGCGGAGGAGCTTACCCCGCCCTCCGTGCCTCCATCCCGGGCAGCCGAGGCCGGCCGCTCGCTCCCGTACACCTCGTGTGAGGCACTGAGGAACTGGGGGAACCCCAGCTGAGGGAAAGACATGTCCGAGGGAATAATAATGTAAAAAAAAGTCTGTGCAGTAAAGAGCTCCACAAAAAGTCAGAAGAAGAATACAGCAATAATAATAATTAAAAAAAAAAGATAGTAGGAATCCTCAGTTAGAAGAAAAAGGGGGGGAGAAGGGAGGGAGGGGAGGAGGAGGAGGAGGAGGGGGGTGCTGTCTAAACCTAAAGATACCCCCGTTTATTTCAGAAACTGCCAAGCGTCTCCTCCTCTCCGCTGCCACGGGAATAGCTAATGTCAGAGCCGCAGCCTGGCACCTCAAGAGCGGAGTGATGCGAGCGTCTGGCCGCGGGAGCTTTGTGGATGTGGAGCTGACGGACTGATTGGCAGCCTACTTAAGCACCAAGCTCCTCCTATGCCCGGGGCAGGCGATTAGTGCATTGGTTAGCCCAGGTCGCGCGTATGTGTGTGAGCGTGTTGGCGAGCATGTGCTGAAGTGTGTGATTTAATTTCTGCAGAGTGCACGTGTGGTGATGTGTGCGCGCACGCCTGGTATCATTATTATTACTATTATGGTTATTATTATTCCTAATTCTCTGGAGATATTTTGGAACGTTTTTTTTTTTGGGGGGGGGGGGGGGGTTCCTGCCACGTCGATCGGCATCAGTCTTCGGTCAGGTCCCCAAGGGAATTATAGTCAGAAGTCAGTGGAGCATATTGTTTTTAGGGCAAAGATAAAGAATGTTGAAGGTAATGTTAGAGATGGAAGAGGATACCAGATGGTAGAGAGATAGGGAGCGGCGGAGTGAAAGAAAAAACAAAAAGGAGAACAGGGCCGGCCCAAAGTTGTATGAGGTCCCAAGCAAGAATCTTTTTTCTGGGCCCATTTCCAGCTAAACCTTGAGGAGACATTTAATAGTATCACACGCACGGCATAGAACATGAGCTAGTTTTGTTTGACATATTGATTGTTCCATGTATGTACATAACAACCTCAATTGAATGTGCATGTTAATATTGTCAATCATTTTGAAAACAACTTACTGTACCCTGGACCTTCCTTTAAATACCTTAGTGATATTGAAAATAGCAAACTTTCGTCTTCACTTATCACCAGTCCACGCTGAAGAGTGCATGATTAGAACGGTGCATTCACAGAATGAGAAAAAATTGGATTTTTAAAGTTTCAGACTGGCCAATTTTCAAGCAGAAAATCCGACTGTTTTATTCATCAGGCGATTTCATGAAATGCTTATTGTGCTTTATGTTACAGAGTAAGACAAATATAATAAACTGATGTTACCTGCTAAATACCTGGAGTTGCTTGCTTCTCCGACGTGGAAGTTTGCCGTGGAAGTTTGCCAACAGTAGTTTTATTAACAATGACGGTGGAGCTATTTTGGTTTCCACATCATGACTGTCTGTGTTTTATGCCATCGGAACTATTTCCAAACAGCCAGAGTTGTCCTTCGTGTAAACGAGGAAAAAGTAGTAGTCTTGTTTCAGCCAGTTTAGTAGTGCAGAAACAAGTGAGGGAGGGGTAACTTTGCATTACTCCATTCTGTATAAAGCTCCATATTTTCACTGGGATTTAATTCAGAGAACTTTTAGGAACCTTTCGAAGCAGTACCTGTTGATCTTCTTTTATTGCATAAAATATGAAATGCATCTCAGACACGGGAAATAGCAACACATTTTAAAATGAGCTTTAAAATATGTTTCTTGTTTGAAGCCTGATATAAAAATATTGAAAGAAACATAAGGCTTTTAAAACCTGAACTGTTTACTGTGTGTTTTTTCCTCATATTCGACACGTTAGGATATTGTCTTGTAATTATGATAAGCTCAAACTAAATATATCTAGCAACATATTTCTCAACGTAGCAGGTTTCTGAGGAAATGTAAAAACTTTGTATAAGAAGCAGAGTTCTCTGAATTACTTTGATCAAAAACGCTGTGTTTAGTGTTGAGGTTACAAGTTCTCGCAAAGTACGCTTGTTCCTCAGGCCGGCTGTGCAAAGAAGAACAGGCTTCTGCAGGACGAAGGTCTTGATGCTGCCGAAAAAGGTAAGAAGTGACGTTTGGGGAATCGTAAAAAACAGGTCGTTTCCTCAATGAGAGTCGCAGCTATCAGAACATGGCACTCTGCTTCAGTTTGATCCGTTAAAACACACACACACACACACACACACACACCCACACACACACACACACACACACACACACACACACACATACACAGACCTCGTGCCACACACTCTGTCACACTCACACTTGGGCAGTGCTAATGAGGTCGAGCACCCTGCACCCTGCTCAGAGGCCCCTTGGCCCTCCCAGGCTCCCTCAGAGGTTAGCTGTGTAATTACTCCATCCCCATAAATACAGATTCATCATTTCACACTCTGAGCCTCTGATGAGCTTGGATGAGCTGAAAGTGAGAGAGAGAGAGAGAGAGAGAGAGAGAGAGAGAGAGAGAGAGAGAGAGAGAGAGAGAGAGAGAGAGAGAGAGAGAGAGAGAGAGAGAGAGAGAGAGAGAGAGAGGGTGTGTCTGTGAGGGGGGGGTTTAATGATTTAATTACAGTGCTTAAAGCCCACTCTGGCTAAGTGATGGTCCGCTCTTCTGTGTCTTCTTCCTCTGTTTCCTCTCCCTCTTCGACGCTGGCACCTAGAGGGCTTTACTCATGAATCTCAAAGCTGTTTTTTCCTAAACACACATTATGACGAGCGCTGCCACCACTGCTGCTATATGTGTGTGTGCGTGCTTGTGTGCGTGCGTGCGTGCGTGTGTGTGTGTGTGTGTGTGTGTGTGAGAGAGAGAAAGAGAGAAACACAGAGAGAGAGAGAGAGAGAGGATGCTTAATCTCCATGGCATTTTAAATGGCATTCATGGAGGGCGGCTCGATCCTCATTGCCAAGGTAAATGGAGCCAGGGGACTCTCCATTTCAGCTCGATAAAAGAGCAATGTTAAAGACCCTCACCGTTACCCTCCCCACCCACCTCCCTCCTCCCCTCTCTCTCTCTCTCTCTCTCTCTCTCTCTCTCTGCCTCCCTGCTCACTTAAAATTAATGTTTTTCTCATGACAGGGGAGGGAAACGAGACATATCCACCATCTAATAGGATAATATAGCCCCCATTCACCACCGTCACCGCCGCCGCCCCTCCCTCCTCGCTCCCTCCCTGCCTTTGTAGCTGCCTGATTTCCATAGTGTCTCTGTGGAGAGGCAGTTAATGAATTCCTCTGAGCTGGAGAAAGGGGGAGAATGGTTTGGCGGTTTAGAAAGAGAGAGAGAGGAGAGAGAGAGAGAGAGAGAGAGAGAGAGAGAGAGAGAGAGAGAGAGGCAGAAAGAAAGAGAGAGAGAGGCAGGGGTAGGGGGAGGAAAGCTTTGAGCTATGCCATTCAACTTCACAGCCTCGGCCTGTTTGTGCATTCACTGCGTGTGTTTGTGTGTGCTGTGAGTGTGCGTGTGTGTGTGTGTGTGTGTGTGTGTGTGTGTGTGTGCGTCTTTTAACATGAACCTGCTAAGACTACCAAATATTTAGACTGGCCTCAGACCTCTCTCTGTTTTATTTTGTTTTGTTTTTTTTAACAGTGACGGTGAATTGAGGGATCTCTGGAGGCAGCTTGACTCTATTTGAATCCAATTCCCTGCTATTAGCTCAGCCCAGACAAAGGAATAACTTACTGCAGAAAAGCCCTTCAAATAAAGTCCCACAATCCAGTTCCTCCAGGGTAACTTGCACTGAGGTAAATGAAGACACCCCAAAAATATCATAAAACTGATATTTAGCTGGTATAGTAGAGCTGGTGTAATAGATGTGGCACTGGTGAAGTAGTAGTTTTGCAGTGTGTGATAACTATATTTTTGCGACTGGTAGGTTAGATCTAAGGAAATAACGGTATATGGTATCTTGCAAAAGTATTAACATTATCCCGCTCCGCAACCACAAACCTAAATCTACTTTATTTGGTCTCCATCCGATAGACTAATACAAAGTATTGATCTTCTGTGAAGCGGAAGGAAATGTGTTTTCTGATTTAAAATCCAATTCAATTCAATTTATTCTTATAGACCTAGACCTACATAGACTTATCTGAAAAGTGTGGCATGCAATTGTTTCTCTTGCAGCATGTTACAGGCTTTCTTTCGGGTATTTCCTGTACTGTAATCCATCGATCTTTTAATTATATCTAACCAGCTTCCGTGGCCTTGTTAAAGGAAGTCATACCCATGGCATGATGCTGCCATAACAATGTTTCATAGTGGGCAGTGTCTTGCATGGAGACCAATAAATTAGATATTAGTTCAGAGTGCTCTATTCTACATGTTTGCTTTGTCCCCTTAGTAAACTTTGAATTTGAGTTTTTGTGCATTCTCTCTTCAACAATGGCTTTCTTCTTACAGGTCTGCAATCCCTTCAGAGTCACTATGGGCCTCTTTGCTGCTTATTATTCTCTGCTGGTTAGTTTAGGGGGATGGTAGACTTGTAGTCAAGACCGCCTAAACCGAGACCGAGACACTACCAAGACCAGAGGGTATCGAGACCAAGACAAGACCAAGACCAGAGGGTATCGAGACCAAGACCAGACCAAGACCAGAGGGTATCGAGACCAAGACGAGACCAAGACCAGAGGGTATCGAGACCAAGACAAGACCAAGACCGGAGGGTATCGAGACCAAGACACTACCAAGACCAGAGGGTATCGAGACCAAGACAAGACCAAGACCGGAGGGTATCGAGACCAAGACAAGACCAAGACCAGAGGGTATCGAGACCAAGACAAGACCAAGACCGGAGGGTATCGAGACCAAGACACTACCAAGACCAGAGGGTATCGAGACCAAGACAAGACCAAGACCGGAGGGTATCGAGACCAAGACAAGACCAAGACCAAGACAGACCATGTTAAGACCGATACCAATTTGAGACCAAGACCGAAACCAATTTGAGACCGGAGGGGAAAAAAACTGACTAGTGTTGAAGCTACGCAATAACTTGCATGAACAGCAGCATACTAGGGTTCAGCCACAGTTTACATTCAATACATATTAGACAGTATTACTTCAACTACAAGCAATACAGAGACAGACCATGTCATGTGTGTGACTGAGCTCACTGAAAATGTTTTTGCAGACTGGGTGAGATCAACTTTGTGTAGCAATTGTATGATGGCTGTTACTGCACTAGACTTGTAGTCAAGACCGCCTAAACCGAGACCAAGACACTACCAAGACCAGAGGGTATTGAGACCAAGACCAAGACCAAAGACCGTCAAGGCCGTGACAAGACCGAGACCAGGTAAAAGTGGTCTCGACTCCGGTCTCTAGACCAAGACTGGTCTCGAGACATACATCACTAGGGAATGGCTATGTATTTGTGTGCAGTTGTGCCATTTTCCCTCCATTTTTGGAATATGATTCGGGGAATTGTTTTATAACCTAACCCTGCTTTAGACTCCTTCGCAACTTTACCCCTGATCTGTCTGCAGTGTTCATGGGTCTCAAGGTGAACTCTGTTATCAATAAAAGTATTTCCCCACAGACTGATTTTTTCCCTTCTGTTTTTACATTTTTTTCATACTTAAATGTTTCAGATTGTCAAACCCGTTTTAAAATCAGACAAATACAAATCAATAAATACAAAAGCAAGTTTCAAACATTGATTACATTAATAAAGACAAAAGCTATCCAAACCAAACTGGACCCCATGTGAAAAAGTAATTGCCCCTTAAACCCTATGGCTGGTTGTGCCACACTCACGGCAACAATTGCCATCAGGCATTTGTAAAAACTGGCAATTAGTCATTTAAATGGGTGTGGAGGAATTTCGGCCCACTCTTCTTTGCAACAATGTTATCATTCAGGGACACTGGAAGGTTTTTGATAATGAGCGGCTGGTTTAACATCATGTCACAGCATCTCAATCGGATTTACCTCCAGACTTTCACAAGGTTCCGCCAAATACTTCATGTTATTTTTTGTGCCATTGAATAGATTTCCTGGTGTGCATTGGATTATTGTACCACGGCAAAATTCAGGTCTGTTTAAGATGGTCAGAAACTGATGGCTCAACATTTTTCTTCAGGATTTTCTGGTAGAAAGTAGAATACATGGTTCCATCAATTATGTCAAATCATCCAGGTCCTCAAGGTGCAAAGCAGCCCCAGATCATCACACTACCATCTTCACGTTTGATATTAACTCAAATGAGTCTTTCGGAGCTTTAGATGTTGCTCTCTATACTTTTTTTTGACCTCCTGAATAAGGCATTGATGGGTTCTCTCTGATGTAAGTTTAGCAGGCTGACCATTTCCTGTAAAATTCACCGCTGTTCCATATTTTCTCTATTTGACAATAATGGCTGTTGTTAATGGTCACAATGAGTTGTGCGAATGGTTGCAAACACCCTACGAATTATTGTTGAACCATTTCCTACGGCTTCCTTAAGGCAGCCTTTTAAGTATCAAGGGTTTGTAGCCCGTTCCTAAGTTCATGGCCATGTCGATGGTCTTGTCCAAGATTTGCTACAAATGTGCCACAAAAACCCTCCTCGTAGGGCCTCCATACGAATGGCTTAGGAACAACCGAAAAACAACACACAATGTTCGTGGTTTATTTAGGGTCAAGAGACCATTCCAGAAGCCCATATCCCTACAGTGGTTGTTAGTATGCCACAAGAATGCATTAAGTTATGTTCTTCTTATAAACGGCGTATGAACGAAGATTAGTTCGGCATTCATACGAACAAAACGTTCATCTTACCAATGTCTTGAGATCTCTGTGAGTTGCTCATAGTGGTGCCCTATGGCCAAAAACAATTTTCTTAAGGTTTCAAGGCACGCTCACAAAGAACATAAAAATTCTACAGCCAACATATGGCACAAAATCTCCTTATTTGATCAAGAATTCCTCAACTTGTTCTTGCGAATTGAACAACAGCCTTACCGACTTCCTAAAAAGGCTGTACAGGAAACTATGCCCCCTTCCACTAATGTCTGCAAACTCCAGACTAACAAACCTGTCATTTATAAGAACCGTTGTGACCATAGCTTAACGAGATATTCCATCCCTAAGAGAAATTAAGTCTGTTGCGATATTCCCCAGAGTTATGTAATTGAGAAAAGGAATTTTGTAACCAGCCCAGTCATTCTCCTAATCTGGCAGTAGTCTGTTTGCTTTAGTTTAGCAGAATCAATGTAAGTGAATGATAACAGCTAGCATTTCATGTGCAAAAGTCATGTTAAAATTACTCAGTAATGATCCTAATTATTCCTAGTTACCTCAATAATCATATCGATTGGGGGGGCAGGCGGCGTCAACAGTTTGTTGCTATTTTGAGGTGTCGCTGAGACTTGGCTTGTTACCCACAGTGGCAGCATGTGGGTAATCACCGCATACCAACACCGCATAGCAAATATCAATGCCCGATTCAAATTCAACTGCAGTGTAGAGTTTTAACCTGAAGAAGACACCACACTGAAAATTATTATTCTTACTAAAATATACTAAAATACCAAAAATATTGACCGCATATGTAGACAGCACTGTTAGACACTCATTTATACAGTTTATCAACAACAAAAAGTTGATTTAGGGGTTTGTTGCTCTTTGATTTTGGTAGTAATCACTCCTGAGACATTGGTAGTGAAAATGAAGTCAACTTAAAAATAAATAAATAAGGTTTATCAGTTAATACATTAGGGGTGCTGTTACGTTTCGACAAAAGCCATGTTGGTTTGGATAGCTTTCGTACCTTAATTAATGTAATCATAAAAAATAAACATCATTTGACATTTAGTCAGGTTATCTTTGTCTTATACCAAAATATGTGTGGTCCAAAACTATACATAAACTATACATAACAAAAAAAATATATATACAGTAAAATTTATATAAATATCTTTGCTGTGGGCTTTAAATTCAACAATTTATAAAGCTTTGAAATGCTGCTTTTTTATTCAATTACAAAAAAGTTTGTCGGGTTTTCTGCTTTTCTATCTGAGCTGTTTCCAGGGTTAAGATCTTAGCTATTCCTACGTTTTGAAAGCTGCACATAGTCTCGTTGGAAAGATATCCTTCTCCTGAAGAGACCAGCATCTGTCCCTTTGCAGTGGGCTTTAAATTCAACAAGTTATGAAGCTTTGAAATTCTGCTTTTTCATTCAATTACAAAAACAGTTAAAGTCGGGTTTTCTGCTTTTCTATCTTAGCTGTTCTTAAGGGTTAAGATGTTAGCTGTTCCTACGTTTTGAAAGCTGCACATAGTCTCGTTGCAAATGTAATTTTTGTGGTCAGGATAAAGTCCATGTGGTGGAATCTTCTTCAGATGATGGAGGCCAAACAGGTTTTGGGAGAAGAGCAGCACTTGTCACAGGTCTTGATGCCAAGCACCAGGGGAGTGTAATCGTTTGAGAGTTCGGTGAGAGTTCTTGGTCATATATTCTCCTCTCTGGTTCAAGTTTAATTTTCCAACTGACCGACCGTTTTACTGACTGATTTATGGCAAACTACTGGTTTTTGATCAGAAGTTTACTACAGTATCAGGACATAGGTTTTACAACAGACCCACTATTGTCTGAATGAAAGGATGTAAGTTGTATGCCTGCTTGTTTTTTCAGCTGGGTTGCTACGTAAAGGGTAAAAAAAACAAAAAAAAACGGTAGCCCCTTACTTGCAGGTATACGTCCAGTCTGTATTGTTGCACCAGTTAGCAATACCTCCTGTTATGCTAGGGATGAACATTAGCTGGAAAAAAAAAAGCGGTGTAGTTGTTTCCTGTAGTTGTGCTCAGCCAACAGCTCTGTTTACCAACTTTAATCTCCAACCACACCACATTCCATGTGTGCTCACTCAGTCAGGTGGGTATCCCTTCATCCTTACATCAGGCAGCTTCTCCTCCAAAACATCTCTCCATACATCATTGATGGTTATTCTCACTCCCATCTCGAACCCCCTTGAGACCTATTTGCAAGTGGATAGAGCCAAAAGTAAACAATATTATCCTAGAGAAATGCAGGCTACACCAAACTGACTTGCTTCCATTCTTGAATGTCAAAATGTGGATGTCGCTGTATTGTTTTCTTTTCTATATGTGTTATTTGTCCACAGTGGGCCTTTTTCCACTGAGCCGGTTCCTGTGCTTGTTCGGTGCCGGAACCGGTTCTTTGGTTTTCCACTGCTCAAGAACCAGTTTATTGGTTCCAAGCCGGTGCTAAGCCACGCACCAACTCATAGCTGGGCCAGAGAGGATCTTTGGAAGAACCAGTTTCTACCCCGCCCACAATAGTGACGTAATCAAGGTGTGGGGACTGGATTACAAAAGGCAAAACAAACAACCGCCATTTTCATTCACAACAATGGAGCCTAAGAATAAGCAGAGTTACAATTCAGCCGGTGCTGCGTTCAGTGCTCCTCATGTAAACAGCATGGCAGACCCGAACTGCATCCACGGTTCCATTGGTCTACGTCAACCCCTGCTCTACTGCGCGTTTAGTCTGCTGAAAGAGAAGCTATCAGGTGTTGTAAATGATCAGAAGAAGTGATTGAAACGAGCAGTTGATTAAAAATGCAACAACCTGCAGCTATCACTTTACATCAGGTAAGCCTTGGCTAACAAACACGCTAACAACACTGCAGCTGCAAGGTAACCACAAATAATAACAGTGGGAACTAGAGTTATATAACGGTTTGGTTCCACACCATTTTCCTCATGTTGATAAGCAAATAATCCCTCTAGTGTTCAGAAGAATACAATTCAATTCAAAAATGCTTCATTGATCCCAGAAGGAAAATAACTGTTGTAACTCATTCTATTTAATTATTCAATTAGTTGATGTAGATCTTGATGGCTGTGGGGAGGAAGGATCTCCTGTAGCAGTCTGTGTTGCAGCAAAACTATTAAAGTCTCTGACTGAAAACACTCTGTTGCTGTAGGATAGTCCAAATGAAGAGGATGCTCAGGGTTGTCCAATATTAATAAGAAACAGTCACCTTTACATTCAGAAAATGTTAACCAGTTAATTTGCCTTAGCAACTGGCTAAAGATGAATAGGTTAAAAGGGCCATATGTGAATGTGATTGTGGGGTTCAAAACAAAAGTTCCATGGATCTTTCCTGTGTTTCCTTTAAAAAAAGAGCAATTGTAATTTTTCACTCATGTTTAGGAATGTTAATTAATAGTGATTAATCATGATTTATTCACAGCTACACTGTGATTAAAGAGGTAATCACCTGAAATATTCATTTTTTCCATGTGAAAACACGTATAACATGATTTCCTAATGATTTTACACTGAGCAGTAAGCCAATATTCAAAAGTGCAGCATTTGTTTACGATCGGCTTCTCTAACCACCCCAGGTGCACTTCACGTGCATGCGCCCTCAACAACGTGGTTAGATTTCAATGCCGGTATTACGTCAAAACGGCAGAATTTGACCATTTATGAACATAGCAGACCAATGCTGCTGGAGCTCGCTGCGCCCCTCTCACCCTCACATTCAGCCGAACCTCACCGCCATTACTGAAGAAGACTGCATCGCTGTTATTGTAATAATCGACTTTATAAGAAGGCAAACCTATTTTGTAGAAACTAACAACAGCATAAAGTGTGCATGGGGTGTGTGAGTGAGGGTACAGCGTCATTTTTTTGGGTGTCTTGGTGAGTCAGTGAGAATGTATGGGTTTAAGAGGGAGGGAACGTATGACTGTGTCTGTATGTCTTTGTCTACCTGTCAGGTTGGATCTTGGTCTCCCCTCTCGCCTGGCGCACCTCAGGCCTTACACTTAATGGGGGGCCTATTTCCCCTCCATCACTCCCCGCCGGTGACGGGGGCCCATGCCTGCCGGTGCATCGGTGGTCAATCCGGTTCGGACCTGGTGCGTGCCTGGCCGGGCCTGGGGGGGCCGGTGTGTCGGTCGGCCGATGCGCTGGGCCGATATCTTCCTTTGGTTGGTTGGGGCACCTCTTTTAGAGGTGCCAGGTTTGGGATTGTTGGGTGGTGCCTGCTCGGTGGCTCGGCGGGATGCGGATCCAGTGTCTCTGCTCGTTTGATCACCTGTTCTGTGCGCACCGTGCGTGGTCGGTTCATTGGTGGGTTGGACCGGCCCTGGCCCTCGTTGGATGCCTGGTCTCGGCGCCCTGCGTTGCGCGGGATCGGGACCCGGGAGCTGGTACAACTTGGCGTCCAGATGCTGACTGAGCCCGGCCTGGGGATGCTGTCCGTCCCCTGCGGCTATCGGTGGGGCGCTAGGAATGTTGGCGGTGGGGATTAGCCTAGGGTGGAGGCAGCGTGTGGCGGCCGGCCGCGCCCCCTGCAGTGCCGCGGCCCCTGCAGTGCCGCGGCCCCCTCGTCGGCCGGTCCCTTGTCGGGTCCCTGCTGGGGGGTGGGGTGCCCCTGGGCCCCGGCTCCCCCGGTCCGTTGACCGGCCGCGCCAGGGCGGGCCGGTTGCCGGCGGGGCCCGTGGGCTCGTCACTGCTGCCCCCCGGGCCCCTGCATAGTGGCCGCTGGATGTTCCCCTGGGGTTCTCCTTTGCATCCTCTCTTGGGGGATGCGGTCGGCCCCGCCCGGGTCCGCCTGGGGCTCTGGCGGTCCTTTGGACGTCTTTGCTCCGATCTCCTTCATGTCTGCATCGATTCCTGGGAGACGGATTGATGTCTGCTCACACCAACTATCGAACACTCTTATGGAGAAACCTTATATGCACCAGCATGCTAACACACACACATAGATGTGGGGTCTCTGGTGTTTAAGGAAATATTCTTGGGCTGAGGTTATCATTACTAGAGCTTGATTAATCGGTACCATGAGTTTTTCTGACATTGTTGTTGTATTTTTATATCTATTTTTGTGTGATGTGGTTGTGTAATTCTTAGTTCACAATCTTTGGTTGGTTTTGTCGATGTTCCTTTTTCGTGTTTTGTTTTGTTTTTCCCCTCTCTCTGTCGTCCTGTGGGTATGGAGCCAGACTTCAATGTCTTCCTGTGTTTTCTTTGTTCCCCTTCCTCTCTTGTATTTTCAACTCACCCTCTCTCTTGACTTTTTGTTTCCTACCTCTCTTCTTCATCTTCCTTCTTTCTTCTCCATAATTTTCCGTCTCCGTGTCCATAACATCAGGATATAAAAACCCCAACAATTCATAATAAAGATTTTTCACACATATATCAAGTGGAGGACTATAGCAAAAGCTGTACTGCTCCACTTGTGAAAGTAAATCTGTTGGGCTTCTATTTGGTACTCAGACACCAATTCTGAGCTCCACACTGCCAAACAGGACACGTAAAAAAAAAAGAAAAAAAAGAAAGAAACTAACAACAGGCGTTTTATCACGTTATTGATCAAATGGTTGCCTTTACCATTCCGATACATCTTGCTGTAGACATCCTTCCATCTGTTCGACATCTTCACTTTCCAGCTCTGGTTCGGAGTCAGGTTCGTTCATAAACGGTTGGATTCCGTTGGCCGCGTTCATTCATAACGTGCGGCATGTTGTTTTTTTGGAGAGTGTTGCAGTGGAGCGTCATCCCCCCTCCTTCCTACGACCAATCAACGCAATCCTTATTTGCATTATTATAATGAACATCTGGGAAGGCCGAAATATCGCGTGCTCTCGTGAGACAATACGGGTTTTACTGAATGGGTCAGAAAAGCACCTTTAAAATTTTTTGGGGGACTATAATTTCTTTTAAAGGCATGAAAGACTATGATAGGAGTAGTTATTCACTTTAGTAACAGGGGATGTCTCCTTCAATTAGATTGAAATTGTTTGACAGCCCTAATATATATATATATATATATATATATATATATATATATATATAATGTCTGATAAAACAGACAATTTTCTGAAATAGTTCTAAATGCTCGAAGCTGTTGTTAATTTGTAAACAAATATGGCCAATGCTAACGACGGCTGCATGGTGTAGCGAACAATGGCTAAAAACATTATACAGTGATGTCGCATGTTTATCTTTCTCTGCAAACGTAGTTGCAGCTCTCTGTGCCTTATTATCAGCCTTTGACGATGAACCAAGAGCATGTTATGGGTACATCTTTGCATGGAAGCCCAACAGCAGCACTTGAAACGATTAAATTATCCATTGTTGAAATTTATTTCTCTGTTCACGCTCTTCCTGTTTTTCTTTCCCCCATGTGGACATATACAGTTGCGTTGTAACGCTTTAGATTACGCTATGACACAGCACTGACTAGGTTCTCTTTCAATGGAAAAGCAAGCAAGTTTTTTGAAAGAACCAGCAGAGAACCGACTAAGCACCGGCTTTGACACCAGCACGGAACTAGCACAGGTTCTTTTTCAGTGCAAAATCACTAAGAGGGCATTTGGTGGGATTTCAAGGCATCTTCACCAGAAGAAGTAGGCGAGGGAAACCACCAAGCATTGCTGTGTAGTCTAAAATATGAAATATCAATCGTTAGTCAAGTGACAACTTCAAATAACTTTTTATAAAATTACAGTTTATTGATGTATGTTGTTTTCAAGGCAATGACAATTTGAAAACAAAAATTACACACCATAAACATTTCTTCATCCCAGTTGTATTTTTAGCCAAACAACAAGACCTTTTCTAGGCCTTGTAATCAGTTTCCAGGATGCAACAGACTGAAGTGAAGCTAGCAGGAAGCAAGGACAAGCTGCAAGGGAGATGAAGAAAAACCTGTCCTCACCTACTTGACAGCAAAGATAAGCAGTGATGGATTCAGCTCTGACCTGATGTTAAAACAGATGGATCACTCTGATGCATATCAGATAAGCCTGTCTGCCTGAAGTAATGCATCCAGCTATCCACTTAGCGATCCCCTAAAGCTGAGATCCTTCTTATTCTTTCACTCTGTGGTATGGTTATTTCTAACATTTCTTGATGACCTCATATCACCTGTTACATCAGGGGCGGGATGACCTGAAAGGCCGCTTTGCTGTCGGATGGATCCTTTTGGTTGAACACTTTGACCCAGAGGGGGAAAACAGGACAAAGAGGCCGTCATTAGCAATTAACAGGCGAGCCGGCGTTTGTTTGTTAACAGCTCCTTTAGAAGTCCAGTGGGGCTCATTTACAGTGAATGAGGGCAGATAACAAACCCTGACCTCTGGCGAGTTGGGTCCCTCTCCCCGACTGTGAGACCGTTCCGCGTTAGCCGTTTTATCCACCGACATCGGCCCAGAGTTGCCGTTAAAAACCGCTCCATCATTCCCTATTGAGAGCGAGATAAAAACAAGCAATGTTCTACAAGATTGCTGATTGGAAAGAGAAAAAAAAAACGGTGAATTCACTCCTCCTCTTCTCTACAGAAAGACTTAGCGGGGGTCTTTTCTCATGGCCAGGGGATCTGATTGTTTTCTAAACGGATTATTAACTCTTTTGTTACAGTAGGGGTCACTTTAATGCTTCTAAGTCCCCATTAGCATTGCTTTAAAGAGCACACACACACACACACACACACACAAAGATTGCTGTGTTCTAGGATTTGGCGTTACGCGTCTTTGTTGCTCACGGTGGGAGCGGAATGATACCGTTATAATGCTGTTAAAGACAATGCTTCAACTTAAAAGAGGGAGTGTGAGGGATCAGTGTGTGTGCGTGTGTGTGTGCAAGTGTGTGTGTGTGGCTCATGATGAAAAGGTGCCCTTAGGAAGACCAGTGAGCTTAATGCAATAGTGCTGACTTCAATGGACATCTCAAAGAAGGTGGCATTACGCACCCCTCTCCTTTAAAAATCCCTAACAAGTCCTTGAATGAGAGCAGGATCAGCTCAGTCTTCATGGGGGGGAAAACACTGGATCATAAAATCTGTGGAGTCAGGAAGGATTTAGAACGGCGACTAAATGATGAGTAAATTTAACTGTGTGTTTTCTTCCATGTAAAATTGCTTTGTAGTCTTTAAAAAAGAAATCCTGACTGAGAGGAAAAGCAAGCTACCCCTGGGAAAAGTTGCGGTTAGTGACCACATGAATGTGATGCTTGTGGTATGGGGCACCCCAGAGACCACAGGATCTTGGCTGGGTGACTCCCCCCACCTTTGAGCTGAAAGGATAAAGAGGGTATCCCTTACAGGTCTGACCCTGAGCCACCCTCTCCATCAGAGCGAGAGGTCAAAGGTCAGATCAATTGGGTCCCCATGTCTGTAACCGGACTTAACCCCCATCTCCAGAGCTGCAGGTGAAGAGGTTGATGATGAAGGTTTGGGATCGTCTTTCATCTTACTGAGGCTGATGCTTCTTTAAAAATACTCTTTTATTTCTGTATATATTGCTGTGTGTTTCATTATGGGTCATCAGCATGAACTGAAACACCTTGTGGAGAGAATGTGATAGGTCAGTACTGTCTTTTTAGCGCAAATGGGGGATTGTTAGCATCCTGATAGACTTGGGTCTTAGTCCAATTTAGAAAAGGTTTTAGGATTATCTGTAGGTAATTTTAAATTGACATAAAAAATAATATAGATGATGTTGTACCAGTCCTTGCCATAAAGGCTGGGTTTTGGAATGAATGCAAATAAAACCAAAAAATGAGCACATTCTTTAGCTTGGTTATTTTTTTTGTAGCAGGAGTAAAGGACTGAAAAAAAAAACCTTTATGACGGAAAAAGTAAATAGCTATATTAAAAGAGTAAACCATTTTGCTATGTTTTCAACATTTTATTGTGAGCTTCATTCTGTCTGAGAAAAGGTTGCTTAAACCTCGAGAAACGTTGCTTACTCTGTCTCATAAACGTAATCCTAGTGATCATGCACAGATGGAAACGCTTCTCTATTCTGACCAAGAATGTAAAAAAAATCCACGAGAGGCCTTAACCTCTAGCAGGTCCTGCCAAAAACACTTTCTGTGTGAATGCTGACAGAAGAAGATTTATAGTTAGCTTTTTTTTTCAGAATCAGTGAGGATTTTAAAATTTGGTTAGAGAAAGTACAAAAGGTGGAAGAAGCAGGGGATGCATTTACAGTAGCTCACACAAGTATGCATTATCTATTGAGATTGCAACTAGTGCAAACATGAAAGTTGTTTTTTTTTGTGAAAATTGTGCAATGCATTTGTATTTATCTCTCTTTATGCTGATACCCAAAATGAAGTCCAGTGCAGCCACATTCCTTCAGAAGTCACCTAATCCGTAAATATAATCCACAAAAATATCACTTGGCAAGATAGATGGAGCTAAGCACTGAAATTATCTATTTCCCCTTTGTGGTTGTAACATGACAGGTATGAATTCAAAGCACCTTATTTATAGTTTCTGTAAAAAAAAAAAGGAAATTACATTATTTCACACACAATTTCAACAAAAAAAACACATGGTCAACCTTAAATATTAAAGCACACACACAGTTTCCAAAAAATATTCATATCCTTCACACAAATATCTCCACACTTCCAGGATTTACCTTACACAGTAAAGTCAACATATACAATAACTTGCAATAACTGCACAGATAAGCTGCTGGGTGTGTATCCTGCTCTTAAGCTTTGTCAACTTCCTTTTAAAATCCTACACTCGTTGAAGGCATCTCCATCCTGCCATGAGGTGGGTCTGACTTTGAGGTTAAGAACCTTAAAAATGTGCTCAATTAAATAAAAAATCATTGTTCATATCTGAAAATGTTATACATTGTGTAACAAAATATGCCTAATGGTAACAAATTATTTTAAAAAATCCTAGATAATCTGTGAAAAAGGAACAGAGAAATAACTGGTAATTATTTATTGATTTCATTTAGGTTTATAAATGTGTTAATTGGGGAATCATTATTTCCGCTGTAAACTTTGTTCACTCTATTTATAGAAAACATGAGTTTTAAAAATGAGCATGTAAATTTATGAATGTATCATTGTAAATATATACCAATAATAAAAGTACTATTGTAAGTATTTTCATCATCGCTATTATATCTGGATCTGATCTCCATTCACGAACCTCGAAAACATTGTATTCACAGTTTTCATCAACCTTGAGATAATAGCTTGTAATACATAATCCATCAGAAATCTTTATCATTACAACTGACAAAGCTTTTTGCATGTAAACCTACAAGTGCCATCTTTATATATCTAAAATGTAACATGAGGCGAAGAAACTTCAGGGAATTTACAATATACAAGCTAAAAAGCAGAGGACCCAATGTGAAGCCCTGAGGTACATCATCAGGTGCACCCTTTTTCACTACTCAAATGTAATTTTATTTTTAATTGTGTTAGCAGAAAACTAGCTGCCTTTAAAAAATTGGGATGGAATTAAAAGCTTTCTTCAAGTCAAGAAAGATACTCCCAACTACACCAACTAGTCTAATTTATCAAATATAGCATTGAGATTTTCCAGAACAAAAACAAACAAACTTACAGTTTCAGTAAGATGGAGTTTCGGTAACCCAAATTTAATTGAATCTCCATTTTTAAAAGTGTTGTATTCAGATATAAGATTATTTATCAAACAAATCCCAAACTATTACTACACCTGGAGAAAAACTGATGGGATCTGTAGTAACTAATAACAATTCAAATTCAGAAATACTTTATTGATCCCGGAGGGAAATTAAATGTTGCTGTAGCTCATACCATTTAATTCTTCAAGAAGTTGTTGTAGATCCTGATGGCTGTGGGCAGGAAGGATTTCCTGTAGCAGTCTGTGTTGCACCAAAACTGAAGAAGCCTCTGACTAAATACACTCTGTTGTTGTAGGATAGTCTCATGAAGAGGATGCTCAGGGTTGTCCATCATTTTCTTGATTTTATGAAGAATCCTTCCTTGCATCATCATCTCCAGAGGTTCCACAGTCATCCCCAGAGCAGAACCAGCCTTCTTTATCAGGTTGTTTAGCCTTTTTTAAATCCCTGGCTCTGATTCTGCTACCCCAACAGATGATGGCTGAAGAGATTACACTCTCCACAACAGACATGTAGAAGTTCTGCTATTAATAAATATATATTTGATTGCTAAATATTTGCTAGATTTATATGATGAGGTTGCTGAGGGTCGTTAGTGTCCGTAGAGGGAACTTGATAAAAAAAGATGCATATATTACATTACCAAATGCTTTTACGAAACTACCACAATTACCACTATCTTTTGATTGACAGAGGACTATAAGAATTTTAGCGAAATTTAAAGCCTAAATCAGTCACTGCCAGTGAAATAAATAAACCACGAAAAACACAGTGACTGTGAGCAAGTACACAGTGAAGCCCAACACGAGGCCAGACTGTCACATATCTGTGCAAAGACTCAATAACCGAGAGTCTGCACTGCTGCTTTCTGTCAAGCCTTTGAGAAGCAACAGTGGAGGTGGGGAGCAAGCATTCCTCACAGCGGCTCCATGCAGCTCAGCCAATTAGCAGCTGAGTGGTTTGTTTAAGTCCAAGTGATGATGAGCTGTTGTGCTGGGAGGCAGCCTAGTTAATTAAGCCCACTGTTGTCTCTGGTTTACTCAGCTTGCCTGGCCTTAACAGCCTCTTGGTGCTTGTTTACCAGCTGCAAATATGACAGACTGTGTGTCTATTTGACCGTCTGTTTGTGCCTCTGTGTGTGTGTGTTTGTGTGCGTGTGTGTGTGTGTGTGTGTGTGTGTGTGTGTGCGTGTGAGGAGGTGATGGCGGAGGTGTTTGCATGTGGGGGTGATTCTGCAATTTTAGGTGCTGGTTCTGCATGCAGAGTACAGTAAAAAACCCTGCTCATCTGTAGGCAATTATAAAAAAATGGAACAAGTAATTAAAAAATAAAGTCTTTCCATATGTTACAAAAGTAGAATTTAAATCCAGAGGGCTACCTTTACCACTTGAAAAGAGCAATAGTGTATGCTTCTTGTACTGAAGCTTGATGAGATAAAGTTCCTCTAGTGTATTTGCATGGGAAAAGTGGACGACTAAGAAAAAGTCAAAAGAATTGTGATTTACTTAAAGGTACTGCTGTGGACTATCTAAACAGTTGGTACCAGCTCTTTTAGAGTTCTTTTGTCACGCTACAACCACAAATCTCTTCTTTTGTTGGAATTTTATGTGAACAACCAACACAAAATGGTGAACTGTTTTGAAGGTAAGGGAAAATGATTCGTGGTTTACAGAATTTGCCACAAATGTTGAGAAAGTTGAAAAGATGCCACAGTCAGATGAGGCTAAACTGAACATGTTTGGCCTAAATGAAAAAATACCATTTGTGACAGAAAACAAATTCTGCAGATCACCCCAAACATCTTCCCCCAAGATGAAACATGGTGGTGGTAGTATCAGGCTGTGGGGATGTGTTGCTTCAACAGGAACAGAAATGCTGGTTGGGGTTGATAGGATGATGGAATGAGTTAATCTGGGGTGACTGTGGTTTAGTGGGTAGAGAAGTTCTCTTGCAGTCAGAAGGTTAAGGTTCAATTCCAGCTTCCTTCTGTCATATGTAGTTGTACCACGAGGTAAGGCACTTCCCAAATTGCATATGATCTACGTATCAGTGTATGAATGTTTGCGCATGTGAATGGATGAATGTGGCTATATTGTAAAGTGCTTTAAGTGGTCAGTACGACTAGAAAAATACTGTATAAATCCAATCCATTCTTCATATAAATACAAGACAGCCAAAGCAAATGACCTGAGATTGGTGCAGAGTTTCACCATCTTGCAGGAAAACAACATTGACCATACAGCAAGAGTTTCAAGGGAATGGTTGGGATTAAATGGTAAAAATGGTAAATGACCCGTACTTGTATAGCGCTTTATTTAGTCCCTGAAGACCCCAAGGCGCTTCACACTACATTCAGACATTCACCCATTCACGCACACATTCACACACTGGTGATGATAAGCTGTAGCCACAGCTGCCCTGGGGCACACTGACATAAGTGAGGCTGTGGAGCACTGGCGACACTGGGCCCTCTGACCACCACCAGTAGGCAGAAGGGTGAAGTGTCTTGCCCAAGGACACAACGACTAAGACAGACAGAGCAGGGGCTCGAACCCTCCAGTTACAAGACGAACTCCTAACTCCTGTGCCACAGTTGCCCCTGAATTAAAGTAAATTCATGTGTTAGATGGGCCAATCAAAGTACAAACCTAAGGGGGGGCCTTAACAGAAAAGCAGTCACACTTTTCAGATATTTTTTCTGCGAAAAAACTATTCATACTTTTTTTTCTAAACTTCAAAATGATGCATACGTTCTATCACAGAAAATACCTTTAAAGTACGTTGATAGGTTGTAACATAGCAAAATATGAATGAGGGATTTCAATACTCTTGCGACTGTAAATGCTGGAAGTTGTAAGATGGGCTGTTTCTAGATTTGCTTAGTTCATCTGGATCTCACACAATTTATTTTTTTACCTTCACTTTACCAGTAAATGATACCATTGAGATTCAAAATCTCTTTTTCAAGGGACAAATGCTAACTTGTATCTGGTGATTTTGGAGGCTAAGTCAAAACCACTAACCTGTGTTTGTGGTACAATTAAATCAAGAGGTCTTTGAATACAGACAGTCTTGTTGCTGTGAACATTGCACTTGCCCAGTAACAACAATTAAGTGTCTTTTTTTGTCAAAGTACTATCAATAAAAGTGTCAGGATGAAGGTTTCCTAGCCCACAATTGACCAAGCAGTCACCCCTCCCACAGTTAACATTTGTAGAACATTAATTTGATTGGTCCATACAAGCATCCTGTATCATCACCACATGGTCTTTACGGATGCTCACATCACTATTTAGTTTATGGAAAGACATACGCCTTTTTCATTGCTTCGTTTCTGTGGCATTTAAACAAATAATTTCTTTTTTGCGCTGCCTTTGGTTTTTTTCCTCATAGACAAATCAAGTTAGCCATGTCCAACAGAAATGTATCTTTGCTCCTCTAAAAAGGTATTACTAGACTGCAAAGGACACCAGGACACCAGGACCCCTGGTTAGACTGGAGCTCCCCACTTCACAAACGTTAATCAACTCAACTCTAGGCCTGTCTTTATTGGCAGCTTGGATGCATAACTGTGGTAGATCAACTTCAAATTTTCATTTTTACCTCAACCATCACACAGATAATACCAGTGGTGATAAAAAGTATATTAGGTCTGACTTAAAATGTTGTAAATGCAAGAGTCCATGATGTTAGTTTAGGTCAAACTGCTTTTGTGGACAAGGAGTTTGTTTTTGATGCTATGCACTTACTTGCAAATGCATCCAGGATGTTACAGAAGAACAAAGAACACGTAAACCACTGCAGACCTCACTTGCCCCGATTACGGTTGGTATTCATGATAACAACAATAAGAAATGTACTGGCCAAAAATCTCATTAATGTAAGAGCTACAAAGCCAAAAGTCATTGCCAACCAAAAAGAACACAAAAGTCCATCTCACATTTTTGTAAAATATTCTGTTGATTGATTTGACAAATGTATGACTTTTTGGAAGGTCTGCATCCCGTCACATCTGGTTTAAAACTAATACATGATTTTAGTCAAACATGATGGTGGTGGTGGTGGTGAGATGGTCTGGGGCTGCTTTGCTGCCTCAGGACCAGCTCTCTAACAAGAAAATCCTCAAGCAGAACGTCTGGCCATCAGTTTATGCTGGAGATCCCTTTGGTTATGCAGCAGGACACGCAAAGGTACACCAGCAGGCTCACCTCTGGCAAATATAAAAACCAAGACCAACAACAAAAATTAAGGATTTGGAAGTGTCTGATGGATATCATGTGGTGTGACCCTAAACAGACTGCCTAAAAACCCTACAATGGGGTTGAATTAAAGCAGTTCTGCAAAGAAGAATAGGCCAAAATTCCTCCAGAAGGATATAAAAGATGTATTACCAGTTATTGCAAAAGCTTAATGACAGTTGTTGCCAAGTTTGGCAGAATTAGTTACAAGGTTTGGAGGGCAATACTTAGATACGTAACACATAGAGCCAGGGTGATTGGAAAGCTTTTTTCCCCCTTCAGAAATGAAATGATGGTAAATGGACTGAACTTATATAGCACTTTTCTAGTCATGCTGACATCTCAAAGTGCTTTACACTGGAGCCACATTCACCCAGTCGTAAGCATACATTCATACACCAATACAAAGCGCAGCAGGCAACTTGGTGTTAAGTGCCTTGCCCAGGGGTACACTGACATGAGAAAACTAGAATTGAACCTACAACCCTCCAATTGCAAGACAACTACTCTACCCACTGAGCCACAGTTGCCCAATGAAACAATCATTTTCATTTTGAAAATCAGTTTTTCTATGTGCACTGGTTATCTTTTTCTGACCCTAACATTTGTTTTTGTTTTTTAATCTGAATGACAAAAACACAAACATAGAAGAAAATCGTGGCAAACACTTTTTCACAGCACTGTGTAAGTGACCTTGCTATGATCAGATTGCATTGTTGAACTGTTAAACTGATTATTTGCGAGAAAAGTAACAGTTCACTTGCCCTGCTGATGAAAAATACTTTTTAGCACCTTGACAAATATTTTAGGCGAACTGAACAGCAGATAATCGCTTCTTTCACCACTTGGACAAATATTAGTCCAGCAGCAACACTTAAAGAACACTCAAACCTCTCCTTCGTCCTTTGTTTTCTCATTCAACACAAGGCTTCAGGTCATATAACCTACAGTGTAACAGCGGACCCCGTTGATCTAATGAGGACCAGGCTCTCTCTCTCCTCTTACTGTTAAAACAGAGACACACTCTCACTTCTCTTCCCTGCACAGACAGATTCGGTGTGGATCTTCTTCCATGTTTTTTTACCCTTCTGCGAAGAGCAGTTTATTCAAGATGTCACAGCTTCCTGGGTCTTTGTTGGGGTGTCAAGGAGGGTCACAGATTTTGTGACAGTCTGTTGGTGTGTGTGAGAGAAAGTATGGGTTTGCGTGTGAGAGCAACAGCTAAAGGAGCAATGCAATGGCCGCTGACGGATCACTTCATACGCCCAAGACGGGGGGCAATTACTTCAACCATGACAGATTGCCTTAGCAGAAGTGAGTTTAGGATGAAACCTTTCTCCGTTCAAATCTTCCTCTGTCCTCTTCTTCCTCCGTTCAATAAGGAAGCTTGTGGTTCTCCCGGCTAATGACTTCCTCCTCGCTGTTGCACCATTTTCTGTGTGTGTGCGTGTGTGCGTGTGCGAGAGAGAGAAAGAAAAAGAGAGCAGGGGGTGACAGTACCATCTGTCTGACTGCTGTAGCCCTTGCCCCTGCCCAGCTGGTGGGCACCGAGTAATGGGAGAGGACTTCCTCATCTCGCCCCCCGAGACTCTCACCACATTAGTATGCAACACCTACTGTCACACTGAACCAGAAAGGAGGCAGAGACAGAGAGAGGAGCCTTTTTTTTTTTCTGGAAACCTGAGCAACTGGAAGTGTCAAGTGATGGGAACTGAATGCTCCAAGTCTCGAAAAATTGGCACATGCAGCACAAACTACTCTGTGTGCATCTGGCTGTGACTGGCAGTTGGAGAAATGTAAATGAGCATATACTAAACAAATGGATTTCTCTGGGAGGCAGAGATGAAATGGGAGAAGTGGAGAAAGAGGGAATGTGTGCTTTATGTATGATTCCAGTTACCTTCGGCTGAAATATTGCACCTCACGCATCAAATATTGCATCTTTCAATGAAAACTTTGAAGACCTTCAGTGTTTGTGCTTATCGACTAAAATAGCAAAAGGTGACTTTAGTAATAAACAAAACTTGTACTTTTCTGATCAGGAATATGTCACAACTGTGCACTTTAAAATATTCAAGAGCATGATAAAACATGTTTAGTGGAGCTAGTCCTATTTTGAAACACACTCCCTCATGGTTTAGAGAACATAACAAAACTTTGCAACAAAAGCTGACATAAATCTTTTTAAAGAATAGCATTTCCTTAACAATTTGTTTCCTTTATCACTTTCACGGAAGCATAGAGCTGACACCATGCCAGGCAAAAGAAAAATACAGCTAAATCACGTTATTAGTTGAAAACTTAATTGTTCTAACACAGTTTTCATATTTCTACAATATAATATCATGTTCTTATAAAAAGTATCATGTCGTATGAATGTTGCAGTTTTTCTGCAAATGTCAAAAAGATATTATTAGAATAAGTTTTCTTGTAAGAACATAGAATTTTTCACATTCAGATATGCCACCAATCTATACATTTAGACATATTCAAAGGGGGTTGGTTTGTCATCAAGATGCCACATTCATTTGTGGTCATTTATGGCCAATTTTGTCTTGGCCGATATTTCTGTGAATGTCTCACGATATTCTGCGTAACAACACAACCATCCCACACGGTCATCAGTGAGAAATGCTGCCTCCTTAGTCAGATCAGATACATTGTTCCTCCTGTACAACTCCATGTGTTTTAAGTTTCTTCACAGTGTATGCATGATTATTACGATACTGTGCAAAATGCTGAATAACACCCATATCTCTCCATGAAACTATCCAAGCATGAAACAGAACTTAATCAGTTTCAATTGATGAGGCATTTTCCAAGTCGCTTTTGTGCAATATCATCAACTTCATTATATTAAAAGGTGAACAAAAATATGTTCTAATATATTTCAAGTTTGCACGTAACAAGATAAATATTATTCTGTAAGAACATGACAAGTTTATTGTTATAATGTAATAAATATGTACATAAATACTGTAATAACATGATATTATGCTGTTCAAATGTGAGGAGTATATTGTTAGAACATAATAAAATTCATGTTATGTTGTTCTATTTTTCTTTTATATGGAAGGCAGCTCTCCACATCTGTAAATAATATCTCCGTTTATTTTAATGTAGATAATTTACTTCATCAACATCAACAATAACATATATGCAGTCTTCTAAGTAAATATGCTTTTTAATTTTCAGAGATTTGGTCAATTCTCACTGATCCGCCCAGCAATAGTTTAATAAAGAAAATAAATACACTGCTGTAAATAAGTATTTGCCTGGGACATATTTCTTCAGTTTTTTCCTTTTTTTAAAAATCACGCTAACTTGTTTCAGATCATAAAACTATTTTTGGTATCAGACGATGACAAACTGAGAAAATAAAAAAAGGTACTTTTCAAATGTTTGCATGTTCTCTCTGGGCATGTGTGGGTTCCCTCCGGGTACCCTGGTTTCCTCCCACAGCCCAGAAACATGACTCTTGGGTTATTTGGTCTGTCTAAATTGTCTTTAGAAGTGAGTGTTTGTGTGCGTGCATGCGTGTTTGTCATGTGTGTCTCTATGTTCCTCTACAATGGACGGGCGACCTGTCCAGGGCGTAGCCTGGCTCTCGCCTGATGGAGATAGACACCAGCACCCCTGCAACCCTGCAGGGATAAACGGTATAGAAAATAGATGGATGGATCTAATTTCATAAGAGAAAGAATCTATCCAAAACAACATGACCGAATGTAAAAAATGTAATGTCCCCTAAATCTAACAAATGGCGCACCCTTTCCCGCACAATAACTGGCCATAAGTCTTCACTTCAGAGGAAGAACTGTCTCAAATCAGTGCGCTTTCAATCCAATCCTGCTTCAGCAAGAAGCACAAGAGTGCAGAATTCATGATTTTGTCAACTGCAGCAAGTCATCTGGGTCCCAATACAGCAAAGCAGCCCCAGACCATTACCACCACATGTTTGACTGTAGGTCTGATGCTTTTTATTTCAGTGAAATCCTGTAACTTTTCCACCAGATGTAACTGCGTGCACACCTTCCAAACAGTCTTGGAATCATAAAGAGTTTTCTTGTGTTTTTTTTTTTTTTTTTTTTTTTTTTTGCAAGTGGGTCTTTGTGTTCTTTTTGGCCAGCATCAGTTTTTTGGTGATTAATCAACCCCTGAATACTATTTTTGCCCAGTCTGTCTTACTGTTGGATAACAACCTTTCACCTTATGAGGTAAGTGAGATCTGCAGTGCTTCATATTTTGATTTGGATTGTTTTATGATCTTCTGAATGAGTCACAAATGCACTCTTGCAGTAATTTGCCAATCTCAGGAAGCTTCCCTACTGTTCCATGTTTTCATCATTTGTGGATGCTGGAGTCCCAAAAGCTTTAGGGAATATTTTGTAACCCTTTCCATACTTACAGTGTAGATCTCAGTGAATTTGTTTCTGATATGCTCTTGAATTTCATTAGACCAGGACATGATGTGTTGCTTTTTCAGAACTTTTAGCCTACTTAAATTACAATTTAGGCGTTTCATTAATTCTGCAGTTCTGGCAGTGATTGGATCTGTGTGTGGCTTAGAAAATGAACTCACAGTTTAATTAGGATTTAACAAGGCGGCGGTTAGTTATTTAAATAGGGCCAGTTTAGATCACCTTTTTCCCCTTAATCAATAAATTCATCATTTGAAATTTGCATTTTGTATTTACTCAAATTTTCTTTAGCTGATATTAAAAAAGTTTATCGATCAATAGCATTAAGGTGAATAAATATTTAAGGGAGCAATTTTTTTCACAACACTGTACACATAGCTGCATAAATCTGTCTGGAGAAAGTAGCTCAGATGAATTTGGCCAGGTGGTCTAAGTTATGGGAAGCCAGAAGAACATTATCCAGTCATTGTCTTGTCTCAGTCAAGGGTGTGCTTCATCTTGTAGCCAAATAAAGGTCTTCCTACCTAGATTTAAGTAAAAAAAGAAAGAAGAAAAAAAACCAGCAGTAACACACTGCCCCTTGACCTCCCTCTACTAATTCCGAGCTCATGAAGTGGAAGATGTTTCAGCAATTGATCCCATGGCACCTCATAAGCCTTTAAAGTGCCCCTGAGATGCAAATGTAAAATGATGGAGGTACCTGGGAAGGTTATAACATGCATAAGCTCCAAAATTATAAACATCACTCTTCATTCTCTTCTAATTCTCACAAAGATACTTTTAGTTTGAGTTTAAACTAAGGTAAAAAGGGCTTTTAATGAATTAAATCAGAATTAATTGATTCTAACCCAAACATATTTAATGATGGCGGATTGAAGATTCTCCCAGTTACCTACAGGGGGAGCTAAAAGGGTCTCGCTAGAACATTTTTATAATTATTGAGGCGTATTATGTAATTGTGACTTGCGAATAAAGTCTTGACCACCTTATAAAAGGATTTCAATCTAACCTAGTCACTGAAAAGTCACTTTTTTGTTGATGTGGATTTATACTTGGACTCAATGGCATTTCTCACAGGATTTAGATGACATTCACTGGTGTGTTTTCAGTGATGTGCAGTGGTCCCCCCCCCCCCCAAACTTACACAATGAAATTATTGTCTGAGGTTTGTTTACTCAGACTGTAACACGTTCTCTTGACCTCGTTGTTATCTTTACCTTTACTCCTTACATCCAGACATGTGGAAAAATTTGACAAGATTGTCATTTGTAGAACATAAGAGTCCTTCCAGACATTCTTTTAGCTCCTTCGATATTGCTGTTAGCCTCTTAAAAGCCTTCTTGACATGTTTCCATCTTGTTTTTTTATGAGTTATGGGTTAGTTAGTTGTTTTTTGTTGTTGTTGAATTGTAAGGAAATTGTCAGACGTGGAAAAAAATTTAAAATGATCTGTCATGCTCTTATTTTTCATTTGAGAAAAACACACTTTAACAGAGGTGTGTAGACTTTTCAGAGCCACTGATATAGCTTATATACAGAATAAACGCAAAGTGAAAGGGATTCCAAATGCAAAACATGAGCAACGCTACTCTGTATCTGTGCTGCCTTTCGGCCAGGCTAGAACCTCGATTACTGTGGTGCTGCTGTCTTGAACCGTAAAACCAGATCAAAAATAAAGGTAAAGAACAACTGAAAGCTGGAGTCAAACGTATTTGTTTGGCGGTTGAAAGCCAGACTCTTCGGCCGTAGCTGACTAATGATGTTTCTTTATCTGCGCCCCGGCTGCAGGCTGCATTTGGATCCACAGTGTGTATAAGCCAACAGAGGCTGATAGCATCCCACACTGTGGCAAAGACCTCTCTCTCTGGATCTACGTCTCTCTGTTCCACACACTCTCTTCCTGCATGCCCCCCTCTCCCCCCGCCACCCCCCCCCCCTCACCCCCACTCTTTCTCTCTCTGTGTTTCTTTCTCCTTTCAAGCGTGGAATCATTTAATTATCGCCTATAGCTCTTTTGGCAGGCTGTTGAATGCCCACCTCTCAAAGCCTAGAGGAAACAATTTACCCAGGGATATCACACACACACACACACACACACACACACACACACACAAGCACAGGCATTTCAAGGAAAGGATTTATTACACCGAGTCCATCTGTGCTTCATAGAAATCCACCACCTAGTTCAGATTGAAAAGCAAAAACAATAATAATGATAACAAAATTTGGCGAAGCCAAAACAGTATTTCAGTATTGCTGAGATCTTGGAACATTTTTGCATCAAACCTCAGCACGCTTTAAATAGAGAACTGTTTGAAATAAAAGTGAGCTAATGATTCAATGTTGTGCAGCATTTAGAGCGTTTAACTCGCCATCATGGCAGCAGCAGGAGGTGATTCATTCAGGATGCCTGACTTGCTCTCCATGTGAGTGTCTTTTTTTTGTCTCTATTTGGACCTCCAAGGAGCGCCGAAAGCCCGGCACCCAAACAGGAGAAAAGCATAACTTCGAATGTAGGGGGGGGGGGGGGGGGGAAGGGGGTATTTGGGAGTTGAGGGGAAAACAGCAGGGATCCATTGAGAGGAAAGCAATGACCCATCTCGTACCGTCAGCTTTCTCATTGTAAAGGTGGCGAAAGGAGGGAGGAGGACACTTTACAACGATGTCCGTTATGTGAAAAAAAGAAAAATACTAAAATTGAAGACAAGGCCGAGAGAAGGATGAAAGGGAGAAGAGGGGCGAGAGGCTGTAAATTTTCAACAGAGCTCTCACTTCATTACAGGCTGATCAGAGGCGAGGCAGGGCAGAGACAAAGGGTCCCAGTGTTGTCGGCCCGCTCCGTCGGTGTTACACCAGGGTCAGCTCTTTAACTTGCTAGCAATGAATAACTGGGCTTTCAGCCGGGACAATGGTCGGCCAGCTTTGCTTAGCTCTGGGTAGGACCTGCCTATTGTCAGCAAGTGGAACCAGGGAAGTCACCAATCTGTAGGAACGCTGAGAGACTAAGAGACACAACCGACATGTTGTAGAAAGGAGCTGATTTAGACGGTTGGTTGGTGTGTGTGTTTGTGCTTATGTATGTGTGTGTGTGTGTGTGTGTGTGTGTGTGTGTGTGTGTGTGTGTGTGTGTGTGTGTGTGTGTGTGTGTGTGTGTGTGTGTGTGTGTGTGTGTGTGTGTGTGTGTGTGTGTGTGTGCGCTCCTGTCTAGAATTCAAACTGAACACTGTTTTTTACCCTTTCAAGATTTTCACCTGTAAAGTGAGGACCATTTATTACAAAGTGAGAACATTTTGCTTGGTCCGTACTTTCTGACAGTGTAACTGAAGCCTACTGGTTAGTTTGTGAGGTACGGTGTGAACTAAGGTTTAGTTAAGACTAGGGTTAGGAGTAGATCGGTAATGGTTAGGGTTAGGAAAAGAGTCTGGGTTAGCCATAATTCAGTCACTAAAATGAATGGAAGTCAATAAACGTCCTCACCACTACTAGCAAAACAAGAATGTTGTGTTTGTGTATGTGCCAGCATGCAACGTGGAGGTCAAGATTACTCCATCAACACTATGTCATTAAAGATTAAAGGGTGTGCTACATAGGGTGGGTGTGTTTGGGTGTGGGTGTGTGTGTGTGTGTGTGTGTGTGTGTGTGTGTGTGTGGGTGGGGGTGTGTGTGTGTGTGTGTGTGTGTGTGTGCGTGTGTGTGTGAGAGTGTGAGAGTGTGAGAGAGAGAGAGAGGCTTTGCTTACAGGTACATTAAAGTTTGGACTGAAACTGCCCAAGAAAACACCCTTGATTAAGTCTGTTACATTTTGGGCCAGTAAATGCTAAAATTACAGGCATGGAGAAATTTTTTGACAGCTGGCTAAAATACTGAGATAAAAGCTTTAAAATAAATTACGGTTTTACTGCAGTAGCATATTCCATCCATCCATCCATCCATTATCCTTGCAGGGTTTGGTGAGGGGGCTGGTTTCAACCCTCAGCAGTCATTGGGCGAGAGGCAGGGTACAGCCTTGACAGGTCATAGCATATTCTAAAACTGATTCATTTCCATCACTGCAAATGAATGTAGATTTGACTGAAATATTGCATTATTGATAACATTACTTAGATTCATGCAACACTATGGAAAGCATTCACCCACCTGTGCATGATGAGGTCTTGAACTGATGGCCACTGATCTACTTTCTAATAAATTTGACTATTTATATGTTGACTCGATGGTGCTCATGGAGCATTGAAATTTCATTCCCAGATGTTCTGTTGATTCTGTATTTTGAGAAATAAAACTTTAATCAGATGCTGACATCACAGAAAAGAAACATACCTGGTCATGCCACACCAAAACACTGAAATCTACCACACTGATCTTAGCATACATTAGGCTTGCACAATGTTAGAAATTCTTGAAATGGCGATAATGTGTCCGATATCTGCTGCAGCGAAACACTGTCCAACTGGCTAAATATTACAATAGAATGTAAAATGCAAGTTCATAACAATTTGAATATATTGAGCAACAATTATTACACTCTGATATTGTGAAGCCAACATATTTGCGATACAATGTGCTGCCCTGGCAAACACTAACTATTCAGTACCTCAAAGACATGACAGGATATGATGTTACACCGAATCTCAATTTCCTCACTTTCATAACCCATGTTTCTCAATCCTCGGAGATACATAAAAACAGTGTGACAGCAGCTCTACAATCCTCACTGTTTGTCGTTGCAATATAATAATGGTTCCTGAGCCAACCTTTAGACCAGGGCATAAATAAATTAGTCTATTGTCATATTTATACTCAATGGAAATAGGAAGTTAAAGATTACACATTTCTCCAACCAACAACTGATCTTCATCAGTGCAGACAGAGCATATGCATTGCTTACCATGATAATGAATAACATTATGCTACAATACTTGTGTTGCACTTCCATAACATTGATGGCAGTGGAACATTTGTCCATTGTGCATTGGATTTTGTGGAATTTTTAAACCTATCCAAAAAATCTGTGGTCGTCTTGCTTCACTGGAGATTACATTACATACGCTGCAGTATCAGATGTGTTGAAAGGTTGAAAGGTATTAACTTAAAGCTGCATAAATTCATATGGTTTAGAAACACTCAGCAGATATGCAATGGTGCGATGGGATGTGCGAAAAATGGACCTCTGTGTCACAACATTTTTATACCCAAGGGAAACAAAGTCATGTGTCAAAATGACAAACTCAAAACAAACAACTAAGGAACCTAACAGGTCTACCAATTGAATGTTCCTTTAGACGCAATTATTTTTTTGCATGCACTTCAATTAACTCAAAAATTAAACCATTAATTGCAACAAATAAATGGTTGATAGCAGCAGAAAGAACTGTGGGATCTGTGGTTTTATTAAAATAATCATTTTAAACTGGATTCTTAGATTTTTCCATACTGGATAAAGCCTCACAAAATAAAAGTTCTTCTTGTTTTTTTAAAGAGAAACTAATTATTTATGTGTGAAATTATGCAACTGCAATGAAATATTTGTTCCCAAGCTTTACCATAACTTTATCCATGCCTGTAAATTTAACACAACAACAAAAATGTAAATGTTACAGTTTTAAATCTGGGAGTAGATTTACATCACAATACAATATCAAACTGAATGGAGATACGGTATGACCTTTAGCCCTTATGGAAAAGAACTGCCGTTGCATTTTCCAGTAAATCACTCTGTGTAACTTGATAAGTACTGGAGATCTCTGATAAGCTCTGATTTTAGGCCATAAGTTTCCCTCTCTTCATGGTTAAATTTCCTCTCAGCACTTCATTCAGAGTGGAACTGCTTTCATCTCCCTCCAACATAAAGCTTTGCCATAACTGCCTGCAGAGTGTGTGAATCTGTGCCTGCCTGGTGTCCCAGTGTGTTTAAGGAAGGCAGATTTTTTTTTCTCAAACATGCTGAATAAAATCATTGAGGATCTGTTAATCAGACCCACAACTTTAGTTAGTTAGGAAATGTTGTTGAACCTTTGGATTTTATGACAACGATCCAACAGTTTGGAGGCGGCTGCTAGGGTTGTGTGTGTGTGTGTGTGTGTTTGTGTGTGTGTGTGTGTGTGGGGGGGGGGGGGTTATTTTGAATGAAAACAAATCAGGCTAAACTAGCTGACCTATTTTATCATGATTTATTCCACTCCATTTTAGCTTGTCATGAATATTGCTATTTAACTGGTTTTATGTAGACAGATATTTGCATTAGCTGCATGTTTGTACATACTTTTGATAAATAGCTATTACTAAACATTTACAGAGTGAATTCCTATGTTTGCAGCTGAGGGCCTTTGTTTAATAGATTAGGAACTTTGTTTTCAGATTTTTCTTTTCAGTCCAGGTGGCATGTGACCATTTATGAAGCACAACATTTATTAAAGAAACATGCATTAACAAAGGACCTGGGTACACCAAGATAGAAAAATAAATACAATTCTTATGATAGAACAGGTTAATATGGAGAAAAAGGGGAATTAAAAAGACCTAGTTAACAATACATAAATGACCAAATCTGAAAAAATAGGATTTTATTGCAATATGCTACTGTATACTAATAGCTGCAGTATAACAATAATATCCTCTTATTGGTCTTTGTGTACTTTTTTCCATTTATTTTTTAAACTATTTTCTCTGTGATTTTTCAAGTTGTATAAATTATTGATATTAATTGAATATATAGAGTTTTTCATGTTTTATAGCCCCTGTCTATTTCTATGTTTTGTTTTGCTAAGAGGAAAATGTAAATATTTTATTTAAATAATCTTCAAACTTGCTATACAAAAAGCCTTACAAAAGTTTTTACACCGACCAGACAGCTTTAGGTTTTGTCAAGTTATGACAAACGTTTATCTATTTTACTGGGATTCTTTGGGAGAGACCAACACAAGGTCCAAAACATCAATTGGATGATCATCTTTCTCATTTAAGGACTCCAAATTTTTGAACAATATGCAACCAGTAACAGTTGACTAGCCTAGAAACTTTTACATTTCTTGTGAAAAATTGCTCAGAGATAAACATGTGGACACTGAAACTTGACACTGAAGTCAGATCCTACTCTTAGTTTTAGATGTTTCTTTGTATTATTGTTTTTTAAAGGTGGACTTTTAAAAGCCTAAACAGGGACTGGAAGAGTCTGGAAGAGTCTGGAAATTAGTCGTTGGCTAGAGGGTCAACAGACAGAACAAGGGCTTCTACTAAATGTAACATTGTTTTATGTCTTCTCCCTGCTCAAATAAATTAAAATAAAGTAAAATGAAGTGGTGTATTGTTTTTTTAAGTGGATGGAAAACAATGCATGGTAATCAAATATTTTATAAACAAAAATCTAAATGGTTTGCATTTGTATTCAGCCCCCTTTCTCTTACACCCCTAAATGAAATCCATTGCAACCAGTTCCAACTAATTCAGAGGGGACCTCATTTATATAAAGTGCACCTGAGTGTAACTTCATCGCATCACAAATCCACCTGTTCTGTGAAAGCCTGACAAGTTCATTGGGAAGATAAGTGAACAGCCTGCATCATGAAGACCAACAGGCCAGGGATACGCTTGTGGTAAGGATTAAAACAAAGTTTGGTTAGAAAACAATAATCTTAAGCCTTGAGAAACTCTTGAAGAACTGTTAAATACATCATCTGGTAGTTGTGAGCATGAAAAAAACTGCTAACGTATCAAGTCAAGACAGTATATCAACACAAACAGGCCAGACAATGAGAACATTAATCAACAAAGCAGCCTAGAGGTGCATGGTAAATCTGGAGGAGCTGCAGATATCCACTGTTCGGGTGGGAGAATTTGTTGACAAGGCAACTATTACTCATTCACTCAACAAATCTGGCCTCTATGGAAGAATTGCAAGGAGAAACCCACTGCAAAAAAAAACAAAGCAAAGGAAGTTCTGCCACAAGGCTTGTAGGGAACACAGCAGGAGGAAGCTCTGTTTGGTTGACACAAGAATAGATTTTTTAGGGCTACATGCAAAACACGTTCTTTGCCAGAAAACTACTTCTGCAACATCATCCTAAACACATCATCTGCACCATGAAACACAGTAGTGGCCGCCATATTGGGCTTCCACATGTTTTTAGTGTTGGTCATGTTGGTTTTGACTACTTTTTCTGCTTCATCTCCTCAGTGATGTAAATGGGTGTTGTCACACTTTCTCGCGTTAGTTTGACTTTTAGGCAGTCAGCTTTTGATATGTGCTGACATCTTCCGAAGGGTCTGCATGGTCAGCACTTTGAAACACTAAACGTCTCCTGTCTGTCTAGATATACTGAATCCTGACAGTCCAGATAAAATCTCTTTCTGCAGCCATGTCTCCGGCCTTAAAGATGGACACTTAATAACAGATCATATACAGTAAAACTCCCCCAGTTATAGCTTACTGATTGAAGAAGAATCCTGTTCATCTTGCCAGAGCCTGAAAAGATGCTGAATATGTGGTCAGCATACTTTATAAACTCCGAGAATATTACAATTAAGCAATAGTTTTTAACTTCTTGTGGCTTTAATTTTCTTTCCTGAAAAAATAATTCTTGAAGAAGTTGAAACAGAATAAAAACTGCACATTTCATGTAAATTGGTAAATTGATAGTATAGAAATCTAGACAAATCATAGCAGTACCAAAGAATTTGCTGGTTGTTCTAGCCACACTCCATTGTAACCTCAGCAGTTCTACCATTTGCCCGGATAAGTGTAGGTCACGGTGCTCCATGTCTGTAGAGAGACGTTGGGCGGGTTTAGCACCATTACGGCAGACCTGTGACGGAGCAAAACAACAAAGAAGGCGGTGGCTCAGGAAGAGTCTGTTGTCAGTACACCAGATATTCTCATATTTTTCTGACGAAAATGACAGAAGTTGTTGGACGCCATAACAATCCCGTTCTTCTTCTTCAACGATGTATGGCAGACTACCTGTTGACTGATTTCCGTTGCTATGAATATGTTACATTGGTCGTTGCTCTGGTTGGTCCTAGTGCTGTCCAATTGGGTGTAGGGACAGTTTGAAAGACAGCCGTAGATTCCGGCCTTAGGATTGAGTTTGTCTATGTATGTATTTATGTATGTATATATATATATATATATATATATATATATATATAGGATGCCTTGCCAGGCTAGAATATGTACCTTTTTATAATAAATTAATACATAAAGAGTTTTTGTATTAAACTCTAAATGAATTTAGAATTGCCATGGGGTGGTTAGTGATTTTCTTGTCTTTAAAAAATAACCTATTATCTTAACGCAAATTATTTTCCTTAAAAATATTTCCCTCTTTAATAATTATGATTTTATATTTATTTAAAAACATTTTGAATATGGTCATTCTCTTCCTGATTAAAATAGAAAAGTGAATGACTGCATACGATTTAATTACATATAACACACTACCCGATTACAAGCTTCCTCTGCTCCCCTCTGCCTAAACTCTCTGAAAGCCTGACAGTATGGTCTTGGTTTTAATGCTGCAAATTAGTTTGATGCAGCCTGGACAAGCGTTAATCCACTGGTAAGCAGTGGATTTTTCACGTATGTTAGTGTATCAGAAACTATACTTTACGTGTGTCACGTTTCATGCGTCTTCGCTTCATTTTGTGTATCTGGATGAATGGTGTGTAAACGTACAGTGTGCTACTGCAAGTAACTTTGTTCCATAGAATTGCTATTTTTTGGATGTTTGGGTGTTTGGCTTTCTGAACAGTTAATGATCTCCTGACCATCTTAGGCTGAAAGTTTACTCTCTTTACACAGTCAGTGAGTGCCAAATTAATCAGTTATTAGGCCAAACTCTTTATGCTGTTTCAGCCACTTTAAGCATTTAACAAGCCGAGATTGGTGATCATCTGTGTTGCAATTTTCATTATTATTATTATTTAACATTATAGAACTATTATTTTATGTACTTAATGATGGCCAAATCATCTCGGGTTGAAATATCAATGAACTATACACAGTCCATAAGTGCCACCAAATAATAGGTTCAAGTTCCCCATCATGTTGGACCCATTTCTTTTTTTTTCTTATTCCCCTTTTCTTTAAGCAGATAAAAACCATTGAGGTCAGGACCTCTTTTTCAAGGCTGACCTGGCCAAGAACGGCTTCAGCATAATATTATTCACAAGTCATAGCATTAAAACCCCCTAATGAAGACATCCAAGGAGAGTACAAGATATTTGACAGAATACGTATAAAATGATTCAGTTGACACACTTAAAATAATTAAAAGTTTACACCAAAACAGTCTATATAAAATTATATCTGTTAACATAGCCCAAATATTCCCTCAACAGTAGACAAATACTTAGATGCATGACCATAAAAAGTAAATGCACACCGTGATTAGAAATAATAACCCATGTACAGTTGGGCAAAAAAGTATTTAGCAGCCACCGATTGTGCAAGTTGTCCCCATATAAAAATATGAGAGAGGTTTGTAATTTTTATCATAGGTACAAGTCAACTGTGAGAGACAGAATATTAAAAAAAATCCAGGAAATCACATTGTATGATTTTTAAAGAAATTATTTATATAATAGTGCAGAAATTAAGTATTTGGCCAATAACAAAAGTTAACTTTAGTCCTTTGTAAAGTAACCTTGGTTGGCAATGATAGAGGTCAAACGTTTCCTGTAGGTCTTCACAAGGTTTGCACATACTGTAGCTGGTATTTTGGTCCATTCTTCAATGAAGATCTTCTCTAGAGCTGGGATGTTTTGGGACCGTTGCTGGGCAACACAGACTTTCCACTCCCTCCACAGATTCTCTGTGGGATTGAGGTCTGGAGACTGGCTATGCTAGTCCAGAAACTTGAAATGCTTTTTAGTAGCTACTCCTTCATTGCCTGGGCGATGTGTTGGAAGATCCAGCCACGTTTCCTCTTCAATGCTCTCACAGATGGTAGCAGGTTTTTGCACAAAATCTCACGATACATGGCCCCATTCATCTTTTCCTTAATACGGATCAGTCGTCCTGTCCCCTTTGCAGAAAAGCTGCCCAAAACCATAATGTTTCCAATCCCATGCTTCAAAGTGGGCATGGTGTTCTTGGGATGCAACTCAGCATTCTTCCCCCTCAAAAAACAGTGAGTTGTGTATAAAATAGTTGTGTACCAAAGAGCTCTATTTTGGTCTCATCTGACAACATAACACTCTCCCAATCCTCTCTTCAGGTCATTGACCACAACCCCCCCCCCGAGTATAGTTACTGTTCATAGTATAGTTACTGGCTCATCCCAATCTTGTGCTGGTGTACAATTTTGTCCCTGACATCCCTAGACATCTCTCTGGTCTTGGCCATGTTGGAAGTTGGAGTCTGACTTCTTGAAGGTGTTGTGACAGAGATAGGTAGGTTTTGGCTATGAATAATTGCTTAGGACAATTATTAATAAGATTAATAATTGTATGTCAAAATTACCAAGTTTGGGGAACCATCCTGGAATCCAGCAAAAAATAATAATAGCCAATTAGTTTAGTCTCAGTTAGTATTTATGATTACCAGCCTAATACAGAGAGGAACATAAGTATTTGAACGCCCTGCAATTTTGCAAGTTCTCCCGGTCAGAAATTATGGAGGGCTCTGAAATTCACATTGTAGGTGCATTTCCACTGTGAGAGACGGTATTCTTTTAAAAATCAGGAAGTCACGTTGTCTGATTTTTAAAGAATTTATTTGTATTTTATTGCTGCACATAAGTGTTTGAACACCTGGCAAACAGCAAGAATTCTGGCTCTCAAAGATTTGTTACTCTGCCTTTAAAAGGTCGCCTCTACTCCTCTTATTAATCTAAATTAATAGCACCTGTCTGAGCTCGTTAAAGACACCTGTCCACCCCACAGTCAGGGAGACTCCAACTACTACCATGGGCAAGACCAAAGAGCTGTCAAAAGACAGAGACAAAATTGTAGACCCCCACAAGGCTGGAAAGGTTTACGGGGCAATTGCCAAGCAGCTTGGTGAAAATACATCAACTGTTGGAGCAACTGTTAGAAAATGGAAGTGGCTAAAGATGACTGTCAGTCTCCCTCGGACTGGGGCTCCATGCAAGATCTCACCTCGTGGGGTATCACTGATGATAGAAAATGTGAGGAATCAGCCCAGAAATACACGAGAGGAGCTGGTCAACGACAGGGAGAGAGCTGGGACCACAGTTTCAAGGGTTACTGTTGGTAGAACACTACATGGTTTAAAAACATGCCTGGAAGGTTACCCTGCTCAAGTCATCACATCCGAAGTTTGCTAATGACTATCTGGATGATCCAGAGGAGGCATGGGAGAAAGTAATGTGGTCAGATGAGACCAAAATAGAACTTTTTGGTTTAAACTTCACTCGCTGTGTTTGAAGGAAAAAGAAGGATGAGCTGCATCCCAAGAACACCATCCCTACTGTGAAGAATGGGGGTGGAAACATCATGCTTTGGGGGTGCTTTTCTGCGAAGGGGACAGGACGACTGCTCTGTATTAAGAAAAGGATGAATGGGGCCATGTTTTGTGAGATTTTCAGCAACGACCTCCTTCCCTCAGTCAGAGCATTGAAGATTGGTCGTGGCTGGGTCTTCCAACATGACAATGACCTGAAGCACACAGCCAGGATAACCAAGGAGTGGCTCAGTAAAAAGCATATCAAGGTTCTGGAGTGGCCTAACCAGTCTCGAGACCTAAATCCAATAGAAAATCTAGAGCTGAAGCTCCATGTTGCTCAGCGACAGCCCTGAAACCTGACGGATCTACAGCAGATCTGTGTGGAGGAGTGGGCCAAAATCCTTGTGTCAGTGTGTGCAATCCTGGTCAAGAACCACAGGACACGTTTGACCTGTGTAACTGCAAACAAAGGCTTCTGTAACAAATATTAACACTGATTTTCTCAGGTGTTCAAATACTTATATACAGCAATAAAATACAAATAAATTCTTTAAAAATCAGACAATGTGATTTCCTGAGTTTTTTAAAATGCCGTCTCTCACAGTGGAAATGCACCTACAATGTGAATTTCAGACCCCTCCATAATTTCTAAGTGGGAGAACCTGCAAAATTGCTGGGTGTTCAAATACTTTTGTTCCTCACTGTAAGCCTGAAATAATTAAACAATAGATGAAGGAATAAGGTATTGGCGTTCTTTGCACAGCAAGTTGCTCCATATGTATTTGGAATAATGGCAAACAATGACTTTCCAAAATACAAGAGTTTATTACAAAAAAAAATCGGTCAAAACACTTTAATCAACAAACTCACTAAGCTAGTAACACACAACTAAACTACTAAGTAGAAGAAGAATGAATAATAAAACTAACTATCAAAAGTAAAACAGTAAAACAGACAAATATTCAAAGAAGTAGAAACAATAACCAATGAATTGATCGTGATGTCACAATTCAGTATGAATGTGTTTGCTTAAAGACCAAGGCTTGTATGAAGAGTTTTGAGAGTGAAGCTAAATTGATTTAAACTAATTGTGATTAGTTTAAGACTAATTAGCACATTTTGGTATGTGTCCAAACAACCAATTCACAATGCAAAGCAGACTTGAAGACAAAAACATTCTTTGGAGCAAGTAATGTTTCATTAAACCATTTGCTGAATTAGAAATCATTAACCTTGGGAGAATTTATTCTATTTTATGGATTGGACACGCAGTGATTGATCTAATTTAGTATTTTATATTTATATATTTATAATTTGATATTTGTTTGCACAATCAATTGAATTGGCAAAGCAATAAATCACACAATCATCAGCATAAAGAGGGTAAGAGATATTGAAAATATTTGTTTATCGATATAAATAGAGAATGAAAATGGACCTAATATGGAACCTCACCTTTTTGGAGTCGCATTAAACTTGAACTAGAGTCTGCTACATGAATACATTGTGTTCTGTTCAGCAGATACTTAGTAAACCATAATACTGCTTGCCTAGAGAAGCCAGCGTATGTTACACAGACAAGCAGATGTGTGTAAAACTTATTCAGTGCGAACAAAGTATCTGCATAATATAGAATGATATAAAATTATTTTGTTGCTGTTGTTTAGCTGCAACGTTTGCAGCAGTGGGGTCTATACGCAGTTTGTATTGCGTGTCTTATTTTCAACACTCATATTTCAGAATCTTTTGATGTGCCGATGAGTAAACTCTGTGGCAAGCAGTCTAAGCCAGAATTCAAATTACATATGAAAACTAGATCATTTTAATTATGGTGTATGTCCAAAATACAAAAACCCCAAATAGCATAATTAAAATAATAAGACATACATAGAAATATGGACACAAAAAACATTTCAGACATTGAGCTGGCTACGCTGTAACCGACACATTACTATCCGAGTTAAAGGAAACTAATGCAAGAATAATTAACTATTATTCGCAAAATGAGATTTGCAGTGCAGTATCTGCCAAATATCAGCATAACAAACGTCCTGACTACATCATCACACTCCAGCAGTGGCTCTATACACCTAATTTAGTCCAGCATTTTAACTCAAGAGTGCTAAAAAAAACATCTATCATTTATTTGCAAACATCTGCGAGATCATTTAATGTGTTTCTATGCAAATGAAGTCATGTGTGGGATAACAAGTGAAATATGATGCCTGAATCACTTGATGGACAGGTGAGTGCACAATTACCTCGCCCTCACTGGTGGAAGAATAAGAAATTTCTTCTTAAGCTCACAGTTAGTGCACACACACACACACACACACGCACAAGCACACGCATGCACACACACACAAACACAGAGCCAGACAGAGCAGGTGTCTGAGGCGGGCAGGGTCAAACGGTGGTTAATTAGTCCCGTCACCTGCTCGGGTCATCACACCTTCAGCTCGGCTCGGCTGAATAATAATACTGCAAAATTAACACTGGCTCGCTGGCTGTGAGTGCTGAAGCGAACCTGTTGTTGATATAATACATTACATCCTGCTGTCTTCGCCTCCCTGACACACATAGACACTCTCTGTGCTGTGTGAAGGGCCACCGCAAACTGTCACTTTGCACTAATGACGGCGACAGCGGTTGTGTGTGACAGGCGTATTTTCTCTCCGTCTCTTTCCTCACACGATTCCACAGCGTCGCCTTTCATGTATTTTGCCCCTCTCTGTACATTTTATCAAATGTGCACCAGTGAAGTGGACTGTCAGACTGAAGTAGCTTTTGAAATTTGCTCTCTGAGAAAAAAAACCCCGTCTCATTAGTCGGATTTGTCTGCAAATTCTGGCAATGGAAGTTAATGAGGTATTGAGAATGTCCTCATAGCGGAAAGCAGGAGATTTTAGCATCAAAGCGTGCGTCAGGAGGCCGTTTGGTGTTTGTTCTCAGAGAGAGTTCCTCTATATGGAAAGCAGGCAGGTGCATCGCGGACACAAGGGAAGCAGGAATGATTTCCCATCTGTTTGTTCCGTGAAGAGATAAGGGGAACTGTCTTATTCGAGGTGGAGCGCATCTCCCCCGCTCTGGGAACCTTTTAATGGGGTGGAACCCCTGCCTTCCGCCCGTGAACATCTGACTTGGAATTCCCATTCCCACCATCCTTTACTTGTCTCTCTAAAACAGCATTCCCACTCAGGTTTTCATGTGTTTAAAAGTCCTCCAATATGTAAATTACTCAAATATAAGACGACTAAAGTGATCTATCTTAATATTCATTTTGATACAGATAATTGTAATATATTCAGCCTGAAGATACTTAGAATTCTTCCTCAAGTATATAAACAGAGAGCCCACAGGGGGATAGACGGCTGGATAAACGCCAGCCAAGCCTCATTAGCTTCTAGCTGCCTCTGTGGAGAGACAGGAGCTGGAGAGACAGAGAAGAAGGGGGGGTTAGGTAAGCAGAGTGGGGTTCAAAGAGAGCAAGAGGAGGCAGAAGGAGAGGAAAACCAGGTTTACAGAGGCAGAGCCCAGCACGTTGACCTGTTGGATTAGGACTATTAGAAACCCATCTGGGGCTGCTTGACCAATTTATTGGCAGATCCTCCCCCAGCAGCCGCTCAGCTGACCTCCTCTGACACAATACACCCCTGAGACACATGCACATGCACACGCACACACACACACACACACACACACACACACACAGGATCTCTGATGGAACAGATGAAATGCTTTGTGTCAGTTCTGAAAGGCTGCATGTTACTATTTATGACAGATGGAGAACTGACCTACGAGTCAAGTAGAGCTCATTTTTCTGTTTTATTCTCAACCTGTGACATTATCATTAAGGAGGTTTATGGAGACTGAAATGATCATCAACGTCTGACATCATGTGACATGACGTATGCGGATGTGTATAATTGTGTACAATAACGTCTAAAAGCATTATTATCCATTTGTTGAGTTTGTCACGTTGCAACCACAATGTTCACTCAAGTGCATCTGCATTACTGTAAATCGAGCAATGGCAATAATCAAGCTAAAACCTTAACCAGAATAGGAGCCTTTATCCCATTATACAAGTTCAGTAAGAAAATCGAATTACTGAATGAAGTGCGTTCGACTCCGCGACGGTAGGTGGCAATGCTCGCCCTTTTGCGTTGGCTCTCTTCCAGTTGCCCTTTAGGGTCACACAAATAGTAAACAAATGCTGGTGGCAGTTAATAAGACAACATAAAAACAAGACATGCACAATGAGCACCTCCGAAAGGGGGAGAGCACCGGCCAGTCATAGGCTCGACAAACCTGGGATGTCGTTTACATGCAGAGAAATTCAGTGTTTTAACCGCATTATCTGGGTGTCTTAGCTTGATTAAGAGAGTTCAGCTGGACTAAAGTATATATATGCATATATGCAAAAGTCCAAATATAGTCGGACTAAGACAATAATTTGATCTTCTTTTTCTGCATGTAAACCCATTGAACAGTGTGCTTTATTGGGGGTTTATGGGTGACATGCATTGGTCTTTTCCTCACTTCATTTACAGCTTCTTCTGTCTTCTGGCGCTCCACCAGCTTTATACATTACTATATTTAATCGTTTGCTACAGATTCTAAGTTGGATTTAGGTGGGAACTTTCAGTGGGCCAGAACAGCATATGAACAGCATATGAATACACTTTCATCATACAGCCCTGGCTGTATGTTTAGGGTTATTGTTTTGCTGGAAGGTAAACCTCCACCCCAGTCTCGGATCTTTTGGAACCAATAACAGGTTCCTCCAGTATTGCCCTGCAGTTAGCTACATCCATCTTCCCATTGATTCTGACCAGGATTCGCACAACCTGATGCTGCCACCACCGTGCTTCAGTGTTGGGGTGGTGTGTTTTGCATCATGTGCAGACATTTAGCCCTATCAAAGCTAACTTTGGTCTCAGAGCATTATCTTTCACATGTTATATGTTTATTGCATAGCTTCTAGCAAACAACAAATGGGACTTTTCCTTGCCACTCTTCCATAAAGGTAAAATTTGTTGAGCACATAATTTAACTCATATCTATTCTATCAACAGATTATTCCACCAGAACTGTGGATTTCTGCAGCTCCTCTAGTGTTACTATGGATGCTCCCCCTGCCTGACCCGTCAGTTTAGGTCAGGGAGGTTCAAAATGCAGAGTGGAGGCCATGTTTTCTCTTTTGGAAGGTTTTGTGGGATCCTCGACCACACTTCAAGACAGGGATGGAATACTCGAGTCCTGGACCTACGCTCAAGTCCTGACTTGAGTCACTTTTCAGGGACTTCTGACTTGGCTTAAGCAGCACGCCAATGACTTGCACTTGGACTCGGACTTGCAACATCAGGACTTAAACTTAAACTTGGACTCCAACATGATAAATTACTGTTGTTGGAATTAGCATGTAGCCGATGCTAATTTTAGCTTGTTATATTAGGTCAGATTACTGAACAAATTCAATAACCTCCCAAAAAGTGTGTGGGTGACATGTTGTTTGTTAATTGGTATCAAATATATTTAAAGCACATGTTATTGTTTTGCACATGCTACTGTGTAAGCTCGGTGCTAGCATGGGGGCATTGGGTACAATTTATTTTTAAATAAATTAAGCCATGTATGGCTGCCATTATTTTAGTCTTAAAATCTACCCATTGCTGTCTTATTTTTGATTTGCTCTCAGGTGATGATGACTTGACTTGGACTCGAAGATTCTTTTTGGGACTTGGACTTGGCCAGTAGGACCTAGCGACTCCACTTGGACTCGAATTGGACTAAAGTTGACCAGGTAAAAAAGAAGACTTTCAGTAATTGTATTTTTTAATTTTCAAAAAAAAGAAATGTTTTTTGTAATGTGAGTACGTTCAACTTGACTCACTTGGCAAAAACATTGGACAACAATGGGTTAGGTGGATAACCCCATCTTTTTATGCCCCATTTTGACTAGCTCTTAGCTCAGTGGTCTGTTGAGAACTGTTTTCTACTTGTCAAAACTGAGTTTGTTTAGACAATATAGTAAGACACTGAATACTAATAACTGGTCCACTGCACCAAGTAAGTTTTTAAACGTATTGTTAGTGTTAGCATAGGCCGAAGGATATTTCATGCTGTAAGCATTCTCATGCTCCACCCCTAATTTTCTTCAGCTGTTATCCAAAAAAACTGTTGAACGGATAGAAACAAATTGTAAATGATGTATCATTTAAATCTAAAGCAACCACAGACAAGTGAAAAGAAAGGCCCTCGCAGCTTAGCGCCGCTCCGGCCTGTGTTGTCCTGAGAGACTACATATGTGTACTGAATTTCAAAGTCCTCGGATAAAGTATGGCTTTGGGCTGATTGATTAAGGGCTTATAGAGGCTGTGGAGGAATAAGGCCACACCCACGAAATATTTACATACATAGCTGTTAGGGCTTGGACAAATATCTATGATGTTGAATTTGGTGCAGATCAGATGTTGTGTGTGGAAATTAAAGCCAAATGTTTGGCCATGGCATGAAGCTGGGTTTCGGGATGCTGCCACAGCCCCACCCTCTTTTGAAAACTCTCTGGTAACGAAGTTACACCTATTTGTTTTCAGTTGCTGGCAACAGCTAGATGTTGATTAAGTTAATGGACTCAAATAGGGACCTTCCTAAGTAAAACACTACGCTTCCTGTTATTTGGGGGCGGAGCTTAGATGACAAGAGCAAATGAGCTCATGAATGTGTAAACCGCTTATCTGATAACACACAGACAGTTTGGTACATATCTGACCCTGTGTGTGGATGTTATTACACCTTCTTCTTTATTGGTGAGAAGCCATATTTGCGGGCTTAGCGACGCCCACATGCTCTGACTCAGTAGAAACCTTTGAACAACTTTTAATCCCCAATGCCTTAAGACTATTCTGACTAATTTTGAAGTCTATAAGTGAAAAGCTCTCGGAGGAGTTCGTTCAAATTCGGGATGTTTAACTGGCACAAAAAGGCGGCTTTGATCCAAAATGGCTGACCTCCTGTGGGGTTTGAACCATGGCTCCAACAGTCATGAGATATATATATATATGTATACATATGTATACCGAATTTCATAGTCATCGAATAAAGTATGGCTTGAGGCCAATTGTTTTACGGTTTCTAGGAGGTGCTATGTTTGAAGTAGGCCACACCCACCAAAATTTGCATAAATGCCTTTTGGGGGTTGGAATAATTACCATCCTGTGTAATCTGGTGCAGATCAAATAATTTTTGTAGAAATTAGAGCCAAACGTATGGTCACGGTGTGACACCAGACTTTGCCACGCCACCACAGCCCCACCCTCTTTGAAAAACTCTCAGCTGCATGCGGTGCCTTAGGGGGGGTTGCACTGATGGACATGGGTTACTGGCCTGGTGGCCATGCTACGCCTAGGTAGGGTTTGGGGTGGGCCTGGGGATTCGGGGCTCTGGGGCGCCGCACCCCCTAGCTGTGGTCCTGGCCGGGGGCTGGCCGGCGTGGGGTCTCTGTTGCCTGTGGGGGTTGGGGCCGGCCAGCGGCCGGCATGAGCAGCCGCCTCACTCTTTTTCTCTAGGTCGATTGTCATCGCCTGTCCCTGTATGGCGTCTCACCTTGTTTGCTGGTTGGGGTGCCTGGCTGCTGGTCGCGGCGGCTGGGTGGCATTTCTGGGCCTGATCAGTTCTTTTTCGCACTGGACTTAGTTCCTGGGTCTTGGTCTTTGTGCGCTGCGGGGCGCTGGGGTCGGGCGTTTGGCCGGGTTCGGTCGGACTTGCGGGTGGACTGGCTAGGTAGTGGGGCGCTGGGTTTGGTTGCCTGTCGGGCCATTGAGCAGCAGTGGTCGTTCCGCAAGGGAATGGGGCTGGTGGATGTCGACCTGGAGGGTCGGCCACCCGGTTCATCGGTTTGCTCCTGGTCTGGGCAGGTACGTCGTCGGGGTTTGGGGCCTCCAGTGCGCAGGTGGTGCTGGTGGCACGGAGGCTATTGCTGACTAGCGACAGGTGCTCTCCCCCTACGGGGGCACTTGGACGGGGGGGAGGGGTGTGCGGGAGGGGGGGACAGAACTCAACCTGGGTGTCTAGTGTCTTGTGTTCTGATAGTAGAGCGAATGTCAGGGTGGGTTTAGTTCTCCTTCTGCGATGGGGCTGGGGGGACTGCCTTGGGATCCGTGGGGCTTGGTGGTGCTGTGGCTATGGGCCCCGGGTTTCCCTCCTCACTATCCCGTGGCGTCCTGGGTCCCAATTTTAATATACAACTTAGACACTCCCACTTATAACATTTTCATGTGACACACATGTAGGGACTTTGGGGTGGGCACACTTTTCGGCATCCAGAGGGGGAGCGGTTCAATCAGCTTCACCTCTGGTGCCGGTGCCCACTGTTAAACTACATATAGACACTGAGGGCTCGGGGTGGGGGTTGGGGGATGTGTGGCTGCCTCCCCCACATCCCACCCCTCTGTTTTAAATGCACATTATAACAACACGCATCAACACCATACTCGAGCGGGAGGATGGAGGCTAGGGGTCTTCTCACACCCCTGTTCGCTACGGGCCATCAGGGATTGGGGTCTGGAGGAGGAACAGGGGGTCTGGTCAGGGTCCTGGGCTGTCGGGCTGCTTCGCCACTGTGGGGCCCATGGCGGTCTGCTTGTCTCCGTCCTAGAAGGTAAGGGGTCCATCTCCCGGGTCCGGGGGCTGGTGGCTTCACTGGGGCATCGGTACCTGGACCTGGGAGCATAAAGTGTGTATGGGGTGTGTGAGTGAGGGTACAGGTGTCTTGGTGAGTTAGTGAGAATGTATGTGTTTAAGAGGGAGGGAATGTATGACTGTGTCTGTATGTCTTTTTCTGCCTGTCAGGTTGGGTCTTGGGCTGCCCTCTCGCCTGGCGCACCTCAGGCCTTACATTTAATGGGGGGCCTATTTCCACTCCGTCACTCCCCGCCAGTGACAGATCCCCCTGCCTACTGGTGCGTCGGGGGTCAGTCCGGTTCGGACCTGGTGCGTGGGGGGGCGGTGTGTCGGTCGGCCGACGCGCTGGGCCGATAACTTCTCTTGGTTGGTTGGGGCACATCTTTTAGGGGTGCCAGGTTTGGGCTAGTTGGGTGGTGCCTGCTCGGTGGCTCGGCAGGATCCGGATCCAGCGTCTCTGCTCCTTTGATCACCTGTTCTGTGTGCACCGTGCGTGGTCGGTTCATTGGCGGGTTGGACCGACCCTGGCCTTTGTTGGATGCCTGATCTCTGCACTCTGCGTTGCGCGGGATCAGGACTCAGGAGCTGGTACAACTTGGTGTCCAGGTGCTGGCTGAGCTTGGCCTGGGGATGCCGTCCGTCCGCTGCGGCTATCTGTGGGGCGCCCCGACGTGGGGCAGGGGTGGGGCACTGGGATGTTGCCGGTTGGCCGGTCCCTTGTCGGGTCCCTGCTGGGGGGTGGGGCGCCCCTGGGCCCCAGCTCTCCCGGTCCATGGACCGGCCCGCCCTTGCGCAGCTGGTTGCCGGCGGGGCACGTGGGCTCGTCACTGCTGCCCCCCAGGCCCCTGCACAGTAGCCACTGGATGTTCCCCTGGGGTTCTCCTTTGCTCCTCTCTTGGGGGATGCGGTCTGTCCCGCCTGGGTCCACTTGGGGCTCTGGGGGTCCTTTGGATGTCTTGGCTCCGATCTCCTTTCTGCATCGATTCCTGGGAGACGGATTGATCCCTGCTCACACCAGCTATCGAACACTCTTATGGAGAAACCTTATATGCACCAGCATGCTCACACACACACATAGATGTGGGGTCTCTGGTGTTTACAGATATATTTTTGGGCTGAGGTTATCATCACTAGATCTTGATTAATCGGTACCATAAGTTTTTTGTGACATTGTTGTTGTATTTTTATATCCATTTTTGTGTGATATGGTTGTGTAGTTCTTAGTTCACAATGTTTGTTTTGTCGATGTTCCTTTTTCATTTTTTGTTGTGTTTTTTCCCCTCTCTCTGCTGTCCTTTGGGTATGGAGGCAGACTTCAATGTCTTCCTTTGTTTTCTTTGTTCACTTTCCTCTTGTATTTTAAACTCACCCTCTCTCTTTACTTTTTGTTTCCTACCTCTCTTCTTCATCTTCTTTCTTTCTTCCCCTTAATTTTCCGTCTCCGTGTCCATGACATCAGGAAATAAACCCCCCAGCAATTAATAATAAAGATTTTTCACACATATATCAAGTGGAGTACTATAGCAAAAGCTGTACTGCTCCGCTTGTGAAAGTAAATCTGTAATTCTACTTGGTACTCGGGCACCAATTCTGAGCTCCACACTGCCAAACAGGACACGTAAAAAAAAAAAAAAAAGTTCTCAGTACTGGACAGCAAGTTACTCCAACTTGTCTTTGGACACAGTTTGGTGTTGATTAGGTCAAGGGTGTAAAATATGGACCTTTCAAAGCAAAACATGACACTTCCTGTTCTCATGGGGAGGGTCTTGAGTAATGTCAGAATTTGACCATTGGGCTTTATCAGGGACCTGATGAAGATCCACCACAGCAAGTTTAATGCCTTTGTGACATTCTGCATAGGAGATATAACAACTTGCATATTCTGGCTGAGTGGTCAAAGTTTAAGGCCAGGCCCTGCCCATTCAAAATGCATGAAAAGTCAGGATTTTTAAAAACAAAATTTGAAGCCGATCGATCAACATGCCTTGGAGGAGTTTGATCAAATGCAGAGGCATTGGACAGCAAAAACAGGGTCAAAATTGCAAGTTTAACCTAAGAATCCCGACTTCCGGTTAATTTTAGACTATGACGTAAATAAACTTTTAGGTAGGTCTTGGGAAGTTCTATAAGAGTACCAATTTTTATTTCCGTACGGTAAAGTAGGACAACTGAGTAGTGGGTTTTTAAAGTTACTGTGATGCGCTGTTGAGCCATTTCTGTTGCAGCTCTTGTGACACCCCTAAAATACGACATTTTCACACAAGGCTGTGAAAAATGTTGCAAAATGTTGAGAGTTTTCATTTATATTTAGGCCTCCAAAAAGCCATTTGAATGCGGAAGAAAATAATCAACAGTACAATACAATAGGCCTGCAATGCTTTCACTGTTCAGGCCTGATTATATCAGAGGGTTATATTGCCAAAATTGTAAATAATCTATCTTAAATAATTTAAATAAATATTCTATTGCTTCCAGTGAAAATAATCTGATCAATCATTTTTGATTTGTGAAATGCTCAGTAGTGCAACTGCCGAGCCGACAGTTCACTTTGCATTGTTTTTCTCCGTTCAGGTTTCACTTTCTTCTCACTTATGTCTCATTAGCCAGCTTTGCTTTGCTGAAGGATGTCATCCAAATGGGGATAACTATTGTGGGTGGTTTCTTTGGTGTGGGTTCATCGTCAGTGGCGGGAAAAAAAAGAGATCTTCCTGCTGGCTTTAGTTTTGGAGGGGAAGAGCCTCACTACATGAGATTATGAGCTGCTAGGCTCAGTGCAGACAGACGAGCTCCCAGCTGAATCACTTCACATCAAACCCTTCAATCACTCGCTATTTACTGGGCTAAGCACAGATGAGAGGGCCTCTCCGTCGTGGCAGACACATACAAAAACACATCCGTGCACATGCTAAACCAGCTGTTGCAATGCTCACACACTAAAACAAATTTGAGCTAGAAATAAAAACCACAGCCTATATAGACACACACACACAACCCAATTAGCCCACATGCACACACACATGAATTTAATACTAATGAGCTGCTATTAAAATATGCATCATGTCTTTGAAAGAAAATGAAATGCAAAAGAGAAATATTTATTAGGTTGATATCAGTGTTCCTCTGTGAAAGTATGGTCTGGATTTGCGAAAGTGTCTGTACGAGCATGCGTCCCAATGGTGTCACCACGGGGACAAAGTGATTAGCGGTATCTATCTGGCAAATCATGCGCAGGCACATCATTACCGCCCCCTCCCGCCTCCCCCTCCTGCTCTCATCTCCATGTCTCTCAGGGGTGCGTTCGCTCCCAGTGCTCCTTAAGTGTTTTAACGTGTTAATAATCATTTGGGGCTCTTCAGTGGAGCGGTGGAGGAACTTGTGGTGGCGATGGCGGTAGGGCGGATTGGGGAGGAGGTAATGATTGACTGACCTCTGACCTGCAACCCCCGACCCCCTCCCACCTCTCGGGCCCTGTGTTGTGTGGCTGCCTCTCATCTCGGGGGTCCATCAGGGACCTATTAAGAGCTGTCTCACACTCAGTCACCTCACTTAACTTGCCCTTGTCAATATGCTACAGCATGTGTGTGTGTGTGAGGCACTGGGAAACAGGGAGTTTGTGTTTAAAACCCACTCCCCCCCTTGTCTGGGAAGTTATTCCCTCCATCTCTTCCCACCTTTTTCTGCCCATCACTCTCTTTTTTGCTCCCTGTCTCCTATTTTTCCATGACTCTCCCTCTCTGTCTTCCTCCCTCCATCCATCCCTCTCGCTGCGTCTGTCTTTGGAGATGCTAATTCCAGGTCCAGGGAGACTAGATGAAACAGAGCAGAGTTTCTCTCATTAGCTGACACAGATGCCGAGGCGTGTGGACCTGAATAACAACACTCTGGCAGGCTGCTGCCTCCTCTTCCATTCCACATGCTCTGCCGACGCTCCCACGTTTCCAACCATATTCCGCGCGAAGCTAGGGGTGCGCAGGTGTGCGCGCGTGTCATTCATCTGCATTGCAAGTTTTCCCGAAAAGTTGCGTGTGCTCCTACAGTGCCATCTTGAGAAGATTTATGAGATTTATTTGAGGAGCTTGGCTAATTTTCAAGACAGCCTTTGCTGCTGTGTTGCTTTAACAGAAATCTTGTGTGTTAAGCTTTACAGCTAACAGTCGAAACCTTTATCACTTGCAAAGATGCAAACAATGTTGCAATGCTGAGACGCTGTTGCAAATCCTAGTAATATAATGTTTTGGAAGATGATGAAGCTGTAACAAAATACATTTTAGTCCAGTGAGAAAAAACAAATCAATACATACAATACCTTGCAAAATTATTCAGGAGTTCTGAAATCTTTTCACATTTTGTCATTCTAAAACCACAAACTTGAGTGTTTTTATGTAATAAATCAACTTAAAGTAGTGCTTGATTGTGAAGTGGAACAAGAAGAACACAAATTTCTGCAAATGCAGAATCTGGGAGGTGCGGAGTACATTTGCATTTAGACCCTTTTACTCTGATACTTCGGATCATGGCTTGGTAGAACATCTAAGGTGAGAGAATCAATCAACAGGACAACGAAGTTCACAATTCTGGCCTTTATGAAGGGACAACCAGAAGAAAGAAGAAGTCCTGTTTGCATTTTGCCACAAGCTGCTTAGTGGACATAGACAACGTGTGAAAGGAAGAGTTCTGATCAGACCAGACCATAACCGACCTTTTTTATTTTACCTGAATATGCCCTCTGTAAAACCTGGTGGTAGCAGCATCGTGCTGTGAGAATGATTTACTTTAGCAATCGTATGAAAGCTTGTCAGAGTTGATAGTAAGATGGATGGAGTCAAATACATACAGAGCTATCATGAAATAGTTTAGATCAAATATCAATGTACACCCTAAAATGGCCCAGTCAAAGTTCAGACCTAAATCTAATTGAGAAGTTGTGTCAGGACTTAAAAACAGGGATGAACTCGGGTTTCCAACTTGAGAAAATTACATGTACTTTCCGGGTTTGGTTGTGCAGGTTGCTAGGAGACTAATAAAGGTTGTTGTTCAGATTGTTGTAAAAATGCTAAATGTATCAGTCAGGCTGTCAAATAAAAGCCCTGGTTTTATAATTAACGATAATTAATTAATTAATAATTATTATCAGTGCTGTGCACAAATATATGATTTGAGAAGGTCATTTTTTGAGAGCTTTTACTTGACAAATGCTATTCAGGAGTAAATCAAAGATTAATTTGGGGACAAATCTTTGATCCTTAGCGTGGAAAATATCTGTTAGATTTGAAAAAGGTGGATGAGACGTACCCTACTCCAAAACACCTGTAGTAAAAAATACAAATAAATGAAAATAAATCTCTGCTACAGACATCTTCACGTGCCTCCATTGCTCTTTTATGATCCTTATCAAACTTGCATGGAAGGGAACAAGTGGAAATCTAAATCCGTGATGAACACATCTAGATGCATGCAGGACACCAGCCATTGAGGACTGGAGTTGGGACACCCCTTTTGTTAATCAAGACCTGTTGCCCTCATTTACTTTGACTGTGTCATTCCCCATGTGATGGCTAACAATAGCAACTGTTTTAACTTCTTCCAACAGGTAAAGGCTGGTTCACACGGCAAGATTTTAAACAGTCTTACAATTTCCAAACCTTGAGAGACCACACACGGTGATAAAAAACCATGGATACAACAGTTTCGGTTCTACAGTGTGGGTTGTGCGGCCACACGGCAATGACGAGACACCACACACAAACAGATTTTACTCACAAACATTCTAAGTTTAGAGAGAAAATCTCACAAAACCTCACGAGATCAAACGTGACCAGTAAAGTCAAAGGAGTAAATAAACATGGCGGCCGAGGAGGAGGCATTGGCAAGAGTTTGTGGACTAGTTTTAATGGAGAAAAAACAAAACAAAAAGAAAGGATGTTGGATAAATGTTTTACAGAGGTATGGAGGTGAGTTATCTTTTTTTTTCTCCACTTGAAATCAACGTTACACACTTTGCTCTGATTATTACATTTTTGGACTGGTGTCAAATGAGCCGACACTTGGAAATAATAAGAAGAATACAGTAGAATGGAATAAAATAAAATAGAATAAAATAAAATAATCCTTTATTGTCCCACAAAGTGGAAATTCAGCTGTAAAAGAAGCAAAGTGACAGGTAATAGAACCATTTAGATTTACACAAGAAAAGTAGATAAAGCATCAAAACAGAATTAAGAATATTATATGTACATTACAATGTGTGCACAATTATTAGACAAGTGAGTATTTTGAGGATTAATTTTAATTTAGAACAAATTCAGTACTAACGGTCAATCCAAAATGTTAATACACCTGAAACATGAATTTTTGTGCAAAGGAAATGTGAGTGTGCACATTCTCAGGGAAGTACATATGTGTGCACAATTATTTGGCAACTATTAGTGTGCACAATTATTATGCGACTAAATGAAACAACACAATTTTACCATTTAACTTTATCATTTACATCTGTTAAAGTGAAAACCATTATCAAACAACTCAAATTTAACAGATACAAAAATGTAAACTAAAATCAGTGACCAATATAGCCCCCCTTCTTTTCAATAACAGTAATAATCCTGCCATTCATGGAATCTGTCAGTTTCTTGATCTGTAGATGATCAACATATTGGGCTGCAGCAACTACAGCCTCCCAGACACTGTTCAGAGAGGTAAGGAAGGGGGCCATGTCATTATTCTTTCATCGTTCAGACCTTTACTGGCCAGCCACGCATTGGAGTATTTCGATGCATGCGATGGAACATTGTCCTGCATAAAAATCATAGTCTTCTTGAAAGAAGCTGATTTTTTCCTGTACCCCTGCTTGAAGAAAGTGTCTTCTAAAAACTGGCAGTTGGTTTGGGAGTTGATTTTGAGCCCATCTTGAACCAAAAAAGGTCCAACTAGCTCATCTTTAATGATACCAGCCCACACTAGTACCCCACCTTCACCTTGCTGGCGTCTGAGTCAAAGCGGAGCTCTGTGCCCGTTACTGATCCAGCTGCGGGCCCATCCATCTGGACCATCAAGAGCCCCTCGCATCTCATCCGTCCATAAAATCTTTGAAAAATCGGTCTTGAGATATTTCTTGGCCCAGTCTGAACGTTTCAGTTTATGTGTCTTATTCAGTGGGGGCCGGGTTTCAGCCTTTCTTACCTTGACCATGTCTCTGAGCACTGAACACCTTGTACTTCTGGGCACTCCAGGTAGGTTGCAGTTATGGAATATGGTGGAACTGGAGGATGATGGGTTCCTGGTAACTTCACGCTTGATTCTTCCCAAATCTTTGGCAGTTAACTTGCGTCTTTTTTTAATCAACACATTTCTTGCGACCCCGTTGACTTTTTGCAGCAAAACGTTTGATTGTTCTGTGATTACGCCCCAATATTTTCCTAATTTCAAGGGTGCTGCATCCCTCTGAAAGGCTTTTTACAATTTCTTTTTTTTCTGGGTCTGTTAAATCTCTTTTTTGGCCCATTTTGCCTGGGGAATACTAATGCCTAATACTTATCCACACCTTGATGTAGGGTGTTGATCTCCTTAGGCCACACCCTCCCTGATTGCACAAATATACATCACCTGATATGCTTCAATCCCATAGGCATTCAAGATTATACAGCTTGGAGTTGGAATATATGTGTATAAATGATGATATGGTCAAAATACTCACTCGCCTAATAATTGTGCATACACTGTAAATACAGAATTACAAAATTAACAGATGCCTCCAAGGCCTACCTCTGCTCGTTATCTCGCTTTCTGATTGGCTACACGTCACATTCAACAGGTTGGATGCTCGTTTGTGCTCAGAGCACAACACACACGCTGTGATATTGGCCCAAGACAATCCAACATGTTAAATATCCCCGACTTTTGATCGAAGCAGACCAGAGCACTCTGAACGGACACGGCAGGAATATCTGTTGGGATTATCTTAGAAGCCATTCCAGTAATTGGAGCGTCCTCGCGTTTGTCTGTAGTGGAAAATTTATTATTGGGCAAAAGTTGATTTATTTCAGCAATTGAACTTAAAAGGGGAAACTAATATATGATATAAACTCATTATATGCAAAGCAAGATATTTCAAGTCTTCATTAGTTATAATTTTGATGATTATGGTTTACAGTTTATGAAAACCCCAGATTGAAAATCTCAGAATTAGAATATTACATGAAATCAATAAAACAATGTTAAATAGAGAAATGTCAGACCTCTGAAAAGTTTGATTATGCATATGTACTCAGTACCTGGTTTGGGCTCCTTTTGCATTAATTACTACCTCAATGCAGCGTGGCATGGATGCAATCAGCCTGTGGCACTGCTGAGGTGTTATGGAAGACCAGCATGCTTCAATAGCGGCCTTCAGCTCTTCTGCATTGTTCCGTCTCATGTCTCTCATCTTTCTCTTGGCAATGCTCCATAGATTCTCTGTGGGGTTCAGGTGAGACGAGTTTCCTGGCCAATCAAGCACAGTAATCCCATGGTGATTAAACCAGGTTTTGATACTTTTGGAAGTTTGGGCAGGTACCAAGTCCTGCTGAAAAATGAAGTCAGCATCTCCATAAAGCTGGTCTGCAGAACGAAGCATGAAGTGCTCCAAAATGTCCTGGTAGATGGGTGCATTGACTCTGGACTTAATAAAGCACAGAGGACCAACACCAGCAGATGACATGGCTCCCCAAATCAACACAGACTGTGGAAACTTCACACTGGACTTCAAGCGTCTTGGATTGTGTGCCTCTCCATTCTTCCTTCAGACTCTGAGACCTTGGTTTCCAAATGAGAAGCAAAATTTGCAGTTATTTTATTCTTTATCCCAGGTAAGACGCTTCTGACGTTCGTTGTTCATGAGCGGCTTGACAATAGGAATAAGGTATTTGAAGCCCATGTCCAGGATCTGTCTGTGTGTGGAGGTTCTTGATGCACTAACTCCAGCCTCAGTCCACTCCTTGTGAAGGTCCCCAACACTTTTGAAGGGTCCTTTCCTGACAATCCTCTCCAGGTCATCCCTGCTGCTTGTGCACCTTTTTCTTCCACACAACTTTCTATTAATGTGCTTTGATACAGCCCTTTGGGAAATTCCAACTTCTTTTGCAATGACACATTGATGCTTTCCCTCCTTATGGAGGATGTCAATGATGGGTTTCTGCACAACTGCCAGGTCAGCAGTCTTTCCCATGATTCTAATTCCTACTGACCCACAATGAGAGACAATTTAAAGGCTCAGAAACAATTTATAGGTGTTTTGGATTATTTAGATGATTACAGTGTGACACTTGGTTACTAAAATGTTGAATCTTTTCACAATATTTAAATTTTCTGAGATTTTAAATTTGGGGTTAAGCTGTAAACCATAATCATCCAAATTATAACAAATAAAGGCTTGAAACATCTCTCTTTACATTTAATGAGTCTATATAATATTTTAGTTTCACCTTTAATGTTGAATTACTGAAATAAATGAACTTTTACGAGGTATTCTAATTCTTCGAGTTTCACCTGTATTACTGAAAATAGCTCCACAGATCAGAATATCCAAGTATCCCTTTAAAGCTTTGTTGTTTAGTAAGAATTTAAAGTGTTTCTTTCCTTTTCTTTTCCAAATTAAAATGTTCACCTAAAGAAATGTATGAAGTAACAGTTAAAATATTACATTCTTTGTCCTTTGCTGTTCAATGTAGAAGCTGACAATTTCTTTGGACAATTAAGTGTGAAACAAAGATAGGAACATTGGTCAATAAAACTAGTTACAAGAGATATCGATTCCTCTGTCAGTTGTGAAATCTGGTTAATAAATCAGACAGGGAGCAAGGCCAAAGCACAGACCTTCCGGCTGTTCTCCACAGAACAGAGAAGGCCAAGGAACATTGTGTCAAAAGGCTTCGACAAGCAGTAATCCAGCATTAAACCAGACCCACATGTTTGTCAGATGATACTCGCTGGTGTTTCGGCGCTTCCCTGAGAACCAGACATGACCTCAGCAGTCAATACATGTCATCATGGCCATCATGTCCTACCTGATCCCCACCTCAGATAGTCACCTCCAAACAAGGTCTATAGTGTCACGCTAACGCTGCTTTACATTATTCAGCACTCAGTCATGGAGATCCAGCGCCTAACACCCTGCATAATGAATCAAAGAATAAAAGAGCTTTAGCTGCAGATGAGACTATATCTGGTTTTTCATGCCCTCAGCTGTTCCTACACACACACATGCATTCGCACAGAGTGGTGTTTAACTGAGAGATTGGGCTGAAGTGACAGTAATGTAATATTAATAGCCACGGGGGATGACAGCCTGTCCCTATTGTGTTGATACCCACAGGCTTGACAGAGCTTTGGTCACACATGCCACTGCTGTACATCTGCTTACACTCGTACAATAAGTCCTCGCTGTTTATTTTGATATAGGTTTGTTTCCCCTTCCACTTATTTATTTCGGGTGACATCTAACTGAATTTGCAACCATTCAACTATTTGAAGCTCAAAGGCGCACTAAAACATCCTTATAAAGCCCCACCGAATTCACTGCACAGCCAAAGTCAGCGCTCTCTCTCTCTCTCTCTCTCTCTCTCTCTCTCTCTCTCTCTCTCTCTCTCTCTCTCTCTCTCTCTCTCTCTCTCTCTCTCTCTCTCTCTCTCTCTCTCTCTCTCTCTCTCTCTCTCTCTCTCTCTCTCTCTCTCTCTCTCTCTCTCTCTCTCTCTCTCTCTCTCTGGCAGAGCCATACTCTTTTTCCTACAATCCACACTAGTTTTTATGCTGAAGACAGAAAGTAATGCCTTCATGAGAGTTTTGGTATTTGTCAAGCTTAGGAAATCATCATCATTTGGAACCCATCAAATTAGTAAACTATCGTTGTGATGTCAAATGTTATGATTACCAGATTTGTTCCAATTTTTATCCTGTTTTCAGGTTTTCTTTACACAGAAGAGTCGAATGGGTGCAGCGTGCATTTATATTGATGCCTCCACATCCAGTTTCTAGGCCTCTAACAGGCGTTTCTTCCAGAATTGTCCTCTGTTTAGCTCCATCCATTCTCCCATCAGTTTGTACCAGATTTCCTGCCCCTGCTAAAGAAACCAGTCCCCACACCCTGATGCAGCCACCACCGTGTTTTACAGTGGTGGATAATGTGTTCAGTGTTTAACAAGACTCATTTTGGTTTTCATCAGACCAGAGCACCTTATTTCTCATCTTTGCTATTTCCCCTAAATGGTTTGTGACCAAATCCAGAAAATACTTCTTCTTATGAGGCAGCAATATAATATTTATTAAATTAGTGACAACAAATACTTCAACATTTGTAGCCTTACGTAATTTCCATCACTTTTTCGTAATTGGGCCTTTTGGTAACATGGAACAAACCATAACATAGAAAGTTTAAAATACAAATGGACCAACAGAGTTTAAAAAAAATAACACTGCTTAAGACAGAACAGTACATAGCAAACACAATGTCATTAAATGAAATAATATCTTTTCAAAGTTTATCATATATAATATTATGTTCTTAGGACTACATGAATTGGAGTGCATTAGAAATCATCTCATAAGTAATCCATATTAATGTTGACCATCAGTGCTTAACAGCAATTATACTCTCATGGCTGTTCCATTGCTTGTTAATACCAATAACCTTTTCAGCCATGGCATCAACTCAATGCATTTAGGCATCTAGATGTGGTGAAGATGACTTAATAAAGTTCAAAGTGAGCATCAGAATGGGGAAGATGTGGGATTTATGTGACTTTGAACGTCACCTGGTTGTTGGTGTCAGATGATCTATTTTCAGTATTTTCGGAGCTGCTGATCTGCAGGGATTTTCACACGACCTCTCTGGTTTATGATGTAATTTCTACATCCATAAAATAAAATATATGCGTAATCTTACAAAATAGGAAAACGTGCAAACAAATTAGAGATGACACAGAGCTAAAAAAACATTCATCATGACCAAGGTCTGTGGAATATACCATTAAGCAGGGTCAGAATATAACATATACAACATGAAGCCATGGATTCATCCTGTCTTGTAGTTATTTTTTGGGTTGGCGGTGTTGGTGTAACAGCGTGGGAGATATCTCCTCAGGACTCTTATGCCTCATTTCCACTGAGCAGTACGTATGGCATGGGTCTCTGCAGTTCGATACGCTATTTTGTTGGTTTCCATTGTAAAAGTGGTGCATACAACCGACCTGTATCTGTACCTCACCATTCCTGGGCCCCCTTCAGTTGTAGATCCATAGAACAATGGTACAGTACGATTAGGGAGGTGCGACTGGCATCAAGCAACACGGTCCATTGACTAAGGAACAGAAAAATATAACTGATTACGACAAGCCCGAGACATACCAGTGTGTCACGTCTGTCGTCGCGTCGCACTAGTGCGACGCCATGTTAGGCATTTGGGTTTACACCCGCCTACCCAGTGAGAGTCCAATTGGCGGTGAAAACGCTGTCCTGAATGCGGTGGACCGCACTGACCGGTGCCGTACCGCTCAGTGGAAACCAGGCAGCAGTATACCACACCCTGATTATTGTTGCTGTCCATGTTCATCCCTTTATGGCCACCGCGCACTCACCGTCTGATGGCTGCTTCCAGCAGGGAAACAAAGTAATATCACAAAACTCAAATCATCTTAAACTGGTTGACTGCACTTCAATGGCCTCCACACTCACCAGATCTTAATGCAACAGAGTGCATGTTGGATGTGGTGGAATAGGAGATCTCCATCCCGAATGTACCTGCAACAAATCTACACCAACTGCCTGATGTTAATTTGTGAATACGGATACAAATCTTAAAGGAATGTTTCCAACACCTTGTTGAATCTATGGCATGAAGGATTTACACAAATTTAAATTCAAAAATACTTTATTGATCCCAGAGGGAAATTAAGTGTTGGTATAGCTCATATGATTAATTCTTTAAGGAGTTGTTATAGATGATGATGGCTGTGGGCAGGAAGGATTTCCTGTAGCGGTCTGTATTGCAGCGAAACTGAAGAAGCCTCCGACTGAAGACGCTCTGTTGTTGTATGACAGTCTCATGAAGAGGATGCTCAGGGTTGTCCATAATGTTTTGATTTTATGAAGAATCCTCATTTGCATCATCATCTCCAGATTTTCCACAGTTGTCCCAAGAACAGAACCAGCCTTCTTTATCAGGTTGTTTAGCCTTTTTAAATCCCTGGCTCTGATGCTGCTACCCCAACAGATGACGGCTGAAGGGATTACACTCTCCACAACAGACTTGTAGAAAATCTGCAGCATCTTGCTGCAAACCTTGAAGGACCTAAGCTTCCTCAAGAAGTACAGTCTGCTTTGTCCCTTCTTGTAGACAGCTTCACTGTTGCGCCTCCAGTCCAGTCTGTTGTCAAGGTGAACTCCGAGGTATTTATATTCCTCAACCACCTCCACTTCTTCTCCCATGATGGAAACAGTGTTTGACTTATCCCTGTTTCTTCTGAAATCTACAATCATCTCCTTTGTTTTGTTCACATTCAAGGGGAGACGATTGTTTCCACACCATGTCACAAAGCGATCCACCAGCTCTCTGTATTCAGCTTCTTGTCCATCTCTGATACACCCGACAATTGCAGAGTCATCTGAGTATTTCTGCAGATGACAGGTCTCTAAATTGGAATGGAAGTCTGAGGTGTACAGAGTGAAAAGGAATGGTGAGAGTACGGTCCCTTGTGGTGCTCCTGTGCTGCTGACCACCTGGTTTGACACACAATTCTTCAGTCTCACAAATTGTGGTCTGTTGGTCAGGTAGTCATTGATCCAGGCGATTGTTGAAGGCTCCACCTGTGTCTTCAGGAGTTTCTGACAAAGCAAATCAGGCTGAATTGTGTTAAATGCACTAGAGAAATCAAAGAACATGATCCTCACAGGGCTGCCTGCTTTGTCCAAATGACAGTGGGTTGGTTGAAGTAGGTGGATGATGGCATCTTCAACTCCAACTCCACTGCAATAAGCAAACTGCAGCGGGTCCTGATACGTTCTTGTTTGCTTACTCAGGGGTGCCAACAGGAGTCTCTCCAGGACCTTCATGATGTGGGATGTGAGGGCAACGGGTCTATAGTCATTGATGACTGATGGGTGAGTTCTTTTGGGTACTGGAACAAGGCAGGATGTCTTCCACAACACTGGAACCTTCTCCTGAGTTAAGCTAAGGTTGAAGATGTGCTGCAGAATCCCACAGAACTGCTCTGCACAGGCCTTCAGGACTCTGGGGCTGACACCATCTGGACCTGCAGCCTTGTTCCGGTTCAGTTTCTCCAGCTGCCTCTTCACCTGACTTTTGGAGACAGACAAGTGGGAGGGGGAGGCAAAGGGGGTAGCAGCATTTCCTGACTTGGTTGAAGTCAAACTTGTGGAATTAGAAGAGTCCATGGCTGAGGGGAAGGATAAAACATCCGAGGTGTAACAGGAAAGCTGTTGATCAGAGGAGAGTGGGATGTCTGTTTGGCTGGGAACAGAAGAGGGGGACGCTGAGCTAGTTCCTGAACTGAACCTGTTGAAGAATATGTTCAGTTCATTGGCTCTGTCCAGACTTCCATCTATCCAATCCTTCCTGTCCTTAAAACCTGTGATCTTTCTCATTCCTGACCAGACATCTCTGATATTGTTCCTCTGTAGTTTGTTCTCCAGCTTCTTCCTGTATGCCTCCTTGCTGTCTCTGATCTTGACCTCAAGATGCTTCTGTATACTCCTCAGTAATTCCCTGTCTCCCTCCCTGAAGGCTCTTTTTTTCTTGTTTAGCAGTTCCTTCAGGTCACTGGTGATCCAGGGTTTGTTATTAGGGAAGCATCTCACTGTTCTGGTGGGGATGATGTTGTCCACACAGAAGTTTATATAGTCAGTCACACACTCAGTCATGGCATTGATGTCCTCTCCATGTGCTTGGCAAAGAGTCATCCAGTCTGTGGTTGCAAAACAACCCTGCAGGGCTTCTTCAGCTTCCTGTGACCATTTTCTCACAGTTCGTTTTGTCACAGGTTGCCTCTGAACAAGGGGTTTATGTTCTGAACAGAGAAAACCAAGATTGTGATCTGATTCTCCCAGAGGAGGTCTTGGTTTGGACATGTATGAATCCTTTACATTTGCATAAAACAAATCCAAGGTCCTGTTTTCTCTTGTAGAGCAGCTGACAAACTGTTGAAATGTTGGAAGTGTAGTAGAGAGCGAGACATGATTAAAATCACCAGATATTGCCACAAATGCATTGGGGTGCTGTGTCTGTAGCTTAGCAACAATGGAACTGATGACATCACATGCATTGTCGGCAACGGCTGAAGGTGGAATGTAAACAACTGCCAAAATTACACTGGTGAACTCTCTTGGTAAATAATATGGACGAAAACTCACTGCCAAGAGTTCGACGTCTGGGCTGCAGAGACGACACTTCACAGTAACAAGTCCTGGATGACACCATCTGTTGTTTACAAGCACTGCTACTCCACCACCTTTTCTTTTTCTGCTCGTCTTCAGATCTCTGTCTGCTCGTACAGTCAGGAAGCCTGGCAGACAGACGTTGGAGTCGGGGATATGATCCAGCAGCCACGTCTCAGTAAAACACATAACACTGCATTCACGGTACTCTGGCTGAGTCCTTGTAAGGGCTTGGAGTTCATCCATCTTGTTAGCCAGTGATCTTACGTTGCCCATTATGATCGATGGAAGAGATGGCTTGAACTTCCTCTTTCTCTGTCTCCTTTTTGCTCCTGCTCTGCATCCACGTCTCCACCTTATCAACTCATCAGGGATTTGTGGTTTCAGTTGAGGTATTATTTCAGCTTTTGCGATGTTAATCAGCTGCTCCCGGCTGTAAACCACATTGTTGCCATGGTTACGCATTATAACAAATTCTCAAAAGGGAAAAATTTACAGCAAAAATCCTTCCAGCTTCACAGCACCAAAAACTAGAAAGTATACAGGTAAAAAAAAAAAAGTTCTGAAGGCAAAACCTGTTGCCAACAGGGTGTGCCTAAAAAGCAGCTGGTGGGTGCACTGTTTTAGTTAGACACCATCTAGAAAATTAATTGTTTTTAAGCAAAATCTTGGCTATTTCGGCAAAACAATGTACAAATATAAATGTAATGTTCATCCGCAGAATACAATACAGATACTATTTACTAATGCTGTTTACTTGCTTACAATAACAATTTATCTTCAGGGTCGTTGGTCCTCAGCCTTTCAGTGTCTGATATTTGCCGCTCCACCATCCTGGCCTAAAGCATAAAGAGCCGCCTTCTTTTTTTTCCTTCCAAGAGATGAATGTGGAGCAGCAGTTCTTTGACTTTGCAGTTTTGCGCCTGGGACCAAAGAGAGACAGTGGAGCGGGGGGAAAAAGACGGAGTCCATCCGGCTTCAATCAGATGAGCACGAGTCAAAGTCTCCCCCATCTGAGACACAGATGCAGACGAGTTGAGATGGCGAGAAGAGAGGGGAGAAAAGAGGGGGGGTGGAGAGGGGTAAAGACAGGGCGAGGAGAAGAGAGGGAGAGCAGCAGGGGAAGTCATTATCACTTTCTAACCTCACTTACAGTCTAATGTATTCAATAGGAAACAGTTAGATTTGGTCCCTTTGGCAGCCCAGCGTAAACAAATTGATTTGAAAGGGAGGGTATAAAGAGCTGTTTATAACGCCTTGCATCTCTGAGCATGTGTGTGTCTGCATATTGTCAATATACATTTGTGTGGCACAGTATGGAAATGCCATTATGCATGCTGTCTGTTCGTGTTTGGCCTGTGCTGTACATTTCAAGAAGAATGATTACATTCTCCCTCCTGTCTGCGAGTGCAAACTTGTGCACAGCCCCACATGTTTTTTCATCTTCTTGTTTTTGACTCCAGCCGTGGTGGTCCGCTGTCTCCTGTGGGCCCTTGTCTGGGCGGGGGGGGGGGGGGGGGGGTGGGGGGGGGAAGGGGGGGTTGGGGGGGCATCCCTCTGCTTTAACTGGAACTTTGAAGACTACTTGCACCACTCCCAATTTCAGGACAGAAGCGGATTATTGTAACGACTTATGGGCACGGGTGTTGTCCCTTGTTGAGTGAGGTCTCAACAACCTCAGACCGAGTCAGGTAGAAGGGGCTTTGCCGGGCAAACATCCGCACAGGGCGCCGCTTGTCCCAATTTGATTTTGGACATATTTGGGGATCTATCAGAGAACTGATGAAAGGAAAATATAGAGCTAATCCTTGTTAAAATTAAGAAACCAGCAGGGCACACACAAATACACACCCACAGGCATGAAAAGGCACACACACACACTTACACTCTGTCGGACATGTGTAACCCAAGTCTGTTGTGATTCCTTTCCTGGTGAGGCCTGGAGGAGTCCAGAAGAGGTTAAAGAAACACAGCACGGTGTGAAAACACACTCATGAGGTGTGCTGCCTGAAATCTGACACACACACACACGCACACTCTCTCACACACACATACAAGGCTTTTATTAATTGGGTCGGCATGTGTGTGCCAGAGAAACAGTATTTATTCAGGTTAGGGACCTCTTCTTAATCAAAGGTCGCTGGATAAACAGCTCACTCAGGCGGCCATTTTGAGGATTAATCCTCGGGTTGGCTTTGGTTACGTCTAAGACGCTGAAGTTCAAAGGTGAGGGTTATGAACTATTGCAATAAAGTACAAAATGGAGGACCACACTCACAGGATTAATGAACAGAAAGGATTGTGGATTCAATATCAAGAACTTCCCAAAGCAGGATGGAGGAAAATCAATCTCACCACCAACGACTGTCTGTCTAATTTTAGTCCGACCACCGAGGGTAAACAATTATTTATTTTGATGAGCATATCCACATTTTGGATTTCAATTAGGTCCAGTTGTGTGTTGAAAGCATAAGGTTGTCAGTAAAATGTATTTTTCTTCATGATCAGATGAAACAAGGAACCAACCATGTCTTATTCAAAACAGGGAATGTTTCATAAGACAGGAAATGAGTACAAGAAACTACCTACTGGCCTAAACATGCTTAGATGTACAGCCGGAGCAATAATAAAAACAAGTTGTGGACAGTAGGTAGGTGAACCGTGACAAACAAGACTGGTTGAAGATTCAAGCTGATGTTGCCAACTGGGAACAACTTTGAAAACCCAAATTGTTTTCAGTGTTGAGTACAAAGCAGCAGATAATGGCTACATTCCCCCTCAATTTTATGTTAATAATTAGGTGTTTTTAATGCATTTAGTTACAAAAGGGAGTCCATATTCTGTAGTAATGGCTTGTAGTAATGAGCTATTAAAGCACATACTTCCCATTAAATCAACTGTCTATGCCAAAATGGCACTTCTGCTTTAAGTGATATGTTAATGACAGAGCTAATAATGGCTTCTCAGCTGCAGCCACTTCAGCAGGTGAGTGTGACCTGGTTCAAAGAAGCCTCTCACTCTAACACACACACACACACACACACACACACACACACACACACACACACACACACACACACACACACACACTCTCTCTCTCTCTCTCTTCAGGATCGCTGGTGCAAATGTTACTCCTCAATTATTCAATCACTTTAAATGGCAATCTGTCGAGGAAGAGCTGTAGGAGGACGGATGAAATGCAACACCATAACCGGCCCATAAATCCATGTGTTCATGAAATGAATTGTGGCGATTTTAGAGTGTGACCTCCACCGGCAACAGATCAAACATCCAATTGGCTCTCTGTAAACAACACGCAGCAGCACATATTTGTGCTGCGACAACAACCCTGGCGTGCTGTGTCATTACGTTGTCACATTTTGATTTAACGGAGGCATCTTGAACAGATTTTAGGAAGACAACGGCATCAGCAGATTCCCTCTGTGGCCCCATGCACGGTCGCCCTCACATGTTACTGATTCTGGAAAAACAACGCTAGAGCATTTCGTATTCCTGCCTTACGCGTTTTCCTGTTCTGCGCCACATATTTGCTTAGGGATGAGGAACAATCAGTCCCAGCGACGCTGACGCATCAAGGGATGAATAGTGATGAGGTCGGGGTAAATATTAGCCATGTGGATGATAAATGTGGGGGGAAACAGATGCACACACTCAGACGTTTACTCTGCGCTCTGTAGCTGGGATCACTTATTCTCCGCTGCAGGCCAGCACGGCTTGGGAACTGTGGTGACAGTTAGAACAGCGCCGAATGCTTGGCATGGTGCATTTATTACTAATTATCACCCTCTAAGTGTCTTCAATACTTATTTCAGCTGATCAAACATTATCATATTAGCTCACACATATTTTCAGTTTTGCTTTTCCACACTAAAGGGTTTGTTTGGTAGCTTTAAAAAATAACATCAAACATGTTTGCGAAATAAATATTATAGGTGTAAATCTCCCAAATTAACATTTAACAACCTACAATGACCCAAAAGTAGCTGATAAACGTTATGATATTATGCATAATCCTAAAGAAAATCTTTAAAAGGGGTGATGACCAGTATAATATAGAATATGTTCATATTTTTTCTTCAAAATACCCATGCAATTCATTTTTATATGCTGAGAAAAATGTGTTTTTGTAGCAGATTCCTGCTCATTTTATTTATAGACACGAATGTGCACTTATTTCAAAATTACCTACACTCTCAAATCTTAGTCAATGAACAAACTAAAACAAGTCGAGCATGTGTTCACAGTAAAGTGATGTAACTCAGTTACATTATATAATAGTACCCCAGCAACAAGGGGTTGCTTGGTGCAACGTTTATATATATATATGAAAAACCATGCCAAAATCTTTTTTAAGGGAAATATTTATTTTGCCAAAAGTTGGAAGAATGATTGGAATAAAATATGCAATAGCTAAAATTGTAAAGTGCACATTGACAATGCATGGACATTTCCCCCAAATATTTGGGGTTCATGGTGTAAATTATGAGGGCATAAAAAAAATTACTTCAACCATTTTTAAACCTTTACTATGAAATATATCCTGTAAAAAAACAATTGTGATTTGGGGAACAATTAAAAATGAAAAACATTAAATAAACTGATTAAGCGTAAACAACATTAAAGAAATACTCTATTGATGCATCTTTTTTTTCAGAATTAAATCCTCCTTGTGGGACACCTCTCATCATTTATAGTCAATCTTATTAACCTGGATAAAATTTCTAAGCAGGATTTTTCTGAGATTTGTTCATTTGGACCCTTGAGCTAAAGCCCTGTTTTGTAAAGAGGTTACAATATTTCATTGAGCTAGAGTTAGAGATCAGGAGAACCAAGAAAATCATGCAATTTTTTATTTACTGCTTGTCAACTCACAAAACCTTGTGGGAGAAATGTGTTATTATCTGATAAACACCAAAGTTGAACACTTTGGCCGGAATTCTACTAAATTGACACAAAAAAAACAAGAACAGAAGTGAACGATGGTAGTGGCAGCTTCATTCTGTGGACTTACTTTCCTTTAGTTGAGGCTGGGGATTTTTGGTTGAAGGTTCGTAAAAAGATGACGAGTTACTAGTTTTATGCCAAATCTATCTAGTGACTGCTAGAAAGCTGGGAATGAAGAATGACTTAATTTTCAGCATCACAAGGAGTTTAAGCATCCGTCCAAATCAACAAAAGCTTCAAAAGCATTGCTTCAGCAGATGGAAATTCAAGTTTTGGACTGACCTAACCAGAAAACTTATTGGGACACCTGAAAAAAGGATTATTACATGTGCTGATCATCTTTTGAATGTATGGTCATCAGATAATCTAGATGTGGTGTGCTGGTGGACTCCAATCTAAAAAAAACTGAACTTGAATAAAAGGTGATCCAGTTAAAAGGTAATTGCACTGACACAACCATGTTCTGGTCTTTTTTCCGTTATATTGTTCATGATTTATGACACAGGATTTTTAAATAATTGCTCAATATCAAATTTTTTCTAAGTTAAAAAGGCACGAGGTGGATCATTTTAAGATTGACTCGATGCCTATATGCAGCACAGTGTGTGTCGTGCAGCTGTTTGAAGCCTGGTCTGGTGTTGTGCAGGTTAAAGGTTGCAGCAAGGGTGGGCACTGCAGAACCTGCTGAACTCGCCCGCTATCCCCCCCCCCCCCCATCTTTGTATTTAATACAGCAGAGATGGGATAATCCTTCCACTTCTACACCATGAAGATGTCTCTATCCCCTTATCTCACACACAAACACACATGCGGAGAGACTTCTGAGCCACAGCCACTGCATTTGAGGTACCAATCTCATAGGAGCAGCTGTAGCCTACAGCCTATATGGAGATGGAGGGGACCCCTTCACCCTGACCCCGTCACCCGGCACACACGGCACAGCTCTTGGGGAACAAGAGGCGATAGCTGGGGGAGGGCTGGGGTTCACTGGAGCCGCTTCAAACAGCTCGCTACGGAGACTTTTGGAGAGCGTTATCTGATGTATGTGTCTCTGCACGCAGAGATGGGGGAACAGCTCAGTGCAGCACTAAGTGGGTGTAGGATGACGGAATAAAATAGGTGACTACGGAGCTGTGCCATATTCCTCATTTCAAAATTTTACCTGATTCTTAACCTATAAAGAATATGATATATATAAAATGTTTCCTGTTTACGATCGTTATCTTCACTAATGGACTCTTTCAAATCTATTGATGGTGTTTAATAATACAGAGATAAATAATATGTAATATAACAATAGATAATACACCCTAACAAAAAAATAAGGTATGTTTTAGGAAGTATTAATTTCTCTTTTTACTATATTCCTAAGCCGATATGTAAAATATTTTATATTTACATGATTAATAGATTTAGTTGTAGCAATTTATAAAAAAAAAAATAATAATTTCCTTCTTGCTTCATCATCTGCACCTTTTATCTGTTTGTAACATTGATTAAATTAGCAAAGGCTTTCCTTGCATTGACACAAAACAATGATGGTGAATTGTATGCATGATGTGCTGCTTTTGGCCTGCAGGCTGGACAATACCTATGATGGTAGAGACACCCACAGTAATTATGAATCAGGAGTTGGACTGAAAAGGGTTACTTATAACCCCCACTTTGCGATTTCCTTCCCTTTCTGCTTCCATTTCGTACCCATAAAAAAAAACAATTCAAACCATAACATTAAGCCAAAACTAACTATGTATTAATCTTAGTAATTTTGCATTTTTAAAGAACTACAAAGATAGCTAGTGATAGAAAAGCATAAATGTAGCATACAGTTTAATATAATTGTGTATAATTTTTTTGATTGTGTTCTGTCACCACATTGATTGTGGTTGTGATCCAACCAAAAGTAACTGATCTTTTTTTTTTTGAGAGAATATGTATCATAGTCAAATGCCAATGTTTTCCTACAGCAGATAATGAGTAGATTACAATAAATCACTCTCAGTCACCAGCTGCCATAGTAGCTGTGAAATGCCCCCGAGGTTGACGTGAATTGAGTCTTCCTAAAAGGATCCATGCCCCCAACGAGAGTCGACACATTTAGTTGTGGACGCATGAGGTAGGGCAAGAATTTACTCAGTGGCCACCGAGATAAATGCATTCTCCAGATCAGCTCTTTTTTGTGAGGAACTCAACTGGTCTTACCTTTCCCAACTGCTTCAGAAATTATCTTTATAATCCAATCAGAGTCCTGCTAAGATCAGCCAAAAGCAAACCCGCAGAATGTGAATTTGGAGACTTTCCAGGAGCAGCCAAAGAAGTTCCTTTGCGAGTTTACTATGCTGTTTGGCTCTGACACGCACCTCCATTTTATTTAATTTTCAATCAAACAAACTACTTTTTTTGTCCTCCTTGAGTCTGATTATCCAGAAAGCCATAGTTTGCAGAGAAGTTAGAAGTGCTCAAAATGATCACTTTGTGCAAAGGTCTGGTATAAAGGTACAGTATTAGTCAGTATGCAATCAAATTCCTCAGCATTGTGTATACATACTGACACAGTACAGGGAATCATCAATACCACAAACATTGTGTAAGAACATGTTCTATTCTAATAGATTCCTGTTATTGTCATTGTGTGTCTTTCTTTTTTTTGTATGTAACAATCCATTCGAGCTATATATTTTGGTTTTTTTGTGTGTTGTTTTTTTTTTTTTGCCTAATAATATTTTCTGGTCATTTGTACATTCAGGTTTTTAGATTTGATCCCAATTGAACATAGTGTAATATCTCACCCATACTGTAATTACTTCCCTTTTGGGGGAAAATTTCTTAATATGGTAATGCTTTAGATGCACTAGGATTCACCCTTCGGTGAATCATAGTGTGGCATCAGTGTGTCGGTCGATTCACTTCCGATATAATGTCCTGCTGCAAAAAATTCCCCCAAAAACAAAAATACGTGAATAAACGCAGATGTTTGATACCTGCACTCACTAATAAAAAGCTATATGGTGGGCAGAAGCTGACTGCAGCAGCAGGTGTTGAGTTTAACGTATTGAACCTGCATTGGGCTCCAGCAGGTGCATATGCACATCACAGTGGTGACTGTTAGCTATCTGCAGCCGAGATGCTCATTAATCACCTCACCGGTGATAATCTCATTCCACTCTGCCAAATTATCTCCGGCTACCGCAGATTTGTGCACATCTTGCGTGTGTGCGACTGTGTCAACATTTATCCCTGATTATAGCCCATTACTACCACTCAACCTCATGTAGCTCTTCTGCCCTCGCTCTCACAAGCAATGAAGCAACAAACACACACACACACACACACACAGATATTGATCTGCAGATAACAGTTAACCCCAACAGTTGAGAAGGATGCTTGAGATTAAATGACTTTGTAATGGCCAGTATTAACAGGAGCAGAAATGACTTACAGTGGTAAGACTCAGATATTGTCAGATGTTAGTATTTGCTTCCACCTGCTGGTCTGAATGCAGAAGCTGGATTAAGATGTAAGCGCATCTCACAGAAAGCAGATGGCAATATTACTTTCTAGTTAAAGCTCAGATCTTTAAAATATTTAACATTTTTAAATCTCAAGCAGACATTTAGTAAATATTACAAGATTCTGATACACAAAGAAGTTGATTATGTCCACATTATTTATTTGGTATTGGGTTTTCATTAAGCAACATATTTTAGAGTTTGGGAAGCTTAACTGAAAAAGCCTGATCTCGTCTAAGTTTTTGGGACAACTGAAAGCAGCTTATCGGCTGATCAAGTGAAGATAAGGCTGGAGTAAAGCGGAGAGGTATGGAGGATCAAGACCATTAAGGGATTTACAGACCAGGAATGGGATTTTAAATTAAATTCTTTGACAGTCAGGGAATCAGTGGAGGGATTACATAATAGGTGAGATCTGTCATCCGTCTAATTTCTAAGAACACCATTGTGGATATTCGATCTCTCTACTTAGTCCAGAAAAATATCTTGAGAATTTCAAACCCATATATTGTGTTTAAATTTGATTAAAGAACTACATTAAAAGTTTAAGAACGTTAAAAGTAGGGTTTGCTTAGCCAGTTTAATCAATTCAAACAACATTTTAGCCACATTTACACTTCAGTTGATGTCTGTGTGAAGATAGGGTGACCAGGTCCCCACCCAGCAAATGTGGGACAGAGACCATGTGAGTTTCAGGTGGGAATTATAGGCCATTAGCAAGACACCCCCAATAAAGGAGTGGTCCTGCAGGTGGTGACCACAGATAACTTCTCAGTTCCTATGCTTTCTGGCTGATGTTTTGGTCACTTTTGAATGCTGGCGGTGCTTCACTCTAGTGGTAGCATGAGACGGAGTCTACAACCCATACAAGTGGCTCGGGTAGTGCAGCTCATCCAGGATGGCACATCAATGCGAGCTGTGGCACGAAGGTTTGCTGTGTCTGTCAGCGTAGTGTCCAGAGCATGGAGGCGCTACCAGGAGACAGGCCAGTTCACCAGGAGACGTGGAAGAGGCTGTAGGAGGGCAACAACCCAGCACCAGGACCGCTACCTCCGCCTTTGTGCAAGTAGGGTCAGGAGGGGCTCTGCTAGAGCCCTGCAAAATGACCCCCAGCAGTCCACAAATGTGCATGTGTCTGCTCAAACGGTCAGAAACAGCCTCCATGAGGGTGGTATGATGGCCCGACGTCCACGTCTGGTACATCATGTCTCGCTCCATCCACCAATACCACGTTGCACCACAGACTGTCCAGGAGTTGGCAGGTGCTTTAGTCCAGGTCTGGGAGGAGATCTGTCAGGAGACCATCCACCACCTCATCAGGAGCATGTCCACGTGTTGTAGGGAGGTCATGCAGGCACGTGGAAGCCACACACACACTACTGGGCGTCATTTTGACTTGTTTTAAGGACATTACATCAAAGTTGGATCAGCCTGTAGTATGTTTTTCCACTTTAATTTTAAGTGTGACTCCAAATCCAGACCTCCATGGGTTGATACATTTGATTTTCATTGATAATTATTGTGTGATTTTGTTGTCAGCACATTCAACTATGTAAAGAACAAAGTATTTAATAACAATATTTCACTCATTGAAATGTAGGATGTATTATTTTAGTTTTCCCTTTATTTTTTTGAGCAGTATATATATATATATATATATATATATATGTATTTGCTAGTATGTATCATATGGCATGCCGTTCAGGAAATTATTATATATTTATATTGTTACTTTTTGAATATATTGAATGAACTATGAATATATTGAATGGAAGTCTGAATGTATTGAATGAACCTTGAATATATGGAATGAAAGTCTGAATATATGGAATGAACCTTGAATATATGGAATGAAAGTCTGAATATATGGAATGAAAGTCTGAATATATGGAATGAAAGTCTGGATATATGGAATGAACCTTGAATATATGGAATGAAAGTCTGAATATATGGAATGAAAGTCTGGATATATTGAATGAACCTTGAATATATGGAATGAAAGTCTGAATATATGGAATGAAAGTCTGGATATATTGAATGAACCTTGAACATATGGAATGAAAGTCTGAATATATGGAATGAAAGTCTGAATATATGGAATGAAAGTCTGAATATATGGAATGAACCTTGAATATATGGAATGAACCTTGAACATATGGAATGAAAGTCTGAATATATGGAATGAAAGTCTGAATATATGGAATGAAAGTCTGAATATATGGAATGAACCTTGAATATATGGAATGAACCTTGAACATATGGAATGAAAGTCTGAATATATGGAATGAAAGTCTGAATATATGGAATGAAAGTCTGAATATATGGAATGAACCTTGAATATATGGAATGAACCTTGAATATATGGAATGAACCTTGAACATATGGAATGAAAGTCTGAATATATGGAATGAAAGTCTGAATATATGGAATGAACCTTGAATATATGGAATGAAAGTCTGAATATATGGAATGAAAGTCTGTCCGTGGCCTCAAAGATTATGGGTAATGTAGTGCAGTAGCAACTGTCACACTTCAAAGGTTTTGCTGACGTGAACATTATTATTTACAGGCTGTAGGCATTAACTCATCTTTTTAACAAATCTCCTGTTGTTAAAACCTTGAAAACAATTGGACTTTGGCCATAGAGAGAAGTTTAATGTATATTGGAATACAGGGGCAGAGGTCATCTCCTTATTTGACTGTTTTTCTGGGGGGTTCTTTTTAGAACAGTGACGGAAAAATCTGAAGGCTTTCATTTTGGCAGCTTAGTATTCATACCCCTGACCACTTGATGAGCAGACATTTCTTAAGTTTAACCATGGAGTGTAGTTAGCTAAGTAAATAATAAAAAAAGAAATTCCCATTAAAGCTTTTGTGCATCATCTCATTGCATGTCGCTGTCAGTTACAAAGGTTTTGGAGCGGTCACTGTCATGCTCTGAAGAGCCAGGTGTAGTTCCAACCACCTGTACAGAAGTGCCGTGTGATACGGGATTTCCTCCTGCTGAAGCAATAGCTTGGATCTTTTTGACTTCTGATTATTTCACTAGGAGAAATTTCCCACTTTCAAAGCTATGGCTGAAGTGATGCTTGTTCATATGTCCAACCGCTTTGATGTTTTTCAGTCTGGTTTCCGTGCTCACCACAGCACTGAGACTGCCCTCATCAAAGTTTTCAATGACATCCGCATAAATACAGACTGTGGTAGAACCACAGTGCTGGTTCTGTTGGACCTCAGTGCAGCATTTGACACTGTTGATCATGATATATTATTGGAACGACTGGAGAGCTGGGTCGGACTATCCGGTACAGTACTTGGCTGGTTCGAGTCTTACCTAAAGAACAGGGACTTCTTTGCATCAATAGGAAACTTTTCATCAGAACGAACAGAAATCACACGTGGGGTGCCCCAGGGCTCCATCCTGGGGCCCCTCTTATTTAATATCTACATGCTCCCACTAGCCCAGATTATAACAACCAACACGATTAGCTACTATAACTATGCAGATGATACTCAGCTTTACATTACGATGTCGCCAGGTGACTTTGAACCAATTCAAACCCTAAGTAAATGCATCAAACAAATCAATGAATGGATGTGCCATAACTTTCTCCAACTGAATAGAAACAAAACAGAAGTAATTACTTTTGGACCTAAAGAGGAACGATCAAGAGTCAGCACACAGCTTCAGTTAATACAGCTAGAAACTACTGATCAGGTCTGAAATCTAGGTGTAGTAATGGACTCAGACCTGAACCTCCAGGGTCACATAAAGGCAATAACAAGGTCAGCCTTCTATCACCTGAAGAACATTTCTAGGATTAAAGGACTGATGTTGCAACAGAACCTCAAAAAACTCATCCATGCGTTTATCTTTAGTCAGATTGATTACTGCAACAGCATCTTTGCAGGTCTGCCTAAAAAGTCAATCAGACAGCTGCAGCTGATCCAGAATCCTGCTTATGTTCCTCACTAGAACCAGGAAAGTAGAGCACATCACCCCAGTTCTAAAGTCCTTACACTGGCTCCCTGTAGCTCAGAGAATAGACTTCTAAATACTTTTACTAGTTTATAAATCAATGAATGGCTTAACACCAAAGTATGTTGAAGATCTACTGTTACTATACCAACCCACCAGACCACTCAGGCCCTCTTATTCCAGTCTACTCAACAACCCTAGAATTTGAACCAAATACGGAGAAGCAGCTTTCAGTTTCTATGCTCCTCTAATCTGGAACAAACTTCCAGAGAACTGCAAAGCTGCTGAAACACTGAGTTCTTTTAAGTCAGAACTAAAAACGTATCTGTTTAGAGCTGCATTTGAGTAATGCTTTCATACATCTTGTTTTGTTTATGCTTCTTGCCGTCTCTACATTATATACTTTGTAATGCCTTGAAGTATCTATGTGTACTTCTTCTTTTATTGCTGTTTTTACTTTATTTGCTATGTCTGTGTTTTAATGCTGTTTATATTTTACCCCTAATAATGTAATGCACCTTGAATCCCCTTGTTGTTGAAAGTGTCCTATACAAATAAATTGCCTTGCAATTCAGTCTTCAGTGTGGGAGCAGAGGATGGATTCAGTTTTCAGAACATCTTAACCCCATGAGAAGTCATCAGTTTAAAGGCAAAAGTCCAAAACCTTAAGACAATAACCTTTGCGCATCTCTGCTCCTTTGGGATAGAGGAAGTTGTGAGACTGCGTATAGGCCACAGTAGGTGAACTGTTCATTTTTTACACTTAGATGGAAGTTTTTAAATTGTTAATGTGTAGTTACTGGGGCCACAATCAGTGGTTGTCACTGTGAAGAAAATAAAATTACATCATCTGCTTGATGTGTGATGTGGATTCTATGTTCACCTTGAATATTAATTAAATGAAAAAATAATAAATACTATGGAATATGTCCATTATCATTTTAAACATGTGAGTAAAAATGGATTATGACGGGGGGTTTTGTCCCCGTCGGTCACCTCTGCTGGAAAGTATTCCTGCTTTTCTTACTGATGAGCCATGCAACTGATCTGTAATACAGATTATCACAAAATACACAACACAATTTACAAAATAATCTTATAATTTGTCAGCAAGATAGTTTAATAGTTTTCCTCTTAGGATTGACAAACTCTAATTTTACACATTAACTCGAGATGATAAGCTAACAAATGGTTGAAACGATCTACATTCTTTTTAGTGATTCAATACACTCATTTCTAGGAGAAACCTTAGTTCATCAATAAACTATGTGGTAAATTTTGCAATATATATATATGTATATATATATATATATATATATATATATATATATATACATATATCCAAATACTCTTACGTGATATAAAAGCTAAATCACATACCTGATAGTTTGGGTGCATACTTTAGTAATCAGTTTTTATTTATACATTATATGATTGACTGTATTCTCTGTAAGAATAAAAATTGTTAATCTGACACAAAGGTCATGGTAATTCTGAATGTATTGTGAAAAATGAAATAAATTGAAAAATAAATTTTAATTAAAAAAAAATCTGTTTACAGTCTTTAGATTTAAAACACTATTATACACAATGCTGCCACATTATTTACATTGGTGACATGTATATGTGTAGTATTTCACACTTACTGTGGTTTGGTTTAGAAAAGTGGTGTTAAATGTTGGTTATCAATGCCAATATCCTGCATGTATTAGTTTATCTAAATCAAATTATGGTTCATTAGCAGTACCTCTGCAAAACATTGACTTGCTGAGGTTTCAATCAGCTGTGTTGAAGCAGAAACACACCTAAAATGTCAGAACAGCAGACTTTGAGGACTGGAGCTGGACACTCATGGAATACTCTATTGAAGTTTTGTCATCAGATCCTTCCGATCAACAAAGGCAATGTTATAACCGCGGAACAGGTCCCCTCTTCTCCTTTTGACACCAACCAGCAAAGATTATTGATGGAATGTATGCTGCAGTAACAGTGTTATAACATTTTAAAACATCCCTAAAAACAACTGCTTTCCTACCAGTGTCCAGTTGTGCTGCTTAGTCAACTGAGAAAAGATTTAGGTGCACCAAAATCCCTGAACTTCCAGTTCTAGAATACAGAATCGTATCCCACTCTGCCTTGTAAATGGGTTTAAGTCCTGCAAGTACAGGTCCAAATGTGTGTTCGGATAACACATCAGCAGACAAGACAGAGAAGTAAGACAGAACTAAAACAAAAACCCAGTTTAGGTAGGCCTGGACACCTGTGACTCACTTCATAAATAATTCTCCTTATTGTTAAAGTAAGATTAGAATTAACTGCTAAAATACCTTATGCACAGATTATTAAACAGAAAAAGTTATTAATGAAAGCTGTGAAATTTGGACGAATGTTTTTTTTCTTGGTATGAGGAAAATCTTTGAGGTCAAACTTTTCCTTAATGGCTCTTCATCCAACTATACAAAAATGTAATCTCTAGGCACTTAACAAAATTTTGAAAATACTTTAAAGAGAGTCACATTTTAAACAGAAGTCATGGAGGCCATAAAAAATGATATTTGAATTCTAAGAATGAAGTTGGAAACTTATACCAGAAGCACAAATGTTCTGTTACTGCTGGAGAACGAAAGGTACAGCATCAACTCCTCTAGCTCCTGGATTATCTCTAAGGTCTCATCAACTCCACCTTTAAACATAAAGAAAAATATTCAATGATGCATTTTGTTGAAAAGACTTTTTTGATCATTAAGAAATAAACAGAAACATTAAGACAACTGAAGTAATTCTACAATGTGGAAAATAGGTTAACACTAATGTGTCAAACATGTAACAATATATTATCCTGGTAATTGACACTTTGGTCCCGGTTACTATAAACTTGATAATATAAACTGAAGAAGAAGTCCAGCTGGTGTGTTCAGGAGATGAAATTAAATCTACTGACTGTCCTGATTACAGTTGGGACAGAAAGAAACAGCAGGACAGAGACAAACATATTGCATTCACTAAAATAAATTAAAAATAAAAAGCTTTGTTTTTCTGAATTACAGAGATATGTTAAGAAAAAAAAAACTAAAAAAAGCTCTGTTTTTCTTAACAACCGGAATGATTTTAAAGAGGTGTTTTTCTTAATAAATGACATAATTTAAAAAAAGGAAATACTTCTGCAGTGTTTTAATGAGCTGATGTTCTATGCCTGTATATACTGATTAAGTAAGAGAAAGTCGATAATGTTCCGTATTCATCCATCCATATTCCTGCATGTTTGCGGAGAGGGGGGCCTGGTTTGGTTATCTCCAGCGGTCATCAGGCGAAAAGCGGGGCAGAACCTGGACAGGTCGCCGGTTGGACCGGCATGTCCCGGTTGTTGCATTTTATTTTGTTTTTAGATTGAGCAAATGGGAAATACTCTTGTCCCTAAACTAAGTACATAGAATAATTATTATTTGGTCAACTAAAAACTTAATATAATGAAAAGGCACGTGCTAACTGTGACCTGCTGCTAACTACATTTTACACGTGTTTACAATCACATACAAAATGATACTTTATCTGCATTTATCACCATAAGAATATCTAAACTCACCTACTTCAGCCGTATGTCTCCAAGCCAACATTCGCAGCTTCTTTTTTGCCGTTGTGTTAAATCATTACAGGTTTCGTTCACCACGAAGCTGAAGTTGGCTTCTGGTTCCAGCCTCCGATTCAGGAAATGGCTAAAGGGCGATTCCACTCCGATACTACTCCTGAGTATTTTTAGTCTGCTCTGGTTTAAAAACTACAAAACACAGACACTTCAAACATAAACTAGACCATTCTGCACTAATTGCAGATTATTTAAAACCCAGCTTGTTATTATTTTCCATGCATCTGGACCACACTGGAACAGTTTGCAGGGAGTTATGATATACACTACATTACTCAGAAATCCTACCGGGTCCAACTTTCATTCCATATATTCAGACTTTCATTCAATATATTCAGACTTTCATTCCATATATTCAAGGTTCATTCCATATATTCAAGGTTCATTCAAAATATTCAGACGTTCATTCCATATATTCAGACTTTCATTCCATATATTCAAGGTTCATTCAATATATTCAAAAAGTAACAATATAAATATATAATAATTTCCTGAATGGCATGCCATAGTATCATCACATACATAATATAAATCTTCAGATTTTTGCTCCTTAAATTTGGTCCAAATAATTATTTTTTTAATTACAGATGTACACTATCTATTACATTCTAGAGCTGCGGTGAACAATTATTTAGTCAATAACTCAGTCAAAATGTTACCTGAGTCGTTTATTACTCAGTGGTTTTAATCCACCTCTGCTTTCTGCAGCAGCTCCTTCTGTTCTGAATTCCTAAGGATGCTACATTTTCACTTCTTGTGTAGGTACCTTTTTTATAGAATTATAAATTAAGACAGCGAAATAGCTTTAATTAGTTGGAATTATTTATGTGTTTTTTATGTATTTATGTTTTCATCAATCCCTGACCTTCATGTTGTGAGTCTGATGTCTGTCACTCAGTCTAAGCCACGCCCCCTTTGTATTACAGCCCTGCTTTTATGTTGCCGTGACACCCCAAGATCATGCTGGCCCCCATTTAGCCCTCTTTGAAAATATCCTATACACTCCTGCTCAGCAGTCTTGATAAAGTATTTTTAAGGTTATATAAACATTATTATTAAAGCAATAATATCTGTAATCATTTCACTCAAATTAGGGTTAAACACAGTGGGTCTGTCACACACTACAGTTAGTGAATACGGTGAAATTCTTAGGAGTTTTTGTTTCTTTCAGATTTTTTCACGTTTGTTTTGTTTGTTCTGCTGCTGAAAAGTCTCTCTGTAGCTGAAGTATATGAAGTTCTGGTACTGCTAAGGGGAAAAAACAAGGCGCCAGTTATGCCACTATGTTCTATTCATGCGAAGAAGACAGTTTTAAAACGTAAAACAAAAAGTGAAAATGGAAATGTAAAAAATTAATTTAAACCACTCCTAAAGTCAGAATTCAGTTTCGGAATGTGGGAACTTTCCCATCAACCGTCCGATATAGCTGCCCCAAAGAGAATAGTTTAGCTGTTGTACTAAGGTGTTTATTTGACCTTTATATCTCATCAAATCAGCTGCACAAATAGCAGGCTACTGTACAACTTCTAGTTGTAAAACTGTTCCTCTAGTCTAGTGTTTGAAACCACACAATGTGGAGAAGTCCAGCCCTAGACAAGATTCCTTCCATCCAGTCTGACTGAAATGTAGCTGTTCTGCAAAGAAAAATTTGAGTACATTTTAGTCTCCCACACCTTTAAGATTTTAGTCAAAGAAAATAATAAACAAATGTCTTCCAGTTCACATTCATGTCCAACTTTGTATTGGTCTGTCTCATAAAATCCCGGTAAAACACTAATGTTTGGGGTTGTGATGCGACAAGTTCATCGCACTATAAATGCTTTATCAAGGCAGTCTGTGCTAATGCATAATCTTCTGTTAATATCATGAACAGTGAATGTGTACCTCCCATATGTTGTCTGTATTTAGGTTACAGTTATTGTTATGATGGACATATTTTCATGTCCTGCAGAACTCTTTCATTGTGGCATCCCACTCAATTCCCAATCCAATCTCAAACCTCAGCCTTCATTATAATTCACATTCGGTGCTGTCCAGGACGGCTGAGTATGATTACCGACTTTAAAGCAGGAGACAGAAGAGACTTTAATCAGGGAGTTCCACTGATAGCATGGCTCTGTAACCCCGGGGTACTGTGCTGTTCCAGCTCGTTCCAGCCAAATGAATATGGAGATGAAGTCCGGCACAACAGCGAGGACCTGCGATAAGAGGATTCAGTGTCGTGCTTCATCTGTTACACTCGCATAAAGAAGAAATATAGTTAGTGTCGTCTGTAATATGGACTGATAAAACCGAGCAGAAAACACAACTGAGAATGGATTTCTCAAACGAGCTGTCAATTCCAGCAAGGTGCTTAATGTGATCACCAGGGGGCGACAGTGCTCTATCCAGACTCTCTTGTGCTCTGTTTTCAAGGCCACAGAAGGACTCAAGATTTTTTTTCTTCTTTTGTGAAAGGATTTGGATAAACAAGACAGACGTATTGATTAAGAGAATTCAGGCTGAGAACTCACCGTGCTGCTTGCTTTCAAGCAGAAAAGCATTCATGTTTTGTTAACATCTGACACAATCACAAAGACCTTGCCCTCGTGTTCCAATAAATCCTTTGCGGTATCAGAAGAAAATAAATGTGTCTGTGAGTCTGGTTTATAGTTAGTAGAGCGACTCCAAGTTGGCTGAAATGGCAAAACACAAGATATAAGGACAAAAAAGGGTGAAATTAAGAGACATGAATAGGAGCAGGGAGAGCAGACAAGGACAAGACGACGTGATAAGGTGACATGTCGTCCTTGAGTGGTGAACTCTGTCTACATTCCCATGGTTCCTTGAGCCCAGACCTAATAAAAATGCAACAGGGCATCAGCCTGTCTCCCCTTCCTCCCCCTCTACTCCCTCAGCTCCTCTTACACGCCACGTGCTTCCCCCCATCTTATCTATTTTCAAGCTTTACTCTCTGAACACGCACTCACCCTCTCTTCTTTCCTCGTCTCATCTCGCAGCCTGTAAATGCTGCAGATCCCATCATCCGCGTTACCCCCCCCCCCCTGCTCTTCTTCTTCTGAGGAAATATGTGACCTCGAGGTGCTTCAGGAATGATCTCAGTTCTGCAATGCAAACAATGCCCTAGACAGACACTACTTAGTGCAGGTGAGCGTACAAGTGCATGTGTTTCTGCATAAGGAAGGGACAAATTGCCTTTTTTTGTGTGTTCTAATAAAAACATATCACAGTGATTCTTCACACCCATCTGATTGATTACCATGCCAACATCGACCTGGCGTCCCCACGTACTTCTTTAGCTAGCTGAAAATCACATGAGACGTGGTCACGCTTTGCCTTGTTCAACCCACATATCGCCATAAAACTACAAACATAACAGAAATGAGTCAACCTCTCTCAACCTCTATTCTGATTGTTGTGTTGAAACTGTCGATTTCTCAGAAATATTCACTGCTTATTCAGGTTTAAAAGAAAAACAAAAACAAAAGCAAAAACTACACTGAGATTTTTGTGGATTAGAAAGCATGTTGCACTTGTCACCAACTCCCAATCAGTGGTAGACGCGGGACCTTTCCGTCAGCTGTCACAGGCAGAACACCTGCTGTGACATCTCTGATTGGCGAAGTTCAACACATCTAAAAATGTCAATCTGGGAGAAGCAGAACCATACAAGTCTTATAGAGACAGTATATGGTTTAAACTGTGGTCACACACCATTTCCTTTCTTGCCATCTGGCTCATTGAAAAACATGTTCTTAGGTCTTAGGGGCTGTTTACACAACAACGTTTTCAGCAACACTGAGGTTTTTCTCTCCGATTCGGCCTCTCGTTTACACGACAATGGGGGGGTGAAAACGCATCTTTTGGGAAACGGCTTCCAGAGTGGAGATTTTTGCAAACGCTGGGGGATTCGTTGTCGTGTGAATGCAAGCCGGAGACTTATGAAAACGATGACGTCACTGCCAGCCACCTACGGACGTGTTGCACTTGCGCACTCCGCCTTTCTACAGAAAAACAACAATGGCGGATCCAGGTATGCTGTTACTACTGATGCAGCTTCTGAAGTTGTTTGGTCTCTGTCAGCAAAACTTAGAGATCATCAGGCTTCTATGCGATCGCCAATGGAAACGCATACAGCACGTGATCCAACTAGAAAGTATACAGGTCAAAAAAATGCAATCTTCTTTAAGAAAAAAGAGGAACCAGTGTACAAAAAAACAAAACTTAATATGTAGCCAACAGAGCCACTCCAACATGCAGCCACCCAGAGCAGCGCAATTCTAGCTGGAGAATCCCAAGGATCCCGTCTTCTGCAGAGTTGGGAGAGCTGAGAATGGAGTCCCAGAGGGTTCAAAACCTCACCAAAACCAGGTAAAGGCACCCACAATCCAGAAATCTTTAGGCCAGAGACAGTCCAGGGTCACACACAGGAGGTTATTGGCAGAGGAATATCCAAGGTCAAATAAACTTCAGGATCAGGCAAGGTTCAGCAACAGGGCGACAAAAACTCTTATCAGAATCCAGTAAGGGTAAGGCAAAAACAGTGGTCAGGGACAGGCAGAGTCAAAACACAGATTAGCACTAGTAGCTTGAATAGGGCTTGAAGGCTGTAACTAAGGCAGACAATTTCCCACTGAGAAGACCTAGAGCAGGAGTCTAAATAGGGAGCTGCCCAGGTGAAGACAATGAGCAATCAGCAGGTGGAGGGAAAGTGCAGCAAACTCAGGGACAGGGATGAAATCATGACAGTACCCCCCCCCTTCAAAGGGTGACAGTCTGGATGACAGAACAGGTTTGAGCCTGGAGACGTGGAAGGTGGGGTGAACCCACAACGTAGAGGGCAGTTTGAGACGTACAGCCACCGGGTTTACAATCTTGGCAACGGGAAATGGACCTACAAAACGGGGTGCCAGCTTGGAATTCCTTAATGGGCAGATCCTTTGTAGAAAGCCACACCTTCTGACCCACCAGGTATCGTGGGGCCGTGGAGCAGTGACGGTCGGCATTCCGGGCATAGACAGCAGAGGTCTTGCAGAGTGCCGCTCGGGCCCGCCTCCATATCCTGAGACAGCGATGTGCAGACACATGGGCAGCAGGAACCTGAGTAGCCCTTTAATGAATGGAGAGAAACGGGGGCTGATAGCCATACACAATATGAAAGGGTGACAGACCTGTAGCACTTGAAGGTAATCCATTGATTGCATACTCCACCCAAGGTAAGTTCTGGGACCACCGACTGGGAGTGTCCATGCAGAGGATGCGTAACTTGGAATCAACCTCCTGGTTCATCCTCTCCGTCTAGCCATCAGTCTGAGGGTGAAAGCCTGAAGAGAGGCTAATGTCAATGCCCAGGAGGGTGCAAAACTCACCCCAAAAACGGGAGACGAATTGTGGTCCTCTATCAGACACAATGTTGCAGGGAATCCCATGAATCCTGAACACTTCTTGGGCCATCACATCAGCGAGTTCAGAGGCAGAAGGTAACTTGTGAAGGGGTATGAGGTGGATCATCTTGGAAAACCTATCAACCACAGTTAAGAGAACAGTGTTACCTTGAGACAGAGGTAAGCCAGTGACAGAATCCATGGAGATGTGGGACCATGGTCGATGTGGAATCGGCAGAGGCCTCAGAAGACCTGCTGGAGGACATCGAGAGGACTTTACTCTGGAACAGGTAGCACATGCCGACACAAACTCATGTGTCCCTCCTTAATGTGGGCCACCAAAACCCTGACTGTACCACAGCCAGAGTCTTGGCAATACCTGGGTGACAGAACAATTTAGAACTATGACAGAACTGAAGGACTCTGGTTATCATGTTCTCAGGGACAAACAGAAGATTTGGAGGACATTGAGCAGGAGGTGGTTGGCTCCGATGACTCCTCTTAAGCAACGCCTCAATTCTGGTAAGAGCCAACCTGGTCTTGGAGGGTAGAATGTAGTCATCTACAGGCTTGATGTCTCCTGTTGGTAAAGCAGAGGACTGGTACACCCTTGAGAGGGCATCTGGCTTGACATTCTTGTTACCAGGTCGATAGGCCAGAACAAAATAAAATCTACTAAACAATAATGCCCACTTGGCCTGGCGTGGATTTAGTCTTTTGGCTGACTTTAGGTACTCCAAGTTCTGGTGGTCCGTCCAAACAGTGAAGGGATGTGTGGACCCCTCCAACCAGTGCCTCCATTCCTCCAGTGCGAGTTTGATGGCCAACAGTTCTCGGTCTCCAACATCATAGATCTTCTCAGAGACTGAGAGACCACGAGAAAAGAAGGCACATGGGTGTAGCTTGGCATCATCTGCAAACCGCTGCGACAGGACTGCCCCAACACCGGTGTTCGAAGCATCGACCTCAACTACGAAGGGGTTGGAAGGATCGGGGAAGCACAGGATAGGAGCTGAGGTGAAGAGACCCTTAAGTTTCTCGAAAGCCTGTTTGGCTTCTGTAAACCACTCGAAACGAGTCCTTGTTGAAGTGAACTTATGAAGAGGGGCAGCCGCTGCACTGTATCCCTTGATAAAGCGTCTATAAAAATTGGCAAACCCGAGAAACCGTTGAAGCTCCTTCATGTTGGATGGAGTGGGCCACTCCAAGACAGCAGTCACTTTGGAAGGGTCCATACTGATCCTGCCAGGGGAAATGACAAGACCCAGAAAAGACACAGAAGACTGATGAAAAGCACAGTTCTCTGCTTTGACAAACAGTTTATTCTGGAGGAACCGAAGAAGAACTTCACGAACATGCTGGACATGGGAGGATAAGTCCTTAGAGAAAATCAACATGTCATCAAAGTAGACAAAAACAAATCTATTTAGCATGTCCCCCAATACATCATTAACTAAGGCCTGAAAGACAGCAGGGGCATTAGTGAGCCAAAATGCCATTACTAAATACTCATAATGCCCCGAAGGGGTGTTGAAGGCAGTCTTCCATTCATCACCCTCCTTTATTCGGACCAGATGATAGGCATTCCGTAGGTCTAATTTGGTAAACTCTGTGCTACCTTGCAAGAGCTCAAAAGCTAATGTCATGAGGGGAAGAGGGTACCCGTTCTTGATAGTGATCTCATTCAGTCCACGGTAATCAATGCATGGTCTTAGAGACCCATCCTTATTGCCAACAAAGAAGAATCAGATGAGTCCAGCCTTCTGTCACGCTGCCCTATTCCTGCCTTATTGTCTTCATCTGTCTGTCTCATCATCCACACCTGATCCTACTCACCTCCTGCCTTTAAGACCCCTCACTTCCTTTCACTCCCGGCCGGATCATCCTCCCTCCTAGTAGTTAGTAGTAGTTGTCAATCCCCATGGTGTGTCGTCTTCCTTCCCTGCCCGATGTCCAGTGTTTCTGTTCCTGCCATCTTCATTGTCATCATCATCATCACCACCACGACCTCCTCACTATAATAAACATCCTGCACCTTCCTTCAGCGAGTGCGTTTGGGTCCATTCTCCACACACCACGTGACACCTTCAGGGCATTCGAAATTTATTCCTCCATTGCCTCCCTTTCAGGACCAGAAATGAATGGAGTACAACCTGCCCCTCGGGGGGGGGGGGGGGAATCTCTGAAGACCGCACTAGTAGAAACGTCATCTTCTCATGGTGGTTTCCTGAAATGAGTGTAGAGACAGGCTTTGAGTAATCTTTGAGTAAAAATCCATCAATGGCATAAATCTCACGTGGTGCCTCAAGAGGCTCCCCCTCCAGTTGAAGCTTACGGGCCAAGTTGATATCCATAAAGTCAGCATACGCCCCAGAGTCAATAAAAACAGGGACCTCCTCCTTGACTGGAGAAAAGAAAGTAAACAGAAAAGATGTTGAAGAGGTTCTGCTTGGATCTGGTTGCTCAGGTGGCCAGGAGCTGGAGAATCCCAAGGGTCCCATCTTCTGCAGAGTTGGGAGAGCTGCAATGGAGGTCCAGAGGGTTTAAAAGCTCACCAAAGCCAGGGAAAGGCACCCACAATCCAGAAATCTTTAGGCTAGAGAAAGTCCAGGGTCATACACAGGAGGTTATTGTCAGAGGAATATCCAAGGTCAATAAACTTGAGACAGGTCAGGATCAGGCAAGGTTCAGCAACAGGATGACAAAAACTATTATCAGAATCCGGTAAGGCAAAAACAGTGGTCAGGGACAGGCAGAGTCAAAACACAGATTATGACTAGTAGCTTGAACAGGGCTTGAAGGCTGTAACTAAGGCAGACGATCAAGCACTGAGAAGACCTAGAGCAGGAGTTTAAATAGGGAGCTGCCCAGGTGAAGACAATGAGCAATCAGCAGATGGAGGGAAAGTGCAGCAAACTCAGGGACAGGGATGAAATCATGACATGACAGGGTGATTACTGATAATGCTTTGCATTTTGTAAAGTATGTCCTCAATTAAATATCTAATTTTTAAATATCTAATTTTCCCCATAAAAATGAATCCATCTCAGTCAGAGTTAGACCTTACACCAATACAAGGTGTAAGAATGTTACCCTTGATTCTCTTGACCCCTTCCCACCTTCACATAGATGGGATGTTTGAGTACACCTATGATCATTTGGACCAATGTTGTCCAGAGCATTGGAGCCTGGTTGAATATCCTATGGCAAATTGTCCGCAGGGAACGGGTAGTAAAAGAGTTATTGTTAGGTAATTGTTGTGGTTTACCTAAAAACGAGTCACACACAAAAGTCGGAGATAATTTAGACAATAAGCTCTGCAGAGGTAGATGTGGTTCAATCAGTTCTGCAGAGGGAGACCAGCAAAATACTATAAGGAATGAGCCAACCGTCTGTCTGTTATCAGCTCCTGTCACTCGTCTCCCACTGATCTCATCACTGGTCTCAAAGGGTCTCACCTCTGCAGACTCTCTTTATTTAGTCACACTTCATTAACATATTAAAAGAACAGGATGTCATGCACAAGAGCATGTGACTGAAACCAAAATGACATTTAAAAAGTACATTAGAACTATGTGATAAAAACACCCTAAGAAAATAATAATACACCATTATTATTTTTCCCTAACAGTTATCTATGGATTTTGATTAAGGAAAACCCCAGAAATTGTCAAACAATGTCTGAAATAAGGAAAACGGGGCACAATCCTGAAGGCAAGGAGTTAAAGTAGGAATTTACCCAAAAAGCAACGTTCTTGGTCTACTAGTCTACCTGTGTTTCAACCTTTTACCTGTGATTGTGAGATATGGCTTATGACCAAATAAAGAGATAAAGAGAATTCTGGGAAAGCAGATAGATGGTTGGACGGACAGATGAATGGATGGATGGAATCTCTTTATCTGATTGTTGTTGCTATTTGTCTACACTGGTCAAATGTGTTGCCAAAGGACAGAAACATAGAAGCATAGAACAACAACTGTTTGTGACAAATTCCACAAATTAATTGCGACAAATTGTGTGGTCAAACTATTGTTTTAAGTATTTAAGATTACATTTTTGACTATCCAGTACTCCAGATTGTTTAAGCATAGAAAACTTTCCCACATCAGTCTTTGCCTGGAAGATTTTCAGGCACGAGCAGCTGTTCTGCTTTTGGAAGGAACTCAACTATGTCGAACTATGCTGTAAAAATCCACCTTAGCTCTGCTCTTCTTTCTAAATACCAGAGCACACAGTATGTGTAAATGTGCTGTTCAATTTGCTGCTAAATTGGAGCAGAGACCCATTTTTGTAGGTACCAGTCAGTAGGACTCGTATTTCTGCAAGTAAGGAAGTTTGCAGAAAATCTTTGCAGTTATTTTTTGCCAGCTTTGATTGTGTGAACCCACTTTTTTATTATGTGAAACTAATTTACTTATGATTAAAATGCCACACAGCAAGTACTCAACAGAACACGTCAGATCTTATTAGTATCTAATTGAATATTTGTAGCTGAATATCTAATCAAAATGTCTTGAATCAGATGGACAAAAATAATCTCTGCATAGCTCTTATATTTGCTTTTCCATCATGAAATGAAACAGCAACGGCTACAACTAGTGACAAACAAGAGAAGTAGGAATTGGAAAGGTCAGATTAATGGAATCTACAAAAGCAAATCATTTCTGCTAACATAATTATCCAACAACAGAATGGAACTACTTCACTGAAGATTTTGTCATTTTGATAGTGTTGCATAAAGCACTACCATACATTTCAAAATGTCTGGATACTCTATGCACTGTGAGTAACTTAACTGAATGCACAACAAACATGTTTTCACCAAAAATGCACCAGACACAGACACAAACCTACAGTTTATGTTGAAGTGAGAGCTCTTGTTTCTACACAAGCTTTGTTTTTCTAATCTTGTTTTTTATATGCTGAGCCCTTTGTGCCCTTCGGAAATGAAGGGGATGTTGTAAAAACTGTATATTGTCACTGGAAATACTCCACCCTGTTCTAACATACAGTGAACACATTACCTACTGTAAGTCTTAGTTTTCTATAGAAAAGGGTTGAATAATTTTAAGTAAATTGTATTTTTTTTTCTTCATTTTGGTTTGATTTACTTTGCAGACTCTGGATGTCTAAAACACTATTAAAAACAGTTTTATTCTTCCAGGCTTTTATGTCATGATTTATTATTATTCTATATGTGGTTTTTTAAAGTTTTGTATCATTTAAGTGTGACTTATGTTGATCAGTGCTTTGTGACTTGATTATAAAGCCCTTTTTGGGTGAAAAGCACCTTATGAATAAACTTTACCTGCTTACTTTGTAAAACACCAGAATTTACTAATAAAATTATATTTTTCTGCATCTGATAAAATCATCAGTTATTCAGTACTTAAGTAGACTTATTACAAAATACTTATTTACTCTTACTTGAGTAACTTTTCAGATGGCTAGATCTTACTTTTACTTGAGTAAAAATATATTGAAGCAGAGATATTCTCACTTGAGTACAATTTACTCTACCCACTCTACCCACCTCTGATCATAATATGAAAATGAGCAGATTTAGTAAAGATAACATTGATTTAATAGAGAAGCACCCAACATAGTTTGCCATTGGATGTTAAAGGAGGTGAGATTTCTTTTTTTTAAAGTAGTATTTCTCAAGCTTCTCCAGGTACTTTCTTTTAATGTTGCTCTTGCTTTAGCCCCTGCCACACCATTGCATGTTTGCCTTTGTTTCAATATAGTAGGAGGATATCATAGGATAGGGAAACAATACTCTAACATTGCTTTAACACTTATTTGACATTGTAGCATGCCCAATTTCCTCAAAAAATTTTTACTTTTGAGCATTACCGCATGTCATTGACATGCCATACGTACTGGACACGTGCATCACTGCAACAGAATCAATGCAGTTGAAACTTCACTTTTCTTTTAGCATGTTGTCTACACAGATTCATTAATAAGCACACTTCGTTTTTACATGTAAAAATAATTGAACTAAATGTTGTGTTCGATTGAATGAGAGGCTTGAAAACAGTTTCAGAAAAACAGTTTACCTATCTTTGGTGGTAGGTTTAAAATCTGCAGTGAAGAAACGTTGGGTTGGTTAGAAACTTCTGTCTATTCAGATCATATACAAAAGTTATATAACGCTGATTGAATGAACCTTGGTAACCCCTTTATGTCCCACTGTGAATAGATAAAAGGAAGCCTAAAAACAGCAAAAAGAAGTGCCACCAACACTGATGGACACCACACTGTGCCAGAGCGGCTGCATTTAATTGATGCCATTGATTGAGTATTTTAAACCAGCTTGCATGGTTCAAAGTAACACGTAAATGTAACATGCACTCTAATTATCTCCCCAGACATCATTCCTTGCTTTGAAAATTGCCTTTGTTTCCTGTTGTAGGGCCACAGTTGAGAGGTTTCTAAACAAAATAATAATAAAAAAAATAAAGGAATAGTGGAATGAGAGCCGAACACTGAGCATGAATTCAAGTTCAGTGTTTATCTCGCTGGGGAGTGAAACTATGTGTGGCATGACTGCTTTTTCTGCATTTTGTGTCCTGGTGTTAACTATGCTGAGTGGTTACTTTATTAGGTACACCTTGTTGGTACCATGTTGAACTCCATTTTGCCTTCAGAAATGCCTTAATTTCTCCTGGCACAGATACAAAATTGTGTCTGAAAAATTCCTCTGAGATTTTGGTCCATAATGACATGACAGCATCACACTGTTGTGGCAGATTTGTTGGCTGCACAACAAAACAAAACAAAAAAACATCTATGAAACAAATCGCTCTTTTCACCATATCCTAAAAGTGCTCTATACTGTATTGAGATCAAGTGACGGTGGAGGTTATGGGAGTGAAGTGAGATCATGTTCAAGAAATCGGTGTAAGATGATTTGAGCTTTGTGACATGGTGTATTGTCCTGCTGGGAGTTGCCGTTAGAAGGTTGGTGGGGACATAAAGGGATGGATATGGTCTTCAACGCTACTCGGGTTCATTGTGGCTTTCAAACGATACACAATCTGAAGGACTCAGTGTGTGCCAACAAACCAGTCCCACATCAATAAACTACCACCTACCGAAACCATTGATGCAAGGCAGGGTTGGTTCCTGCTTTCATGTTATTTGAACGTTGGAGATCAAATTTAGACTTATCAAACCAGGCCAGCAGGATAACCTTTCTTTTGAATTTGCTGTAGGGAATGTTATCACAGCAGCTGGATGAAGAGTTGGTCTTATTCCTAGTGTTGTGTGCAAGGTGTTCCTCCTCATTCCCTCTCCTACTATTTCTCTTTAATTTTGCTTGTGCTCTCTTTTCCACCACCCCCTTTCATCCTTGCTCCTTTTTCTTCCTTTGCCCCTCCCACCCCTGTTCTCCTCCTTTGGTTTCTCTTCCCAGACAATCTCGAGACAGAGATCCCCTACGACACCCTAGATCAATTGTGGTGATAGGCAGAGCCTCTGAGAGCAAGGAGGGGAAATTACACGCCTGCATTCATAGCCAACAGACATCTTATTTCACAAGGCCTCTCATCGTGATTTCTAGAGCTTTCATAAGCTCTACCGATGCAGACTTAAAAGGAGAAACTGGCTGGAAATGGACTGGCTTGCTCTTTCCTCTGCAGCGAGTCAACAATACCCTCTTAATAACGCTTTATTCTGGACTTTTAAGCATGAATGAGAGTTTGTGTGCTGTGAAGCGCCCATGACAATGTTTGGCCTGACTAGCGCCGCATTTGTGTTGTGCCGAAGCAACCACACTGTTCCCAACATGCCCTTGTATTATACCCTCTGAACAGGATGTGACTGTCTGTGTTGGAGAATGGTGGCATAAGAGAGGGCGGGGAGTCCTGGATGAGTGACAGAGGAGAGCATCTGTCAGAGGCAAAGACAAGCAGGCGTCTCATCCATTATTCAAAAAACGAAAGCATGAGGCGTGCATGGGCGTGCATAAACGGCTGCATATCTGCGTGTGTTTCAAAGAGTCATGGTCAAATGAAAAGTCAGCTGAAGATCTGTGACTGAGATGGCTGAGAAAACTAAGTCTAAGTCTGAGTCTTTCAATAAGTATTTGTCTGCAAATTATGTGGTAGCTTCAACATCAGTGACTCTAAAACATGATTTCTCTGTAGATTCAGTTGAATATTCTTAACCATAATATATATATATTTATTTTTTTAATAACGTGGGAAAATTAATTTCACCATTTTAACTGATTACTTTAAAGATTTGAATCCGGTGAAGTGGCAATCTAACCTCAAATATCATGGCAGGATCTCAGTTCAGGCATTTTTAGACAAGTGGTTTCAGAGTCCTTGGTACTCCTGTTACCTGTTGTATACTGATTTTACAGGGCCTATGAAAAGTATTCACCCTTTTGGATGTTTTACCCTTTTATTCAAATTCAATTCAAATTCAAAATTACTTTATTAATCCCAAAGGGAAATTAAATGTTGTTGTAACTCATTATCAAAGTTTCTTCATAGATTTGTTGTAGATGCTGATGGCTGTGGGTAGGGATGATCTCCTGTAGCTCTGTGCAGATCTGAAGAAGCCTCTGACTGAAGACGCTCTGTAGATGTATGACAGTCTGAGTAGGCTAGAGGATGCTCAGGGTTGTCCATAATGTTCATTTTATGAATAATCCTTTTTTGCACACTAAACTCCAGAGGGTCCTCAGCATCTAACCTGTTTGCCAACAATCTCACATTGCCCAATATTATTGATAGAGATGGTTTGAAATTCCTCCTTTTCTCTCTCCTTTTCGCCCCTGCTCTGGATCCATGACATCTCATTTTCAACTCATCAGGGTTTTGTGGCTGCAGTTGAGGTATTACTTGAGCTTTTGTGATGTTAATCAGCTGCTCCCAGTTGTAAACTACCTTGTTGCCATGGTTATGCATCATAACAAATGTCCAAAAATAAAATAAAAAGTAGCAAAAGTCCTTCCAGCTGCACAGGATTAAAAACCAGAGAGAAAAATTGTCCACAAAAATAATGTTTCTACTAGAAATGGAGGAAAAAAAGTAAAATAAAATAAAAAAATCAGAACAAATGTAACAGAGCTACTCCAACATGCTGCCACCTTGAGCGGCGCAATTCCGGAATTGCTTTTACAAAACAGTCATGATAAAAAAAAAAGAGGCTTTTTTGATGACAAAAAAAAGAAAAACCAATTAATGTCAAAGTGAAAACTGATTTCTATAAAATAATAAAAATTAATTAAAAATATGGAACAAAAAATAACTGATTGGGTCCAACTGGCTGGACCAACAGAGGTCCAGCCAGTTGGTGCTAGTGGTCTGACAATATTGAGATCACCTGAGTGCAGTGAGTGTGTCTCAGGGGATTGTAGTATAAAGTCCCCTCTGTCTGGAAGGTCCTTTCACTGGTTACAGTATTCCTGACCATTATATCATGAAGACAAAAGAAGACTCCAAACAAATCCGAGAAAAGCTTATTGAAAAGTATAAGTCAGGGGATGGATACAAAACAAATCTCTATGACCCTGATCATCCCCTGGAATTCAATTAAATCCATCATCACAAAATGGAAGGAATCTGTAAATCTGCCTAGATCAGGTCGACCTCACAAACTGAGTGACCAAGGAGACTAGTGAGAGAGGCCACCAGGAAACCCATAACTAGGCTGAAGGCGCTACAAGCTTCAGCAGCTGATATGGGAGAGACTCTGCATACTACAACTGTTGCCCGAGTTTTTCACCAGTCAAAGCTTTATGGGAGAGTGGCCACGAGGAAGCCACTGTTGAAGAAAACTCAGATCAAGGTTCTACTAAAGTTTGCCAAGGTGCGAGTGAGACTCCGTGGGCAAGTGGAGGAAAGTTATCTGGTCTGATAAGACCAAATTGGATCTTATTGGCCATCAGACAAGATGCTATGTTTGACACACCCAACACACCATCCCTACTGTGAAACATGGTGGTGGCAGCATCATAGGTTGTGTATATCAGGAAATCCTGGAGGACCATTTTTTTCAATCTGCAAGAGAACTACGGCTTTGGAGAACACTTATTTTCCAGCAAGAAAACGTCCTGAAGCATCCAGGAGCTATACAGGAGCTATACAGAAAAAATTTGAAGACAACAAGTGGGAGGTTCTGTAGTGGCTCAGTAAAAGTCCAGATCTCATTCTGATAGAGAATTTTTAACAGGACTTGAAAAGGGCTATACTGAATAAGTTCATTTTGTTTTCATGGTAAATTATTTATCTTTGTTCTTTTTTAAGACAACGTTAGGCATTTCTCAAAAGATGTTGTTTTCTACCTTGTGGTTCCGTCTACGTTCAGGCAGTTCTTTTTTTCGTTTTAAACCAAGTCGAAAAAACGAGATAACAGCTCTGTATTTCCTTTTTCGTTTTGGTTGAAGGAAACCAAAAAACGGATTTGAAAATAAAGGTCGAAATTGGTTTGTGTACATTTCATTTGGTGGTTTTACCGTAATTCTTTATCAAATGAATAAAGATGGCCGGACAGACGGACAGACAGACAGACAGAGTGTGCGGGTGAGATTATTTTTTTCTCCATGGCAGCATCAGCAGCACTTGGTCCGCCCTCTCAGACCCACACCTCTGCATATTTTTCTGTGGGGAAAAAAGTTCACCTCTGGAACCCAGCCGGGGTCAGGTGCAGATTTGGGGTCCTGCAGGAAAGTAAATATATTTGAGTCATTGTAGACGGTGTTGTGCCAAAAAGCGGGCTCCGTGCAGAGATGAAGGGAAGATTGTTCAGATGTGAAAGCCTGATTGAGACCTGTCCACACAGACTCTGTGCTGTTATTGTGCATGTACTAAATACTGACCTGAAGAGGGTGAATATTTTTGCAATAACTTATTTTTTTCTTTCCCACTGACTTAAACAATTCAAAATCTAAATGATTAGAAAATGGATCATTGACAATCTCTCTTGCCCTGGAGCTCCATGCAAGATCTCACCTTGTGGGGTACACATGATCTTTACAACGACGACGAAACAGCCCAGAACTACAGGGGGGAACTGGTTAATGACCTGAAGAGAGCTTGGACCACAGTAACAAAGGTTACTATTAATAACACATTACGTCATCATGGATTAAAATCGTACACCGCTCAAAAGGTCCCCTTGTTTAAGCCAGCACATGTCCAGGCCCATCTAAAGTTTGCCAGAGACCATGTGGATGATCAGGAGGAGGATTAGGAGGATGCCACGTGGTCAGATGAGGCCAAAATGGAGCTCTTTGGTATAAAAACAATTTGCCGTGTTTGGAGGAGAAAAATGCTGAGTTGCAATCCAACAACAGCATACCCACTGTGAAGCATGGGGTTGGAAACATTATGGTTTGGGGCTGCTTTTCTGCAAAGGGGACAGGACGACTGATCCGTATTAAGGAAAAGATGAATGGGGCCATGTATCTTGAGATTTGGGGCAAAAATCATCAATGAGAGCATTGAAGAGGAAACGTGTCTGTATCTTCTAGCATGAAAATGATCCCGAACACATCACCCGGGCAACAAAGAGTGACTACATAAAAAGTATTTCAAGGTTCTGGAGTGGTCTAGCCAGTCTCAAGACCTCAATCCAATAGCGAATCTATGGAGGATGTTGAAGGTCAAAACATTGCCAACCAAGGTTACATTACAAAGGATTGAGGTGAACTTTTGTGATTGACCAAATACTTTTTTTCCATCCATCCATCCATCCATTATCTATACCTGCCCGTCCTCTGCAGGGTTGGGAGGGGCTGGTGCCTATCTCCAGCAGTCGCGGGGCGAAAGGCAGGGAACACCCTGGACAGGTCCCCAGTCCATCGCAGGCCAACAAAGAGACATACAGGACAAAAAACAATGCATGCACACACTCATACATAAGGGCAATTTAAAGACACCTATTAATCTGTCAGTGATGATTTTGGACTGTGGGAGGAAGCCGGAGGGAATCCACTTATGCACAGGGAGAACATGGAAACTCCAAGCATAAAGACCCCAGGCCGGGATTCTTGCTGCAAGGCAACAGTGCTACCAACTGCATCACTTTGCAGCCCAAACCAAACACTTATTTTCTGCACCATTATACAAATAAAATCTTTAAAAATCATACAATGTGATTTTCTGGATTTTATTTTAAATTCTCTCTCTCACAGTTGGAGTGTACCTATGATGAAAATTACAGAGCTCTCATCTTTTCAAGTGGGACAACTTGCACAATTGGTGGCTCCTAAATAGTTTTTTGCCCCACTGTATTTATACAGTAGGAAATAAATTTTTGGTCGATGACATGTAAGTTAGTTGTTACAGACAATGGTATCTCAGAATCCCGAATGACATCCGTGCGATAGGTGGGGTAAGTACAGAGTGCTGTAGCGTCTCCCTATGGAGAGAGCTCATTGATTTCTGTTTGCTTGATGGGACTTAAATTGGATCTGCACTCTCAGGTACAATTTCGAAGCTTCTGATTATTAACTTATTAAGTTTCATTAGGTTAGCAGGTTTGTGGGGTGCCTCTTATGTATTTGAAATAATTGGGTTTTCCAGGGAGTGTTGTCACTAGAAATTGAATGATCTGTTACAACTGGGTTTCATAATCAATTTTTGCCAGTGCATTACAGCAGTAATCTGTCCTATGACTGGCAGAAAGCAGAAGCTTTTGACAGTTTGGGATGACTGAAGACATTAACGGGATTTCCTTGGACAAAAGACCCTTCCATGTTCTCTGATGTCCTTTCTGTCAGGGTAAACCACTATCTTTCAGCTTGGGCTAGGGTGTAATTGAATTTGGTGGTCCATCTGCTAGCGCATACACCAATATATCAGGCAAGGGGCTAAAGCCACAATAGGCATTATTATGAAAGCACACACAGAATTATGGATTACAGAGCAGACATGTATACAGCCTAGTTTGACCCGGGTAGCAACTTGGCAATTTACATTTAGTAACAGAAAAGTAAATAAAAATCTCCCAACGAGCATACTGGAGTTCTTCAGGTCTTTGCACACTGTGACAGTGAACAGCCGTTTGGTGTCAGAAACTACCCACAGTTTAAATGGGATTTATGTAGAGGACGTTTATTTGAGTCAAGTGGAGTAAAGAGATTTGTCTCCTATGGAAAATAAGTAACTTTTCTGTGGGTCATCCATTGTTTCATGGTGAACCGTTCTTGGTTGTTGCATTTGTACAGAAAATGATGATATTTTATAAGAGTATGTTGACCAATAAAGCAAGCTAACACCATGGTCTCTGAACCACCTTTTGATGCAAGTGGCTTTGAGAGCAGATGCCAAGTTATGCTTTAAAATAAAGTCAGCTTCTCCATAAAGCTTGTTAGGAGAATTAATCATGAAGTTCTCTAAAATGATCTGGTAGCTGCCAGCGTTGACTGTGGACTTCTGAAAAAAGAATGGATCAACAGCACCAGATGACATATCACCCGAAATCATCACAGACTGTGGAAACTTCACACAGGACTTTAGGAATCGTGGATTCTGTGCCTCTCCACTCTTCCTCCAGACTCTGGGACATTGATTTCCAAGCGAAATGCAAACTTTACTTTCATCTGAAAAGAGGACTTTGGACCACAGGGCAACAGTGTAGGGGTCTCATTTACAAAACTTGCAAAAAGGGGTCTGAAAATTGGATAAGTCACTTTCTACGCAAAGTTTGGGATTTATAGCAAGAAACATGACGGAAAAATGTGTACATTTTAGACACGGAGGACACTGGGAGCGCAGCTGGTGAGATGGCAAAATTGTGAATTTGAGACACATTTTCAGACTTGTAGAGCTTCACACACACACACACGAACACACAACCAACAGTCAGCCCCCACCCCATCTCTGAACTAAGAATTAAAATAAGGATCTGAATAAAAATATATTGCATTTACGAAAAATATCACAGTATGTTCATATGTGCGTCTTCAGATTATATAGAAATAGCTATTTTTTGGTCCATTGTAATGGGTAGAAGTATCATCTAAATCAGCTGATTTAGATTCCCTTAAGCGGTCTTATTAGATCTATGCGTTGAACTGGGCTTGGTGTTAGGTCTACCAACCCGCTGGAACTCTGCATCCTGGCCGCCCCCCCGCAACACATTCTGGCTGTTATATGCCATCTTCGTCTTTGCTTCCACCTCATTTTTTACAACAGGCATGCTGCTGCTACAATGCTGTGTCACTCGCAGTTCTTCTGTTTATTTGTGAGCCCCAAATAATGTTTTGCGCAGATAATACTTTTTAAAAGTAGACTGAAAATGCATCTTTTCTGTCAGACTTTAAATACTGTGCTGAAACTTCCATTCTGCTGTATGTTTTTAACTGTTTAATTTGCTTTTATTTCAATCTTATTGTTGCTACAATAAGAAATCATGTAATTCTAACTTCATGTTTATTGTTCTTTTTTTTTATCAAGTAAGAACAATAAATATAAATTTATAATTGTTTTATGTCCTGCTGCTTTGATTACCTCTTGACGGAGGTATTACTTTCGTGCCCGTTTGTCTGTCTGTCTGTTTTTCTGTTTCTGTCTGTTAGCAACATAAGTCAAAATGTTATGAACGGATTTCGATTACATTTTCAGGAAATGTCCACAATGGGACCACTAGCAACCGATAACATTTTGGGGCTGATCCAATATGAAGCGCGTATTCACCCACCAAGCAGAGGTGCTACCGTGGACTCCTCTCCTTACCTCACACAGCAGCACCACTACAGGTCTGCGCTCTCTTAGTGCTTTTCAAATGTTTAAATTGAATCTCTTTGCTATTGTTTTCTTGTTACATTTTCTTATTTTTTATATCTTTTATTGAGAAGCACTTTGGTCGCATTTTGGCTGTAAAGCTCTATATAGATAAACTTTGAATGATTGATTGAAATACAACCGTATTCTGTGCCTCCACGTCACCCATGAACACATCAGTCTAAATGGAATTGCGCTTTCTCCTCCTCTCGATTGCCATAGTTACCTGTGAAATACCCCATATTAGCCGACTTAAGTCTATGCAGAATATTCACCAGGCACTTTACATTTACCATTTATGGCAGAAAGTGGATGTGAAAGAGGAGGGATGTGATCAAAAAACACCTGAGCACATTTCTAGGGAGAGTGTGATTTATAAAGTGGAAACTGCGTGCAGTTGTGTGTACTCAAAATTTCATAGATTGGGAAAGAAAATTTGCACAAGCTGAGCTTAAGGGAGGTTTTAGTAAGGATTCTATGCAAAGTTCAGCTTCTCCATAGGCCAGGTAAGATACTTCTGACGTATCTGGGTCAGGAATGGCTTGACACGAGGTATGTGACATTTGTAGCCCATGCGTAGGATTCGTCTGTCCGTAGTGGCTGTTGATGCCCTGATTACGAACTCACTCCGCAGCTCCTCCAAACTCTTGGATGGATTTTGCTTGACAATCCTTTCTGGGGTGTAAGTGTTCTGTTTGTTTAAGGACCTTTCTTTAATTGCACCTTTTCCTTCCACTTAACTTCCCTTTGATAGGCCTGAACATAGCAAGCAGTCTGTGAGATGTCGGCTTCTTTAACAATGACCTTTTGTGGCTTATCGTTCTTGTGTGCAACAACTGGCAAATCAAAGGTCTTATAAATTGTATAGGCCATGTAATTTATGAATAATTTTAAAAATAATAATGTGCCTTACATGATAAATATTTTTGAAAAATAGAAGTTTGGGTCTATTATCTGTAATCCATAATGATCAAAATGACAATAAAAAAAGGTCTGAAACATTTCCCTTTGTGTGATGAATCTATAAGTTATATGAGTTTCACTTTCTGAAATGAGTGACAAAAAATATTTAAGCATTTTCAAGATATAAAAAAAAAAATGAAACTGTGACCTCGTGGCAAAAAATATTGCCCCAGCTGACAGAGTAGAACACAAAATTTTATCCCAATACACAAACTATTTCAAAAGCCAAGCATGCGCCATAGACATGAAAGAACATAATGTGCTGAATAATATGCTTGATTATTTCATATTTGGAGCCACATAAACCACCCACACAGTTGGCAAGATCAGAGGTTGGTGTACGCAGCTGAAGCCCATCCGAGCTGTGAATTATCAAGAGAATTTGGAAAATGGAATGATGGATTAAAATTACACACAAGGTGCATTGCTAAAGCTACACAGCAACAGGCAACAGAGACAAAAACTATAAATTAAACTAAACTGATGACCTGTGAAAAAAAATCAAACTAAAAACCTAAAGTAAGGTTACAAAGGTTGATTAAAGTGACTTAAAGGCAATGTGAGTAAAATGGAGGACAAATGCTTTGCAATAAATAGAATTGGCGATTAAAATTTATATATATATATATATATATATATATATATATATATATATATATATATATATATATATATATATGGGCGAGGAGAAGGAGTTGCAACCATTTTTCCTCATCCAAGTTGCAAAACATTAAAACTACACCAGGGCTTTACTCTCAATTCTTAGATCAGATCTCACATGCTTTATCTGATTTAGTATTAAATACTGATAACGTTATTAAAGTGGGGGACTTCAATATTCATGTGGACACTGAAAGTGATAGCCTAAATGCAGCCTTTAATGTTATCTTAGACAACATTGGGTTTACTCAAAAAGTACAGGGACCCACACGGTCGGGTCAACACACTTTGGACCTTGTACCAACATACGGCATTGAGTGTGAGGAAATAACAGTCCTCCCAAATAACCTAGTCCCGACTGACCATTTTTCAATGACTTTTGAATTCACCTTGACTGACCATCCCAAACCTGAAAGAAAATGTCATTATTGTACAATGCAGTAACACGTTTTAAAGAATCTGTTCCATTCTTACTTTCCTCAGTGTCTCAGAGTGACACAGTGGAAGTCAGAAATTGATGGTCTGGATCGTAACGTTACTTCCTCATTGCGTTTGGTATTAGATAGTGTAGCACGCTTAAAAAAGAAAGTGATTAGCCATAGGAGGTTGCGTAGTTTAAAGAAAATGGCAGTCTACACACATAGAGGCAAGGCAAGGCAAGGCAAGGCAAGGCAAGGCAAGGCAAGGCAAGGCAAGGCAAGGCAAGGCAAGGCAAGGCAAGGCAAGGCAAGGCAAGGCAAGGCAAGGCAAGGCAAGGCAAGGCAATTTTTTTTGTATAGCACATTTTCAACAACAAGATAATTCAGGGTGCTTTACATGATTAGGGGGTAAAATAAAAACAGCAGTAAAACACAGACAGCTCTAAACAGATGGGTTTTTAGTTGTGATTTTAAAGAACTCAGTGTTTCAGCAGCTTTGCAGTTGTCTGGAAGTTTGTTCCAGATTAGAGGAGCATAGAAACTGAAAGCTGCTTCTCCATGTTTGGTTCCGATTCTAGGGATGTTGAGTAGACTGGAATTTGAGGACCTGAGTGGTCTGGGTGGTTGGTATAGTAACAGTAGGTCTTCAAAATACTTCGGTACTAAGCCAGTCAATGAATTATAAACTAGTAAAAGTATTTTGAAGTCTATTCTCTGAGCTACAGGAAGGCAGTGTAAGGACTTTAGAACTGGGGTGATGTGCTCTACTTTCCTGGTTCTAGTGAGGAAGCGAGCAGCAGCATTCTGGATCAGCTACAGCTGTCTAATTGCCTTTTAGGCAGACCTGTGAGAACGCTGTTGCAGTAATCAATCCGACTAAAGATAAACGCATGGATGAGGTTTTCGAGTGGTTGGATGAGTTTTTCGAGTGTTGTGACATCAGTCCTTTAATCCTAGAAATGTTCTTCAGGTGATAGAAGGCTGACCTTGTTATTGCCTTTATGTGACCATGGAGGTTCAGGTCTGAGTCCATTACTACACCTAGATTTAGGGCCTGATCTGTAGTTTCTAGTTGTATTAACTGAAGCTGTGTGCTGACTATTGATCATTAGTCTTTAGGTCCAAAAGTAATTACTTCTGTTTTGTTTCTGTTCAGCTGGAGAAAGTTATGGCACGTCCATCCATTGATTTGCATGATGCATTTGCTTAGGGTTTGGATGGGCTCAAAGTCACCTGGTGACATCGTAATGTAGAGCTGAGTAGCATCTGCATAGTTATGGTAGCTAATCTTATTGGTTTTTGTAATCTGGGCTAGTGGGAGCATGTAGATATTAAATCAGAGGGGCCCAAGGATGGAGCCCTGGGGCACCCCACTTTCTGTTCGTTCTGATGAAAAGTTTCCTATTAAAAGTCCCTGTTCTTTAGGTAAGACTCAAACCAGCCAAGTACTGAACCAGAGAGTCAAATTCAGCTCTCCAGTCGTTCCAATAATATTTCATGATCAACAGTGTCAAATGCTGCGCTGAGATCCAACAGAACCAGCACTATGGTTCTACCACAATCTGTATTTATGCGGATGTCATTGAAAACTTTGACGAGGGCTTTCCCAGTGTTGTGGTGAGCACGGAAACCAGAATGAAAAACATCAAAGCGGTTGGTCATTGTTAGGAAGCTATGTAACTGCTGAAACACAGCGTTTTTACTGTGGGACAATAATTTTACTGAGGATTCCTACTTGCCAAACTTACACAGAGTCATAGCTCTGTTGAGCCAACTATTCCCCCCGGGTCTTAGTAGTGATGACTTTATGGGATTCTTCATAAATGAAATGAATTCTCTTAAAAATAAAATTATTGGCATCCTCCTAAACATGATTACTTATCTCTCAGTAAGTGAGGCAGCATCAGAGAGAACTGTATAATCTCATTTGTGTTTGGACTGTTTTGATTCAGTTGAGCTTTCGGAGTTGTCAAGATATTAGCCTCATCTAAACCTTCAACTTGTACGTTGGACCCAATCCCGACCAATTTATTTAAGGAAGTGTTCCCTTTGGTTACTGGCCCCATTTTAGATATGATGAATCTATCCTTAGTAAATGGATACGTACCACAGGAATGTAAGGCTGCTGTAATTAAACCTTTACTTCTGTCAAGATAACAAGTTAATGACAGACCTATGTCTAACCTTCCTCTATTATGTAAAATCCTTGAGAAAATTGTTGCTAATCAAGTATGTGAGCATCTAAACAGTAACGACCTGTTTGAAGAGTTTCAGTCAGGTTTTAGAGCTCATCGTCGCACTGAAACAGCACTGGTACTAATAATATTCTCATGGCCTCAAAAAATAACTTGAGACTGTTCTGGTCTTGTTAGATCTCAGAAAGGCTTGAAAATGTTCCAGGGATCAAAGAGACAGAGACTGGTTTCAATAATTTTTGTCCAGTTTTGTTCATCCATCATCTGTTCCCATCCATCCTCTGCAGGGTTGGGGGGGCTGGTGCCCATCTCCAGCAATCACGGGGCGAGAGGCAGGGTACACCCTGGACAGGTCACCAGTCCAACACAGGGCAAGACAGAGACATAGAGGATAAACAACAAGGCACGCACACACTCATACCTAAGGGTCCATCCATCCATCCATCTTCTTCCGCTTATCCGGGGTCGGGTCGCGGGGGCAGCAGCTTAAGCAAAGAGACCCAGATTTCTCTCTCCCCAGCCACTTGGACCAGCTCCTCGGGAGGAATCCCAAGGCGCTCCCAGGCCAGCCGTACCTAAGGGTAATTTAGAGTAACCAGTTAACCTAACAGTCATGCTATCGGACTGTGGGAGTACCTGGAGGGAAACCACACGTGCCCAGGGAGAATACCCAAACTCCATAAAGAAAGACCCCAGGCCGGGATTCAAACCTGGGCTGTCTTGCTCCAAGGCAACAGAGCTACCAACAGTGCCACTGTGCAGTAATAATGTAAAGAACCTCTGTGTTATTTTTTACCAAGACATGACATTCAAATCACATATTAAACAGGATTCTAAGATTTCCTTATTTCAATATTAAAAAGAGAGATCAGATTTCTCCTGTTTTAGCTTTCCTTCATCGGCTCCCTGTTAAATCCAGAATAGAATTTAAGATCCTTCTTCTTACATATAAAGCCCTTAAAATTCAGCTCCATCATGCATCAGAGATCTGATTGTTCCATATGTTCCTAACAGAGCCCTTCGCTTTCAGACTGCAGGTTTACTTGTAGTTCCTAGGATTTCTAAAAGTAGAATGGGAGGCAGATCTTTTAGTTATCAGGCTCCTCTCCTGTGGAACCAGCTCCCAGCTTTAGTCCGTGAGGCAGACACACTGTTTACTTTTAAGGCCAGGCTTAAAACATTCCTTTTTGATAAAGCTTATAGTTAGAGTGGCTAAGGTCATCCTGAGCTATCTCTGTAGTTATGCTGCTATAGGCTTAGACTGCTGGAGGACAGACTTACCACTTTTCTTCACTCTGCTACTTCACTCTGTACTTTTCTCCTCTACTGCCCTCCAGTTGTATTTTATTTATTATTATTCTATTATAAAGTTATTTCAAACTGTAACTTTGTTTTCTCTCAGTGTTTTTCTCTCTATAGAAGCTACACCTGGTCTGGTATGATGCTCCCAATAACTGAAAATCTTCTGTGTCCTGTTATCAACTTTTCACTTTCTTTATATAGAAAGTATTCATACATCAGTTCTTCTGTTCTTTCTGTGTTTCTGCTCTGTCTTCTTAAACTCCCAGACGATCGTGGCAGATGGCCACACATACTGAGCCAGGTTCTGGTTCTGTTGGAGGTTTCTTCCTGTTAAAGGGGAGTTTTTCCTCTCCACTGTCGCTACATGCTTGCTCACTATGAGGGATTGCTGTGGTTGGAGTCTACATCAACGGGGCACAACCTCAAGTCAATGACTCGATGCAATCTGCTGGGATTCCTTAAATGGAAAACATTTAAACTGATTGGAATGTTTATATTATTGTATTGAAATTACTTCTTCTATAAAGTGCCTTGAGATGACATCTGTTGTGAATCGACGCTATATAAATAAACTGAATTGAAAATGTCATTAGTTTGTTCTGGTTTGCTGAGTATTGGTTTGATGTCACTTGCCAGGAGAAGGATCATGAACCACCACCACCACCTCCTTCTTCTTCTTTATCTCTTGCATCCTGTGTTTAAGTGGCTGAATATTTCTGAACAAGTTCTGTCTGTTCAGATCAAACCACATCTACGAAGGTAAAGACCTTTCTTATTGTCCTGTGGTCTGATGCAACTAAAAAAACAAGTGGGTTGCCACATTAAAATGTGTAGTCATCACACTACCTGTAACCTACAAAGGCAGCATGAGTTAAGAAATAGAAAAGGCAAATATGAAAACATTCATGACATTAGCAGAAAGTCGTAGATAAACAATAATCTGCAAGTGCAAGAGAGATTGGCTTAGCTCCATGTGAAATGGGCAGATCTAAAAAAGGTCAGAGCTTAAAAGGGATAAGGCAAAATAGGAGAATCTGCAGTTTTGTTCAAGCATCAGACAGATCTACATCTCTGGATGTGTAGCACGACACACAGCTGAACAGAGAACAGAGGAAAGGGAGAAACTGGTGGAGGAAGACATGTAGGAGGGGGATGAAAACAAAGAGGTGGGATGCTGTGCTTGGTAATGACTTTGCAGCCTGTGTGCTCTGGATCAGGGCCGTGCAGAGACCATTAGAGGTTCAGGTGCTCAAAGGTAAAACGGGGCATTTAGGGCAAAACTTTAAAGTACCTTACAACAGCATAACTTATAATATACCATTCTAAATAACAACAGCCGATATTGATCAAGAATGTAATAGGGAATCGCACCATAATATATAAACATCATCAGATGGGGACCATGCAAAGCAAATGTAATCTTTTTTTTTTATCTGATGGGGAATAATGTTGCTGTTGAGACGCTGCTGCTAGGCTGTGTTGATCTGAGACTGTAGATATTAAAGAGACTATAGGAGAGCTGGTAGCTGATTAAAGAAGTGTTATGAAGTACATTATGAAATAATTTAACTTGAAGCTGTATCTCACTAAATCAATCCTAATATCTGACTGGCTAAGCTGCAGCTGCAAAACAGCTCAGAGGGGCTAGCTCTACTTTCCTACCGTAGTGTTAGCACCTCTGAGGAATTTAGAATTTAGAAATTGGAAGTGGGATAAAATAAATTAGCAATATCTTCGGCACACGACCATTGGGTAAAATAATAATAACATTTCAAATAATTAAAATATAGGAATAATACTTTTTTTTGTTAGGATAAGAGTAGAATAATTCATTTGACAAATGCATTTCAAGTTTTATTAAAATTTTCACATATATAAATATCACTTTTCGGATATTTTGATTTATGGAATTGTGACATGTATGGCTTTCCATACATGCTGCGGTCCGAAATGTAGGCACAATATCGACCATAGCTGGCACGACTGGAAACCTGTCATCAACAGCCCTAGCCATGTCATTATGCACCTTCAGCAAAGCTGATTCAGTGCTGTGGCGTGATCTAAAACCAGATTGAGAAACTTCTAAGACAGCATTTTATCTAAAAACTGTTGAAACGCTTCAAAAGCTTTTTTAGATAAGAAGGGGAGATTTGAAATAGTATAATAATATAAATTAGATTATATAAATAATATAATATATATAGTAAATAATATAAACAATATAAAATTATATACAAATAACCAAGTATTACATGTGATTTTATAAGTTATTTTATGTTATTTGCTGCACAGTGGTACAACTGTTAGCTCTGTCGCCTTGCATAAAGAAGGTGTTGTGTAGAAATTACAACAGGGCATATTTAAATGAAGTCTGCATATCATCCCCACAGATGATGTTTACATTTCATGTAATTCACCCACATATATGTAGTCAAAAGAATTCATTCATCACTGGTGTGACATGTTGTGCAGCAGTTGTTATTCAACCTTCATTTGGCAAATCATAAAATCACACATTGACAATGCTATAATTTTACTGGATGTGTGTGATTTCACGTCGCTGTTGGTTTTTATCATCCTTCAGCTGACTAATGCCATCTACACAGAAAATGACCTTTTTATCAGCTGCAGACATCCAGAGTCCCCAGCACAGTGATAAATCAATTCAAGGCAGTGCTGCAGAGAAAAACTTGATCTGTTTTGTTGTATTTGTCTCTGTAACACCTAATCGCTCTCATCCATCTTTGCTGACATTAAGACAGGAAATTAATAACGAAGTCAGCTTCCTGTTTAACGAAGCCGCAGACAAGCAAACACACATGCATTATTATCGGAAGGTAAGGGGAGATAAACATGGCTGTCTGCAGGCTTGGTGCATTGATGTAAAGCAAACGGAAGGCGGTGTGTCGGAATTAAAAACACCATTGTTTTGCTGTTTCTTATGATACCATTCAAAACCACACATATTGCAATCCAATACCACTTATAGCAAGTTCTACTCAGTCCTAACAGTGTTCGTATAAGGTGCAACAAAAAATAAACCTAAGACCTGCCCCTCAGACTCTGCATTTCGCATTATATGATGTTAGAATTAAAAAAATATATTGAACAGATTAGTTTGTTTAAAGGGATTTACTAAAACAAACTTTCTCAGTCTTAACGGAACATGGGTTAGTTTTCCAAATTTGCATATGTACAAACACAAAACATTGTCCTTTGGACTGATAACACTATAGAAGAGTTGTTTGGCCACGAAAGCACAGTTCCACATTTGGTAAGGACTGAAAAGGAGATGTGAGTGTAACCCTTGAATAAAAGCAATCATTGGGTATTGTTGGAAATGCTTTCTTTTCAAACACTTAGGATTGCTATCATTCGAATTTCTGAACCTCTACAGTCACCGGTCACTTATTAGGTACACCTGGCTGGTCCTTTTTGGAAGATGTGGGTCCTGTTACAATTGGCATAAAACTAACCCCATTTCAGCAAAAGAACCTCATGTTGAAAGTCAAACATAGTGGTGTTAGTGTGATGATCTGGAGCTGTTTTACTGCTTCATGTCCGTCTATCATTTCGTGAGCTATACCTCAAGGGCACTTGAGTTATGCAGCAAGACAAGGATTCATAGCTCTCCAGGAAATCTACTTCTGGACAACTAAAGGTGTGTGAATGGCCTACTCAAAGTCTGGACTTGAATATGTGTATGAAGTTAAACAACCCCCAATTTGGATGAATTAGAATAATTGGGCAAAGAAGAGTGTTAAATGACAATTGTTGCCGCCAAGGCTGGCAGACCGGTTGCAAGGTTTAGGAGGTAATCACTTTTTCACATAGGCGCCAGGTTGCTTTGAATAATTTTCTTCCCCTTGCGATACTTGCAAATCATCATTAAATTGATTTGATAATATGTAACATTAAAGCACAAAGAAAATCTGGAGCTTACAACACTGTGTCTATTGGATGGAAGGATGTTTCTGTCTTTCAAAACAAGCTTCGTGTCTGTTAAGAAATGTGCTACTATAACATCTTCTACCTTTAAAAAATCTGTGACCAGAGGGACATTTCTATGAATTCTTTTAGAGATGGGAAGAAACCGCTACGGAAGCTCTATACGCTGAACGACTGTTTCTGCTGTCTTTGAAACAGCTGATGGTGTCCTGCTTAACAACCAACACTAACCACAAGAAGCACCTAGCATGAATAATCTTGTATCTGCTTCTAAAACCAGAGGACACGAAATGAAGGATTTGCAGGGACGCATGTGCTGACAAATGCAGATAAGTAAAAATAAAAAATACATTTGCACACAAATAGCTGTGTGTGTGTTGACGATAACTCAGAGCCTTACATGACGATACATCAAAATATGAATAACGAAAAGTCTGTTTTCTATGAATAATGCAACGAGCCGTTTGCTCTCTGATAGGAAGTTGTGTGACTGATGCAGTTTTGGAGTTTGGTGGATATTTGGACATGTTTGAACCTGTGTCTTTGTATGTGTGAGCGAGTAAAAGGAATACAGATCAAAAGAGCATCAGACTAACACGGAGGATCTCAGGATTTCCCTTGGAATGTTCAAAGTGCAGAAAAAAGTGAGGGAGGAGGGCAGCAGAAAATGGGTGAATCCTTTTTTCATTTTTTACTCATTCACACATCTCTGCAACATGAATAATGATGACACATTTTTAGGGCAATGCTTCACATCTACAATTAAAATCAGAAGTTGACTTACACCAAATAAAAGACACATGAACCTTTTTTTCTCACTGTCTTAAGTTAAATCAGACCTAACTTCTCTCGTTTTAGGTCAGTTAGATGTGCCAAAATAATTTATTTTTTGCTAAAATCCACAATGAGAGCGAGAATATGTAAGAAATTTACTTGCTAATATCTTCAAAATCAGAAGTTCACATACATTTCCTCAGTATTTGGTAGCTTTGACTCTGAACTGTATGACTTTTGTCAAACTTTGTGGATTTCCTTCCTAAGGCTTCTCACAATAGTTTGCAGGAGTTCTAGCCCATTATTCCTGTCAGACCTGATGTAACTCAGTCAGGTTTGTAGGCCGCCTCCTTTGTACACATCCTTTTAGATCGGCCCAGAAATTCTCTATAAGATTGCAATCAGGGCTTTGTGATGACCTCACCAAAACATTGACTTTATTGCCCTTAAGCCACTTTGTAGCCACTTGGCTGTATGCTTAGGGTCATTGTCCATTTAACTTCCCGGTTGATGTCTTGGATGTTGCTTTGATATTTCCACATAATGTTCTTTCCTCCTGATGCCATCTATTTTATGAAGTGCACCAGTTCCTCCTGAAGCAAAACAGCCCCACAACATGATGCTGCCACCCTCATACTTCACAGCTGTTGGTGCTCCCAGGGTTATCCTTTTTCCTCTAAATGTAATGAAGGTCATTATGGTCTAAAAGTTCCACTTTAGTTCAATCAGATCACAGGACGTGTCTCCAAAAATTAAGATCCTTGTCCCTGCGTCCATTTGCAAACTGAGATGTGGCTTTTTTATGTTTCTTTTATAATAATGGCTTCCTTCTCACTGAGGAGCCTTTCAGCCCATGTCAGTACAGGACACATCTTACTGTAGATAATCACTCTGTCTTATTAGCTTCAGCCAGCGCCTTCACAACGTCTTTGCCTTTTGTTCTGGGTTCGGAAGCACGCTTTGGATCAAAACACCATCATCATCTCCCTGGGGCAAAGAACCCGTCTCCTTCCTTAGCGGAATGATGGTTATACATTTCCCATCATGTCTTTACTTGCATCCAGTTGTTTCAACAGATGAGCACAGCACCTTCAAGCATCTGATTGTTCCCAAGGATAAACCAGACTTGTGCAGCTCCACAGTTCTCCTCCTGACATCTTGACTGATTTATTTTGAGTTTCCCATAGTGTCAAACAAGCAAGCAGTATGTTCCAGGTGTGGTTTTAAAATACATCAACAGGTGGGCCTCCAATGGGCCAATTAGAAGCCAATCAGAAGTTTCCAAAGCCATGACATCATCATCTGGGCTTCCCCTCGTTGTTTACAGAGATGGCAATCATTCTGTATGTAAACTTCTGATTTTGAAGACCTTAATAAATAGATCTCTGATATATTCTTTCTCCCACTATTGTGGCATTTACAAAGCAGAAACAATTTTATTAATTTAAAGACACGAGAAGTTTGGTCTGATTTAACTCCAGACAGTGAGAAAAAAAGGCACGTCTCTTTTTATTCAGTGTATGTAAACATCTGGTTTAAACAGTAACTCTTTCAAGCAGGGCTTCATTATTGTGTGCACCCATATTTTCATCAACAAATATGTTTAAATTACTTTAGAAAATTGTTTGGTTCAACAAATGTTCTTCTTGTAGCTGAAACAACACAAATGCAGGGTCCACCGTGTTGTGTTTTGTTGGTGTGTCCGCATCACTGATATCTTTTCTTTGATGTTTTAGATCTCACTCACTGCTCCAATAAAGGAGCTGCCCCATGACAGCTCATTCAGCTATAAAAGTGGGAAGGGACCAAATATGAACTGTCTACGAAGAGAATCAATCATTCTGTGGACAGCAGACTCCCTCGTGTTGTGACATTAACTAATATCTGTTATGGGCCAAGTAATGTAGTGTTCTTAGAGAGCATGTTATTTGAACCTGTCAGAATCTCTACGTGCAATTAAAAAAATCTATTCAATTTAAATTACAGTTCTAGGAACAAGGGATGTGATGATTTATTAAATTTAATCTCAAGGCAATGACACATTAAAATAAATAAAATACATGAAATCCTAGAAAATTGGGACTTCATTTGAAAACACAAAGTCAGTGCTGATTATTTTGTATTATTAGGTGTGTTGTATTTTTCAAGATTCATTTTCTAATTAAACAGGAACAGTGCTCCCTATAAACATCATATCTGAATATTTAGGAGAGTAGAAGGAAGGTACAGGATTCTTTTAGGAAAATATTTATGTGTGCACAAATATTGAGCAACTATTAGTGGGCAGGATTATTATGCAAAGGAACCAAATGAAAATGTAAAAAATATAGTTAAATATTGTTATATTAGGTAAAGTTAGAAAAATAACAAAAATTGAAATATACAATCAAAATGAAGGACTTTTCCTAATAAGCCAACCCAAGCCAACTTTATTTATGAAGCACCTAAAACACCCGAAGCTGACCAAAGTGCTGTACATTAAATACAGCAATATAAAAACTCACAATTTAAAACAAGGAATAATACAACAATAAAATGGATAAAATATACTAATGATTAAAAGTCAAATAAAACAATAAAACACAAAGTTAAATAAAACAATAAAATCATAAAACTTCTCATACTGAGTCAAAAGTCAAGCAAAATAGGTGGGTTTTAAGAAGAGATTTAAAAATGGACAGTGAAGAAGCTTGGCTAATCTGCAGTGACAAAGAATTCCACAATTTTGGGGCAGCCACTGAGAAAAGCTCTGTCCCCCCTGAGTTTTCACTTTACCCGTGGTACATCCAGGAGCAGCTGGTCTGCTGACCTGAAAGACAGTGTGGGGGAGGACATGTGCAAAATCTCGGACAGGTAGGAAGGTGCAAGATCGTTCAAAGATTTGAACACAAATAAAACTAATTTATATTGAATTCTAAAATGAACAGGCAGCCAGTGCAGTGATGCTAAAACAGGAGTTATGTGCTCTCTCTTGCTTATACCAGCCAAAAGACGTGCAGCTGTGTTTTGTACTAGTTGAAGATGAGAAAGGCCAGACTGTGCAACACTAAAGTATACAGAATTACAATAATCGAGGTGTGCGGTGATGAATGCATGGACTAAGATTTCAAAGTCTTGATTTGACAGAATACGTTTGACCATAGCAAGTTGTCTCAGCTGATAAAAACTGGATTTCACCACTGCACTGATCTGCCTGTCAAAAACAAAATCACTGTCCATGTTCACACTTCGGTTAGTCACAATGGTCTTTTGGTATTTAGCTATAGGGCCAAGGTCAAAAGGGCAGGGCCCACTAGCAGCACTGGGACTAAAAACCACAATCTCTGTTTTATTAATATTAAAATTAAGAACATTGCTGGACATCCAATATCTTGCTTCCTCCAGGCCTAGTAAAATAAATTTTAAAGGGGAAGAGTACTAACGTTTAAAAGATACATATACCTGAATGTCATCGGCATAAAATTGAAAGGCACATATATATTTTCTAAAAACTGAACCAAGAGGCAGCAAATATAAAGAGAAAAGCAAAGGGCCAAGAACTGAGCCCTGTGGTACTCCACAAGTTAGAGGAACCGAAGAATAGTTAAAATGTTCCATCTTGACACAAGGTCCTACCTAACTGACAGGTTAGGTAGGACCTAAATCACTTTAACACAGTGCCTTGAATCACCATGCAGTGCTCCAATCGAGACAACAGAATGTTGTGGTCCACAGTGTCAAATGCAGCTAATAAGTCCAGTAGAACTAGGATCACATGATCCCCAGAATCTGTAGCTAAAAGAACATCATTAAAAACCTTCAACAATGCAGTTTCAGTGCTATGAAGAGATTTAAAACCAGACAGAAACTTTTCTAAAATGTAATTTTCTTGTAAAAACTCAGTCACCTGGATAAAAACAACTTTCTCAAGTATATTTGAGACAAATGGAAGTTTGGAGCCTATTATTTGAAAGAATGGTTGGATGAAGGTTAGGTTTTTTTCAGTAGGGGCTGTACTATAGCATGTTTAAAATTTTTAGGAACTATCCCAGATGAGAGGCTACTATTAATAAGTATAAGAACAGATTATGCCAGACTAGGAAAGACCTCTCTAAAAAGCCGAGGTAGCAAAACATCAGAGGGAGAACCTGAGGGCTTCAGATGACCAACAATGTCATGCAATAATTTTTAAGTCAAAGACTCAAACTGGTGGAAGACGACTGAGCAGAAGACAGAGACAGTTGGACCAGAAGCTAAAGGAGATAACCTAGCCCTGATACCAGACACCTTATCAACAAAAAAAGCATAAGAAGTTATTACACATCTGAAAAGAAGGTTCTATACAGGCATATTGCTGAATATTAAGAACGTTGTCAATAGTACTAAAAAGTACTCAAGGTTTATGACGGTTTAAAAGAATAATGTCTGACAGATGTTTACTTTTAGCCTTTTTCACGGCTTCTTGATATTGATGCTAACAGTTCTTTCTAATCTGAAAAGAAACTTGAAGTCCGTTCTTCTTTCACTTCCTTTCTGCTCTTGGACACTGCCGTCTAATAGTGCGGGTTGTTTCATCCAGCCAATAATAAGAAAAAATGTGACCAATATAGCCACCTTCTTTTAAAGCAGTCAAACAGAGTGCTCTGTTGACAATACATGTCTTAAAAAGCACCAATCACAACCTCCAAGACACCGTTCAGAGAGCTGTTGGCTACTGTTCTCCTTTACTGTTAATCTCCTGTTTAAAAAGGGGTTCTAAATAGGCTTTAGGTCAGGTGGCTATGTCTATTTTTTCCTCTTGAAGGCCTTTCCTGGCTGGCCTGGCACTGGAGTATTATAATGCATGAGATAGATCATAGTTGTCTTTTTCCTGTAGCACTGCTTAAAGAAAGCATGTTCTAAAAGCTGCCAGTAGGTTTGGGGTGGATTGTATATCTGTCTTCAACCTGCAAAGACCCAACAAGCTCATCTTTGGTACTACCAGCTTATACTTTAGTATATTTAGTAGTTTCATACTTCAACCCTGCTGGATGAGTTGAAGGGAAGTTCTGTTCATGTCACTTCCATTTTATCAGTCAAAAAAACCTTTGATGAATCTGCCTTGAGATTTTTTTTTTGCCCAGACTTAACATTTCAACCTGTGTCTTGTTCAATGGGGGTTGGATTTCACCATTCCCTACACTGTTCATGTCTAAAATCTTTAGCAGATAACTAGTGTCTTTTTACTACAACCTTTAATAGTTCTTTGATCATGGCCCAATACCTTGGCAGTTTTAACAGTGTTGTATCCTTGTAAATGACTTTGAAAATTGTGGAGAATCTCTTTTCTTCCCCCTGTTTCACAAATAAGAAGTAGTAAAAGAATAAAAAATATAGAAGATAATCATTTAGATGCAATAGTGGAAGGCCTTAAAGATTAACATAGTGGTAATTAAAAAATGCTAACATGGTAATGATAGTGTGTTAGCTAAAACTAGCTACTTTGCTAACGGCATATTACAGTGAGGCAAAGTATTTGGCAGCCACCGATTGTGCAAGTTGTACCACTTAAAAAGATGAAAGAAGTCTGTAATTTTCATCAGAGCTACACTTCAACAATGAGAGACCGAATGTAAAAAAAAAATCCAGGAAATCACATTGTATGATTTATAAAGAATATTTGATATTTGGTTTATCCATATCCCCCAGAGTAGTTAAAATGTGTTTGCCCTGCGTCATGAGCGCACACTGAGAAGGAGGAGCTTATCCATTTGTCTCCGCCTCAGTCACAACCAATTGTCAGGAGTCTGGGATTTGGTTTGTGTGGTGGTCTCTCGCTCTTTCGCCTTTCCACAGGTTGTCCAGCAGAGGGTACAGCGGAGGTACAGGCTCCAGCTCTGGTGGGAGGATGCCTGCAGGTGTGTTCTGGCACACTTACATGCCAACCCCAATTGGAAAAGTTTTAGTGATGTTAAATCATTCAAACCCATATCTTCTGAACATTTTTTGCATGTTCTTACAGGTATTTTGACATTTTTCTTTGGTGGGTGAAGAAAAATCATTCAGACTGGAAGTCCTCCTGGCCATTACCATAATCTCTGACTGTCTGCATGGATTCACTACCAGGTTGAAGACAGGACTCTGCCTGGGCAGCTTCAAAATGTTAAGATAACTTCCATTCAGAAGATTAATTCAAACCTAAATATTTCAGGGTTGAATAATATGGTGCTTAACTCTATGTCTTAGCTGGATATTTTCACCTTTGATCATCTAGACTAGACACACAATCTGCTTATGTTATTTTCTCTTGAATAAACACAGTGTCTGTTCTAACATCAGGTTTTTTGTTTCATTCTAGCCTGCCAGAGTTGTTATCACCCATCTACTATTTTAATTTACTCATCCTTTAAATCATGATTAGTTACTGCTCTTGATCTTTGTGTTTTCAAGTCCTGCTGACCAAGCCTTACAAAGGGTTTAAAACAAAGCTTTCCCATGTTTTGTTGCGGGGGACGGGGGGTTGGGGTACATTCCGTCATGCCCAAATCAAAGACACAGTATCTATGTTGATGATTCTTTATTCACAAACATCTTATGTAGACTAACTGTTCCTGGACTTTCTGGAAGTGATAGCCCCTCATCCACTGAAGTTACAGGGGCTCTGGCTGATAGAATGTGTTCACCTAAAAAAAATCCAGGAGTAATTAGTCTTTATAAGAAGAGTTTGAGTGCTGGAAATAAAGAATGTGGGACACTGTGTCTTTGATTTGGACATGGGAAACAGTGATAAGTCGTAAGAGACTCGAAAATGAGCAATGATGACAAAAAAGGCTGTTTCTATTAAGGAAAGAGCGAAACATGAGAAGTAGACGTGCTCATTAAGAAGATCACCATCTATTGACATGTTCTTTGAAAACCGTATGGACAAACATCAGGAACAAGAATACATCATGGATTATGGTGAGCCAATTAACCTGTTAGGAGGAGGCTGCCAATAGCTGTCCAACACAACCTGAGGCTAGTTGTAGCAGCGGGAGTTCAGACTGGGTTTATCCATCGTGGGACGCAGCATTGTGGGGGGACAGTTAATGAAATTGCTCGAGTTGTTATTATCGATCGTGGAGCTGCTGCTTTTCATAATCGGGAGACAGAATATTAGGCTTTAACCCATGATTAGGGTTTAGGCGTTAAAGTGCGCTCTTTGAGTAACGATCTGGTGTGCTGTCCCTTGCCGAGTAGAGAAAAAGTCTCTCCAGACCGGGTCACATGTTCACAGACCACAGGAAATATCTTTTGTTTTCCGTGCATGGTATTTGGAACTAAGTAAAACTGGTCCATTAGTGGTTTCTCTAACTGGAAACATCCCAAACGCGTGTGTGTCCATTAAGGAAAGCTCAGTGTATTACTATTACCTCAGCGCTTATTGGTCGCTGATAGAGGAACTGAAGGCTAAAATAGAGGAACAGCTGGAGGTGGAGGAGTGGTACTGGCGGGAGGTGCTCAGGCGGGTTGTACCTGTCATTCAGTTTTTGGTGACAGAGGCCTGCTCTTCTGTTGTGATTATGAATTACTTGGATCACAACACAGTGATATCTTTCTTAAAATTTTGGAACTTTGGAACTCAGTTTAGTCATTTTCTTAGAGGGCACATGAAAAGCATATCATAGGGTAGGGGTTATCAAGCTCCAATCCTTGAGGGCCAGTGTCCTGTACCTTTTAGAACTGTCCCTGGTCCAATACATCTGAATTAAATAACTGAATTACATCTGCAGCATGCAGAATGTTTCTTCAGAGATGTGTTGATGACCTCATTTTTTTGATTCAGGTGTGTTGAAGCCGAGACACATATAAAAGCTGCAGGACACTGGGGACTAGAACTTGACACTTGTGTCCTAGGAGTACAGAGTCAAAAGTAAGGATGCACCTATTTAAAAATTTGGGCCAGTACCAATATTTAATATTACCGTATTTTCTGGACTATAAGTCACAAGTTTGGCTGGTCCTGCGACTTATACACAACCGCTAGAGGGCGGTCAAGCCTCATGTACCGGTTTTTGCTACACCTGTACTAACAAAAGCCATGCAGAAGAGGAAGCAGTGCTTCATCTTCCGTCGGAGTTGGCGGAGTTGTTCAGAAGTGACACAGAGGATGAAGAATTCAATGGATTTTAGTGGTTTGGAGTGAGATCGAGTTTGGTAAACTATTCTTTATTTTATAGTTATCCGAATAACTGTTAATATGTTACGTTAACATACCAGCCACCTATTCAGTTTGTTGTTTATGATATGTGTAGTTGAATAACTGTGTTGCGTTAGCATACCGCACACCTATTCACCCTGTTGCTCTCGGTTTTATTATCATTAAGTTGTCTTTCAAGATGAAATGCCTGTTCTTGGTCTCGGATTTTGGAAAATAAATTTCATCAAAAATGCGACTTATATACCAGTGCGACTTATTTATGTTTTTTTCTTCTTCATTATGCATTTTTGGGCTGGTGTGACTTATACGCCGGAGTGACTTATAGTCCAGAAAACCGGTAATATTGCTGTTATGGCCGATAAACGATATTTATATTATTGATGTTACATAAGTGTTTTACAAAGATGGAAGTATACAGTGTTTTATGACCTGTAATTTTCAGTTTTCCACGAGAAAAAATGTATGTTATGATTGCCTAACGATTATACCCTGGCCGGGAAGCCGATATTTAAAAGTGAAGCGTTTGTTTACCCCTGGGTTCGTCAACCAGCCCACGTGCACGCGCACTCAAATACGTGATATTAATTTCTGGCCGACTTGATGTCAAGTCAGCGCAGGAAATACCATGTATAGACATCGCAGACCTATGCTGCAGGAAGCCCGCCCTGCCCCTCTCCCCTCTCCCCCTCATATTCAGTTGAGCGCCGCCATTACTGAATTCTAGTGATGGGAATTCCATCCCTTTTTGGAGAGCCAGTTCTTTTGGCTTGGCTCACCATAAAGAGCCGGCTCTTTCAGCTCCCAAGTGGCTCCTCAGATTTTCTGTTGCTTAAAGTGCATTCATTACCAATATTAATGCAAAACGATGTGTACCAAATGTACCAAAACAACCGGGGGGGGGACGAGCCGGCTCCCATCGTTCACTTCAAAGAGTTGGCTCTGAGAGTCGGTTCGTTCGCGACCGACACATCCCCGATTCGACGTACGGACTTGACCGTGAAAGATGCAGAAACGTAGTGCACAGGTGAGTTGCTCTGTTGTTGACTGCCAGAATCAACATGGAAATATTTTTTCTATGTTTTTACGCCGGAATCCTTTACGAATTTGGGACAACATAAGGCAAAGTTGGCATCGAAGCTCCGTTTGGAAAAAGGGGCCATTCCAACAATCAGAGACTTGCCTGCAATTGAAACGTTAAGGCTGTGTTTTTATTGCTCTGTTGTGTGCAACAAACAGCAGCTAACTGCTAATGTGGCTATTGTATTCTAGTGGGAGTAGTAGATATGGGTTAAATGTGCTGAAGCATTACCTGCGGTGTCAACCCCCCTCCCTCCTGCCACCAATCAATGCGCCCCTCATTTGCATTATTACAATGCCCGTCCACAACAGCCAAAATATCACATCACATCTCGTGAGACAATAATGCCTTCAGAAACAAGGGTCAGAGGAGCTCTTTGTTTATTTTTTTTTCCCTTTTTTTCAACTTTTCTTTTTAGAAGGGCCTGAAAGATTGTAATAGAGCGTGGGTATTGTTGTATTCTACTTTTTTGGGGCTATTTTTTATTATGCAGTACATATGTTTTAAATATATCTTTAGTAAGCGTTTAGAGGTAAACGGCCTGTTTATATTATTCAGGGTAGTAAAACATGACTGTTTACCAGTATTTTATGGGGGTAAGGTTTTAAGTAATAAAACTCTTGGGCAAAGATAGGAACTAAAAGCAGGGAGGATGGGTTATAACTCTAGTTCATGGTACGGCTATAAAACCAGGTCAGGAGACCTGGAGAATATGTTTGACCTGTTAAGATGTAGGGGAGGGGAGAGGAGTCATGTGATATTTTCTTTGTTCTTCTTTAATAAAAATGGTACACCCTTGTAGAGAAGCGAGTCAGATCTTTTCTGGCTCCCATCTGCAGGTGCATCCAGTGTGAAACAGATATCTGTTGTGTGTGTGTGTTATTTTACTCTCTGTCTCTCAGTTCTGGGTCTTATTTTGAAACAGTTCCCGCCGGGGTTTTGGAGTTCGGCGCCCCCACCTTTCTGAGTAAGAAGCGAGTTGCAGAGCACATGGGTTACGGAGCCGACAAAATGGTGGAGGATGCGGGCAATAATTTGGTTTTGAGTTTTCTCAGGGCTGAGAGAGATTGAGTGTGAGTAATGAGTGTGGCATAACTGATTGATACATGTGTTTGTGGCATTATAGTAATTTTGTGTTTTTTCTTTGAGTTCAACAGAGAATTGGAGAGCGACTGGATTGATCCTTGCTAATCAACACCCGGGTGGTTTTGTATCAATCTGGAAAAGCGCTAACACCAAATTAATAGGTATTGATCGATTTAAACGTTCTCCATTTAATGTTGACGTGTTGTTCTTTCGGTTGAGGGCCGACCGAAGTGCGGACCAGGGCTTGAGAGTTGGCCGCTCGCCTCCGATAGGACGCTGTCGGAGTTCTTCGAGGCTGGCAAACGAAAAGAGTGGACAGCGGCAGGGCCTGTGTGCTCTCTGTTGTCCAGACGGATTCCCTTGATGAGGCCGGCGTATCTTCCAAACGCACGATTGAGCCACGTGAATTGGATAGTGTTTAATGGTCCGGCTTTTGGTGGCTCCGGTTGAGGTCAGTGGTTGATGATATTGTAAAAGTGCTGCACTTGTTTTTCTAGTGTGAGTGTGTGTGATTGGAGGAGTGGAGGTTACGGGAGGGAGCTACCATGTAGCTCTGTGCACACCGGCCTCATATAAACTCCTCATTTAGGGGAATTAACCGACTGAATCTAAAACCATAATTCCTCTGCGAATCTTAAACGCCTTGACAATGCCCGCGCTTTTTGTATAGACAATAAGCGTAGAAGCTTGACATTGTAGAGGAATAAGGGAGTATCATTTTCAGTCGGCTAAAGTACCACCATAGCTAGCTTACGGCTAACACACAGTGTGGATGAGTCTCGCCTGGAATAAAGGCGTTCAACCTTGTGCAACTACGTAAACACGTCTAAAGCATTGTCTAACACATATATAGGACTGTTATTATGGATAACTGGTAGTAAACTCTTTAGAATATATATAAAATAACTTTTTTATTGTAACGGAGCGGTCACGTTTGGCTTCCGGTTAAGCTAGGTTGCTCATGGTTCCAGCTAATCTCTGGTAGCTTAGCTTCCGAACTGTATTTATTTGGTTCGGTTAAACAGTCATTCGAGTATTGGTGGCGAAGTGTGGTTTTGTTGGAGGCATTGTGTTCTTGTCTTTGGTTGGTTTACTTATGAGTACGGTTTGTTAAGTTTAGCATCGTAGTGAAGAATTAGCCATCTGTGTGCCGGCTTATTCATTCCGCGGTGTGACCCGGAAGTTCTATTGGGCCTGACTTGATCCGCCAGTCCGGTGGAGTTTTTTTGAGCAAACTGTTTACGATTTTGTGTTGCAAAGCGAGTTTTAAATGTATTTCTTTCGGTATATGTTTTAATGATAAATAAAAATTGCTTTATATTGGGAGAATTCTATTTCTTCGTGTGATTCGCTGAAATGTGCGTCCCGGGTTTTGGCGCCGGCCGGACTCCATTAGGAATTCTTTGATTTTTAGACGAAACGGCAATAATCTCCGTATATAAATAAATTAATGATAAGATAAACAGTGCTTTATAAACCTTTTTAGCTTTCCTTCATTTCGGCTTTGCCTAAAACATTATTAAGGTTAATGTTGCATGACTAAATAATACATAAACCCCTTCACTATAAAAAGAAATAAATGAAAATTAAATAAATAAAAACTGTGCCTGCCTTTACTGTTAACTGCATTAATATTGGGATAAATTTGGGCCTACGAATTGATAGTTTATCAATTAAAATAAATAATTTACAGAGTTAATACAAATAACCTACTTTGTTAAATTTTAATCCATTTTGGATTTTGTTACGAATTTTCAATGGCAGCCGAATATAAATTACTCCCTGCTCCACAGGGACAGGAGTGGCGCACTTTAGATGCCCAATTGTTAGTATACATTTCTAAACTATATTCTGTTTTAGTTAATAAGCCCGGTAAAAAAGATAAAAACCAGTTCCAGGGCATTATGACGGCCATGTGGGCTAGTCATGGTGCCCGAGGGGATGATAAGCGGAGTCTCTCACAGATGTGTTTTGAGGAAGGAAAGCGTTTTGCAGATAAGGCTAAAACAGCAAAGAGCATCACTGGTGCTAAAACGAGACACTTAAAAGCTGAGAAAATGTGGAAAACATGGGGTTTAACGGGACAGGGTATTGATCATTTGTGTGTTACTGCAGAAAGCAGTTTTTCGGCAGACCATACTCCTCCCCCGTACCAGCCCATGTACCCCATGTTGACGACCTCTGGTCAAACACATATTTCATGGGGGTTGGAGACAGACAATGGCCAGATTGTACTTCAAAGCACGCAGGGTGCCGCACAGAGTTCACCATCTCCTTGTGCGCCACCCCCGATGGGCACCTCTCCTACTCCCCCCCTTCCTTCAAGCAGTGCAGTGTTGCACTGGAGTGGCCTCCCACAGAGGTCTGTAGCCCATAAACCATTGACTAATAAACCACAGGGTGATCTAAAGGTAAAAGATGAGGGACAAGATTATAAATTGCGTTTTGAAGTCACCGGTAAAGGGATTGTTGAACACACTGGGGAGGAAGAGCGACAGCTACTAAAATTAGTTAGCAACAAAGTAGAACAGGACACTGATAAATTGTTCTTGGCGTATAATGCTAAATTGATGGACGAGATGGAGCAGCACGAACACAGGTTAACTAAAGTTCAGCGACAGATGGATGAGGTGCTGCAGGATCAGGAAAGATTAGCATCTGTGGTACGGGGGCAAGCTGCAGACCTTCCAGGGAGTGCCAGCCCCAGTCAACGTGATGAATGTGCAGCAGTTGTACAGGTTGACAATGTGCAGACGTTGGTGGACGAGGAGAGTGAGGGGTGTCGGCTTCGTACCATAATATGCTCTGCAACTCACTTTTTACTCAGAGAGGTGGGGGCGCCGAACTCCAAAACCCCGGCGGGAACTGTTTCAAAATAAGACCCAGAACTGAGAGACAGAGAGGAAAATAACACACACAACAACAGATATCTGTTTCACACTGGACGCACCTGCAGATGGGAGCCAGAAAAGATTTGACTCACTTCTCTACAAGGGTGTACCATTTTTATTAAAGAAGAACAAAGAAAAATATCACATGACTCCTCTCTCCTCCTTCTACATCTTGACAAGTCATACATTTTCTCCAGGTCTCCTGACCTGGTTTTATAGCCGTACCATGAACTAGAGTTATAACCAATCCTCCCTGCTTTTAGTTCATATCTTTGCCCAAGAGTTTATTTACTTAAAACCTTACCCCCATAAAATACTGGTAGACAGTCATGTTTTACTACCCTGAATAATATAAACAGGCCTATTACCTCTAAACGCTTACTAAAGATATATTTAAAACATATGTACTGCATAATAAAAAATAGCCCCAAAAAAGTAGAATACAACAGGGGCCATTTAAGAATACCAGATCTAAGTTACCACTGGGGGTATGTGGGGGCCCTGATTTAATGCTTCCTTTAGTGGGAGCATCGGATGGTTCCGGACCCTCGCAGTGATCATCAGCAGCTGAAGGGGCTGGTCTCCTCCTTCCTTCCGGCTCCCCGTGACGTGCAGGGACCTGCAGTGTCTGCTTCCGAGGCTGGGCGAGTTTGGCTGAAGGTGTATAAGAGAAAGTGGCAGGAGCCCAGGTGGTCTGGCCCGTTCCAGGTTGCTGCTCGTACAACCCATGCTGTCCAGCTGCGGGGAAAGGGTTCTACTTGGTTTCACTGGTCCCAGTGTGCTCCTGCCCCCGACCCCCCTCCTGTCCCTCACGCGGCAGCAGCTCTCTGCTGACCTGGGGGAATCTCTTTGCAGTGGGTGGTGTCGGTTCTGACTAGGCGGTGTCGATTGCCGAAGCCAGGAGGCGGGGCCTGGCCCACCCAGAAGATTGGTTGGGGTTGCTGTAATCATCCAGTGTAATCTATATGTGCCAAAATTGGGCGAGATAAGCAATTTGGACTTGCTATTCTCGAAGAGGGATTATACCGAAGAGAAAAGATCGCAAGAAATCTAACACATTTCACAGCAGGTTTTAACCACCTCACAATCGGTGGGGGAAGCTATTGGAGGCGGGGCCTGTCTGTGCATTTGTGTTTACTGGGGGAAATGTTCAGTTAATGAAGTAACTGTCATTTCAGTGAGGGCGATCTGCATAAAAGACAGTAACATTGGGAAAAATAAAGAGTCCACTGTACTGAATCATTTCATCACTCTGGTAGCCGCCTGCTGCCAGAGAAATAAACAAGAGCGAAGACTAGAGAAGAAAATAATAAAGACTGAACACTTATTAATCATTTTTCTTGTATTTTACAGGTTGTTTAACCAATTTTTATTTACAGGTGCAGATTGTTAGACACTGCCTAAGAGGGTGTCAAAGAATTTTTAAGTAGTTAATTTGTAGGATGTTTTCTTAATATTCAGTTTTTACGGTTTCATAAAACTTTTTATTAATAAGCTAAAACATTTTAAGGGGTGTTTAAATTATAATCAGGTTGACTGACTACTAATTTTTGTTTTACTTATTCTTTTTTTTTCATTATGATGTGGTTTTTGTAGGATGTTTTTGGGGTTGGTGACAATTGCTAGAGTTTGCTTTGTACTAAAAGAATATTGAGAATTAGGTTAAAACATAAAAAACAATAATAATAAATTAAAAATATATATATATATATTGCTTAAAGGTAAAGATAAAGAACAAAAACAGACACCCTTCTTTTTTTGGATAAAATAAACATAGGATCACACCACAGACAGAAATATGCATCTTTGGGGAAATGAGAAGGTGCTGTGGCCACAGGTTTTTGCATGGTGTTATTGGTCAATATTATCTTTTACTGTTGTGGTGAATGGCCCTATAATAGTTCTACAAATCAAACGCAGATTGGAGTTCACTCAATTAGACAGAGATGAAACTTAATGGCTAAACCATCTCCCTCTTCACGGTGCGGCACTTCCGAGGCACATCATGGATTTTCTCAATTTTGTATACCAAAAGGACGATCTGCAGTGATTACTATTCCCTTAAATACATTGGTTTATAAGGGACAACAAGCAAGTAAATATAAAACCTACCCCTTGTGGTACATAACAAATGATCAAAAAGATACTAGTTGGTCCACTTTAATTGCTGATCCCCTAGGATATGACTGGAGAAGGTACACCACTACCGCTTTTGCAAAACACATGCGTCCCTTGGTTAAATTGGATAAGATTGCAGATAAATTACTTCTTACTGTTAATTTAACTAAGAGTGATCTCCTCCCCTTAAAATATCTCGAGAAGGGGCAAGGTTGTACTCTCTTTATAATTTGGGTTTATAAAGGGGGAAAAGATGTTCAATTTCCTATTATAATATGTCAAGACTCTCTTAATGTTTCCACCTCAGTAAGTCAAAATCAGGCCTCAGCAGCAAGAGGTAGTATAATTAAAGAAGAACCATCTGTGGACGATTACTTTGAAATGATGACAGGTGTGGGAGTCTCCACTAATAATTGGTTGCTTATGGTAGAACATGCAGGACAAGAAGCGAGACAGGACTTTGTTGTGTGCATGGGAGCCCGACCTGTTCTCAAGGTGGTCCCTGCACCTTTTGAGCTCAACACAACTTGTCTGGTTTCCCTGCTATCTAGTGAAAATCCAGTAAAAGATTGTAGTAACTGGGAAAAATTATTCCCTATAGCTGATAACGGAGCTACCCCACGCTTCTTTGATAGTAATGTAGCTCCAAATAATTTTACTTGTTTCAAAAATGGTAAGCCTGGAAATAAACTAGTGGGTTCAGTCAACATAACATATTGTAATTCAATCCAAACTTTCCTTAAATCTTTTCAGGCTCGTGCTGATATCTGGTGGTGGTGTGGAGGAAAAATTATCCGCTCCATTTTACCTAGTAATTGGACAGGATTGTGTGCACCTGTTACATTAATTATGCCAGTAGCAATACTTACTTATGATCCCACAGGAGACCAGACTCTTCTCACTTTGAATAATCATGTTAGAAAGAGGGACTTAAGCCACAAAGATGATCCAACTTATATTGATGCCATTGGAGTTCCTAGAGGTGTTCCAGACGAATATAAATTGGTTAATCAGATCTCAGCAGGATGGGAATCAAGTATTTGTTGGTGGTGTACCCTGAACAAGAACGTGGATAGAATAAACTATATACACTATAATGTACAGAAATTAGCTAATAATACTAGAGATGGGTTTGAGGCTGTTCACGAGCAACTTAAAGCCACCTCCTTAATGGCCTTTCAAAATAGAATAGCGGTCGACATGCTCCTGGCTCAAAACGGTGGTGTCTGTTCTATCTTTGGTGATCAATGTTCAATTCAGTTTATTTCAATTCAGTTTATTTATATAGCGCCAATTCACAACAGATGTCATCTCAAGGCACTTAACAAGAAGTCATTTCAATACATTTATACAAACATTCCAATCAGTTAAAAAGTTTCCTATTTAAGGAATCCCAGCAGATTGCGTCAGTCATTGGCGTGAGGTTGGGCCCCGTTGATGCAGACTTTCCAACCACAGCAATCCTTCAGCAATCCCTCATACTGAGCAAGCATGTAGCGACGGTGGAGAGGAAAAACTCCCCTTTAACAGGAAGAAACCTCCAACAGAACCAGGCTCAGTAGGAGCGGCCATCTGCCACGACCATCTGGGGGTTTGAGAAGACAGAGCAGAGACACAGAAGGAACAGAAGATCTGATATAAGAGAACTTTCTATGTTACAGAAAGTAAAAAGTTAATAACAGGACACAGTGGATGTTCAGTTACTGGGGGGATCATCCCAGTCGATGCCCCCCGTCCAACAGGGCATTGCAGCCAAGCAGGATACCAGACCAGGTATATCTTCTATGGAGAGAAAAACACTGAGAGAAAACAAAGTTAACAGTCGAAATAACAGAATGTACTGTAATACAGCTGGAGAGTAGTAGGAGAAAAGGAAGTAGCAGAATGAAGAAAATTGGTAAGTCTGTCCTCCAGCAGTCTAAGCCTATAGCAGCATAACTACAGAGATAGCTCAGGATGACCTTAGCCACTCTAACTATAAGCTTTATCAAAAAGGAAAGTTTTAAGCCTGGCCTTAAAAGTAAACAGAGTGTCTGCCTTACGGACTAAAGCTGGGAGCTGGTTCCACAGGAGAGGAGCCTGATAACTAAAAGATCTGCCTCCCATTCTACTTTTAGAAATCCTAGGAATTACAAGTAAACCTGCAGTCTGAGAGCGAAGGGCTCTGTTAGGAACATAAGGAACAATTAGATCTCTGATGTATGATGGAGCTTGATTATTAAGGGCTTTGTATGTAAGAAGAAGGATCTTAAATTCTATTCTGGATTTAACAGGGAGCCAATGAAGGGAAGCTAAAACAGGAGAAATGTGATCTCTTTAATATTCATCAAAACTCTTGCTGCCGCATTTTGGATCAACTGAAGGCTTTTAATGGCATTTTGTGGACTACCTGATAGTAAAGAATTACAGTAGTCCAGCCTTGAGGTAACAAATGCATGGACTAGTTTCTCAGCATCACTCCTGGACAGGATGTTTCTAATTTTAGCAATATTCCGGAGGTGAAAGAAAGAAATCCTAGAAACCTGTTTAATATGGGATTTAAATGTCAAGTCTCGGTCAAAATAACGCCGAGGTTCTTTACGTTATTACTGGGGGCCAAGTTAATGCCATCCAGATGAAGTGATTGACTAATCAGTTTCTGTTTAAGAACTTCTGGTCCAAAGGCAGCAACTTCTGTTTTGTCAGAATTTAAAAGCAAAAAGTTTAGGGTCATCCATGTTTTTATGTCTTCCAGACATGCCTGTAATCTACCTAACTGACTGGGTTCATCAGGATTAATGGATAAATATAGTTGTGTATCATCTGCATAGCTGTGGAAATTTATCCCATGCTGTCTAATGATTCTACCAATTGGGAGCATATATATGGTGAACAGAATTGGTCCAAGCACAGAACCCTGTGGAACTCCACAAGTAACTCTTGAGAGTGAAGAAGATTTATCATTTAGATGAACAAACTGTAATCTATCAGACAAATATGATTTAAACCAGCCTAGTGCTGTTCCTTTGATCCCTGCAACATGTTCAAGCCTTTCTAAGAGAATATTATGATCGACTGTGTCAAAAGCAGCACTGAGATCTAACAAAACCAGAACAGACACAAGTCCATTATCTGAGGCCATGAGAATATCATTAGTAACCTTCACCAGTGCTGTTTCAGTGCTATGATGAGCTCTAAAACCTGACTGAAACTCTTCAAACAGCTCGTTATTGTTTAAATGCTCACAGACTTGATTAGCAACAATTTTCTCAAGGACTTTGGATAAGAAAGGAAGGTTAGATATAGGTCTGTAATTCACTAAGTCATCTTGATCAAGGGAAGGTTTCTTGAGTAATGGTTTAATTACAGCTATTTTAAATTCCTGTGGTACGTATCCGTTTACTAAGGATAGATTCATCATATCCAAAATGGGGCCAGGAACCAAATGGAACACTTCTTTAAATAATTTGGTTGGAATTGGGTCCAACATACAAGTTGAAGGTTTAGATGAGGCTAATATTTTTGATAATCCCGAAAGCTCGACTAAATCAAAACAGCCTAAGCACAACTGAGGATCTACAGTTCTTTCCGATATTGCCTCATTTACTGAGGAAGAAATATTCATGTTTGGGAGGATGCCAGTGATTTTATTTTTAATAGAATTAATTTTATTTACGAAGAATCCCATAAAATCATCACTGCTAAGAGCTGGGGGAATAGTTGGCTCAACAGAGCTATGACTCTGTGTAAGTTTGGCAACTGTACTAAAAAGAAACCTAGGATTGTTTTTATTCGCCTCTATTAATGATGAAAAATATGCTGTTCTAGCTTGTCGAAGGGTCTTTTTATACAGCAGCAGACTGTTATTCCAGGTTAAATAGGAATCCTCTAGGTGTGTAGAGCGCCATTTTCTCTCCAACTTCCTAGTATTCTGCTTTAAAGTACGCAACTCTGCGTTGAACCAAGGAGTCAGCCTCCAATGGCTAGCCACTTTCTTTTTTAAGGGGGCTACACTATCTAATGCCAAACGCAATGAGGACGTAACACTGTGAACCAGATCATCAATTTCTGAAGGGTTAGAGATAGAATTGCTGCCATCCACTGTGTTACCCTGAGACACTAAGGAAAGTAAGAATGGAACAGATTCTTTAAAAATTGTTACAGCATTGTCTGATAAAGCTCTACTATAATGAAATTTTCTTTCAGATTTAAGATGGTCAGTTAAAGTAAATTCAAAAGTTATTAAGAAGTGGTCAGACAGGACCGGGTTATGTGGGTGGACTGTTATTTCCTCACACTCGATACCGTATGTCAGTACAAGGTCCAAAGTGTGTTTGCCCGAGTGGGTCGATCCCTGTACTTTTTGAGTAAAGCCAATTGAGTCTAAAATAGCCCTAAAGGCTGCATTTAGGCTATCACTTTCAGTATCCACATGAATATTAAAGTCCCCCACTATAATAACCCTATCAGTATTTAATACTAAATCAGATAAAAAATGTGAGATCTGATCCAAGAATTGAGAGTAAGGGCCTGGTGGACGATACAAAACCACAAACAAAAATGGTCTTAATGTTTTGCAACTTGGATGAGGAAAATTAAGGGTTAGATGTTCAAAAGAACTGTAGCTATCAATTGGTCTGGGACTAATTTGTAAATCAGAACGAAAAATGGTAGCAACTCCTCCTCCTCGCCCAGTATTTCTAGGAATGTGAAAATTTAAATGAGTGGAAGGAGTTGACTCATTTATACTGACAATGTTGTGTTTTTATCCCTAATAATACTAATGCAGACGGTAAATTAACTAGGGCAGTAGAAGGACTCAGAATACTTTCAAATAGGCTAAAAGAACAATCAGGTGTAGATACCTCAATGTGGGACGATTTGTTAAATAATATGTTTGGTAAATGGAACACTCTGGCAATGTCTATAATGGTTTCTTTAGCAGTATTTGTGTCAACTATGGTGTTATGTGGATGTTGCTGTATTCCTTGTATACGTTCATTGCTCACAAAGTGTATTGAAAAAGCTGTTGGTGATAATATGCAAGGTCAATATCTGTTACTCCCTCACATGGAGCCTGAAGGAGAAGTACAGAGGAGTGATCAATCTATTTGAAAATAGATTGAAAGAGGGATTTGTTGTATTCTACTTTTTTGGGGCTATTTTTTATTATGCAGTACATATGTTTTAAATATATCTTTATAAAGCGTTTAGAGGTAAACGGCCTGTTTATATTATTCAGGGTAGTAAAACATGACTGTTTACCAGTATTTTATGGGGGTAAGGTTTTAAGTAATAAAACTCTTGGGCAAAGATAGGAACTAAAAGCAGGGAGGATGGGTTATAACTCTAGTTCATGGTACGGCTATAAAACCAGGTCAGGAGACCTGGAGAAAATGTTTGACCTGTTAAGATGTAGGGGAGGGGAGAGGAGTCATGTGATATTTTCTTTGTTCTTCTTTAATAAAAATGGTACACCCTTGTAGTGAAGCGAGTCAGATCTTTTCTGGCTCCCATCTGCAGGTGCGTCCAGTGTGAAACAGATATCTGTTGTGTCTGTGTGTTATTTTACTCTCTGTCTCTCAGTTCTGGGTCTTATTTTGAACCCCTACCGCCGGGGTTTTGGAGTTCGGCGCCCCCACCTTTCTGAGTAAGAAGCGAGTTGCAGAGCACATGGGTTACGGAGCCGACAGTATCCAAGGTAATACTAGGTTATGACTCCTTTAATATTGGCCCAGCATTACTTATGTGACCAATACCGATATGTTAAAAAATTTGTAACATCAGCCCATATCGATGTTATTGCCAATATATTGTGCTTTGCTAGACAAAAGCCATGTTCTTATGGTTTTAGTCATGAGAAACAGGAGAGGAGGAGAAAAGAGACAGGAGAGAAGGAAGACAGGCAGACACAGAAGGGCAGCATTGGAGAGATGAAAAGGAAAATAACTGAAAGAAATGACTTGATGTTACATAAGAGTTTTACAAAGATGGAAGTATACAGTGTGAATTCCTGTATTTTACTGTAGCTGCTTGAGTGTGATTAGCTCTTGTGATGTTTAATGTTTATATAGCACTTTGGACAACTGAAGGTTGATGGAAAGAGCTATACAAATTAAGTAGGCTATTATTATTTTTTGGTTAATGTAAATTGGGATGCAATGAAACAAAGCTGACTTGCATTCTAAACCCCTGTTTGCAATTTTCAATTGGACACTGCTAACACAAGTCAAAGGTAAGCACTGTGCAGACAAGGCTATTCAAGAATAATAATATCCACACTAATTTGTGAGTTTAAGAAAGGTAATAAATTGCCTGACAGTAAACCGTCCTCTATCAACTAAGATACAGTCATAAGTCCATGTTTAAGAGTATCAACAGTATTGTTTTAATCAAAATCAGATGAAATGTTAATCATTTAAAACAGTGCTAATGGTAGAGTTGTTAAATCCTGACGGTTCTTTAACACAGAGGCTACAGATTAAAACTCCTTACAGTTATTTCAAACAGTCTCATTTTGGATATCTAAATGTCAATAAAATGTCAAACTGAATGTTAAACTCCTGTATTTGTAGAATACTAGGAGAAAAAAAAAACCCAACAGATTGAACATTGACACACGTTGTTGAGGCGGCGTAAAACCATTCTACAGGTTTATGTGATTTTGGAGAGGACAGGGAAACGGCGGATCATGGATTAAAACTGGATTAAATGTGTTTGCACTATATAGAAAACAGGAAGATGTTAGAAGAAAAGTTAAAAGTAAAAGGATATGGGGTATTGAGTTTAAATAATTTATTGAGTGGGGGAAAATGTATTTACAGTATAGGTTAGGTTTGGAATTCTTAAGAGGAAGTGGATTAATAAAAAGAATGTAGGCTAGTGGTTTTTTTTTTTTTTTTACTACAGTATATTGTCCCGCTACGACCCACACTCCTACACAGTAGGTGGCAGAAATGCACCTGACGCTAGTTGCCACCTGCCAATAAAACAAAAAGAAGAAGAAGAGGTGGCATCAGGTGAGACACGATTATAATTTGACACGTAATTCTGAAGTACGCCGCCGTGACATCGCCGCCATGACATCGCCGGCAGTAGACGGTCACTCCATGATGTCGCCGCCACGTCACCGCCCATTGAACATTAGCAGCCAAAGCAAAATCCCATTACAATTTCAGACGTTGAAGAGCGATGTGAGGTTCGGATGCGCCTTCTCCTTTGTCTGGTTAGCCTATCCGTGACACAATCCACTCTTCATAGCCCTGCTCCTCATCCTCCTTCCTGCTCCGCACATTGCTCCATGTGCTATCACGTTCTGCACTTGATGTGGGCATTATTGTGGAAGAAATGTAATGTTCCTTTCTGTGTAGTTCACATACTGATAGTTACTATGTGTCTTTTCTTAATGATAAGGTGACCAATCTGATTATGTGACACTGTATGAAATTAGGTCAGGACAAACCTGCTGATTTAGACTCTTACAGCCTGGGTTGGCATGGCAACTCTCTTTCACGTCTAAGAATGTCCTGACATACATTGATTATGCTTCTATATCAAATCTTCTACGCCTAATGAGTCAAATGCTTACCGACTGAGAAATGTTTGTTTGTAATATCATAGGTGATAGGCTCATGATTACTGAACCTATATAATCCTGTGTCTTGTTTTGGAAGGCAGGTCAGTATCGCATATTTTCTCTGTTAGCGCTGTACCTCCTTGATTGATCAACCAAGTCTGTATTAAAACCTCAGAGTATCTGAAGGAATCTCTCTCATCTCTTTTCTTAAAGAACTTCGATAACAGCATGCATGGTATTCACAGTTGTCAACAGTTCTTTCCATTCATCATGAATGTGTTTTGCCCCTAATTCCACCTATTCTCTGTTCCCCAATCCTAGCAAACAGTTAACGGAATGCGCCTTTTCAAAATGATATGTTTCCCAGATCCGGCTCAAACTAAGCCCTGCTCCAAACCCATGGGAATCTTGTCATTTTCTTCACACAGACATTTTTGCAAATTTCATTAGACCTGCAACAAAAAAAGGCCTCAGCATCATTTCCTTGCACAATGCAGATGAATGATTCATCACTTAGTATCTTGTAAAAATTGTCATATTAGCGCATCAGCATTCATGCACGTGGATGTTTTTGTATGCTGGGATTACTCACATGTCCGCCCCTGGATATGAAAGTGCACACAGTCTCCTCCACCCACATGTGAGGGTAACGGAGGAAAAAAAAAACCCACACCAAATAGAGATGAGAGATACTGTTCCATCTGGCCCTCCGACTGCCTGTGTGTCATAATAACAGGAGGATGACATGGATGGGGGGGTGTTGGAGCAAAAACATACAATAAAGAGTAAAGCACTGAGTGACACAGAGATCAATGTGTGAGAGTTGAAATGCGTCTTTTGGCGAGTAGTCTTTTCAGTTTGTGCAAAGCCATATTTTAAACTATCTTTTTACACACAGCAGATCCAATAGAATCAGTAGATTTTTTTTTTCACTGACCTCTCTTGTTTTCATGGGCAATATTCACATACACTTTGGTCATCCAGAAACAAGGAGGGAAAGTCCTTTCCTTGTGTCTTCCAGTCCACTGCGCTGAAAAATGGAAAGATATACAAATCACATTCACTCTGTCCTTTCATCCTTCAGCTTTTACATTGAAGGCTACTTTTACATTCAAGGCTATTTTTGAAGGTCTGGCAGCATGATGTGTTCATTAAGAGGCTCTAAATGATGAGGAAGTGAGCCCTTTTCCTCAACTAGCTGCCCAGTCAAAGAGAAAAAAGGCAACGGTCCCAGTCTAACCTTTATTTGCCCCAACAGTAGGAGTGTGGATTACAGATGGAGACATTTGGCATGCTTCATGAGCTCACAAATTACACGCACACACAAACACAGAAGGATTTCTCTCAGGAGGGAAGCAGCTCACATGCATCCAGCTGAGGAAGTCACCCCACCACCATATGTCAGCTCAGTCCCCATAAGTCACCCAATCTTTCTTTTCCTTTCTTGTTACCAGTCAGCTTGGCTTTATGCATCATTTGTCAAACCGTTTCACAGGTATGTCTTCCTTTTAAAAAAAACTGTATCCAGTCGTTACTGTGGTAACATCATCTCTGTGCAACCAGACACTGTACGGAGGCATGACTACTAATGTGTACGCTGAAGTAACCAGAGAAGCCAACGTTCTACAACACTGACTCAAGGAGCAACAGTGGAGCTTTGTCTCAAATGCCCATTTACTAGGTGGAGCGAGGACCATAGATCTGTTGTCTGATCCAAAGTTTTCCAACACTGCTCAAATGCAATCCTTAAATACCACATAATTTCAATACCCCTGTCACTACATTGCTTATCTGTCTTTCATTCTATGGCAAAACAATGCATTTGATAACGTGGATGAGATCTCCAGTTAAGCCTGGCCGTGTCCAAGAGATTCTCTGATGTGAGCGTTGCAAGTTTTGTCCAGGACACACTGCAAGTTCAAAAATCCTGCAAGACTTGACTCCTCTCTCTGTGTGTGAGGTTCATTTGAAGAAGTCTTCACAGATGCATGTTTGGTGCTGCAGCAGAAGCATGTCACAAAAGTTAGACAGAGATCTCATTTCAACATTTAATGCAGTGCAAGTTGCTGGGCTTATGGGTCTTATTGTTAGAGTTGGAAGGTAAAAAAGAGTCTTGCATCTTTGAGAGGGAAGTTCAAATCAGTTTTCAAATCTCAATGAAGTAAGACTGAGTCAGGTTTAAAATCCATATGGTAAATGGCTCGTGTATAGTGCTTTATCTACAGTGGCTTGCAAAAATATTCGGCCCCCTTGAACTTTTCCACATTTTGTCACATTACAGCCACAAACAGGAATCAATTTTACTGGAATTCCACGTGAAAGACCACAAATATACAAAGTGGAGTACACTTGAGAAGTGGAACAAAAATCATACATGATTCCAAACATTTTTTGCTAATAAATAACTGAAAAGTGGGGTGTGTGTAATTATTCAGCCCCTTGAGTCAATACTTTGCAGAACCACCTTTTGCTGCAATTCCAGCTGCCAGTCTTTTAGGGTTTGTCTCTACCAGCTTTGCACATCTAGAGACTGAAATTCTTGCCCATTCTTCTTTGCAAAACAGCTCCAGCTCAGTCAGATTAGATGGACAGCGTTTGTGAACAGCAGTTTTCAGATCTTGCCACAGATTCTCGATTGGAATTTGATCTGGACTTTGACAGGGCCATTCTAACACATGGATATGTTTTGTTTTAAACCATTCCATTGTTGCCCTGGCTTTATGTTTAGGGTCGTTGTCCTGCTGGAAGGTGAACCTCCGCCCCAGTCTCAAGTCTTTTGCAGACTCCAAGAGGTTTTCTTCCAAGATTGCCCTGTATTTGGCTCCATCCATCTTCCCATCAACTCTGACCAGCTTCCCTGTCCCTGCTGAAGAGAAGCATCCCCAGAGCATGATGCTGCCACCACCATATTTGACAGTGGGGATGGTGTGTTCAGAGTGATGTGCAGTGTTAGTTTTCCGCCACACATAGCGTTTTGCATTTTGGCCAAAAAGTTCCATTTTGGTCTCATCTGACCAGAGCACCTTCTTCCACATGTTTGCTGTGTCCCCCACATGGCTTGTGGCAAACTGCAAACGGGACTTCTTATGGTTTTCTTTTAACAATGGCTTTCTTCTTGCCACTCTTCCATAAAGGCCAACTTTGTGCAGTGCACCACCAATAGTTGTCCTATGGACAGATTCCCCCACCTGAGCTGTAGATCTCTGCAGCTCGTCCAGAGTCACCATGGGCCTCTTGGCTGCATTTCTGATCAGCGCTCTCCTTATTCGGCCTGTGAGTTTAGGTGGACGGCCTTGTCTTGGTAGGTTTACAGTTGTGCCATACTCCTTCCATTTCTGAATGATTGCTTGAACAGTGCTCCGTGGGATGTTCAAGGCTTGGGAAATCTTTTTGTAGCCTAATCCTGCTTTAAATTTCTCAGTAACTTTATCCCTGACCTGTCTGGTGTGTTCTTTGGACTTCATGGTGTTGTTGCTCCCAACATTCTCTTAGACAACCTCTGAGGCCGTCACAGGGCAGCTGTATTTGTACTGACATTAGATTACACACAGGTGCACTCTATTTAGTCATTAGCACTCATCAGGCAATGTTTATGGGCAACTGACTGCACTCAGACCAAAGGGGGCTGAATAATTACGCACACCCCACTTTTCAGTTATTTATTTGTAAAAAATGTTTGGAATCATGTATGATTTTTGTTCCACTTCTCACGTGTACACCACTTTGTATTGGTCTTTCACGCGGAATTCCAATAAAATTGATTCATGTTTGTGGCTGTAATGTGACAAAATGTGGAAAAGTTCAAAGGGGCCGAATACTTTTGCAAGCCACTGTAGTCTAAAGGACCCCAAAGCACTTTACACCACATTTAGACATTCACCCATTCATGCACACATTCACACACTGATGGTGGCAAGCTACATTGTAGCCTGGGGCAACATGAGAAAAGCAAGGCTGCCAAACAATCGGCGCCACCCAGCCCTCTGACCACCACCAGCAGGCAAGGCAGGTGAAGTCTGGCCCAAGGACACAATGATTGAGATGGACGGGACCTCCTGAGCCACCATCAAATCAAGCCTCACATTTTTCAAGTCAAGCCTTGAAAGTCTTTAAAGGCCAAGTAAACTTTAGGTCTTGAATATCCCGTCGGCCAGTCCAAGTCAAGTCTTTCAGCGGCAACTCCAAGACATCAACTCTTTTAGAGGCAAGTTCAAGTCAAGCCCAAAGTTTTTAGAGACCAAATAAAAGGCGAGTCATGAGCCTTTAGAGACAAGCCCAAGTCCAGTCATAAATCCCTAAAGGCTTAGTGAAATTCAAGTCTAAGTCAAGTCTCATGTCGTTCAGAGGCAAGTCTAAGTCAGGTATTGAATCTTAAACTATGAAAATAAACATTTCCTCATCTCATCTATATATGGAATTGCATTTCCGTTGAACGGGAATTAAAATCCTGTGTTGTGTGTATTTAGGCCTAAACTAAAACATGAAAATGTAACCATTTTTCTTTTAACACTTATTTTACTGTCCAAAAATGTTTTTCTGACGTGCTTTAAATCACTAATTAAAGACAGGTCAAATGTAATTATGTTTTGTATTTATGCTTGGTTTATTTGTTAGCTGTGGTCCCTTAATAGAGATGTGGATGGCTCATGACTGTGCGTGCAGTGTGTTCTGTGCCCAATGGGTCAAACTGTAACTTTTGGGGACTATGGATCACCAGAATACTTGGAAAAGGAAGAAAGACGCATAAGCTGAAAAGAACTTCATGCCTACAGTAGAGATTGTGGATGTCTCAGGGGTTGTTTTGCTTATTCTTTCAGATGGATTCAGTGAAAGATCATGAAATAGTGGCAGAAAATATTGTGCTGTCTGGGAGGAAACTGAAGTTACCTACCATAACTTGGGTTTAAGAATCAAATCAAATCAAACTTTATTTATAAAGCGCTTTTCATACAAGAAGTTGCATCACAAAGTGCTTTACAGATTAAAATGACCCCACATAAAACCACCTTCCCTTCCCTCCCCGACTGATTTAAAAGCATGGTCACAGTTATACCCCCCTCCCCCCAACCCATCTCCCATGCACACACACAGTTAAAAGAAAAAGTTAAAAGGACATTGGGCCGAGTGTAGATGAACCATGCAAGGAAACGCCATCAGAGGAGCCATCTGCCCCGGCAGCAGTAGATTAACAGCAGCAGCCGAGGCACTGACACAGGGCACCCAGTGGAGGCAAGGCCAAGACCCCCACCTCCACCCAATCTCCACCTGGAGAGCACACAGGCAGCTACAGCTGACCACCGCTCCCGGGGCAGAGGGCTTCCACAGAGGAAACACTGGAACGGGGATTAAGATAAATTAAAGTATAAAAAGAAACGATAAATTAATGTGCTAAGATTGAAAAGTAAAACTGATAAAAATATAATCATATAAAACATCCAGAGCAATTAAACAAACAGTAATAAATAATAATCAGTTAAAAGCTAGGCTAAAAAGGTGAGTCTTGAGCCTGCTCTTAAAAACATTAACGTTCTCTGCAGCCCTGAGGTCCTCTGGCAGCCTGTTCCAGAGGTGAGGGCCATAAAACTGGAAAGACGCCTCGCCATGCGTGTGTGTCCTGACTTTTGGGGTGACAAGGAGACGGCTGCCAGAGGAGCGCAGAGACCGCGAAGGTTTATATGGTAAAAGCAGTTCAGAGAGATAAGAAGGCCCAAGACCATTAAGACACTTAAAAACCATTAAAAGAACCTTAAAGTCGATCCTGAAATGTACGGGGAGCCCATGCAATGATTTTAAGACCGGTGTAATGTGCTCCCGCCTCCTGGTCTTCGTCAGGACACGTGCTGCTGAATTTTGTAGTAGTTGTAAACCTGATATACTCTTTTTGGGAAGACCAGAAAGCAGGGCATTACAGTAATCAATTCTACTGCCGATAAAAGCATGCATCAGTGTCTCCGTATTGGCCCGAGAGAGAATGGGGCGGACTCTGGCGATGTTCTTTAGTTGATAAAAACCTATTTTAGTGATATTTTTTATGTGAGGAATAAAAGTCAGCTCAGAGTCAAAAATCACGCCCAGGTTCTTCACTTGTAAAGAGGGATTAAAAGACAGTGATTGTAGTTTTGGTAAAAGTTTCTCTCTCTGAGCCTCAGGACCGATGACTAAAACTTCAGTTTTGTCCTGGTTGAGCTGGAGAAAGTTTTCTGCCATCCAAGATTTAATGTCTAAAATGCAGTTAAAAAGTGCATCCATTGGCCGTGTGTCATCGGGAGACATGGAGATGTACAGCTGTGTATCATCAGCATAACTGTGAAAGTTAACTCCATGTCGCCTGATGACGCTGCCAAGAGGGAGCATATAAAGGTTAAAAAGCACTGGGCCTAAAATTGAACCCTGGGGCACAGAAGTCCTTGAAGACACCAGAGTAACCATCGTACTTGATTGATTTGAACTCTACCTGGCTGTGAATCACATTAGTGTCAGATTATTTTACAAAAAAGTGCTCTAAATACTAAGGCTGTCTAAGTTTTCCTTAAATTGGCATTTGGTGTTTAATTTGGTTTGAAAAAAAAAACTTGTAATATCAGTAGTGTTAAGCTTTTTAATTTCTTGGTTTTTGAAAATAGCAGCTAATTTTCACATTTTGTTAGCCAGACTCTGACTGGTTTTCTGATCCCCCCAGACTCCTCCAGTAACGCAAAACTGCACATTTCAGAGTTGCCTTTTATTGTCACCAGCCTAAGGTACACCTGTAAAACATTCATGCTGTCCAATCAGCACCTTGATATGGCACACCTGGGGGGTGGGATGGATCATTTCGCCAAAGGAAAAGTGTTCACTAATACAGATTTCGACAGATTTGTGAACAATATTTGAGATTAATGGGTCTTTTGTCTATATAGAAAATGCTTCCGATTTTTGAGTTCAGCTCACAACAAATGAGAGCAAAAAAAAAGTGTTGTGTTTATATTTTTGTTCAATGTACTTAGCAAGGGAGGTTTAATATGGTCAATTAAAGGTGAAATTACAAGTGTCTGTATGAATAACAAACAGCCAAACTTCTAAGTTTTTCTCCCCAGTTTCGTTGTTATGGAAGCCAATAAGAAAAGGGATCCATCCAAAGCAAAGCTTGGAACACGCTCACTTCACAGTTCAGGATGAAAACAACAACAGTTGCACTGGACGGTGGTTATGGTATCCTCTTTTGAGGTGTCCCAGCTGCCACAGATGTCATCAGGAGAATGTTCTGCGTGTGAACATTTAGAAGAAGAGCCCAGAGTGGGACTGGAGTGCCGCACTTCCTTTCTTCTCTCTTCTGTCCAATTTGTGACCATAATCTGTTTCAGCATCGCTATGGGAACTGAGAGGGCATAATCAGCGAGCTGCGTGAACGTGGTGCCTGAACAAACTAAAAGGCTTCAGAAACACTGTTAACTTTGGAGGGGAGATGGAGAACGAAAGTGCAAGTGATGATTTTGCATTGTTCAAACTGAAAGATTGGAACAATTAAGTATTGAATTTAAGTGCAATTTAGGATCCTCAATAATTTGAGAGTTATTATTTCTGAGACAATAAATGTGAAGCAATCAGTCATCCCTAATAAGGTTTTGATTGGGAACGCTTCAGAGAATAAAGCCCAAATCAGCTTAAATGCATTTCCATTGGCCGGGATAATTTAAGCAGGGTTTGTGTCTGGCTTTTACAGCCTCTTCAGTGCTATTAGAGACATGGCCTGTGCCAAGCTCGAACACACATTTAAAACAACTGCCTCTCATCCACACTCACACCTCTAAGGATTATTTTGGCTGTGTCATAATCAGGTGAGCAATATGCTTTTGACCCAATTTTTCCAAATTCAAATGCTGACCATTCCTGAGCTTTGTGCTTGTTTGCACCAAAGAAGAGTAATGGCCACACCCAAACTGGCAACAGAGGTCCAGCATCATGGGATGCCAGTTCACCATAACTTCACCCTCTCAGGCGAACGGGCAGGATGATCAGATCTGGAGCGACACCCCCTCAACATGGTGAGCAGATCGGTACCACAGGGGGACAGACTGATGTCCAATGCACCCTAGAGAGGTGTGTGTGTGTAGAGAAGATATAGAACTGGCAGCTTTCAGCACCCAGCTGAGAAGGGAGGAGGAAGAAAGAGACAGGGGAGTAAAGAAGGAGGGGGCGAGGGGCTGAAACAGGGCAGCACAGAGATGCTTAGAGGGGAAAGACATAGATAGCCGAGGAGGAGGCTGAACAATGATAAAGGTGCAGAGAAGCAAAAGGCAACATATTATGAAAGAATGATGACAGAAGATGAAAGACATAAGGAATATAATGGAGAAAAATCTGGTGGAGGAGAAGAGTGTGATATGAAAGGGAGTTGGGGGAATGAAAAAGTGATGTTCAACCTAAGAAGGCCCATTTCTCTATATTATCTGGGAACAGAGGACCAACATCACAATTCTGCTCGCTTTACTTTCGTTTAAAAGCGTTTTGGCCCCTCCTAGTTACTGTGCCTTGCTGTATATATGTCTCAAAATAAACAGATTCCTCCGTGAGGAGCTGCTATAAAAGTATTCACAACCTTTGAACTTTTTCACATTTTGTCTACCACCCAAAACTTCAATGTTTTTTTCCCCTTTGGGATATGTATTAAACCAACACAAAGTAGTGTCGACTTGTAAAGCTGGAGGAAAATTATAGATGTTTTTTTTTTTTTTTTTTTTTTACAAACAAAATTCTGAAAAGGTTTTGTTTTCAGGCATCCATTGTAGAGTCACCAGTGAAAACTGCATCCTTCTGGTGCCTTTCTCCAGTGGTCAGTGGGTTGGAGGCTGGATAAACAACTATCCAGACAGACTCTCACACCGAAAGCCAACTTAGAATCCCCAACTAACCCAATAAACATGCTTTTGGGCTTTTGGAAGGAACGGGAGCATCCAGAAAAATAAAAAACTGAAAACATGAATAAGGAAGTTGTGCATATTTCACACAGAAAGGCTGTGGCTGGGTTCGAACTCATGACCTTGTAGCTGCAAGGCAGTTGCGTAAACAAGGACAATGAGAGTAGAGCCACTTTACTGCTTCCACGCGAGAATTTTGTGAGCACATTGACTATGCATATGTCATAACACACTCTCATTCAAAAGGTGGCTTTGAAAAAAGAAAGAAGATCAACATGAACACTTGTTCTGAGTTACAAAAAAAATTAAAAAAAAGATTTGCCATTATCAACATGGGCCTATCAATGGGCTGAAATTCCTGATGAGATATCTTTTATACTTCTTTTGTGTCACAGACAGGTTTGTCAATAAATTATTACAACAATTCAAAATACAGTGTGACACTGTAGATCAAAAATGAAGGTTTTGGCGTGCAATTGGGCACAGCCAACCCCAAAAATAGGATAAATGTGTTAACGTCAACCAGGTCCGAATGCTTTTACTTCTGATTAACAGTTAACCACTGTGAAGTCAATAGTGTTGAAGACTTTATTGCCTGAACGGTTGAATTTGTCCTGATGTACAAGTTTTCATGTTATGTATTTCATTTTGCCATTCAAGACCACAACAAATAATGTCAATATGTATAATTTTAAAGTTTTGATTGCAATGCTAAAGTAACATCTGATCACATGATTACTTTCTGGTATTGCCAAAGTATTCTTGTGTCTACATCCTGACCCAATAAAGTCACTAAGAGGCAATGCCCTTTTGTCTGTTATGCCTAGACAGCTTTTGTGGCTAAAGGTCATGGTTTTCTGCTTTCTTCTCAATTTTCCTCTGTTATTCTGACCTAGTATTTCTATTTTTTTAATGGACACAAACAATAAACATTGTGAGAGATGCTGTTAATTGATTTGTCTAGATGTTTTAGTAGATTTTGAGCCCAATATCAATGCTTATTCTGAAAACAATTAAGCACAAAATTATCCACCAAGAATTAATGGTCTGATTTTGACATGTTATCTCATTCAGTCCAGCAGTGGTTATGAAGAGGCTTTCATTTGATTTACACGCGTCTGATATGTCTTAAATGGGAAACAGCGGATATAAGTGGTGGGTGAAAGCCAAGAAATAGTTTTTCCAGGTACAGTAGATGGAAGTATGCCAAAACCTTGAGAGAAGGTCACCGAATACAGATAATATATAATGCATTAGACTGCATGAGGCAGAGATTGATGGGGTCCCATTTTGGAAATCCAGGGTTGTATTATGTCTCGCTTCTCCCTCTGTCCAAAATGCAGCCCTCCTGATGAGGAGACAGCAGCCATGTAACATTGCAAAACTAGATGATATGAACTGCATTTGTCTTATAAACTTACTTTTAGGTGAAGACCCTCTGGACATGCCCTGTGGAAACAGGACTCAGGGGCGTGGCCTTCTGGAAACCCTCGGAGACAAGACTCAGGGGGACACCCCCTGCAGGCTTAGAGGAAGCTGAGGCCGTTTGCGGTGGTTGAGAGGCCACCGTGGCCAGCTGGGAGCAGACTGAGGCTGGCTGAGGGACTACTGAGTTGTGGTCAGCTGAGCTGGGGACGGTTGAGTAGAGGTCCTCTGTAGATACTGCAGCGGCTTGCTTCTGAGTCCTTTTATGGTGTCTTTCCCGATGTAACTTTATTGTAGGGGGTGATGAAGGATTAGGTGAAACTTCTTTGAAACAGAGATAATCAGTTCTGTCCCCATAGAAGAATTCCAATAGATCTTCCTTCACATGCGGTGGGTCCGACTCTATGATGGAAGAAGAGCTGTCTGTGGAAGTCAAAGAGGTGGCTTTCAGGACTGAGGCTGTAGACTTCTCATTGTGGCAACAGGAAGATGAAACCTGGTGTTCAGAGTCTGGAGCTGAGGGAGCAGGAGAGACGGTGAGAGGTGCCGGGATCAGTGCTGTGCTGCTGGGCATCGACTGAGGTTGAGGTGGAGTTGGCTTTCCCAAAGATTGAGCCAACGCTGCCTGCCGGTTCCATTCAGCCTCCTCCCAAAAGTCTGTCATCCCCAGCTCTGTAAAGAGCAGCTTCCAGGGTTTTATTAAATCCAAAATCATGTACAGCTGCCGAAATTCGAACCCATGGTGGGCTAAGATTAGCGGTAATGTCTAAATTCTGTCTGATGGCATGATGAAGGTTGGGAAGGCACAGAGCTGCTGGGTCCAACTGGCTGGTTCGTTTTGTCACGTTTGCTTACAAAAGGACCCAAATGCAGCATGCTAAGATTACTCTATGCTGCACTCCAGGCTCAAATATGCCGGCATGCTCTATCACAGATCTGATTGGAAACTGATCCCCAAAAGATCTCTAAAGCTCCTCCAAAGACCATCTATGTTCTGGGCGAGTTATAATGCCAGTCTTAGTCTGTTTAAAGAAGACCTGAAGTTATCATTCAAAACTATCAGTGGGCATCTAAAGGTTCAGTGGAATCTCTCACTGTTGATTTGATATGAAATAATTATAATGACTTCCCTAAAGATAAATTCAACTATATTTGATGTGTTTATAGCATGCTGCCAACATTTTTCATTCTAATGAAATATTACAATATCATAACTCACTGGACTGCTTTGAAATTAAAGCACTTTATTGAAACCTAGCTCACAAAATGACACGTCATAAAGCAAAATTCCAATCAAGATGCTCTGTTATACGCGTGTTTATGATTTTTGGAGCTTGTATGTGTAACTAGTGCCTTTTTGATTTGTAGTGATTAATTCTAAAAGCGAGAACAGCATCTGCATTGTTTCAGAAGCCAACCGCCTCCTACTGCACTGGGAGAAGTCGTTCCACTAAAGCTGTAATGAGGAAATATTAAAGCTATTTGAAATCACGGTGAGTTCGCTTCATAAGCACTAAAGCTTATGCAATGACTTATTTGGATCAATTAGGAATTCTCTGAAACAGTAATTGCCATCTACATAGATGTGTGCATGTGCACAAACCAGTCCAATTATACATGGTGGTTGTTGCTGTATAAGAAAGGCATGGTCAGATAATTTACTGGTGATAAGTTTATGTGTATTTCTATATCATGTTATGCTTTAGTTCTAATGAAAAATAGGGCTCTTGCCCAGATCCAATGGAATTTTGAGGTCATAGACTATTTTCCCGTACTGTTTATATCAAGTCGTGCATTTCTGATAGCAACCTTTCTGATACCTAGTAATCACAGTCATCATCTTGGCACACCAAACCAGTGTTTAGAGATTCGGAAGCACAGATGGCAAAAAACCTGGAAAAGTAAAGAAAAGAAAGAGCAGTGGTTCTAACTGTTCTCCTTGCAAAAGTAGTTATAGTAGATAAGATTTCTATATTTACAACCATTACTGAGGGCAGAAACAGTATTTCATCATTGCCGCTGATTAAATGCTGTTTGTGCACTTGAGGGAACTCCCTGTTTTAAAACCGCAATACTCTTCAACTTTTGGCAACATGTTGTGATCACTAAGCAGCGCAGAGTATGTTCTAATTAACTTTTTGGATGGATAGTAAATGTTCAAGTAAGACAGGATAAGTTCTCACTGGTATTTCTTGCTAAAAGAAAAAATAGTTGTTGACCCCAAGTACTATAACACTGTTTTATTTTGGGTTCTTTCAATCAACTAAAGTCTAATCTCTGGCTTTTTATGTTGAATTAGTCTTTCTGCTTTTCCTATTGAACAGCATTACCAGTTAGGCCATTTCAGTGGGCACAACTTGGTGAAGAAATATATACTGTATCTGAATTTTAACCGGTTAAACATCTGTGCTGTAACCGGTAGTTGCTGGTTTGAACCCCTGCTCTGTCCGTCTCAGTCGTTTTGTCCTTGGGCAAGACGCCCGCTGGTGGTGGTCATAGGGCCCGATGACGCAGATTAAATTGCAGCCTTGGTTCTGTCCATGTACCCCAGGCCAGATGTGGCTGCAATCTAACTCACCACCATCAGCAAACAAAATTACCCTGAAGTTCCAATAGTGGAAACTCGCCTTATGTACACAAGTACAAGGTTTTGACCAGCTTAAAAGCAGCATTTCTGAATCCAGCTAGATTACCTTATTCATCATGGGACCAGGTTGGTTTACATAGTTTCATTTAAAAACTAAATTTTGTACTTTTTGAAGTTGATGACCAGAAACATTTAAGGGTGACAGGAAAGTAAAAAGAGAAGAAATCTGTAATGGGGGAAATACTTTTTAAGGGCACCGTATATGTGCCAGAACATTCATTTAAACCTGGGTGATTCGTGGCAGAGTTACAGGTTGTGCTGTACCTGCTGTTAGAAAATCATTTTAAAAAGCATCTCCGTTGCAGGTTATTACAGCCGTGACCATATCAGACTGTGTTAAAGTGAAGAGCTGCTTTCAGACTTTCCTGGCATAAAACTTGATGTGCCTGTGTTACACTCTACACAAAGAAAAAGCCTTTTACGCCTTCTTTCCTCGGTCACTCTCGGTTAGATTAACGCTCTTATGTGACAGAAATTAAATCTGGAAGGAGGGAGGTTGATTCAGTTCACACGGCACACACTCATACAAAAACACAGAGCTTTTGTGCTGCACACATTGCTCAGATCAATAATGCACTGAGAGATGGAGAAAGAAAGAAAGAAAGAAAGAAAGAAAGAAAGAAAGAAAGAAAGAAAGAAAGAAAGAAAGAAAGAAAGAAAGAAAGAAAGAAAGAAAGAAAGAAAGAAAGAAAGAAAGAAAGAAAGAAAGAAAGAAAGAAAGAAAGAAAGCAAGCTTCATCTTTGGCGGATGATTCACTAGGATGCACAGCTACAAAGGAAAGGAGAACGGTGAGGACAGGATATGAAAAGAGATCAAAGGTGAGACGATTTAGCATGGAAAAAGAGTGTTGAAAAGAATCTCAGAAAGACACATGAAACAGATGAAATAATTTATTTAATCAATTTAATTTAGTGGAAATTTTAGAAAGTTTTCACCCCCTTACCAATTTCATATCATTTTGCCTGTTTTTCAACGCTTAAATGTTTCATATCATCAAATAATTTTTTATATCATAAAAATACCCTGAGTAAATACAAAATCCAGTCAATACATAAACACTTGTTTTACCAAGGAGTAAAAGATATTTTTTAACAAAAGAGAAGTAATTGCCCAGTAAAACTAAAACCTGCTTCTGCCAAACTTGGTGGCAACAACTGCCATCAGGTGTTTGTGACGACTGACAATTAGTCTTTTTTAATCTATTTGGCCTACTTCTCTTTTCAGAATAGTTTTACTTTAGCTAAATTGGAGGGTGTTCAAACATGAAGCCCATGCTAAAGAATTTTAACTGCCTGAACTTTGACGACTCCTAAGTCTTCATTTCGTTTATACATTTTTTCTGCCATTCAGAGGTGGACTTGTTGGTGTGCTTGGCTCTGCCACCCAAGCTTTATTGGGTAGCAGGGCAGCTCAAATTGTAATTTCATCTATTAGAGAAGGTGGCTTGTCCAAACCAACCTGTTCCTGTGTAAAAACATAAGTGCTCACCATAACTAACTTAGCCACCCTAGACAGCAATAACTGGCAATGAGTTTTCTAAGCAGAATTGTTCCGGTTCAACCACTTTGGGTTAGTTTTTACGCATAAATAGCCTTTTAAAAGGCCAAAGCATCTGAATCGCCACTCCAGAACCTTCATTAAAAGTGGACCTGTTGTTCTGCATGACAAACTGAACCAAAGCAGTGTGGTCAATCATACTTAATGAATGATTTAACAGAGGACATATAACATTTAAGTTGTACAAATAACCTAAAACTGAAGACTTCTTTAAAGAGGCAAATATTTTTTTGCCCAGTGAGGGTTTAAATGGCTATTTTGGGAATCTAAAAGAATCATGGCAGGTGCTTTTAAAGTTGTTTAAATGTGGACTGGTTAAACAGCAGAAGAGCTCATCCATTCAATATCTTTGTCTAAAGGCCATATTTTCTGTTTACATTTGGAATTTAGAGTTCAGTATCAACAGGAAAGGTTCCTCTATAATCTGGAAATGTGTTACATTTGATCTAAGCTTTTTGGATTTAGATAGTAAAACAAAACATAATAAGGAGTACTACTTGATAAATCCATTGGGCCATTTGTTCCTTTTTAAGGTTTCTGCAGGTTTCATCCACATTAATTATATGACTGAATAAAATAATAAAACTTCTGGACCAGCATTTGTACACATAAAAGGTCTCTTGCAGAGCAAATACAAAGTAAAACATGTGGGGTAAACAACTTTCACATTTTAAATATTATATCATAGCTGAAACTATGTTTTTTAAAAGTTGGGAAGATTATCTGAAGAAATTGACACTAATTACTAACACATGATACTGCTTAAATTTAGATGCCAAATTTGTCTCGAATCCTCATCTGCTACATATATATATATATATATATATATATATATATATATATATATATATATATATATATATATATATATATGTACTGTATATACTCTATCTATATATATATATATATATATATATATATATATATATATATATATATATATATATATATATATATATATATATATATATATATATATATATATATATATATATATATATATATGTACTGTGTATAAGTTTTAGGCAGGTGTGATAAAAAGCTGTAAACAAAGAATGCTTTCAGGAATGGAAGAGTTAATCATTTATTTTCATCATTCAACAAAAAGCAGTGAATGAATAAAAAAAAGAGATCTAAATCAAATCAATATTTGGTGTGACCACCCTTTGCCTTCACAAAAGCACCAATTCTTCTAGGTACGCTTGCTTACAGTTTTTGAAGGAAGTCGGCTGGCAGGTTCTTCCAAACATCTTGGAGTATTAACCACAGATCATCTGTGGATCTAGGCTTCCTCAAATCCTTCTCTCTCTTCATGTTATCCCAGACACACTCGATGAGGTTGAGATCAGGGCTCTGTGGGGGCCATACCATCACTTCCAGGACTTCTTGTTCTTCTTCACGCTGAAGATAGTTCTTAATGAATGTATGTTTGGGGTTGTTGTCCTGCTGCAGAATACATTTGGGGCCAATCATTCGCCTCCCTGATGGTATTGCATTAAGAATAAGTATCGCCCTGTATTTCTCAGGATTGAGAACACAGTAATCTTGACCAAATCCCTATATATCTTTTGAATTCATTTTGGAGATAAACTGAATATCAACAACAAAAAAATCTGAAAAAAGACCCACATTATATTGAAGCCATATTATGCTTTCTGGAAAAGCAAAATAATGATCCCTTAAGATGTTTTTTACCTCTAAACCCTGGTCCTCAGTTGCCAACCATCCAATTTACATGGCAGTGTCATTAACAAGTTTCGACATCTAAAACAGGGAGTGGGCTCCGAGGGATACAAATGGGTCCTCTGCTGTACATCATGGGACCACATTAAAAAATGTAAAGCTCAAAGATCACATTGGATCCGATTGGCATTCCGGTCCTTTCATACTTCCTAATCAGTCCAGCAGTTTTATTTTCTTTATTTTTTGAAGAAAATTGTGTTCTAAGCTATTTTATTATTGCAGGCAATGCATTGTGCATAAATAGATGCCAGAATCAAGAGCTGCATGCCAATCACTTACTTCAAACCCTATTCCGTTCTGTTCTTGTCCCTCGTCCTGGCTCCCATCCAGCAGTTAATTCCTGTTTTGTTCCCAGATACAGTTAGAGGGCTGTAAACAGCCGGGCGTGAGATTAGCTTTTAAAGGAAGATTAGTGTGCACCCTTGTTTTCCTTACTACCTGTGTTCTCAGCACCTTCAAGGGTGAGGGGTCACTAGTGTCCCAGGGAGCTGTCGTGACACCTCATTACTCATCTCCATGCTCTCTGGTTGCTGCAATGTATCGTCATAGCAACACCAAGAGAAAAATCCCTCGATGCAGGAAAAATTAGAACACCTAAGAATTGAACCCATATGATGTAGCCGGTGCGTGTTGGTGTCTTTGGGTCGGAGGGTCTGAGTGTGTTTGTAGCATATGGCGCCCACTGCATGGGGAGGTTGTGGGCTGAGATGAGAAGAGAGTTCCTCTCATGCTGTGCAATGTTCATACACTCCCACGGAGATGGAGGTTTCCCAAATAATAGCTACTAAGCAGAAGGGGGAAGGTGAAGCCTGAGAGTCAAATGATGGTTATACTTCAAACACAAAGACATTAGGATCTATGGGTCTAACGGGTCTATTATTTCTACTTTTCACTATTTATTTACCCCTTTCTGGCAAAAGCAACAAACACCGTAACGTTGCACACCCACATTATGGTCTGTGATTATATAATTTTCTGCACTAATTGATACGAGGAAGCCTTTATTAAGAAACTTGATTGATGGTATCTCCGAACATCCCCATTTTTACACGAGTTGACATATGCAGTGGAAAACTTTTCATGCAGCAGTAAGATGCCAACAGGTGCATTTTGCTCTTTACTACTCACCTCAGGGGCTCAATAATTTTCATATAACCAGCAGAATTGTTTTTTTCTTTCATTCCTACGCCATCAATCCCATCCCACCCACATCTTACCAGGTGTATTTTTTTTTTCACCACCATTCCATGTTGAGATTTGTTGCCTACATTAGTATTTATTCCTTCCATCTGATGGGAGTTTGAGTTGGTATATATATATATATATATATATATATATATATATATATATATATGAATGTGAAACTGAAGATCCTTTAGATAGATTAATGAAAGTACATGGGACAGTTTTTTGTCCGTTTTTCATATTCTCTCACATTACAACCACAAACCTCAGTGCATGTTATTGTTATTATATGTGCTGAAGACCTCCGCCTCTCGCCCACTGACTGCTTGACATGCGGGTATGGACATTGGATGGAAAGATAGATGGATGGAATAATGAAATGTCATGTGGCAAATCAATCCCGACCCTTGCAAACAAAATCTGAAAAATGTTTAATGCCCCCTCAAACAAGCAGCCAAGATGCCCAGAGTAACTTTGAAGGAGCTGCAGAGATCCATAGCATCGCTGGAACCCAACAATCCCACAAATCCAAATCTGGCTTTACAGAAGAGCAGTACGAAGAAAGCCATTGTTAATGAAAGCAATAAGAAATCTCTTCTCAGATGAGACCAAATCTGAACATTTTGGCCAGAAAAAATATAACCACAGTAATACTTGGTGGTGACTGCATAATACTGTGGGGATGGTTTTCTTCAACAGGGACAGGAAAGCTAGTCAGACTTAGGGGTGCTAAATATGGGAAAATCCTGGAGATAAACCTGTTACAGGCTGCAAAGAACACTGAACATGAATGGAGGTTCATGTTAGAGCAGGATAGAGACTCCAGACAGACTACGGCTACAGTAGAAGGGCTTAGAATAAAGAATATGTGCGTGTTAGAATGTCCCAATCAAAGTCCCCACCTAAATCCAGTTGAGAATCTTTTGCACAACTTTCACAGATGCCCTCCATCCAGTTTGACTGAACTTGAACCCTTTCGACAAGAAAATTGGCTAAACAATTCAGGTTCTACACATATACAAAGCTGTCAGAAACATACCACAAAAGACTTGTGGCTGTAATCGCAGTAAAAGCTTGTTCCACAAAGTATTTGGTTCAGGGGGAATAAATACAATGGAACACCTGACTTCAGATTTTCTTTTGTAAAATCTTAACATATTTCATATACTACATTCTGGACTGATAGGTCTAAGTTTGATAAACGGGGCCATTGGTGCTATCAGCTGATGCCGTCCACAGACCGCACTCTAGTGGGTGGGTGGGTCTTATCGCAACAAAAGGATATGAAGCACAATCGATCGCCATTTCTGTCTTTCTGAGTCACACCTGCTAAGACATCAGACAGAGTGTGTACTGGGTGCTTACACAACTTTAAATGAGCATTGATTCCTTGAACTGTCTGCTGCAACAACCAGCTTTCACTAGAGGATGACTGACTGATAAAAAAAAGGGGGAGAAAGCAACCGTTATGGCAGCAAAATAAGGGTTGCTTAGCGACACCTTCTCTGTGATTGAAAATCTGAGCTTAAGGGTAGGTGTCTCTAAAAACACTGGAAAGATTTGCCCTGCAATGCTTGTTTAAATCATACTTGTACGTTAGACTGAGCAAAGCATGCTCGGGTAAACGGGCCTGTTAAAAGATAGGCTACATTAGAATCAGGCAACCCCATGTTTTTAATACGTTATATTTTCAAGGTAATTTAACAGATATTTAATGATACATGCATGGGTCGCGTTCACCAAATATTTTCTTTAGCAATTTGACTGTCTTTTTAGAACAGTGACGGAAAAATCGGAAGAGCCTCCGCAGTGCTTTAAGTGAGCCGGTACGCAAGGGTACGCAGTACCGGCACTTCGAAATTTTACACCTCAACGTACCGAGACTTATTTCCAGCGTGCCCTGCGTATCGGAACCTTTTTCCAGCATGTGTTGATGAGTACCTGGACTTTTCCTCCTTAGACTTCCCAACAGTTTACAGCTTCTATTTGTTTATAATAAAAATCGCTTCAAAATAAAATCATTGTTTATACGCATAAAGCTTGCTGTACTGCTGCCTTCATGTGGTATGGGAAAGATGATACTTTCCACTTGTGAAGTGGAAACTCCCATTGCGTTATGTTCAAGTGCTTTTGTTGTCATAGTGAAGTGAAAGGAACGATGCCACCTGCGGCTGTATCAGCGGAGCCGAATCGCTGTGATACGTCTGTGCCCTGCTCCTCCTGACCCTGTGTGTGTGTGAGTGTTTTTGAACTCCTGGCAAGATGGCAGAGAGCAGTGGCACAGCTTCGTGGAAGAACAGACATTATTTTAATTTTGTCAACGAAAAAGAAAAGAATATAATGGTAAAATGCACACAGCATTGGGGAAAAGTTTCTGTCGACCGCAAAAAATTCCACTTCAAATTTAAAGGAAGCTGTCCGTCAATTAATTTGCATGTGCAGGCGCTGCGAACTGGCTTTTAATTCTTGGTAACGCTGTCACCTAATTAACTACTTTCCAAAGTTACTATACCCAACATTGGTTATTACCAGAGTACAGGGGCCACAATAGTTTCTAACATGCCAGAGGTTTTTGTATCACCAGCATAGCATCTGAAATATTTAGACTTTAGAATCTAGAATTTTGATTTTTCATGTTCACGTTTACATTTGGCTTGATTCCGTGGTTCCGTGACACTTGCTCATTTGGCTCGTGGATTTAATTTAGAACTGGATTTATTCTTTTGTTCTTTGTAATTTCTGTACAATAAATCTATAGATCGATAGATTGATTTATATGTACATAAATATCACTCATGTTTTTCTCCCATATTTGTATCACAGACATGGCAGGTCAAATAAAGGGACTACCGGCACTTATTTTTTTCCACTTAAAGCACTGAGCCTCCGTCATTTTGACAGATCACAACACGTTGAAGAGTTAAGGAGGCTTTGGAGTGCGCTCCAAAGAGCCCAGTTCCAGATTGTTGGGTTCCAGCGGCGCTATGGATCTCTGCAGCTCCTTCAGAGTTACTCTGGGAATCTTGGCTGCTTGTTTGAGTAGGCAATAAACATTTTTCAGATTTTTGTTTGCAGGGGTTGGGGTTGATTAGCCACATGACATTTCATTAATTCAGCTCTTCTTATCCACGAAGTGATCGGAACGTCAAGAGGCTCAGAGAATACAAAATTTTAATTAACATTTCAATGCATCAGACCCTCAAAGAATATCAAGAATAGCTGTGACGCACTGTTTGGTCTGTCCAAAGCCGAAAACGGTTTTGGAAGAGTAACATATTTTAGCTCTCATGGTGTTTAATTGATTCTACTAGAACATTGAGGCGGCCTAAGTGGGCTAATGAAAGGGAGCACAGCTTGTTCTGTTGGACTTGGACGCCCTTCGAGTGGGCAAACAGAAACTATGAATCATGCTGCTACAACAAATTGCTGCATCGCATCTTTCTCCAACAATCCTTCTGTCTGGTGCACTGTAGAGCTTGTGTTTGTTACCACGGGCCAGAGCCACATAAGCTTGACATCAAAACAACCACAACATCATAAAATGCCAATATAGTGTGAATCCAGCACATCACTCAGAGTTTGGGGCATGAATTCACTTGCAGAGGAGATTCCCCAGGAACAGCTGTCTGGAAGAGATCTACAGTAAGACAGAAAACACACACAGATGTGATTTGCTGCCTCAGACTTGGTGGATTTCCACAGAGCCTTGGTTCAGATTGAAGAAGAATCTCGGGGCATCATCTTCTCCCCGCTGGTCGTGAAATATTAACCTCATATCCTATGAATAATATATCTTGCATTACTTACTTCTGCTCAACCCGTGTTCCACAACTTTGACAAGCCGTTACTTAGTTGTCACAACAGTGTGGGAAACACAGCTCCCAGTGTTTTCTACTGGCAGAGGTTGTAGGACTTATAACGTTGTTCAGAGACATGTCACAAATGAAGAATATTTATCTTGACCAATATGCATTGTTGATTTTGATTTTCATAAGATTTTAGTTTTAAACGGTAAAGGTTTTGACCCCAAATCTCTCAACGAACCCTTCTCTCCAGCTTGATTTTCTGCATCCTGAGGCATCTGCAAAGACTTTACCAAATTTGTTTTTCATTTTTACATTTTCATTGGTTTACTGAGGAATCCAGGAGTGCGAGGCAATGAGTCACACGCACACACCTACACACACACACACAAACACACCCACACAATGCCAACATTGAAAGCTGTGTTCAAACTTGAAAGAGCAGTTTTACAGGCAGGCAGATGCTGTTGTAGTTTAAAAACGCTCCGTTGACAGCTTCTGCATGCAGGTGATTTATCTTTGTGGCAAATGTAGAAGAACATCTGATAAACAAAAAAACAAGCAGCCCCATTCTATATTTCTGCTTTTTCGTACATTTTATTCACACATAAGGTGAGTTAGGTTTGTTCTAAAAACAGTTTCTTTTGAAAACTGGGCATGAGAAGTTGAGTTGAGCGAAGCATTGAGAAATACATATCCCTCAAATTTTCTCACAATTATGTCATGCAAGAGTTTAATGAGTTTCTGGAGAGATTTTTTTTTAATGATACAGAACCACAAGGTAGTGCATAATTGTGAGGTGGAATGAAAAGCAGCCAACATGGGGCTGTAGCTATTTCAATAGGCAAGCCAGGGGGGTAACAGCAAAGGTTTGACTCCAACCCTTGGTATTTCCCATTAAAACACACATAGACAACTAAAACTGTGTCATAATCCTTGTAAAAGAGAATGAAGGCAACAAACAGGTGACCTGAGAAGTCGACACATCCAGTATTTGGAAGGAATCGCTCCACTTTCTTCTTCTTAGCTGTTATCGTCAGTACTCTTCCTCTATTTGCCTTTTGTTAACTGTGGGATGACCTTCACCTCAGAATAAAAGAACTAATGGAACCAGTGGATGTAATTCTTTGTGATTCAAGTAAATTGAGTGGACAGCCTTGTGTCGGGCCGGCAACCTGTTCAGGATGTGCCTGCATTTGGCCCATTGATAATATAAATATAAAATACGAACACATAATAATATTCTAAAAAATCAGTTCTCATGTATATCATAATGTTAACTGTTATCACATTAAGAAATGGTTGAAGGTTGAAAGGAGCATATGGCTTACTGTCAGATGAAAGACTCGACGGCTGATTTTTTTTTCTCCTAATTAACACTTTCCTTCCCTCTCCCTCCTCACGTCCTCCCATCCCCCCCCCACCCGGCTCTTTTTTTTACGACACTCTCGCATATATATATATATATATATATATATATATATATATGTTTTTTTTCCATTTATTTCTGTTCTATTCAATCAAGCATGGCATTTCTTCCAAGAACACCGAGAGCATGGCTGGAGTTAACTGTGACAGCCAATCAAATGTTAATCACAGTCTCATAGGAGAGCTGCTCCCACCTTCCTCTCATTTCCTCCCTATCTGTGCTTTTATTAAACCATTCTTTTCTTCTCCTCCATGGGCGTGCTTTCAGATGCTCTTTGTTCACTTATATTAACACTGCGCATAACAGCAGGCGTTGATGCCGTGGCCTACTTTTGACGAGCTCAGTGGATTGTATGAGTCAACAAAACGTACCACATGTCGCCCCAATAGCGTATTTTTGAAATCCTGCTAAGCTTCATGGCTCCAGAGCTGTAATAATTCATACCACTAATCAGATATTTCATTCGATCAAATGGCTCTGTGGCCATTCAGTCAAAAATCCCCCAATGTGTAAAGTATTCATCAGCCACACACTTACCTCCCCCTTAGTTTATTGCCACTCCTTTTACCCAGTCAAAAGGATTTGTGCCATCATAATTTCTGCGTGAAGATACATTAGTTCTTTAACAGTTTCTGCTCTGTCAGTTTGGATGGAGAACATCTGAGAGTCGTGTTTTTAAACTGGATGCAAGTCTGGACTTTGACTAGGCCATTCTAGCAATGAATAGTTAAATCTTTGTTGACATCTTGTGCGCATACCATACGTGAGTGGTTGGGTGGCAAGAAATCAAACAAAATGGTGGGCTGTAAAGACGCGACAAACATTTCCAAGAGAGTTGGCGGGTGAAATGCCCAGTATATAAACACTTGAACGTCTGAAGACAGGAAGACGTTTAGAGAGAAGCTTAAAATCTACAAAAACAAAGCTATTCAAATTCCATTTGAAATCTGAGATGACAAAAAATGTTGGTCTGATTTGCTGGTGTCTTGGCCACAAATCTGCTGGGCAGACATTTATTCCTATTTAATAAAAAGCCCTGGAACCTTCACTCAAGAAACATAAAGGCTTTTAAAAGTCTGGAGACCTACTATTATATTGTTTGAAGGAAAGTTGGGCGAATCTCTTCTGCCAAACAGAAAGCCATGGTCGTGCTAAAAGCAGAGGTCAAACCTGGCTAAGCAGAGTCACAGCGTGATTCGCATCACCCATGGGTGATTGCCAAAGAGAATGCCGAAATCCTCACTGCTCACTACTGCAAAGCTGGGTAAGTCTTCGTTGATCAGTGTCCTTACTTATTTATTTAGTTTTAGATATGTAGTGGCTGTAGGATAGCTCATTTTCTTGCAAGGAAAATAGTCAGGGTGCTCTTGGATCACGCTTTGGGACACCTGAATTAGAACATGAAAACAATATGACTCAGTGGATGTTAAGCTATGCACACTTGAATGTTTTTAAAAACATCTTCTCTAAACAACAACTATGTTGGGATCAATTTTCCACCAATGAACTGAACAGACTGTTGGACGGCAGGAAGCCATTTTCCCCAGATGGACTGAGCAGACTGCCTTTCCCAGCATTCCAAGCTGTGACCCCAACACACTCCCATTGGTCCGTGGCCACCAATGGTGACATCAACGATGACATCACAGCCAAAGGGCTATTAGAATGGTGGCCGCGGCCATTTCAAATTGTTCTCACCAGAAACTTCTGGTATAGAGAGGACGTCTCACCGGTGAAGATTCTTCTTTGTCCTGACCCGCTGGACCTGGGAGAACTCTCATTTCAAAGCTTCGAAGTGTTCACTCCTGTCTGTGCATCCAGCTCGGGTTATATCCGAATTGTTTCAAGACAGTTCTTTACAACGTCGACCTGCAAGCCACCCGGCATGCGGTTGGGACGAACAGTCCCAAAGTCCTGCGCCAGGTTCTATCTCTTCCTTTTTGCTCAACTACGGACACATTTTGCTTCCCTCTTTGAGGACTGGACCTCCCTCAAAGCAAAGTAGGACTGAACAGGTTCATTCAACCTAATCTTGTGTCTGGGCAGATAACTAGGGAAAATAGAGTTCTTAACGAGTTAGAGCTCGTTCATTGTTGGTTTAGAGTGTTTTTAAACGCTGAACCTGTTGGCTCATTTAGCATCGCCACACGCATAAGTTTGTGAGCTGTATTATTGGTTGTGTTTTAAACTGTTTTTTATCCTGAGTGGATCCCACTCTTTTCTCTCTCTTTTCCTCGTTCTACTCTCTCTCTCTTCTTCTCTGATCACCTGGTCGGCAGAGTCAGGCTCGGCCTGACCTGCGTTTGCTGGTCTGTTAGCTGAAAGGTTAACTCCATTGTTCTTTGTCTGTTAGTTAAAGCTGTGGCCTTCAACGTGGACAGTTCACATCATGTGCTCTGCCCCAGCTTAGCCAAAGCTAGTTTTATGGCCCTTTGTCTCCTTACACTCCATGTGCTGTCCTCCATCTTGGCCCAGAGCCAGGTTTATGACCGTTAGTCCCACAGGCTATCTCTTAATTGGGCCCCCTGAAGTGAGGGCCACCTCCCATTCTGAACAAAACCTCACCTTCCCTCCCCTGCGAAAGGGGAGCTGTCTGTTTGTCCCTGATCCCCTTCGTGTTAATTTCTGTTGATTATTTTTCACATATAATTAGTGTTCTAAGATCTGTAGTAGTTAGTTGCATCCTTAAGAATAGATGGGAATTATCGATGAACTGTTTTGGCTGTAAGGCTGATCTGTTTTCTTAATTAATTCCCTTTTAGCTAGGGAGCACGGTGGCGCAGCTGGCAGGACAGCTCACCTCACAGCTTGAAAGTCCTGGGTTTGATTACCGCCGGGGACGCTGTGGGTGCTGAAGGTGTGTCTGTTCCCCCGCATCATCGGCACACACACCCTGCGTGGGGTTGGCGAAAGGGCCTTTCTGTGTGGATTTTGCATGCTCTCCCCGTGTTCTCTTGAGCAGCTAATGTGAGCTACTCCCACAAAAACATGCAGGGCGCCTGAAGGGTTAGGGAGGATCTGGCTGGAATAACGTGATCCTTCCACGCGCTATGTCCACCCGGGGAAACCCCGCCCCGTCAGATGAAAAGAAGGGCCTGCACACTCCCCAAGCATGAAGGAGGCTTGGGTTTCAGTGCGGGGCCCTCCCGGGGCTGGCAGAGGGAAAGCAGAACCCCAGTACTGGACCCCTAGTGTAGGAGCACTGGGTGATAAATAATGGGAAAAAACCGTGGGATAAAAATATATACAATTAAAAAATTAATTCCCCTCAGCTTAGTTTTCTGTGATTACTTGGTGTGTGCGTCCAATTAATGTCCACGACGTGTGAACTTAAACCTTATAGAAGAGACTGGATGTCTGGTCTTCTAATACAGAAGTGGTGGCCCTAATATTTGTAGATTAAACTTGAACTTCATCAATAATTATATTAATATTAAATTATTGATCATAATTATTGATGGCATGTAAACCAGACAAAATTTCGCTCACTCTTTCTTCCAACAACTACATAGTCACAAAGACATACCATAAACAAAATGAGCCTCACAGTTGGTGTAGAAATCTAGGCTTTCTTCGGAGCATCGTGGTTTATTCTCCTGATTGCCTGCAAACATCTTTTGTTTTTCACGGTCCTTTCCGGTGGCAATTAAAAAAACTTTTTATCAGGCCCCCAACGGGCCGTACAATGGACCACACAGGGAGTGAACCATCTGTTTCGCTAAATCCTATTCCAAACTTGCAAAACAATAGGTAAAATGCGCTGTTTCTTGCTACACAATCCCATAATGCAATGTGAGGAAGCTTAAACATTGACGTCATGAAAGATTGTTGTTGGGTTCTGTGGGTTTGCGTGCAGATTGGTGTTTTTCTCCTCCCCTTTAGTCCTTGCAGGGTGTGACAGGCTGGTGCTGCGCCAACTGCCGCTCATCAGGATCAATCAAGGAAGCAGCTTAAACGAGGAGCGGTTACCATCAGCAGAGGCCCGATGGTTAAATTCAACCAAGGTGTAATCAGGCCAACTCTAGTCACTTTCGTTCTCCAAGAACTATTACTTACCCAAGTCTGTGTTTCTTCCTCGCAGTTCCTCCAACAATTCCAGTTCTCGGTCCTTCCGTGCCTTCCTTGTTGCTGAACTCCTCGTTAATCAGTGTCTGGTCTCATGGAATCATTCCTCAATTTCTCTGTGCTGCTCCCTGACTGCCCTCTTAGAACTTGTCTGTCTGTTCACTCTTGAGGCACGTCCTCCACCGGTCACCACCTGCAAAAGAAAGAGGGAAACCCACTGTATGTGGGTTGTGTTCGCTCAAAAGTCTCCTAAAATCATGACATGAATATGCTTTCCATTGTAGCTTAGTGTGTTGCTTCTGGAAGGTAAACCTCCAGTCTTGAGTCATTTGTAGCCTTTAAAAGGTTAAAAGGTATCTCTCTACTTAGTGTCATGATGTTGTAAGCCTTTATATCTACATGCAGAACAAAACAGAGAGACCAGTAATACAATTAGAAAAGGTTTTATTTGACGGAACGCGAGAGCCGGGAGCACTGCAGGAGAAAACGGATGTAAGGACCATTGATGGATGGAAGATGGGATGCCAGGGCGGAAAAGCTAGGAGTCCAGGATGTCTGCAAGAACTTCCAGCTGGGTTTCTATAGACGTGTGATGGTGTAATCCGGGAGCGAGGAGAAGGCACAGAGGGTGGGCGGGCAGAGCACGGAGATGGAGCATGAATCACGGAGGGACTAACCAGAATGAGCAGAGCTTCTTGAAAAGCAGGAGAACGGATCACAAGGAGATTGCAATGAGCAACACCTGGGAGGAACCCATAGTGTAAGATTACCAAACGGTTTTCAACACTCAGGCACTGAAGATCTGACAGCCAGCTCCTTATGTCCTCCATTGGTGATAAGCTCAATGAGCTGCCACTGTGAAGGTGCAGCAGGTAGGCTCCACCCTCGGCTAGATGGACAGGTCCTCAGCTCAGCCGGGACCTCTGGTGGCAGTCTCCAGACTGGTTTAGAAAGCAGCAGGATGCAGACAGATAGAGAAACACCCTAGACTCTTAACACTTAGCTTGTGTTCATCTTGCCCACAGCATGGTTATTTTTGACAGATAGAATTTTGTATGTAGGTCAAACAATTGAACATCTGCCCAGAGCACCACATGTTTGCTGTGTTCCTTACATGGTTTTCTTTCAAGAATGGTTTTCTGCTTGCAGCTCGTCTATAAAGCTGCTTTTTGGAGTGCACGACTATTAGTTCTCCTCTTGTTCTCCTTGAGTTGTGCGTTTCTGCAGCTCCTCCAGACCGATGACTTCTTGGCTGCTTCTCTGTTAATGCTTGCCTTACATGAAGATGTTTACTGACAGGTTGACCTGTCTACTACTTAGGTGATTTCTGAAGACAGTTGGTTACGCTGAATTTTGTTCCTGGATCTTTGATAACAGGGGGCTTAAATCCTTGCCACTCTTTCTTTTACACAAATCTGAATACCATTTTCCACTCCCTACTTTGTGTTAACCTACAGTATTACATTCCTTTAATATACTCTTTGTGGTTATGATGAGAAAAAATGTGAAAAAGATGAAGGGGTATATGGATAACTTTGCAAGGCAATGTAAGCAAGATAATTTAAAACAATAATTTTCACGATTCATTACAGATATTTTCCTTTACCGAATGCAATACAGAAGCAACGTTTCAATGCAAGAGGGAATGGCAGACAACCTGTCAGGGTAAACCCAGTCTCCCTCTCCCCAGAGTGCAGTCTCGACCCAATTGGCTACACAACAGCCGAGAAGCAGGGCCATGATAATGATATGATAATTAGGAATAAAACAGGGTTGAAACTGAACGTGGCGCTGGATGCATAATCATCTGGTGTATGCTAATTCAAGACATGTGAAGCATGGTAATTTGATAGTATTTTGTATTCAGCAGAGTAATCCCCATTTTCCAGATGAAACCCCACCCCGTGCCCCAGTATTTGAAGTTTTTTTTGCATACCTCAGCACTGTCAAGATGTCAGGAACATAGTGTTTTCTGGACTGCACATAAAAGCAAAAACAACACCTTCTCATCTTTCTTTAAAAAGAAGAATTTTACATTATTTTAACTCTGCAAAAAGTTGGATTCAGAGTTGACCATCTATAAACTCCAGTAACAATGGAACAATGAACATTTTGCTGTTGTGATATTGTTTTCTGATTAATTTGAATCTAAATGAAAGTCTGATTGCAACCTAACTGATTGAGTTCATTCTATTTTTTAGGCAGCTTTTTAAACTTTTCCATATGCCATTAACTTTCAAAGGTGGAATAATGTGTTATGGTGTCAGTCGTGACACAGATAGGTAGGTTTTGGCTATGAATAATTATAAATAATTGCTTTGAGTTATTAAGATTAATAATTCTATGTCAAAATTACCAAGTTTGTGTCACAACATAATGGTTCCCCGGAGTTAGGGCAATAACATGAACACCTTTACTGTACATGAATGGGAGTAATACTCTAAAATATACACCCCATTAAGGTAAACAGCTTTACTGCACACGTAAAGGAATAATGTACTTGTCTTTATACCATGGTCTGGGTGAATACTCGATTCTGATTGACTGGAGGGTGTAGGGATAAAGGGATAATGCCTGACGAGGTGTCCATTAACAGAAATTAATGGACAGCGCGGAGGCGTGAACCGTCCTCCGTGAACCGTCCTTCGCTGGAAGAAGAAGAAAACACAAATCTAATAAAGCGGGTGACAAGCTATGGTGATGAGCCAAGGAATGCTAGTGGCTAGCCTCTCCATGCTAATGGACAGCAGAGAAAGTAGTCATTCCAGTGGGTGGTTAGCCTAGACATGCTAGTCTCTAGCCTATCCAATGCTATTCCCAGCCTATCCAATGCGATCACTAGTGAGCTGTCTCCTTCTCAGTTGTCAGCGGCGGCCTCTCAGTTGCCAGCGCGGGTGTCTTAGTTACCGATGCTAGCCTATCGATAGTCGGATCAGTTGCTGGCTTCGGAATGGATATAGCCTCCTGCGGCAGGGAAGTAGTCTTAATTTTGGCCAAAATACTGCGCCATAGAAGTACCGCCTTCAAACTCGCCAACTTGAATCCAGACCTTGAAGACGAGCACACTTTTAAGTCTTTGTTCCTTTGTAACCTCCATGAGACTGTACTGTATTATGTAACTATGCATTGCAGGACAAGGAACTTCAGCATGACGCAGGTTCGTAGATACCTGTGTCCGTCCAGACATGGAAGGGGGAGGAGCCAAAGCCAGAGTGTTAAACATTCAGGAACGAAACAGATATAAATGAAAGTGGAAACCCAGCTCCCCAGTCCTACAACAGAACCAGGGAGGTGGTAACCAGTGGCAACCAAAACCCAAGCCACCAGATAAGAGACAGAAACCTTTCCACAATGCAAAACAAAGAGGTAACATTAATAAAGGTTTTGACCACTCCAAGGAAGTGCTAACTATGCAAGACTTAGACATGATCTGCAGGTATTTTGTCACTATATTAATGGAGCTTGTCACTAACAGTAACAGTGAGCTGTTCCAGACTGACATGCAGAAATGTGTCGAACCACAACCAAGGGAGACAGTGACTAATTTCTAATGCATTTATTCTGTTTATCCCTTTTTCCTAAAGTTTGAATACTTAAAATTATAAAGGTTAAAAAGCAGCATTATAATGGTGTTAAGATTTTGGTTAAATGTAAATACATTTATTTTATTTAGCTCTCTACCCAGACTTGCCTTTGCCTGTCCTGACACAAACCTTACAATGAGGTTGAACTTTGAACTCTTTTCCTGCCCACAGGAACCAGTGACTTTGTTTCCAGATAACATGGCTACAAGGACCAATCTTTAGTTCCAAAGACGGTGGACTGCACCACAATCTTCAGAACTACAAAGGGGAATGTTGGATACACAGCCATGGTCACTGGACCAAAAACCTACTGATATGTGTGACAACACAGTAAACACTGATCGTGTTCAATAAGACAATCTAAACTTATATTTTACAGCCAAGAAACCCTAACATCTGCTTTTCCACTTAAGTGAACCCTTACACAAGTAGGATTTAAAAAAAAAAATATTACATTTGCATAAGTGGACATTACTCTTGGTAATTAGTTTCCCCATTAGCCATCCGCTGCCATTTGGCTCCATTCTCTATAAAATCATCTACTTTGGTGAAGTTATGGGTTAGTGGTTAGATCAGAACAATCTGAAGGTTTTGGTTTTTATTCAATATTTCTCCTGCCATATTTATATGTGTCCCTTAACTCCCAGTTGCCAATCTATATGTGTATCAGTGTGTGAATCTGTGCACATTTGTCAGTGTGATTGGGTGAATGTGGTAATACTATAAAGCACTTTTGTGGCCAGTAGGACCCTTGAAACTATGCATTTGCCTTACAAGTATATTTTTCACAATAGTTCAGTATTTGTATGACCTATGAGGGTATATGCTCATTAAAGTGGCTTCACCTTGGGTATCATTTCATTTAGTCACATAATACTATCTCAGATCTTTGTGTTACATTATTTTCCCACTTATTTTGGTCGTAGATCTTGTTAGGGCCTGCTCAATTTTTTAAAACATGAATACAAAGTACTTTCACTAGTCACCTCTGGGCTTGAGTGAGAACATTTAAATAGAGCCTATTTGACAACACAAGTTAGGGTAAAACATCTCAAAAAGCAACGCAACATTCCCAATCCCCCCAAAGTCAATAACCAGTGAGAAACATAGCCCCACATATATCAGTCTGAAACGGTTTAGAAGCTGATTCGACGGGGTAAGCCGTATTGCGTCATTTCCTGTTGTCACTGTTGCGCTCCCTGTAAACTGTTTGGTGTTCAGAGTCTCTTGAATTGATCTTATTTTCTCTCTGCTGAGCCCTTTCTAAGTTATTTTAACACACAAGCACACTAAAACACACGTTTTGTGGTGGTGTACTTTACATTTTGGGAACTCCTTGTGTTTCACACAGCTTTTCTTGGGGTGGTAAGGTCTCGCTAGCTCAGTTAGCTTAGCTTCATTGCGGCTATGGCTACTCTTCTCTCTCCTGTCTCTAACTCTTCTCTTCTCTCTTGCTCTCTCTGTCAGATGTTTAGTTACTTCCCTGCTTCCTTTAGTGATAATGGTAACTGTAATAAATGTAATATTTTTGTAGTTTTGGAGGCGAGGGTATCAGAATTAGAAGCACGGCTCCGCGCTGTTGAAAAACCAGCAGATAGCCGAAGCCCATTAGCCAGCGCGGAGCCAACAAGGATAGAACCCCATTGCTGTCCTCCGGTAGAGCCCGCGCAGCCGGGACCTCAGGCTGGTTGGGTGACTGTACGTAGGAAGCATAGTTCTAGGACCCAGCCCCCGGGCCACCACCAACCGGTCCGCGTTTCTAACAGATTTTCCCCGCTCAGCGACACACCAGCTGAGAAGCTGACCCTGGTAATTGGCAGCTCCATAGTCAGAAATGTGGCATTAGAGACACCATTGACCATAGTCAAATGTTTGCCAGGGGCCAGAACGGGCGACATCAAATCCTACCTGAAACTGCTGGCTAAAGATAAGCGTAAATACAGTAAGATTGTTATTCACGCTGGCGGTAATGACACCCGGTTACGCCAATTGGAGGTCACTAAAATTAATGTTGCTTCGGTGTGTAAGTTTGCCAAAACAATGTCAGACTCTGTAATCTTTTCTGGTCCCCTGCCTGATCGGACCAGTGACGACATGTTTAGCCGCATGCTGTCATTCCATCAATGGTTGTCTGGGTGGTGTCCTGCAAACGATGTGGGCTACATTGATAACTGTAGAACTTTTTGGGGAAAACCTGGTCTGATCCGGAGAGACGGCATCCATCCCACTTTGGATGGAGCAGCTCTTCTTTCTAGGAATATGGCCGAATTTATTAGTCCTCCAAAACACTGACAACCCAGGGTCCAGACCAGGAAGCAGAGCTGTAGTTTAACCCACCTCTCTGCTGCTTCTGTACTGTTACCCCCCTATTACTCTATAGAAACAGTGTCTTGCCCACGGCCAAAATTAAATGGATTAAAAGTTAAGCCAACAAAAGCAAATTATGGAAGTCTCATAAAAATAAATACAACTTTGACTGAACAGAAAAATAAATCTATTAAATGTGGTTTATTAAACATAAGATCTCTCTCCTCAAAGACTTTGTTAGTAAATGACTTGATTTGTGATAATCACATTGATTTCCTTTGTCTCACAGAAACCTGGTTGCAGCAGGAGGATTATGTCAGTATAAATGAGTCAACTCCTTCCAGTCATTTAAATTTTCACATTCCTAGAAATACTGGGCGAGGAGGAGGAGTTGCAACCATTTTTCATTCTGATTTACTAATTAGTCCCAGACCAATTGATAGCTACAGTTCTTTTGAACATCTAACCCTTAATTTTCCTCATCCAAGTTGCAAAACATTAAGACCATTTTTGTTTGTGGTTTTGTATCGTCCACCAGGCCCTTACTCTCAATTCTTGGATCAGATCTCACATTTTTTATCTGATTTAGTATTAAATACTGATAGGGTTATTATAGTGGGGGACTTTAATATTCATGTGGATACTGAAAGTGATAGCCTAAATGCAGCCTTTAGTGCTATTTTAGACTCAATTGGCTTTACTCAAAAAGTACAGGGATCGACCCACTCGGGCAAACACACTTTGGACCTTGTACTGACATACGGTATTGAGTGTGAACAGTCCACCCACATAACCCGGTCCTGTCTGACCACTTCTTAATAACTTTTGAATTTACTTTAACTGACCATCTTAAATCTGAAAGAAAATTTCATTATAGTAGAGCTTTATCAGACAATGCTGTAACAATTTTTAAAGAATCTGTTCCATTCTTACTTTCCTTAGTGTCTCAGGGTAACACAGTGGATGGCAGCAATTCTATCTCTAACCCTTCAGAAATTGATGATCTGGTTCACAGCGTTACGTCCTCATTGCGTTTGACATTAGATAGTGTAGCCCCCTTAAAAAAGAAAGTGGCTAGCCATAGGAGGCTGACTCCTTGGTTCAACGCAGAGTTGCGTACTTTAAAGCAGAATACTAGGAAGTTGGAGAGAAAATGGCGCTCTACACACCTGGAGGATTCCTATTTAACCTGGAATAACAGTCTGCTGCTGTATAAAAAGACCCTTCGACAAGCTAGAACAGCATATTTTGTTTTGATTCAGTCGAGCTTTCGGAATTATCAAAAATATTAGCCTCATCTAAACCTTCAACTTGTATGTTGGACCCAATTCCAACCAAATTATTTAAAGAAGTGTTCCATTTGGTTCCTGGCCCCATTTTGGATATGATGAATCTATCCTTAGTAAACGGATATGTACCACAGGAATTTAAAATAGCTGTAATTAAACCTTTACTCAAGAAACCTTCCCTTGATCAAGATGACTTAGTGAATTACAGACCTATATCTAACCTTCCTTTCTTATCCAAAGTCCTTGAGAAAATTGTTGCTAATCAAGTCTGTGAGCATTTAAACAATAACGAGCTGTTTGAAGAGTTTCAGTCAGGTTTTAGAGCTCATCATAGCACTGAAACAGCACTGGTGAAGGTTACTAATGATATTCTCATGGCCTCAGATAATGGACTTGTGTCTGTTCTGGTTTTGTTAGATCTCAGTGCTGCTTTTGACACAGTCGATCATAATATTCTCTTAGAAAGGCTTTGAACATGTTGCAGGGATAAAAGGAACAGCACTAGGCTGGTTTAAATCATATTTGTCTGATAGATTCCAGTTTGTTCATCTAAATGATAAATCTTCTTCACTCTCAAGAGTTACTTGTGGAGTTCCACAGGGTTCTGTGCTTGGACCAATTCTGTTCACCATATATATGCTCCCAATTGGTAGAATCATTAGACAGCATGGGATAAATTTCCACAGCTATGCAGATGATACACAACTATATTTATCCATTAATCCTGATGAACCCAGTCAGTTAGGTAGATTACAGGCATGTCTGGAAGACATAAAAACATGGATGACCCTAAACTTTTTGCTTTTAAATTCTGACAAAACAGAAGTTGCTGTCTTTGGACCAGAAGTTCTTAAACAGAAACTGATTAGTCAATCACTTCATCTGGATGGCATTAAATTGGCCCCCAGTAATAACGTAAAGAACCTCGACGTTATTTTTGACCGAGACTTGACATTTAAATCCCATATTAAACAGGTTTCTAGGATTTCTTTCTTTCACCTCCGGAATATTGCTAAAATTAGAAACATCCTGTCCAGGAGTGATGCTGAGAAACTAGTCCATGCATTTGTTACCTCAAGGCTGGACTACTGTAATTCTTTACTATCAGGTAGTCCACAAAATGCCATTAAAAGCCTTCAGTTGATCCAAAATGCGGCAGCAAGAGTTTTGATGAATATTAAAAAGAGAGATCACATTTCTCCTGTTTTAGCTTCCCTTCATTGGCTCCCTGTTAAATCCAGAATAGAATTTAAGATCCTTCTTCTTACATACAAAGCCCTTAATAATCAAGCTCCATCATACATCAGAGATCTAATTGTTCCTTATGTTCCTAACAGAGCCCTTCGCTCTCAGACTGCAGGTTTACTTGTAGTTCCTAGGATTTTTAAAAGTAGAATGGGAGGCAGATCTTTTAGTTATCAGGCTCCTCTCCTGTGGAACCAGCTCCCAGCTTTAGTCCGTGAGGCAGACACTCTGTTTACTTTTAGGCCAGGCTTAAAACTTTCCTTTTTGATAAAGCTTATAGTTAGAGTGGCTAAGGTCATCCTGAGCTATCTCTGTAGTTATGCTGCTATAGGCTTAGACTGCTGGAGGACAGACTTACCAATTTTCTTCACTCTGCTACTTCCTTTTCTCCTACTACTCTCCAGTTGTAATACAGTACATTCTGTTATTTCGACTGTTAACTTTGTTTTCTCTCAGTGTTTTTCTCTCCATAGAAGATATACCTGGTCTGGTATCCTGCTTGGCTGCAATGCCCTGTTGGACGGGGGGCATCGACTGGGATGATCCCCCCAGTAACTGAACATCCACTGTGTCCTGTTATTAACTTTTTACTTTCTGTAACATAGAAAGTTCTCTTATATCAGATCTTCTGTTCCTTCTGTGTTTCTGCTCTGTCTTCTCAAACCCCCAGACGGTCGTGGCAGATGGCCGCTCCTACTGAGCCTGGTTCTGTTGGAGGTTTCTTCCTGTTAAAGGGGAGTTTTTCCTCTCTACCATCGCTACATGCTTGCTCAGTATGAGGGATTGCTGAAGGATTGCTGTGGTTGGAAAGTCTGCATCAACGGGGCCCAACCTCACGCCAATGACTGACGCAATCTGCTGGGATTCCTTAAATAGGAAACTTTTTAACTGATTGGAATGTTTGTATAAATGTATTGAAATGACTTCTTGTTAAGTGCCTTGAGATGACATCTGTTGTGAATTGGCGCTATATAAATAAACTGAATTGAATTGAATTTAATTTCTTTCCCTGTGGGACTACAAAACACAGCGATAGTCCTCATCCTGAACAGTGTTCAGCATTCCCCTTATTGGTCGGCCTACCAACATTTTTCCAAGAGTGCATTAGAAACTCATTCAGGGAGTCAAAACATCTAAAGCACTGCATATCTTGTTTGTTTTAGTTAGGTCAGTGTTCATGTTTCAACAATAAGAAAGAAACTGTGCAAAGATGTCATTCTGGGAGAGTTTCATGGGAAAAACAGCTACAGACCAAAAATCACATTTGTGTTTTCAATCAATCAATCAATCAATCATAATTTATAAAGCGCTTTTCGTAAGAAAACATCTCAAACATCTCAAATTACTTTACAGATTAAAACTACCCCACATTAAACCACATTCCCATCCCTCCCCCACAGAATTAAAAACATGATCACAGTTATACCCCCCTCCCCCCAAACCAACCCTCATGCACATACACTTAAAAGCAACAATAAAAAGGACATTGGGCCGAGTACAGATTATCCAGGTAAGGAAACGCCATCAGAGGAGCCATCTGCACCGGCAGCAGCACATCAGCAGCAGCAGCCAAGGCACCGACACAGGGCAACCAGTGGAGGAAAGGCCAAGACCCCTACCTCAACCCAAGCGCTACCTGGAGAGCACCCAGGCAGCCACAGCCGAACCACCACTCCCGAGGCAGAGGACTCCCACAGAGGAAACACGGGAAGGAAGAATAAAATAACAGGTTAAGATATAAAAATAACTTGGATAAATATAAGATTAAATAGTAAAACATTGATCAAGTTTAATCAATTAAAACATACAGAGCAATTAAACAGACAATAATAAATTGTAATCAGTGAAAAGCTAGGCTAAAAAGGTGAGTCGTGAGCCTGCTGTTAAAAACATGAACATTCTCTGCTACCCCGAGGTCCTCCGGCAGCCTGTTCCAAAGGTTTTATACGCCCCCCCAAAAAAAACATCCTGATGATCCACAAACCCTCTGGGTGAAATACTTGCTAGTTGTAGCGTGATGGTCTGGGGCTGCCTTGCTGTTTCAGGAACTGGACGTTTTGCTGTCATTGAAGAAGCTCATTTCAGCAGCATGTATGCGGGATTTTGTTTTACCAGTCATGATTCATATCCTATGACCTTAGGTGAGGGTCAGAACATCGATATTGGCTCAGCTCTTTCTTCACCACAACAGACCAGAGCAGCGACCACATCACTGTAGACAAAATCCCAATCCATCTATCTATCTCCTGCTCCGTCTTAGCATAGTTAATGAACAAGGCAGAGGCTGATCGCCAATCCCGTTTGCTAAAACTGAGTTAGGATTTCATCGTGCCTACACAACACTTGTCATTACAGTTCATAATGCCCTAGACCACAACAGGACAACACTGCATGATTAATAGCCCTTGTTTAGCCCCATCCTAACTCCCATTCACCTAATAAAGCTCAGACAACCTTTCGTCATTTTTTAAACTCTGGTTAAATTTGGAACCTGTTAGTCTCTTGAACCTGCCAAGCCATGCAGATTAAACTGGTTTTCAAAATAAGAAGGACCAGAGTTGGCAATATGAATCACATACAAACGGCTCTAGAGCAGCCAAGTATGAGTGGTATCTTAAAATAGCTACAGAACGACACACAGCAGTTTTGTGCTGTGTCATCCTCAGCCACTTGCCAAATAAGGAAGGGAATTACTACCGACTCATCAGACTGTGCAAAAACCCTTACATAAGAGCTGCCCTTGGCAGGACTGCACCAGAACAGAGACAGGTCACTAACATTTCCCTGGCAGATAAATTAAGAAATGATTTATCTAATCGAATTGTTGCTCGCTATTATGTAAGATAATTCAATTTAAAGTATTTTAAAAGGTTTTCCTGCTACTATTTAAAGGATGGAAAGTCACTGACTAGGGTTTTGATGATTAGCATGAAAGCATCTCAAGTTCAAAAACAAAACAAAAAAGAAACAGGCCCACACATTGATTTGTTTATCTTTCTGTTTGTTTCGGTGACCATGTTTAAGCCACTTACAAGGTCTATTCCTGCTACTGTTGATTGGGGCACATAGGTGCTTATATAAGCTTAAGGAGCTGAACTGCTGTGAGCAGACACAACAACAGAGAAATGTGTGGATATTTGTGTGTGAAGAGTCAGCCTGACCTCATGTAATGACATTTAAACAGAACACGGGGCCAGAAGACACCCACATTATGAACTCTTCATGCGTCACAAGTAAAGTATATACACACTGACTTTCCATTTCTCGCTGGAGTCCTTTCACTCTCGGAGACATAATCATACAGAACGATCAGCTGAAAATGACAGAAAACGGTGTGTACACGTGCGGGCGCACAGTCACGTTCTGCTGATGGAAATTGACTTGGATGAATTAGCACATATAGCAGGCATGCACGCACAAGCCCATCACTGCCTGTAGAAATGGTGCAAGAGGTTCCGATGATTAGCCATTAACACACGAATCACAGCCGTTCATTTAAACACTCCGTGTCTGTCTGGATGCAGGCTAAACATATGGACACAGGGACCGAACTCTGGTCTTAATCAATACACAATAATTTATATTTAGGAGTTTGTTTGGGGTCAGGTCTGAAATCATATAATGGTTCAGGGTAAACTGTAGGACTAGACACTATCAACGTTTGGGATTTTGAGTTTAGTCATTTCGTTTTTCTATTTTCTTGTATTTCTGCTCCTTACTTGGTTTTAGTACTTTCTTTACATTAGCATGTTATAAAGTTTACAAAGACTTTTCTGGGTTTAGTGAGTTCTCCCAATTCAGTCAAATGGTCATCAACTCTAATTCAGTGAATTAGACACAGGTTCTTCACCTGAGTAGTCATTTCTCCTCAATGTTCAATCTTCTGGTCTCATTCTCTGGTTGCTAGTTTCCTCAGCTGTCAACCTGTCATGATTCCTCACTTGTGGTTCCTCCTGTCACCGGCTCTGTTCTGGTCCTACGTTTTTATGTTGTTCTTTTGAATCACTCTGCCTGCCGCCTGCTTGCGTCTTGAGATAGTTAAGAGTTGAACAGACAAATGAAGGAATTGGAAAAGTGTGAGTAAAGTCACCCCATGGAAATAAAAGAAATACACAGATGTTTGATGTATTGCATATATTTCAGCTTTACATTGCAGCTGTCATGCATTTTTCCACAGCAAAACTCAAACTGTCCTTCCTTGAAAAAGAAGGATTAAAAATTAGAAATTGGGCACAGACATAAAGGTTCGGCAAGCTGTTTCACCAAACTAAAAGTTCTCTTTGCTAAATTCTTAAATCATGAGGGAATGGTTTCCAATAGGGAAAAGGTTTCCACTATATGGAATTGAAGGATTTCCTAAATCAAATCTGAATCATTATCACCCTCTCCACGAAGTAAACACATAAAACATATTCTCTCATTGTCTTCTCTCTTCGTCTTTTTTTCCCTTTACCCTACAAAGTACACCCAGTAGACCAAGTGATTTTGTGAGGTTGAGCTTGGTTCCTCTGGAGTTTTCTTCTTGTTAAAAGTGAATTGTTGTTTTCCACTGTCGTCTATGCTTTGCAAAGAATAGAGGAAATGGATTGAAGTAAAGATTTCATGCACTGGATGGAACTGGACCACACATAATTATCTTTAAAACTGACTTTGACTGTACTGAATTTAATTATTTGGATTCTATGTATTTTTACATGAACTGCAACAGGTTTTCTGTTATATTTAAGAGATTATTAGCATAGTTGTTTGAATATTATTTCTCCTCTGACCTTGCATATGTTTGCAATGTAAATCAATTTTTTTATGTGTTGCCTGCTGCAGCGCGGAAACTCACACTGCTCAGATAGGACAAAGGAGATTAGATCCATTTTCTCCAAATAGAATGACACAAAAGCCCACTCAGAAACTCAGCTTTATTATTCCAGGAAGCTCCAACATTAGATGCTTTTCTGAGCCCATGAATGCATGGCATCACTGTCTAATCCATCTGCATCCCATCCTTTTTCTGTTATGTCATCCACATGCAGTCAGCAAGCTTCTGTGATCCAACTGTCTAAATAAAGACAGAGAAACCTTGGCAGGACTTCCATAAAGAAAGCCACCTGCAGGTATAGGGCCTTGCAAAAGTATTCACACTTGTGCATGTTTTATTACATGGCAAACCACAAGCTTTTTCTATTTTTCTAGGATTTTATGAGAAACAAACCACAAAGTTGCAAATAGTTGTGAAGAACTTAACACATCATATCACACCGAATTCATCGTCCCTGCTGTGAAACATGGTGGTGGCAGTTACTTGCTTGAAGGATGCTTTCTATCAGCAGGGACAGGGACGTTGAAGGGCAGATAGATGGAGCTAAATACAGGGTACTCCTAAATAAAAACTTGTTAGAGGCTGAAGAAAGCTCAACCAAAACATATTCCTGTGGCTGTGAATATGAATGCACATCACACTTTTTAGATTTGTTTGAGAGAAATGTTGAAAACAACATGTGATCCTGTTTAAACTTCCCAATTTCCCACTACTTTGTGCTGTTCTATCCATCCATCCATCTTCTATCAGGGGTCGTGTCGAGGGGGCAGCAGCAAAAGCAGGGAGACCCAGACTTCCCTCTCCCCAGCCACCTGGGCCAGCATTCCCAGGCCAGCCAAGAAACATAATCCCTCCAGTATGTCCCGGGTCATCCCCTTGGCCTCCTCCCGGTAGGACATGCCTGGAACACCTCACCAGGTAGGCATCCTGACCAGATGCCCGAGCCACCTCAACTGACTCCTCTCGATGTGGAGGAGCAGCGGCTCTACTCTGAGCCCCTCCTGGATGATTGAGCTTCTGACCCTATCCCTAAGGGAGAGCCCAGACACCCTGCAGAGGAAACTCATTTAAGCTGCTTGTATCCGTGATCTCGTTCTTTCGGTCACTACCCACAGTTCGTGACCATAGATGAGGGTAGAAAAGTAGATCGACCGGTAAATCGAAAGCTTCGCCTTTTGGCTCAGCTCTGTCTTCATCACGACAGACCGGTACAGCGCCTGCATCCCTGCAGATGCCTTACCAATCCGCTTATCGATCGCCCGCTCCATTTTTCCCTCATTCATGAACAAGACCCCAGATACTCCTCTACTTGGGGTAGGACCCCACCCCCCACCAGAAGGCGGCACTATACCCTTTTCCGACTCAAGACTATGTTCTCTGATTTGGAGGTGCTGATTTTCATCCCAGCTTCTTCACTCTCGGCTGCGAACCGCTCCTGAGAAAGCTGTAGATCATGTCATGATGAAGCCAACAGGACCACACCATCTGCAAAAAGCAGAGATCCAATCCTGAGGCCACTGAAATGGAGTGTTCCACCACGAGGACCAAAACCACATTGTTCCTCCTGAACCCGAGGATCGACTATCCGTCTGCCCTCCTCTCCAGAACCCCTGAATAGACCATACCAGGGAGGCTCAGAAGAGTGATCCCCCTGTAGTTGGAACACACTCTGTGGTCCCCCATTTTAAATAGGGGGACCACCACCCCGGTCTGCCAATCCAAGTGAACTGCCCCCGAAGTCCACACAACATTGCAGAGCCGTGTTAACCAACACAGCCCCACAACATCCAGAGCCTTAAGAAACTCAGGGGAAATCTCATCCACCCCCGGAGCCTTGCCACCGAGGAGCTTTTTAACCACCTCGGTGACTTTGGCACCAGCGATTGGAGAGCCCGACCCAAAGTCCCCAGGTTCTGCTTCTAGATTGGAAGGCATGCCGGTAGGATTGAGGAGGTTTTCAAAGGATTCCGACCGAAAACTTCTCGCGTCGAGGTCAGAAGCACACTATCCCCACTGTAAACAGTGTTGGTGGCAGACTTGGGCGTGAGGTGACATCTCCCACACCCACGTTTTTGCCGCAACAGGCACCAACCACCTTACAGCCACAGCTCCGGTCAGCCTCCTCGACAATGGAGGCACAGAACATGGCCCACTCGGACTCAGTGTCTCCCGCCTCCACCAGGACGTGTTCACAGTTCTCCAGGAGGTGAGAGTTGAAACTCATTTTGACAGGAGACTCTGCCAGACGTTCCCAGCAGACCCGTTTGGGCCTGCCAGGTCTGTCCGGCATCCTCCCCCATCATCAGAGGTGACTCAAACCAGGTGGTGGTCAGTGGACAGCTCTGCCCCTCTCCTAATTCTAGTGACCAAAACATGCGGCCGCAGATCCGATGAAACGACAACCAAGTCGATCATCAAGCTGCGGTCAAGTGTGTCCTGGTGCCAAGTGCACATATGGACACCTTTATGCTTGAACAATAACAAAACACCGTTCGGGTTCAGATCGGGAGGGGCGTTCCTCCCAACCACATCTCTCCAGGTCTCTCTGACATTGCCCATGTGAGCGTTGAAGTCTCCCAGCAGAACAAGGGAGTCCCCAGGAGGAGCACTCTCCAGCATCTCCTCCAAGGACTCGAGGCAGAGACACAAAAAGCAGCCAAAACCCATTCCCACACCTGAAAGCGGAGGGAGGCCACCCTCTCGTTCACCAGGGTAAACCTCAACGTGCAGGCGCTGAAATGGGGGGCAACAAGTATGCCCACCCCAGCTCGGCGCCTCTCAACGGGGGCAAATCCAGAGTGGAATAGGGTCCAACCCCTCTCGAGGAAACGGGTTCCAGAGCCAGACCCATGCATCGAGGTGAGTCAGACGATTTCCAGTTGGAACCTCTCAATCTCGCTTGCCTCCTCGGGTCCTTCTCCACCAGAGAGGCGACATTCTACATCCCTACAGCCAACTTCTGCAGCCGAGGATCGGACTTTGTGCTGTTCCATCAAATCAAATCAAAATCCAAAAACATTGTTGATAATTCCAAGGTGAGAAAATGTGGAAAAGTTAAAGCAGTATAAAGACTTTTATAACTTAGTTCTTTGGTTGTATGTTCTGCAAATAACTGATTCAAGTATTACCTATTTATCAATAATTATTTTTAACATGTCAAAGAAAGGCAGCATGATGAGTATTGTGATGTTAGAGATGATACTTTCATGAGGATCAGATCAGAGATGACTGCAGCAGCAGTCTCAGATGAAAGGAACAATTTTAATTAAAGCACTCCAGCTTTGAATATATTTTTGAACCACTAAAACACTGTAAATTATATATTTATCGTGTACTTTGTATGTAATTGTTCATATTTGGTGAAACAGGATTAAAATTTCCCCGCATTAAAAAGATAGGGCGCCAACTATGGGTATAATTCACAGAAAACAAAAGGAACATCTCCAAAAAATGACTTTCAGTTAATACAAGGTGCCAACGCTTTGTAGTTTATCAGGGCCATTAAAGCTTACAAACTCAGGAGGATTAATTGCCTTAAATGATCTTAAGGGCATAGAAAAGAAAAGCCAGAGACATCCCTACCATGACACTGCCTGGTGAATTGTATTGTGTAGAGGAATGGGGGTGTGGGGGGGGGGGGGGGGCAAAGTAGGTTAAGAGGAAGGGAAGAGGAAGGCGGAAGAGCTGAAAAATTAAATGCAAAGCTGTTGGGTCTTTGAGGGGAGGATTAGTATTGAGTCTTTGCACATTTACAGTTGAATATTAAGTCGAGGATATCTGGAGCATTATAATAAGCATTTATAGATTAATACACAAAAGTCTCAACATAGTTATTGTGTAACTGTTTATTGTCAATATGAGATTGGTTAGCTGGCACAGTTTTGTTGCTGTCTCTTCAGCATTGTATGGATATTACAAAACATACAACAAGCCTTTGCATTTTACTTCTGCGTGTTAAATTTTTTTATGTTTAATTTAGCTTTCATTTTTTATATCTCAATGGGGGAAGTAAATAATTAACATGATCGACTAGAGTTCTTTGCCTGATAGATTCATTTTCATATAAAGTCTCTTGCTGTTGTAATACAAACTATTACAGCATACTTACAACCAGTAAGACATCACTTACTTTTCCTGGTTGGGTGCTTTTAATTTTCCATGTTTGTGTATGCTCAACAAAAAAAGCACTTTTCCTTGATAGTGTTTTACAGACTCAACATGTTATAGTATTGATGAGTAAATTCAGATGTATTTATAAAGTTATTACAGTATATAGAATATTGCATAAACATAGTGGGTAAGACAATGACAAATCAGTAATTATTTTAAACTGGAGCTACAAACCTTAGACTTTATGTTCCATAAAGTCTGATGTAACCGGAGCACAAAATATACATGCAGCAGCATGCCCTGCTAATCTATGCATTTCCAAGGCCAAAAACCTCAGTTCCCAGATGCAAAGCTAGTGATGTGCTGGGATCAAGATATCAGCATGTTTAAACCATAATGTTCACACTTTTAAACTGACTGGATTATTATTCTGAATAAGAAAAATTGTTAAATTATAATACTAGGATTAGAATTATTTTGTATAAAAAAGCCAAGTTTAGATCTGTGAGTAAAAAAAGTAAGCCTTTGTGGCTGGACCACTCAAGCCCAACCCCCTGTAAAGTAGAACTGTTTTATTCTTTATATCACTTTAATATTTTTAAGTACCCACATCTAAATACTGTTAGGCTTTAAACTCAATAAAAAATTTTTTATAAAGGTTACTACGAACATTATCCCTGTGTTTTTTCTGACCTCAGTCATAATTTGTAGAATAATTTCAACGGTAGGGCATTCAGCACCATGGACAGCGCATAATGCAAATAGCAGTCTCTTTTGATGAACTGGGAGGAGGGATGGGATTACAGATAAGAGGTTCACACATGTTGATTCAACTCTACCAATGAAGTTCGCAGGAAAAAATATTTATGTCAAACAACAATGGGAGAAGAGTCGCCTTACACTATTACACCCACAAACTGGATGGATTTGTGTCCAGAACTGTAGCTGCTGTTATCTGCAGTGTAGTTTTCTGCCAGGACCTCTTGGTTGTTTTTCTGATGAACACTTTCCTTACCACCCCTGTCGGTTTAGATTTAGAGCCAGATCTGGGCAGGATTCCAGGTGTGAAGAGAGTGATGTGTTCAAATGTTGTTGTATGACAGATGTCCACTTTAAACTTCTCCCCCACTTCCCTTCTGAACAGTCTACAGTGCTCTTTTGTATTCATGACGGTGTTAGTTCGCTGATGTTCTCTAACAAATCTCTGAAGCCTTCACAGAACAGCTGAATTTATACTGGGATTAAATTACACACAGGTGGACGTAATGTGTTGGTCTATATGTCTCTTTGTGTTGGTTTGTCACATAAAATAATCAAATTAATCAAATACATGTGGTTGTAACATTAACAAAACGTGAAAAGATTGAAAGGGTATTAATATGTTTTCAATGCACTGTAAATAATTCTGCTGGAGGGGGTGCGTATGTCAATATTTAAATTAGACACTATAAACAAAAAATGAAATTTTATGTTTTCATATTTTACATTTTTAAGTTTGAAACCTGATTTTTTTTTGTATGTAGGGTCCCCTTACAGAGAAGGAAAAAAAGCAGAAAAGAAAGATCACAAAACATGTTTTCATACGTCTACTTTAACACAGTTTTTGTTTAATTTGCCTTGCTTGTATGATTCTACCTGAACCTTACTCCCTGCTCTTCTAATTTTACCTCAGTGTGTCTGCTCTGAGCAAACAAAGCGCTGATCCTGTAGGAAAGTCAGCAGCTGGCTGCCAATCTAAATTTGGTCAGACCGCAAATGTGTATTTAAAAATAGTCTCCCCCCACCCACCCCTGCTTTCCATCCCTGTCACCCACCCACCTCCACCTGCTGAAAGACTCTGGGGACCAGAGCAGGGCGAACAAGACAATTATGAATTTCCTCCGCTGTAATTTCCTCATTCGGAGAGACGAAAGCCATGAAAGCATGACCCCAGCTGCGTGCGCACACATTCTTGTAGTTTATAATTTGTATGACTGTGCTGCAGGCCTAAGAGGCACATAAGCCTATACTTCCAGCTGTGTCTGAAAGGATTTTTCAGGCATGCACCATGACAGGGAGCAGGTGTTGCTACTTTTCTCTCCTGCTTCGCTCGTTCAGAGTCCCCGTTTTCTCCTGAGCTTGAGGAGACACTTTCACAGTCCTACATTCGGGAATCAGGAAAAATTAATATCCCTTTAACCATTTTGAATCCACAAACCTGCCCAAGTGTAACTTATTTATGAAGCAGAGTGAGGGCATTCTCTGTGAAAAGTGAAAATAGTAAACTTTACATGAAATAACCCTGAAAAATGAATGCCCCTTTCCTTGTAGCTTTTTCTCTCATGTTTAATTGAATTTGGTGGTATTCAAAGTCGACCTGAGAAAAAAAAATTCTTTAGGGAAACAACAAATCTTAATACCAGATTAGCTGTGACCACCAGCTAAACACCAGCATGACATTTGTATTATGACTTTAGATGCTTCCAAGAAAACAGGTTGTCCAGCTTGGAGTCAGAGGAAGTTATGTAACTGTTTCACAGCCATCAGGCTTAAGCTCTGCAAGGTAAAGTGACTGAAAGACATGCATTAGCAATGAGCAGAGAGGGAGGGCACAAGTTCATCACTGTTCTAGCTCCACTATTACAGGAAAATGTTGGTGTGAAGAAGAAACTGGGATCTTTTTTAATGTAAAACAACTCCAGGAAATCACATTGTATGATTTTTAAAGAATGTATTTGTATAATGATGCAGAAAATAAGTATTTGGTCAATAACTAAAATTCACCTCAGTGCAACCGTGGTTGGCAATGACAGAGGTCAAACATTTCCTGTAGGTCTTAACCAGGTTTGCACAGAATGTAGCTGGTATTTTGGTCCATCCTTCCATGCAGGTCTTCTCTAGGGATGTGATGTTTTGACTTTCAACTCCCTCCACAGATTCTTTTGGATTGAGGTCTGGAGACTGGCTAGACCACTCCAGTACCTTGAAAATGGTTTTTAAATGGCCACCCCTATGTTGCCCAGGCGATGTGTTTGGGATCATTGTCATGCTGGAAGATCCAGCCATTTTTCCTTTTCAATGCTCTCACTGATGGAATAAGGTTTTTGCACAAAATCTAATTTCCTTAATACTGATCTGTCGCCCTGTCCCCTTTGCAGAAAAGCAGCCCCAAAGCATAATGTTTCCACGCCCATGCTTTACAGTAGATTTGGCGTTCTTGGGATGCAACTCAGCATTCTTCCCCCTCAAAACATGGGGAGTGGCCTTTATACCAAAGATTTCTATTTTGGTCTCATCTGAACACATGACATTCTCCCAATCCTCCTCTGGATCATCCAGATGGTCTCTGGTAAACTTTAAACGGGCTTGGACATGTGCTGGCTTAAGCAGGGGGACCTTTAGAGCGCTGCAGGATTTTAATCCATTATGACGTAGTGCGTTACTAATAGCAACTTTTGTTACTGTGGTCCCAGCTCTCTTCGGGTCATTGACAAGTTCCCTCCCATGTAATTCTGTGCTGTTTGCTAACCATTCTCAAGATCATTGGTACCCCACAAGATGAGATCTTGCATGGAGCCCCAAGTCCAGAGAGATTACTATTTATTATTTTCTAATAATTGCTCCAACAGTTGATCTCTTCTCACCAAGCTGCTTGCCTATTGTAGATTGGCTCATCCCAGTCTTGTGCAGCTGTACAATGTTGTCCCTGGTGTCCTTGGACAGCTCTCTGGTCTTGGCCATGGTGGAAGTTTGGATTCTGACTGTTTGAATGTGTGGACAGGTGTGGACAGGTGTGTCTTATACAGATAACAAGTTCAGACAGGTGCCATTAATACAGGTAACAAGGGGAGGATAGAAGAGCTTCTTAAAGAAAAATTAACAGGTCTGTGAGGGGCAGAATTATTGCTTGTTTGTAGGTCCTAAATACTTATTTTCTGAACCATTATACAAATAAATTCTTTAAAATCATACAATGTAATTAATTAATTGTTTTGATTGTCTATGTATTATCTTTCTGTTGTTTCTTCTTCGTCTCTACAAGGTGACTTTGGGTTTTAGAAAAGCGCCCTCAAATAAAATGTATTATTATTATTGTCTTATTATATTTTTTTGTTGTCCATTTGTTAATTCTATGAACTAAAGTGCCACACCCAATATCTTAAATCATGTTTTCTTATATCTTTATATGTATATATGACATGTAACAGAGGTAGGGTGTGTGCTCAAGCAGAAGTTTGCAGTTTTGTCTCTTTTCGGTCACACATAACGAGCACTCCAAGTATTTCTTTGAGACAGCTGTGAAACTCTCCGAGCCAAGATGCAGACAAACGCTCTGGAGTTCACACTTCAATTATTTAGCCCACTCTGAGATCATACTTGCAAGTTCAAGTACAGAACCTTGCAAATGTGCATGCACACAAATACACACACATTAACCCCACACAGACACAAAAGTGCACACATTTGAGAAAAATAAAGTAAAAAATATATATGCAAAAGAACTCTGCAGAACAGGAATGGAAGCACACCAGACGTTGATTAATGAACCTTTGTTGTTGCTGCGTAACACCACAGCTGCTGCTATGAGGACTTCAGCACAAATCAAAAACAATATAGCCTAGTTGGTCCATTGCAGAGTCAGTGACCGGTCGCACGTGAGCAGGCACATATGCTTGTTCTCTCACTTGACTGCAAGCACCCTTTTCTCATGCAGAATAACACACACTACCCCCTGCCATCACAAGTTTTGTATCCAGCACACCCTTGGAAAGAAAACTCTGATCTAAAGAAGGATTGGTTTGTTTTGGGGATTTTTCAAGTAGCCCCCTGTGATCATGATTTTCTGTTTAAAACACTTTTAGATGTTTATAAATTAATTGCTACCATATTGCAACTTTTATTACTATAGCTGTGACCTGTAATAAATATTCAGTGAACAGGAACGTTTACAATCCCACCTTGCACTTGGTTTAATGTAAAATTCCTATTATATTTGCTTGCCCAGGAAATACCTGTTCACTATGAAAAATATTTATGGAGGATTTCAGATATTAGTCAATAACATTATTTAAATCTTGATCAACCATAATAATCGTTAATTGTTATATTCTAACATTAGTTACTTTATTCTGGTAGCAAAACCAGCTCAAAAGTTGGTTCAGTCAACTATTATTCTAATTCATTGTGCATAATGCAGAGAACAGTAAGGCTGATATGTTGATATTGGTTATTGTGGAGGTTCCTCCAGCCATATCTCAGTGTTAGTATTACTTTGAATGTGGGGTTTTTTCACACTGGCATGTTTATTATTTAATTAATTTATTTTGTTTTGCAATATTTGAAGATGTTTGCTAATATGGGTGCACACATTTAGTAGCATCTCATATTCTGATCACGTACTGTTTTCATTTATTCTTGCTGAGATGGAAAGAAGTGGCTGAGGGAGAGGACACTTAATAGTGCAACTCCAGGGAGTGGAGGAATCCATCTGGCTGCTGGAGGCAGGGGACTTAACTCTGAAGAAGTTCAAAGATCTCTAAAATTTTTATAATACCATGTATTTGTTAGGGTGTATTAGTTTTGACATTTGTGTTTTAGTTATAATTTGTTGACTTAATTAGTTCCCTAGGTTTATTCATTGTTTGTCTTGGTCTCTTTCCCCTCTCCTCTCCTCTTTTCTTGTAGGCTAGCCTTTGTGTATAAATTCCCCTGTGTGTTCATTGTGAGAGGTCAAATTTTTTGTTTGCTATTCTTAGTTAGGTTGTCTTAGTTGCCATTTTCTTTTGGGCCCTTCTGGATTTTTAGTTACAGTTCTAATGGATTTTTGTTCATTATTTTTTGGGGAAAATAAATGGAGAATATTGTTTATACCTTTTTCGTGGTGACTGACTGCTTGGTCCCTGACAGCTATAGTATGAATAAATATAGCAGCTTTGTAAAAGTTATCCACTATCATGCTACTTGTAGCTGAGAGCGTCACTGAGTTGAAGAAACCGTTTAACGTTGTATTCAGGTATAGCTAGTTTAGCAGTGGCACTAACGCTAAAGCCAGACTTGTTAGTAAGCTACTGTAAAGGCCTCTTAAACCTGTACTATAAAAACAATTTTGAAAAGAGATTATTGCCCATTAAAATTGTTCAAATTTTAATCATTAGTTTGTGTATGTTATATTCAATAACGTTTAAATTCTTATATTAGCTGTTTTATTGTGGTAATAAAGGCTACTTTAATCATTCTCATTGTGTGCAGTGTCCATCAGAACAATGATATGTTTATATGAGTTGAATTTATGATAAAAATGTAAGAACTCTTAGATGTGGTTCAGTTTTGAGGTTTTAATGTTGGAGCAAGAATTTAAATTCAATTCAAAAATACTTAAATAAAACCAGAGTGAATTTAAGTGATGTTGTATCTTATACTATTAAATTATTTGAGGAGTTGTAAAGACTGATGGCTGTGGACAGGAAAGATCTCCTGTAGCAACCTCTATGAATGTGTAACCTGTATTTAAGTATGTTTCCAGCTTTACCTAGAAACAGTGCTAAAGTCAAACCTGCTGGCAAGCTGAGGTACTTAGCCCAGCATCACAATCATTTTGAAGGGTATTACATCTTAGCCATTAGAATTTAAAGAAATATTATTAATGCCAGTTTGTAAATATAATGTTCAGCTATGTTTATAGTCAAATAACAAATTCTACTGTAAACACCTTCCATTCATCACATGTGTTTCTGCAGTTAAATAGCTTATTAACAATGACCAACCGTTTTGATGTTTTTCAGTCTGGTTTCCGTGCTCACCACAGCACTGAGACTGTCCTCATCAAGGTATTCAATTACATCCACATAAATACAGACTGTGGTAGAACTACAGTGCTGGCTCTGTTGGACCTCAGTGCAGCATTTGACACTGTTGATCATGATATACTATTGGAACGACTGGAGAGCTGCGTCAGACTCTCTTGTACAGTACCTGGCTAGTTCGAGTCTTACCTAATGAACAGGGACTTCTTTGTTTCAATAGAAAACTTTTTATCAGAACAAACAGAAATCACATGTGGCGTGCCCAAGGGCTCCATCCTGGGGCCCCTCTTATTTAAAGCTACATTCTGTAAGAACTTCTCCCATCTAGCGGTGAAACAACCAACTGAATAATATGTTCTAGCCCCACCTCCCACCCTGAGCACGTTTTAACTCCTACGCAGGCCGTTTCATGACAAGGTTAACATGGCTTCCAGTACTACGACTTCGTCCAGTGTTCCTTCCAGTGATGAGGTTACTTTAGAAAACTACATGACATTTAATTATATAGTCAGACGTCTGCCGCGCCGCGAGTAGACAATCTCCCTATGGCATTCGTTAAGGTGCAACTGAGTGTACCCAAAGCGCGAAAGGCGGAGCTAGAATTTCCAAGAATGTCCCTCGTTGGCGAATGTATTTCAAAGATGTAGGCTCAACATGGATTCAGCGACTCGCGCATATGTATTCTGAATAGCAGATTCTACACTTACGAGAACACTTTCATTAGTAGGTGGAAGTAATTACACATGAATGAGCACATATTTTTGAAAGAACGAAGGGGTTTTTGCTAAGAATTAACTTAAAAAAAATAACACAATGTAGCTTTAATATCTACATGCTTCCACTAGCCCAGATAACAACAACCAATAAGATTAACTACCATAACTATTCAGATGATGCTCAGCTCTACATTACGATGTCACCAGGTGACTATGAACTTATCCAAACCCTAAGTAAATGCATTGAGCAAATCAATGGATGGATGTGCCATAACCTTCTCCAGCTGAACTGAAACAAAACAAAAGTAACTACTTTTGGACCTAAAGAGGAACGATCAAGAGTCAGCACACAGCTTCAGTTAATACAACTAGAAACTACTGATCAGGCCCGAAATCTAGGTGTAATAATGGACTCAGACATGAACCTCCAGGGTCACATAAAGGCAATAACAAGGTCAGCCTTCTATCACCTGAAGAACATTTCTAGGATTAAAGGACTGATGTCGCAATAGGACCTCGAAAAACTAATCCATGCATTTATCTTTAGTCGGTTTGATTACTGCAACAGCGTCCTCACAGTTCTGCCGGAAAAGTTAATCAGACAGCTGCAGCTGATCCAGAACACTGCTGCTCCGCCTGGGGCTCTGGCGGTCCTTTGGACGTCTTGGCTCCGATCTCCTTCATGTCTGCATCGATTCCTGGGAGATGGATTGATGCCTGCTCACACCAGCTCTTGAACACTCTTATGGAGAAACCTTAAATGCACCAGCATGCACACACACATAGGTGTGGGGTCTCCGGTGTTCACAGATATTCTTGGGCTGAGGTTATCAATATTAGATCTTGATTAATCGGTGTGACATTGTTGTTGTATATTTATATCCATTTTTTTGTGTTGTGGTGGTGTAGTTCGTAGTTCACAATGTTTTGTTTGTTTTGTCGATGTTCTTTTTTCAGGTTTTTTGTTTTTTTCCCCTCTCTCTGCCGTCCTGTGGGTATGGGAGCAGACTTCGATGTTTTCCTGTGTTTTCTTTGTTCCCTTTCATCTATTGTATTTTCAACTCACCCTCTCTCTTGACTTTTTGTTTCCTACCTCTCTTCTTCATCTCCTTTCTTTCTTCCCCTTAAAGGTATAGCGGAGGATTTTCTTTTTCCGGGTGGGTAGCCTATACTATTGGTCCACCTAAATGTCAATCATTCTGGTGATATGTTTACGTAAGGCCGTCGTACGTGCTCGTCCCTAGGTAGTTTTCGCTTTCTGCGCATGCACACTTTCAGGTGTATTGTGTGATGAGTTTGATGACAGACGATAGCTTGTTTATTGGCCTGTAGCATGCTAAGGTTAGCTATAGAGATGCTTGTCGTAAATAGATTTTCACTCACCGGTGGTGAGTCTGACATAGTGGAAACGACGTGCACGAGGTGAACTAGGGTCGTGCATGCTCTCTCGTGCACACGGCATTCCCTCTAGGAAGCAGATAGTGTTGCGCATGCGCATTTTTGAAAAGATTGGAGAGGGCGGGTCTTTTCTAAAATTCGGAAAGATCCTCCGCTATACCTTTAATTTTCCGTCTCCGTGTCCATAATATTAGGAAATAAAACCCCCAGCAATTCATAATAATGATTTTTCACACATATATATCAAGTGGAATAGCAAAAGCTGTAGTGCTTCGCTTCTGAAAGTAAATCTGTTGGTACTCAGACACCAATTCTGAGCTCCACACTGACAAACAGGACACGTAAAAAAAAATTTTTTTTTAAAAAGGAATAGATGCCACTCCTCAAGTTCATTCTTTGTTTGTTCTGCTTTATTGTTCTGGTCTGGCTTGGTACAGAATGAATCCCCCAGTAGATCCTCAAGCTCGGTCTTCTTGGATGCTGGTTCTGTTACTTCCAGACCAGGTCCAAGAACCTGTTTTTCTCCATGCGCGGGACACTGGGCTCCACCAGCTGCCTCTCCTACCCTCTCCTTAAAGTCTCTGGTCTTCAAACAGCAGAAACTTTTATACACACTGTTAAAATGAGTATAATAATTTTTCTATGGGATAATAAAGGGGGTAGGAAGAAAACGTTGTTATATACCCACAAAATGGGAAAGCATTTTATTGTGATTTATACCTCATTTGCAGCACTTGTTTCACTGTCTCCTGTATCCTAACGAAGATGCCATCACGCTGGCTGAGGTCAGGTAGTGGCAGAGTCCGAAATCTCGGGTCCAGCACTGTGCACTGCAATAAAAAGTCATATGCATCCACACTGTATCGACCTGAAATGTTACTGAAGATTGCCCTTTTCATGTCGACCGCAGTGGTTGAATCTTCGTCCTTTGTTGTCATGCTCTGTTCACTATGTAATCATGTTCTTTAGGGGCACAATGAGAGATACAGTTGGGCTTTTCTCATCGCTTAAGACTGCATTAGCTGTCTTCAAATGATTCAGGAGTTTCACAAGGTCTTCGGCGTCTCTGATATCGCAGCTGTCCAGTGTATCAATAGTATGGGCATTTTTCCTCATCTCAGGGTTGTTGAGCGTTGCTGTTACTGTGGCTTGTTGCTCCAGGTAGTGATTCAGCATATCCACCTTGTGACAACACCCATGATCAACATGTGTGTTGGCAGTTGTAGCAGCTTCTGGTTGGACTTCAACACTGTGGTAGCTTTTGAACTCCGACGGAGAAAAGCTGTCACACGTCTCACTTGCCCAAGTAAACCAGAGACTTGCGCTACACTGATGCCAGCTTGGTTAGATAAATTTATAGTGTGCGCAAAACCCTTATATGCGGCACCAATCCTGCTTCACGCACATGTCCTCCCATATTATGTGCATTATCAGGCACAATAGCAATGTCGTGGTTTGGTCTTTTAAGGTCCCAGTCAGAGACAGCTTCTTGTAAGACTTCTGCGATATTTCCCCTTGTGTGGGAATCAAAACTCGGCCGAGTCTGCAGCACAATATTCACTATGTACCAGTTGCTGTTGATGGTGTGCACTTTAAGTGTAATGTAGGTTAACGTACCCCTGGACGTCCAGCCATCGGTCGTTATGGCGAAGCTCTCTGCCTCCTTCAGGGTTTGAACAACTCTGGCCTTGCACTCATAAAGATTTGGAATGTGTTTTTGCATTGTGCTAGTGTCAGCCGCGATATACTGAAATATTTTCTTGCAGTACTTACATATCGTCTGTGTCTTGTCCGTCACTCTGTCACCATTTTTTGTTTCTACCGGACATCCAAAATGCATCCAAAAGTAGTTGGGGCATCTTCTATTGCAACTTTATTCAGCAAAGCCATGATGACTGGAGTGGCTGACTAGCGCTTGCGAGACAGAAGTTACTTCAACGAGTAATATAGGGATGTTTTAATATGAGATCTCGTTCAATGATATCTCGTTACACCCCTAGTCCTTACTCTGGTTTCGGTTAGACCAGAGCTACAATCCCTTCAGATTCATCCAGGGATCGCGTTAATCAAATATTTTCCATATTTGACCAGTCTTTTAGAATGTTGCCGGAAAAATCTGAAGGCTGTCCGTCATTTTCACAGATCAGTATTCACACCCCTGAGCACTTGGTGCAAATGCGCAGATATTTTCAACTTTACTCACCGAGTACAGGTAACTAAATCAATTAAAGAAAAAATTCCCATGAGAGCATCTGAGGATCATCTCAGACCCAGACACTGTATTCAATGCATCTGACTAACCGGGAGCTGCCTCCACGTTGAAGCGTTACTGAGGCTTTGGAGCGCGACTGTGGCCGGGGCGGCTGGTTAGACACGCTCCAAAGAGCCCAATGTGTGCCAAACATCGGCACATGCTGCTGGCTTTCCTCCCGTTGAAGCCATAGTTTACGGGTTAGGAAACAGTTCCTTTGACTTCTGATTGCTTCAATTGGAGAAATGTTTCCTCATTTCAAAACTTTGAATGAAGTGGTGCTGAATTCCAGTCTTCAGTGTTGCAGTGGAGCGTGGATTCAGCATTCAGAAAAGCATCTAAACCCCCATGAGAAGTCATCTGTCCGAGGCAAAAATCCAAAACCTAATGAGAATAACCTTTTAAGCAATCCAGCTATTTGATTACTCACAAATGGGTGCGCATTTCAGTTCCATGCGGAGCAGGAGAAACATGTGAGACTGTGCATTGAGGCCAAGGCAGGTATTCGAATTTTAAGTGCAATCGTTTAATTTCACTATTTATATGTAGTTCTCTGTTCAGCTTGTTTGGACTGAATATTATCTAAAATGAAAATAAAAAATAAATACAGATGGAGATCATATTTAAATAAGGACGGGTAAAAGTAAATTATGACCGCATTTTTACCCTGTCAGTCAGAAAACATGTCTAGCACAACCTCTGGGTTCATCATGTGAAAAATAGACTCTTTAAGTTCAATATTATTAATTCCGCTCATATGTCACTCATTTATTTTGGATAGCTATACTTTTTAAGTAAATGATACAATTATTGCAATGGAATAGTCCCAAAAGTTAAAGATTTTTTTTACCAATCCTTTTAACCAGTAGTTTAATCGCTAGCTGTAACAAACCACATACTGTAACAGTGTGTTACAGTGATGTAAAACACTGGTGGTTTTTTTTGTTTGGGGGAGGGGGGGGGGGTTCTGATGACAGCTTCTCTAATTGGAAGTAGTAATCTGCTATCTGGAGCCAGTTAGCACAATGTCACTGCAGAATGTAAAGCAGAGTTATTTACAGCCAAGTCTTTAGCTTTACATAATCATGTACAAATTCTCAGAATAAACAAATCACGTCTTAGTTCAACCATTTTAATGACCTGTTAAAAAGATATTTGGGAACGCTGTTAATGCTTTTAGAATTCTTTTTTGTAACCCTGATCTCAGTACATCTGCATCTGACACTTTCCTCCCATCGAGTTAACATTTCCTTTTTTTTCCTGTTACACTTCTTAATCTAAACGTCTAGCACACGCTCAGATATTTGTCTGTGTTATTTTGTGTGTGATGTGGATGTGGCCGGGTCACCTTGCATTATCTGTTTTGTGTGCGAGTCAGGGGGGACAGAGGGGGGAGGCCTGATTGGCTGATTTATGCAGTGACCTCCGTAGGGGTTCGCACCAGGGGACAGAAGTTGATGCCAAATGGCAAAACAAAGGCAGGGTGTGGCAGCGGGTTTTATGGAGACTGCTGTGTGCGCGTGTGTATGAGTCCTAAGGGATAAAAGAGGCACCCTGAGGACTACAGAGCTTTTGAGCAGCAGCTGACCATTGGAGAGAATATTCAACTAGCAAATTAACAGTTCAGTTCGCCATTTGGGACGTTTCTCAAGCTCACAAGCCCATGTCAAATTGTTTCTCATCATTTCCTTTTAAATATTTAAAATTCTCTTTAATCCCAAACTACAAAATTTTTAGGTTATTTGCTGTTCAAATCAGAAATAATTGGTAAATGCTGGTTTTTAAGGAGTAACTGGTGAAAAATATTAATAGAAAGCCCAGTATTGAACAGCATTAAACTTGAATGTAAAAAAATATGTCGTCATGTTTTGATTCCACTGATAAGAACTAATGTTTGGAGGACACAGAAAATATATTTGAATCATGGGGCATCATGATTAAAGAAAACAACATGCTGCACTTCATCTGCGAAGGCACGGTGACTATGTAAATACTGTGGTGGTAGTGTTATGGTTTGGGAATGACTTGTCACATCAACCTCTGACTGACTTCCAAACTTCCAGATGGATAGAAAATTCTGCCCAAATCTGACAAGAAAAATAGCAACTCTGTTTATGTTTTACATTTATTTTTTTATCTCATGATATAGATGGATAAATTGCTATCCTTATTTTCACAAATCCTATTTAATGTTTGGCTGTTATAAGCTTGAAATCAAACAGCAACTTCAGTGTTATTAGCCACCTGTGTTGTACACCATTTTTTCTTACACTGCTAAAACTGTGTGCACCACAAGGGGATGCCCACTCCTATTAACTGAACTAGAAACTTGGCACCCTTTGCAGATACCTATAATAGGCACGTTTCCACTATCGGAACTTCAGGGTAATTGAACCAGATCTGTCGGCCCGCTCCTCTCAGCTGTCGTGTCTCCATACCCAATCGGCCCTTTAAGGAATCAGCTAAAGACATTCACATATTACTCTGTTTCAGAAGCGAGTAGCATCACTGATCAGTGCAAAAAGGCACCCAGAGCAGCAGAAATAACAAGAGATCTACATGGAAGAAGCAGGGCTTGTTGCTGCATTCATGTTTGCTGTTATAAACTGCTTCGCCAGCAACTCTTGTTATTTTTACAAAGTCGGATGTTTGCTACGTCTGCTAATTTCCCACTACACTACAACCATTCAGCGTGACTTAACCACAGCTCCCACTGTGCAACTCGATTGGCCCATTCAGAGTACATACCCCCATACAGGTACTCCGTTGGTTCCTGAAATGGCCCTGAAAACGGCCCTGTCGGCCCAACCTGAGGAAGTGGAGACGCGCATATCAGGAAGGTCCAGTCAAATCACCCTGAAGTTCCAATAGTAGAAACACGCCTAATGCCCATAAAAAAAACTCCCAATGCATAGCAGAGTAGAAATGCTAATCAGAGTTATAGTCTACCTGAATCCAAACAGAAGTAGTTGTTTGAAATGCGATTATTTGGTCACAAGAGGTCAATTGTATATGTGGTGAATTACAGACAAGTTGCTTTTAAATCCCTGGGTAGGGAGGCAGTTTGCTAGGTTTCCGTGCTACTGCTCTCAGACAACCTTTACAATGACTTATTCTATCTCATTGGACAAATTGCCATAAACATCATATAAAAATCACATTTCCTCTGCAAACTTTGCCATCACATCTTGCCTCTTGGGTGAACATACTGTTATGCATTGATGCCTACATTTGCCAGAATCATCACTCTTTCGCATTCTTCGGTTGCATTCCTGGCTGCCTTATTAGGCATGGGAATTGATACAACTACAGTGAGCTATGAGCCAAAACACAACTGATAACAAAAATTCTGATATGTACTTTAAAGTAGAAACACCAGTGACTCATTTCAGCATTTCTCCAGGAATCATTCATTCTCACTTTTACACTGGAGATAAAACACCGTGGGCATCCCTGTTTGGCAATTAATCAATACCTTTGTTACGAGCTGTTAAAAGCTGCCACCTTACTGACGTGGTAACTGTTGACTGACTGGACATTTTACGTCATCAATACCCAGAGGCCGTTGTTTAGGGGAACTGTGTTGGGGGTGGGCAGAAAAGATCTCATGATGCTGTTGGTTGTAGCAATACGTAAAGGTTTTTGAGACTCCCTGCAGGACCACAAGTGAAAGAAAAATGTTTTCATTGTTTGAACAAGTAAAATTTAACAATTTAACCAAACATCTATCTATCATCCTATTTTCTTCTGCTCATCTGAGATTGGGTCACGCGAGGAAAAGGTCCAGGAGAGAAACCCCAAACATCTCTCTCCCCTGCACCATCCTCCAGCATATTCTAAGGGATACCAAGGCCAGGCCAGATGGGATACATAGTCCCTCCAGCAAGTTATGGGTCTTCCTCTGAGTCTCCTCAGAGGCACCAGGTTGGTATCCTGATCAGACATCAGAACCACCTCATTGGACTCCTTTCGATGTGGAGGAGAATTGAACAATGGAATGATTCCAATGGCCGGCGAGTGCTTGCTGATCGAGCTTTGGCTCCGGAGGCTCGGAAGAGATCATCCCAAAAAAGCTACAGGAAGCCCCCTCTATGAGGAACGTCGGGATCAGGTGCCTTGAAAGTAGTGTGGCAGGCAAGGGCCGGGGGCCTTGTTACGCCAAGACCTGGCAGTATGATCTGGTTTCACCAAACATACATATTTATATTGCATTATAATTCAATTCAATTCAGTTTATTTATATAGCGCCGATTCACAATACATGTCATATCAAGGCACTTTACAAGAAAAGTCATTTCAATACAGTCATACAAACATTCCAATCAGTTTAAAAGTTTTCAATCTAAGGAATCCCAGCAGATTGCATTGAGTCATTGACTGGCAGTTGCGCCCCATTCATGCAGACTCCAACCACAGCAATCCCTCATTCTGAGCAAGCATGTAGCTACAGTGGAGAGGAAAAACTCCCCTTTAACAGGAAGAAACCTCCAGCAGAACCTGGCTCAGTACAAGCGGCCATCTGCCACGATCGTCTGGGGGTTTGAGAAGACAGAGCAGAAACACAGAAAGAACAAAATAACTTATGTAGGAGTACTTTCTATATTAAAGAAAGTAGAAAGTTTATAACAGAACACGGGGGATGCTCAGTTACTGGGATGCCCCCCTGTCCAACAGGGCATTTCAGCTAAGCAGGATACGAGACCAGGTGTAGCTTCTATGGAGAGAAAAACACTGAGAGAAAACAAAGTTAACAGTAGAAATAACAGCAAATTATGCAACTGGAAAGTAGAAGAAGGTGCATTAAAACTTTTGAGTCATACTGTATATGTCCAAGAAGGAAAAGCACACTTTATATCATTAGTAACGACCACGCACCATTTAGATCAGTCCTTACAGGGAAATTCGGCATTATGCAGTTTGGTTTAACTGGATAGAGCGCATGTTAATGTCTTTAGCCACAACAGGGCTTTTTCTACAAAAAGCCAATCAATCGTCTCACAATAAAAATAAAAAAAAAGAGGTCAGATTCTGTTTCATAAGGGCATTTAGGGTTTCTGTATTTGTTACAAGGCGTGCAATGTGTGACAAACAGAGCTCAAAAATAGAACGAGAAAAAGGACGAAAAAAAATCCCAGCCTCAGGCAACAAACAGCCTCTGGTGATCTCCATCATCTGAATGGCTGGAAAAAACATGGGAATCTCTGCTGGTCGTCTTCCCATGCATTGTGTAAACGGGAACTTAGAAGCCTTAATCACCGTGCAGCATCTAGGAGAGACTGCTTAAATTTACACCTAATCATAATCATGGTTATGATGCTGCATAGATGTATGTGACGAGACGCTGCCGGCGAGTGATAAAAATGTTTGATTTTCTCTTTTCATGGGCGTGGTTTAAAACGTCTCAGTGTGAAGACTGTTTCAGACTCAGCACTGCTGCTTTCTCTTTGTTGTGCTTCCCATTAGCACTCACAGGGAAAGGACACGCACACATTCACACACACGCACACATATCATTCTCATTGTCATTTTTACTGTTAACATTTAACGAACAAAGCAAAAGAAAGAGACTGTCTCAGATAACTAAAACCCTCTGTCCTCGTTGCTCCTCTCTTTTTTCTCTTTCTGCCTTTATCCCCCCCCCCCCCCCCTGCTCTTACTGCTTGTAAGCAAATGGTTCTGGATGTGGATGAAAACAGCAAAGCCTAACACAGCACAGAGCAGAGGAAAGGAGGAAAGCACACATGCCAGCAGTGGGGGTCACAAAGCACAGATGCAAATACTGTTTTCCATCCATTAAGTGCCATCTGTGCCTCTTTTTCAAAGGGCAATTATTCCGTCGCTGTTGTAAGTGGCTCTGAGCAGCGTTGTGCGTCATGATTGAGCTAATTTAGGGTTTTCGTTTAGTGTCTTTATCATCCAATTATAGGGAGATATCAAACCAAGAAGACAGAATATCTGTGCTCTTTGCAAGATCTGTGTGTTTTGCTCGGGATGGATTAAAGTGATAGTTCAGAACTTTTGAAGCAAGGTTCTGTTAAAAGATTATAAGCAGTCAATATGTTACATGCAGACAGTACATTGGTCCCTTTGTGTCTTAATTTAGTATAGATTCAGATTAGTTGTCTCCAGAGGGTGAAGCTAATGGCAAGCCCAATAGGGGCAAAGACCAAAAAGACTACTACCTTCCTAAAACAGGTCCAATCTGGATGTATGCTGTGTTTCCTGAACTCAGAAAAACCTATTTCTGAGTGCAAGGAGAACACAACATTGGTCCTGGAGGCTAAAGCTAAAGCTAATCTGATAGGTATCGAGGCTTAAATGAACTTATACTTATATTGTCCTAAAATAACAAAGGTCTTTAAAAAAGCAGGTCATGTCGGATCCAGACTGACATTTTAGCGGGGCCAGGCTGGGGCCAACTGCTCTTTCAGAGAGGCACATTTACAAGAAATTAGCACTGCAAACATTGCTTTAAGTATTTAAAATTTTGGTGTATAATTACAGCAATAATACCAGAAATTACATAACTGTTACTTTAGATACAACAATTTTTCAATAGATTTCAAAATATAACTAGTTTGCAAAAAACATACTTAAATCTTATTCATTTGAGTCACACCATGAAACAGTATTTATCTCAGCATCTCTTTTCAACGTCAGATAAATACAATCACAAGCTAAATGCATTTTTTGACAAAAACAATTAAAAACTCATTCTTTCTGAATGAATGTTGACCTTATTGTATATACATTATTCTTCATTAAGTTTTTATACTTTTATACCTTTTTACTTTTCTTTTGTGAATATAAATGCTTCTATTACTAATCAACGGCTTCTCTGTAAATAACAGCTGAATGCAAAGGTGACAATAGGTAAAGATTCATGACATAGCGCTCTCGTTAAACCGAATGGCATTTTGGGCTGTGGTCTTGGGCCCTTTCAATTCACTTATTAGCTTCAGTCATCGGAACAAAAGGCATGTTCTCCATTTTCCATTTAGATATGCAAGAAGAAGGTCCGCTGAAGGCACCTGTCTAGTGCAGGTAAGGTATAAACTTTTAACAGAACCAAATTCCAAAAAAACCTGAACTATCCCTTTAAAGATTCCCTTACTTTCACTAATTACATCCAATTCTGATGGGTCTGACATCCAGAGGTCATTATATAAGACAGCTGCTCTTGCTGTGATGTGTTGCAGCTATCACGTATGCAGGATCTTTAATACTTCTCGGCTGGGCTCATTACCACAGCAGACAAACACACTTACAACGTTCACCACACAGCACTCTTAACGCAGAAAGCAGAAGGTATTGATGCAGTGTGGGTGACGCCAATGGGAGTGGTGTTTCCATGGCGACCCGGGGCGACAGAAGGAATAGGGGGTCTGCCTCCTGACCCTCAGTGACGAGGTGAATGAGTGTCACCGAGCCGAAGGAAAACAGGCAGCAGTCACAATGGCGCAGAGAGGAGAGCGAAGGCAGGAGCTACCAGGCAGCAGCCATGTAAGACCATCACGGCTGTGGGCTGCAGCGGTCAGTCGGAGGCACTTCACATTAGCATCAGAAAGACATTATGCTAATAGCATCAAAGGCAGAATCCCCCCCCCCCCCCCCCCCTTCCACCCTACCGCTTTTGTGTTTCCTGCACCAACCAACCCAAGGGCGCCACAGGATTTTACATTTCAACTGCCGTACCAGTCTGAAACACACAAAGTGCATAAAAGCATTAAATAGTCTGGATAGATTTCTCATTTAGATGTTCTCGACAAGCCAATATCCTTCATGAAAAACCTTTTGAGTCCTCCCCGCCAAGGACGCGTCACTCATTTTTACGTGAAAACTATTTTAAAGCACTGCTTTTACTGTGACCTTCTCCAAACTGGGATTTTTCTTCTGAGAGAATTGTTGGCACCTCTGGTAAAGATGTGTAAAAAATTTTAAAAAGCCTTTAGATTATTTCATCTTTTGTCGCTGTAGCATCAATAAAAATCCTTTAAAATAACTAACTGGTGCAATTATAAATTATCGGTCTTTTTCAAGTTTATTAGTGTCTCTGGGAGCTTTTAATTAGTAGGCCATGACTTCCTATTAACCCTCGGATTTAGATATCACATAACAGAGAGGCCCATTTCTATTAGCCACTGGCTACTCGACTACATGAGGAGTCATATTTATCTCTCTACGTTTCACGGTGACCACAATGAAAGATGTAAAAAAAAAATCTCCAAAGCTTACTGTTAGTAATGTGGGTTTACATGTCGATTCTTCGCATCACCAAACCATCAGATCGTATCGCCATGCCCGAAGTTTCTTTTAGGCAAGCATGCCAAGAAAAGGAATTTTGTGTCCCACCATCACAAATGCAAATGGAATATCAGGACTTTGACTAGAACTGTGTGCTCAGAGCAGATGAGAGTAAATATGCCGGCACAATGGACAATTGTTTTTGCTAGATTGATTTTGCTTACCCCTCCAACTCCCAGTTGGGAAACAGTCGGCATCAGGCTGCAGAAGTTGGGGACAGTAAAGAGGTTGGCCAAAACAAAATGTCAATGTGAGAAGGGGTAAAGACCGGAGACTGCAAGTGAGTGAGAGGAACCGATCCGACCTCAGTCTCCGGCAAATGGTTGAATTTTTTGAGCTGTATTGGTACGCAGTCACAGTGTTTGAAAAAGAAAAGATTTCAAAAAGAAAAAAAGATTAAAAGACAGAGACTCCAAAATGTTAGGTCTAGGGCCTTTCAAATTTGGATCAAATATGTTAAAAAAATAACAACTCTGGGTAATTTATAAAACAGAATGGTTATTTCTGGATAAAAATACTTTCCAAGTAACATCAGGTTTTTTATGTTTATGCTACCCAGTCCAAAAGTTGAATCATCTATTGAGATAGAAAAAGCAATTTTCAGAATAAAGCAACATCGGTGTAACAAAAACACTATCAGCTGTATCCAAATCTAATTCCCTTATGGGGTAAACTTGTCTATTCTTTCTATGGAGGAATGAAACTGTAATAAACTCAGTCCAAATTCTGAGAATATTTTCTATAACCACTTACTTATGAGATGATTATTTAGCCTTCAAACTGTCAGCCATGGGAGTTTCAGGCGTAGTTGCCTTTTAGATGGTTTCCTTTCGTCTGTGACCCCTCAGCAGTTGTGTAACGATAATCTCCTGAAACCAGTCCGCTAGTGTGAACCTAAAGTCTTTTCAAAATCTGTGAAGACTGCTAAAGTCGTAGTCTCTCCACCTTAACATTGAATCCGTCAACAGAAAACGCACAAAGTGGTTGTAGAGTGAAAAGAAAAATGCTTATGGAAAAGCACCTTTGTTTTAAACTATGATAGAGGACCTGTAATGATTCGGGTCTGTTTCTCATGTGAAGGCCTTGTGGACTTTTTTTTAGCATGCATGACATGTTAAAATATGATATTGTATTTTTATTTTTTTTTATCTAGTGGACTCTATTTACTGTGCTATCTTATGATGTTTTGTGTGCTTTTTCTATTTAACCCCTCTGAAACAATCATTTCTAGACCCACATTTGGCTGCAATTGCAGCTGCTTCTCTGAATAGATCTCTTTGGCCTGTCAGTCTAGTGGATAACCGTATCTTGAGTCTGCAGTTGAATGATACTTTTGTATTATCCAATGTTCTTTTTCAAAGCTTAGGATATTGTTTTTATAACCTAACCCTGTTTTTTTTCTTCCCCGCCTGGTTTTGCCTCGACACTTCAGGCATGCCATATATCGAAGCTGGTTTCCAGCAGGTTTTATTTGGGGAAAAAAAGTTGAAATGATCAGCCTTACCACATAAAATCCCCACAAAATACAAGTTTTCTGGCTGCAATTCAAAAACAAGAGATGGATGTAAGGCTGGGCGATATGGGGAAAACATTTGTTATCACAATAAAATATTTCATATCAGTCGATGTCTCGATATAAAACAAATCACTATTTTGTCAATATTTAACATTCCCTGGTACTATTTGAAGATATCAGAAGGTTATTATGGATTTAAAGATTTATTATCAAAAACTGAACATAACAAAAGACAATATAAAACTGTTTCGGAAAACTTAAAGAAGGTCAGAGCAGGGCAATGTGGATTTAAAAAGAAAAATCTTAGATTTCTTTCATGCCGATTTAATTTTTGATATGAATAAATTTTTTTTCATTTCTATTCTTAAAAAGAAAAGAAAATTGACATTGTTCAAAGGGCTTACATCACTTTAAACAATGGAAACCCAAGAGATGCAAATTGGTGATTTTCTTTTTCTCGATAGTCCAAAAATACAATCTTCATAAATAGAAACATTTGATAAATCGATGTAATCTACACACTCCCCAGCCCTAGATGGAAGCAATGTATGCCTTTTGTCTCTGCTTCATCAACAATATATTATCTCATTTCTCTCCTTGACCTTTTTTCCACGTTTTCATGGAAGTAAATTAAGTATTTAGAACCTGCGGAGCGTTGCGCCACCCGACACTCTCTTCCAGAGTGACACCTGCCTTTGTTCGTGAAAAGCAGTTTGCTTAGCGCCGTCTCTACATCATGCAATTGGAGAGGAATGGTTCTCCTCTTGCAGAGAGAAACGAAACCTTGCAGGTTCTGCCCGTATTTACCGCCCTCAGAGTGGTTTATGGACTACCCTATGAAACGACCACCAAATCCAGAGAGAATCAGGACTAATGGAAGGGGACAACGACCCCCCTTCACATGAATTATTTCAATTAACCCCACTCACATCCTTGACGCACCCGGGGGTGGGGGGGTCTCAGGGCTGAACGGTTACAGAGGAGGGTGTTTGTGAGAGTGAAAGAAACTGTGGATGAGGGTTAAAGATTCTTCGAATGAGTCATCCAGCACACCTCAGCGCTGCGTATAAAGGGAATCATTACAGTACAATGCTCACCGCCTATTCCCCTTCCTCCTCACTCCTTAGTCAAGCATCAAGACGTAATGGACGCCCACACAGTGTCACCCTCTAAAAGTGCCTGGAGCGCCGTCACAAACATAAACTGGATTTATATAAAAAAAAAAAAAAAAAAGAAGCCATTTAATTTAGTTCCCAATCCGTCCAAATTGGCTTATTATTGGAGTGAAAAGGTGCCCTTGACTGCTGCTGCTGCAGTTGGGATGCTTTCATGGGCAGTCTGAAAGGAAGGCCAAAGGGCGAAACAAAAATAAGAGAGAAATGGGTTAGCAGAGAAGTGCAGGCGGCTGACGGCAGATCGGTGATGCTCGACGTGCATCGGGTGAAAACGGGAACTGTTTACATCATCCCGGAAGCGCGAGCGTGCGATGCGGTCATAGGGAGTTTTTTACTTTGCAGAAGGTTCACAGCAAACTGTTAGCATGTGAAGAGATCGAAGCTATTTTATCCACACCCCAACCGATCCATCCATACATTTTTGTAGTAATTTCATCATATGACCTTGAACATTAGCACATTTCATAGGGGCTAATTAGACCAGCCACACTGCCCTGCATGTTTTAGATGTTAGGGTCGATAAAAAGTTCAATAAAGGCAGTTGTCTGCACTAGGTTTTGTTTTAGAGTTTTCTGATTTTTTTGTTTGTAAAATATTTTGTAAAGCAACCATTTTCCTTTTTTCAGCACAACTTTGTGTTGGTCCATCACACTAAATCCCAATTAAACACAAAGAGGTGTGTGGTTGGTGGAAAAAAAGGGCCAATGTAAGTCACCAACCAATAACAGGACTCATTTCCCTCCTCCTGTCTCAGTGTATCAAGCCTCAGGGGTCGGGTGAAGGTGACGCTGTGGTTAATCCCTTAAGGTGGAGGAACATTGGGCTGTTACCAACAGGATGACGCAGCCTCGTCCATCTCTTGCGCGTCTGCCTCTCTGTGTTTCAGCGTGGCAGACTTTCACAGGCCGGATATAGTTTCACACATGGCGCTAACCTGAACTGAATGATCCCACAGACGTCATCGGTACAAAGGCAGATCTGTGCAGCGTAATTTCCCACTTTCATCTAAGCATGGGCCAGTATTCTCAAAGTATGATCATTTTCAGTAAAAATAAGTATTACAGTACTTACACAAACACAAAGGCGGTTGTTATTGCAAAGATATTAGTCATCTATATTTTTTTCTTTCAATATATAGAAACAGATAGCTTGCCAACAGTAGTTATAAAAGTGTTACCTTACTGAGAGGTATGGTTTGCAGTTCATCCGGTTGAACGCCATGACTGTTATTGATTTTTCATGAATGATAAAAAAAGAAATTATATTTCCACATCATGGATTTTGACTTGCTTACAAAGGAACCTTCTTTCAGCCAGGTATCAGGCAGTGCACAGGTCATCGCCACTTTACTCTTTCCAGCTTTCTCTGGCATCGCAATATAGGAAGTTTAACAGAACCGACGTTCACGTCGCCATGGCGTTTAGGCAAAAATACAGTTTTCTACATATATTTAAGTTGTAAATCAGTATTATTTGACCTGATAATTTCAGGATGTTTTCCTAAACATCGCTGCTATAAATAAGTAATTACCCAATCCTGTACATTTTGTGGTATTTCTCCCCATTCAGCTGTACAGTCATACATTAAAATCCTGTAATCCAGTAATAAAACCTTTTAGAGACACTTTTCATACTCCTTCCTTTTGCTGAGATGTTGCCAGGTAACCAGGCTTACCTCTGTAACACCATTTTGTTTGGGTGACGTCAAAAAGCGAAATGTTTCGGTATTTGGTGTATTTGTTCATCTTTGGATTAAAAGACAAGGTTCACGTCATTTACAGCTTATATTTACAAGGCTGCAGAATAATATGTAGTGATGCATGTTAATCTGTATTGAACAAAAGCTACCATTTATTTTTCAAATACATTTATTCACAGTTATACTTTACAGATGCTACTGTTTTAGCATAAAAAAAGAAGATTTATTAACAAACATTACAATATATACACGTGACGACGAAAGATTGTACTCGGAGGCACAAAGTTATTGTCAAAAAAAACATTTCCATTCAATCACCACAGCCCTTAGAAGACCCAACCATGATACAAAATTTGCAGAATGATAAAGCGGTATAAAAAAAATACAGGTATAAATATACAGCTTGTGAACCCGATGGAGTCTCCTTCCTAATACTAGAAGGAGAAAAAGCTCAATTCAACACTGGCAGAGTTGGGGGGCTGCTCTGACATACGACCTTCATCATCAGAATATCGATCAGCAACAGTCGCACAATATTTGGGTGAAAAAACAAGCAGTTATCACATGCTTCTGGCAGCCACAGAACACAAACAGCCTGCTTAATCTTCATTCAGCGTCTCCATACAGGTGGGGGGGGGGGGGGGGGGTGTCACAGGTTGATGGTCGGAAGGGGGGAGGGACCTATGAGCTGCAGTCACTAGGATGGCCCATCTTCTCCACGTATATCTTTGTACTTCGCCATTTCCTCCGGAAACACTTTGCTGAGCTCCGAAATCAGGAGGCTTTTAAATTTCTGCAGCGCAAAAGAAGACAAACAATAGAAAATGTTGTAAAAGTGATCCAGAAACTCCATCTAGCTTTTAATGAAGATTGTGACGGTTCCGGTGAGAGGTTGGCATTCACCCTACATCATCAGGAATGTAGGATTCATTCTAGGACTTCATAGATTTTGTGAACACTTGACTCAAGTCCGAGTCTCAGAATCCCGAAGAAAAGAAATGAATTTTGCTTCCTAAACTCTGCTGCGGCGGTCACCATGGGTGGTGGTCATTTCACCTCTTCAGTTCTTTGCACCTTGGCGGTTTTGCTCGTTTCATGCACAAACTTTTTGCAGGCTAAAAATGCCGCCGTCTCCCGTGGGACGTTTAACACTGACCATGAGTCAGAACATAACAACCGGATCCTTTGCTCCTCCTCTCTCTTTTCTGCTATTTTGCTTTTGACGTATATCAACTTTTTAAAACAAGACAGCGGAATGTAGGCTGGTTCCGCTCATCAGTCGGGAGAAATTACAACATAACGGCAAAACCTGCAAAGAGAAATGTGCCAAGAAGGATGGTTGTTTTTGTAACAATTTGGAGCCAAAATCAGAATCGAAAGTTAACTAATTACTTGCACACCCCTAGGTAGAAATCATAGCACCCTGCTTTATCTAGTCCAAAACCTGGTCACAACAGCGCATTGGCTACAGTGTATACAAGAATAACGTTTGCCAATGGTCCACCATAGTGGTGGCGGCATCATGCTGTGGGGCTGTTTTACTGTCTGTGTTAGTGGTGCATTGCACAAAGTGGATGAGATAATAAAGAGGGACTACCTCCAACTTCTTAAAGATGACCTTATTCCACAGCTAGACAATTTAAACTTGAACACAACCTTTTAATCCAACACAATATGTCCAAACATGCACTAAATAATATAATACTTGATATTAAGCTCTTATAATGCCCCTCCTAAAGCGCAAACTTCAACTTTATTGAAAATATATGAACTATACATAAAGCCAGGTTTATTCCAGGAAACCAAGCAGCTTATATGAACCAATGTTTGCCAAGAAAAGTCAAATGTAGAGTGCATTGTTTTTTTATTTGGATCAGTTGAGTACAAAACCCCTATATTCAAGGTACAACTTTCTGTGGGACTGCTAATCAAATGTCAGTAGGGCTGCATATATAGGATAGAGATTGTGGGCCTGATGTATCAAAGGCTTGCGATTGTTAAAACGTGCGCAAACCTCACAGCGGGCGCAAAAACACGCGGCGGGCAATTTACAAAGCAGGCGCAGATAGGACTGCACCTTTTAAACCCGCCACGAGATGAGCGCAATCCATTTAGCGCCTTTGTCATTGATGAATATGTAATGTTGCCGTTTCTGTGAGAAGGCGCAATAGATTGATTGGAGAACATGCAAATAGGTAGGCGTTGCACGCACCGTGTGATTGATCAAATATGAAACGGTTTGCGCCGGCTGTTTTTGCGCCCTTTTGGCGGTTATACGCAAATTATTCCTATTGTGACGTCACAATAAGGCACTTTTCTTTTTAAACGGCTTGTAGAAGCACAAGATTTCTGACGGCAAAAATTTGCAGAACAGAAATGGATGGATGGTTTTTATTCATGTTACGAGTGTTTATAGAGGCAGCAGAAACCCTAATGGTGACACAAAAGGATGAAAAAAAAGTTACATTTTCATAACATGTCCTCTTTAAAGTAGATACCACAGCCTCAAAATATGAATCATGTAAAAAAAAAATTACAGATCGTAAGAACATCTGCTTAGGGTGAATAGATGGACAGATGGGAGGATGGATGTGACTTTTAGAGGGCAGGGTGGGAACTAAATTCAATACAAATATTTTACCATACTCTTTTTCAACATATAGCCAGTTTTGGAAAACATTTTAAATCAAATTCCAAACCGCAGCAGGTTTTCCCAGGCTGGGTACGAAGCTTTCCGGTGATGTCAAAGTCCCTGACGTACAGTAATGTCTTACCGTCATTGTGTCTATCTTCCCTTTGACCTGCTCATTCCTTGCCAAGGCTCTCTCCAGACACTCCTTGGTGTACAGCTGAGGGTTTCGGCCTTGGTCGATGTACCTTTGAACACACAGGGCCTAACGTCAGATCAATGATAAAAACGTAAAATACAGAAAAAGCACAGCATCACACTACCCAAAGTAGTGGTACATTGCTGAGGTCTAAGCTTGGATTCTCTTGATCTCTAACCTACTTCATTCTAGTAGATGTTTTCCGTACGTGTGCAAGCCGAATGTTCATCTACGGGTATGCGAGATGAACAGTGGAGTTATGTAACATCTGATATAAAAAGAAACACACCAGAAGTGATAATACTCTTAAATCGGCTAATTATGTAATGGAGTTCGGCTATGATTAACACAGCATCACTGGGAGCAGCTGCGTCGCAGTAAACGGAGAGAAAAAAAACAAATGTGTGTGAAAATGAAGAGCAATTGTATCATTTTTGCAACACAACGAGCTGTCGGGACTCACTCGAACACCTCCAGGGGGACGTTGATGTCGTGAAGCTGCTTTTGGCACTTGTCGATATCTTGTAGACCAGATATCATGAAGTTCCTGGAGAGGCAGGTCAACAGAGCGGCTTAACACGAAGCGTTCTATCGTGGGTTTATCTTTATATCAACCTGATAAACAAAAACAAAAAAAACCTAACTCACAGTTTCTGGTTGAGGACCGCCTGGCTGCTCGGTTGGAAGTCGCTGACGATGATTCCCAGCTGCCGAATGTTCTCGATGAATTTCTCCAGGTGCTCCTCCAGATTATCGAACTTTTCAGCCATTTTGATTCCCCTAACAAATAACTAGGTACAAAACAACGACGCGTCAGAAAGCCCTCCACTAAGTTATCGGCGTTTTCTGATAGCTAGCTAGCTAGCTACCATACAACAACCACAACGCCGCCGCAACACTTTACGGTCTGCAACCAGCCAGTCGCTGTCGAGAGCTGACCCGCTAACGCAATCGCGTTACCTTGGAAACTAGTACCAAGGGATTGTCGTATTGTGTCGCAAAGTGTCGTGCTGCTTAAGAGAAAGGGTGCTCTTTGCGAAAGAGACTGGTGCAGTCTAGATTTTACACTTTTAGATTTATTTAACATTAGAAAATAGTAGCTTAGTAAATATAAGTTAGCAAGAATAGAAAATATGAGAAATATCACTTGGAACCTTGCATATAAATGTCAGAATTCTTTGTAAAAAATAAAATAAAGAAATAATTGAATACATGAACAATAGGCTATATACTTTTTGCAATGAATGAAAAAAGAAAATATAAAACAAACACACATAATTATATATATATATATATATATATATATATATATATATATATATATATATATATAGCATATGGGATCTGAAGCAATCGTTACTTCCTATGTTTACTAAAAAGATCTTATTTCAATGCAATGTGTTTGGAAACGCAGCCCACACATTGCCACATTCCCATCCTCATTATAACCAAAATAGTTGTGTAAGCATTTTAAAAATTGTTAATGTGTAAAATTCTAACACTTTCAAACAGGCTAGTTCTATAAAAGTCCAGATTCAGAGATACTTTCTGCTAGATTTTAGACAGATGCACTTTATGCAAAGATGCATTGATAAACAAAGCAGAAAGCAGAATATTTTACTTTCAGCTTAGTTGTCAAATTGATTACTTTCTAACCCTAACCCTTTACCGGCCCTGGCCTTTGTTGGATGCCTGGTCTCGGCGCACTGCGTTGAGCGGGACTCGGGAGCTGGTACAACTTGGTGTCCAGGTGCTGGCTGAGCTTGGCCTGGGGATGCTGTCCATCCGCTGCGACTATCGGTGGGGGGCCCCGATGTGGGGCAGGGGTGGGGCGCTGGGATGTTGGCGGTGGGGATTGGCCTAGGGTGGTGGTGGTGCGTGGCGACCGGCCACGGCCCCTGCGGTGCCGGGGGCCCCTCGTCGGCCGGTCCCATGTCAGGTCCCTGCTGGGGGGTGGGGCGCCCCTGGGCCCCGGCTCTCCCGGTCCAAGGACCGGCCTGCCCTGGCGCGGCTGGTTACTGGCGGGGCCCGTGGGCTCGTCACTGCTGCCCCCCGGGCCCCTGCATAGTAGCCGATGGACGTTCCCCTGGAGTTCTCCTCTGCTCCTCTCTTGGGGGATGCGGTCGGCCCCACCCGGGTCCGCCTGGCGGTCCTTTGGACGTCTTGGCTCCGTTCTCCTTCATGTCTCCATCAATTCCTGGGAGACGGATTGATGCCTGCTCACACCAGCTATCAAACACTCTTATAGAGAAACCTTATATGCACCAGCATGCTCTCACACACACATAGATGTGGGGTCTCTGGTGTTTACAGATTTATTCTTGGGCTGAGGTTATCATTACTAGCGGTTGATTAATCGGTACCATGAGTTTTTCTGTGACATTGTTGTTGTATTTTTATATCCATTTTTGTGTGATGTGGTTGTGTAATTCTTAGTTCACGATGTTTGTTTTGTTTTGTCGATGTTCCTTTTTCATGTTTTGTTTTTTCCCCTCTCTCTGCCGTCCTGTGGGTATGGAGGCAGACTTCAATGTTTTCCTGTGTTTTCTTTGTTCCATTTCCTCTCTTGTATTTTCAACTCACCCTCTCTCTTGACTTTTTGTTTCCTACCTACCCCTTAATTTTCCGTCTCCGTGTCCATAACATCAGGAAATAAAACCCCCAGCAATTCATGATAAAGATTTTTCACACATATATCAAGTGAAAGTAAATCTGTTGGGCTTCTACTTGGTACTCAGACACCAATTCTGAGCTCCACACTGCAAAACAGGACACGTTAAAAAAAAAGATTACTTTCTGAAGAACTTTGCAGTCAAATTTTGGCAGTTATATTTAGCCAGCATGGTTTCTAAAGAGACACACAGACAAGCTGAGCTGAACAAAGTTGTCCTTCAGAAAGAAAGAAAGAAAGAAAGAAAGAAAGAAAGAAAGAAAGAAAGAAAGAAAGAAAGAAAGAAAGAAAGAAAGAAAGAAAGAAAGAAAGAAAGAAAGAAAGAAAGAAAGAAAGAAAGAAAGAAAGAAAGAAAGAAAGAAAGAAAGAAAGAAAGAAAGAAAGAAAGAAAGAAAGAAAGAAAGAAAGAAAGAAAGAAAGAAAGAAAGAAAGAAAGAAACTCAGCCTTTTCCAGGAGCCCGGTCTATACGACCCGCTGTATCACGCGGCTGACATTGAGTTCAGGCCTTTTATTTTGAAAAGCAGCAATTCCGCCGGTGAGCACAGACGCGGCTCAGGAGAGGAGAAGAGAGGGATTTACTGGGGGCTGGTTCATACTCGGCTGCATTAAAGCAGGAGCTGCAGCAGCTGCACACACACACACACACACACACACACACTAACACACACACACTTATCGAACTTCCTCCTCCCTCTCTTTCTGCCTCCTCCTCCTCCTCTTCTTCTTCTTCTTCTTCATCACTGCAGCTCTCGCCGACGGCAGGTCCACTGGATGGTGGAGCCTTTTTCTTCATCAAACACACGCACACACACACATTCACATTCACGCAGGCACCCAGAGGATCGTGGGAGCCGCTGGACGGTGCTGCTGTAGGACGGGACGCGGGACTCCACGCACTCCCCGGATTTCAGCACACACCGGTTTAACCTCAGATTCCCGTCTGCTGACTGACTGCTCTAAAGTGCTGATTGGGTTTGAGGCAGAGGGACAGAGGTCATATTAAGGCAGATATTGAAAAGAACGGGCTCAGACGAGGACAACCGATTTCTGAAATATTTATTATAGGAAACTGAAGTGATCGGATGATAGGCCTGTGGATTTTGTCAAAGGTAGGCGTAGCAAAGCATTGATTTCTGTCCCTTTTGGACCACGATCACCTTTGAAAGGAACGCTATACTGGCAATTTCATAGTCGATATTCGTTAAATGTCTCATGTGCCGTTGCCTTCCTGTAACCATTACATCATCCTCCTTTGATTTTTTTTCCCCCTTTTGTATCCACTGATGATGAAGCGTATACACCCTCCTGTAGAAATGCATTATAGCCTAATTGCTTCTGCAGAACGCATCGTCCTATCATGAAAACAGCTGCAGTCATAATGTCCGATCGCTTATATATAGGCTATATGAAGGAGGAGGGGGATTCGGTGTGATGTTCTGATTGTTGTTTTTGTCATCCACGTTGAATATTAAGGCAAAGCCGCATTTAATTGTGTCCGTGGTGTTTTCTGCCCGCAGATGAACCGTTTGGAGACGATTCGCTGAGACGCAAACGGCCCAGGCTCTCCCGGTTGTGCGCTCACCAAGAGGCTGCAGCTAACGGAGAAGGGGGGGTGGACTGCGGTATAAAAAGAGAGGGGGGCCAAAAAGGTTTTCGGATCCATAAAAGGTTGTGCCTGACTCGGGGGGGGGGGGAGAAAAAAAGGAGCGAGTCTCGCCCCTGAGCAGGGGGGGCGACCAGCGGAGAGGTAGAAGTCTATCCAAACGATGGCCACCTTACTGCGGAAGATCGGTCTGATCCGTCTGCACGACCGAGACACGGAGGATCCGAAGCACCACCAGGGCTCGCTGAAGGGGACCAAGGGGAGCCAGAAGAACAACGCCAACAAGCACTGTCAGACCGCCAACGAGACCAACCTGCTGAGCACCCCGGAGATCAAGGCGAGGAAGCTGGACCAGCACGGCAAGGACAAGCCGAACGGCAAAGACAAGCAGGGCAAGGAGGCGAAGGAGAAGCAGCAGACGGGGGGAGGCGGCGGGAGCAAAGCCTCCTGCGCCTCCTCCGTGCCGCCGCTGGCGCCTCACCGGCAGCACTGCACCCAGGTGCGAACGCGGCGGCTGATGAAGGAGCTGCAGGAGATCCGGAGGTTAGGGGACAACTTCATCACGGTGGAGCTGGTGGAGGACAACCTGTTCGACTGGAACGTCAAGCTGCACCAGGTGGACAAGGACTCGGCGCTGTGGCAGGACATGAAGGAGACCAGCACCGAGTTCATCCTGCTCAACGTCAGCTTCCCCGACAATTTCCCCTTCTCGCCGCCATTCATGCGGGTCCTCACGCCCCGGCTGGAGAACGGCTACGTGCTGGACGGCGGGGCCATCTGCATGGAGCTGTTGACCCCCCGCGGGTGGTCCAGCGCCTACACGGTGGAGGCGGTCATGAGGCAGTTCGCTGCCAGCCTCGTAAAAGGACAGGTGAGAGGGTTGGCGCTCAGAGCTTCAGCAGCCATCTGAAACATTAATCATGTGTAGAGCATAGAGCATGCGTTATAGGGCACGACAGGCGCTGGATCTGGACGATTCGGTCAGGAATCCATGCGTAAATTGGGCTTTTAACGTTTTTACGCACATTATGACCAGTGCTGCCTCTAAGGGGGGGCTGAGGGGGCAATAGCCAATCCTAGGAGTTTTGCTGGCCACCCTCAACCAGATAGTATGATTTAAATATGATTTCAGGGTAGAGTACATCTTTTAATAAGTTGCCACAATGATTTGTTTGTTCTTATGTCATTGTGTGTCCTTAAACATTATTTACTCTTTTCTGCCCCCTAGCCCTTTTTTAGGACCCCCATCTGGTCATTACCACATTTCATGGTTTCACCAATGAATATAATACCAATCTTGGCCAGTACAGGGGTGCCACCAGCTAGATTCTTTTAAAGGGTTGGCCACAAAGCCGCCATTACCACTCTTGTTGTGGCACAACTAAACCCAAGTTAAAATACCAGAAGTAAGTTATTTTTTTTCTGTTAGTTTTATTTTTTTTTGAAGATGTTCCTCTAGTGGAACTTAACAGTTTAAGCTTGATATTGGCATGTTTCAGTTAGTTAGTTAGTTAGTTAGTTAGTTAGTTAGTTAGTTAGTTTCCCAACACTGGTTCTCAAGGCTCACCACCCTGCATGTTTTAGATGTTTCCCTGCTTTAACACGTCTGCTTCAGATGACTGCCGTTCAGCCATCATTTGAAATCAGGTGTGCTGAAAGCAGGGAGACATCTAAAACATGCAGGGAAGTGGGCCTTGAGAACCATTAGCTCCCTCATCATTCCGTACCTCTTAAACCACTGTCTAAGAGTTCACTTTTTGTTATTATTTATGTAGATGAATTGTTTTTAAAAAAGCTCAAATTTCGTTCAAATGTTTATTATTATCTGAAAACAATTTCCATTGACGGTGGTTCTGAAATTACTTCAACTCGTCAGCTGTCAAAGTGAAATGTCAGCATGGTGGGTCATAAATGACCCAAACAACCAAAACAGCAAGGACACTAAATGGTGAGGGAGCAAAGTCAGCAGGATGCAGCAATCTATCATTCCCAGCCCTGACCTTTACCCTGTGACAACCCCATGTGAACACAGCAAGTTCTATTGTAGCTTTTAGATTTGTTGTGCCACCCAGATTATCAATGGCCCTAACTGGTCACCATTTAGAAAACTCTTGAAGGCAGCCCTGAATGGAATCCTTTCTTGACCAAGTGTACATCCACCAAAGACTCCTGGTGCGGCACAACAAAGCCAAAAGCCATAACAACATTTCAAGAGTTATATTAGGCTATGTTGTTAGTGTAGAATTTGTAAATTCAAATACAATTTCATGAAAAACCTTTAAACGAATGTTTGTTCATGTGTTCAAGTACCTACAGTACTGTATATTCTGAACACGGCTCTGGGTGAGTTTTCCCCTTCACCAGTTTTGCACTCCCGGTTGCCATTTTCACCCTTACCTCATCTCATTCCGGTTTGTACTCCTTAATCAAATATTAAAAAACTCTGCACTTGCATATCAGTTTATTTTTCATGAATTGGGATGATAAACACTCATATGCTCCAGTCCAACAGAATGCTTAATTTACTGTGAAAACTTTGGGAACAGCGTTGGGAGGTAGCGGTGGGTCAGGGGTGAGTGATAGACGTTTCAACGTGGCAGGTTTTCAAGAATCCAAAAAACTAAATAAAAACACAAACGACTTTACATTACCAAGGCAGCTCAGCAAGCACCCCCACAACCCCAATGTTGTGGTGTAATTATAACTTTTTTAGATTCCTTGACCATAGAAACATACCTTTAGCAGCTGGAATCACACTGATATCATTATTAGTTTAGTGGTTATTCATGAAAATCCCTTGTTAGGTAATGGCAGTTTTCTGATCACCACCAAATTCTAATCACTTGTTCCTGGTCCTAACAGACAGACAGACAAACAAACCTTGACGAAAACATAACCTCCTTGCCGGAGGTAATAACCAAGTCAATAAAGTAGGGATGTAAGAAAATATCGACACGCCGGTATATTTTATGTCACGATATTGTATCGGTATTCAAAAGCAATGCATCGATTATTATTTCTATTTGATTTTTTTAGAATTTGAATGGAACCATTAATGATGATCGTAATTTTTGTAGTAAAATTAAAAGTATGACCGCCAATTTGTGGCCTTTTTTTCCACTTTCTTCGTTCCAGTGGATCAACTAGATCTAGTAATAAAATTGGATTTGTTAAAGTATGAAACAGGTTGGAGTGTTTAGAATGGTGTGATAGTTTTTCTACAGTTAAATTCAGTTTTAAAAATCACAATATATAGTCTTACTCATAGTATCGCGATATATTGTATCGTTCCTTCTATATTGAAATACATATTGTATCACAATACACATCCCTTCAAACATAGTTATCAGATTAATTTATTCACCTAGGTATTTATTTATCAATCTATAATTCTAAATAATCGGCGAATATAAAATGGGGAGTCAACCCTATTTCTGACAACTAGACAAATTTGCCTTAAAATATCATAGTATCAACATATGAGTATGATTCTACATTTACTCTTTAAATGAATCAAACAGGTTTTCTTCTGAGACACGGTGTATTTTTTGTAACCTATCATGTTCAACAGTTTATTAACCTAGGTTGCTACACTGCTCAGTCCTTGTTTTTTGCTCCGAGCAAAGCCGAGACTGTAGAAAAAATTAAATCGATGTGACTTTATGGCAGCCATTTCTTGCAGTGCATCCCCTCTTCTCCACGCCGGCTCTCCTCTGCGGTCGTGTTGTGCTCTCCTCTCATCACCTACATAAATCAGCAGGGTTCGACTACAAAGACCCGCTGCCATGACACATCCGCTTCCAGCTTTCTGTCACGCTCTCGGAGTGTTTGCGGTTAGCGCTGGGTTATTCCTAAGGAGAACTAAAGCAATTATTCAACACGTGACGATGGATGGAGAGACAGATGGAGGCGTACAGACAGCAGGTATAGCCTACAGTTGTCCTCAGTGATTTAGGCTGACTGGATTAAGTAATCGCACCAAATGTGTTTTTCATATCCTCCCGGCGCTCGCAGCAGCAGCAGCAGCTCTGGTAAAAAATAGCAGCAAAGATACATGCACTCAAAGCTATGATGGTTTAAAGCGGACATGTTTTTGCAACATGTTCCCGTCATTTCATTTGCCGAGTCTGCTCTCCCGCCCCTCTATTCTGAGTGCTTTGGTGTTAGATCTTACATAAAGTGTCACAGAGATTCTCCCATCCTCCCCCTCTCTCCTGCCCACAGAGCGTTGGTGACATAACCCAATATCATCACAGAGTCATCTGTGGTCATAAAGCACGTGTGTTCAAGAGAGGTCATGCAAAAGCTGTGCCCCCTTCAGAGAGACTTAGGGAAATGTGTGTGCGAGTGCGACTGCTTGCGTGCGTGTGTTGATCTTGATTTGCTGCTTGAGGAGATGAGCAAGCAGCTCTGCAGCGTTCACTAATTATGGTGCAGTGTCTTCCTTCTCTGCTTTGCTAATGGAAACAATATTGATTAATTATTCCTCTGCGCGTGTGCGTTGCTTTATCTCTTTGTTGACGTGTCTACATCAGCACTTGGACGCGCTGTGTCCTGATTACCCAGACGATGCGTTTTTTTGCCGCCCGTGCATCATGTCAGACCGAGCACACAGAGCTCTATATATACCTACATGCAGAGGACATATTTATCTGCCCTTGGCCACTGGTTCCATGTGACAGCAGTGATGCAGCCTGTTTAGGAGCTTCCTTCCTATTTTTAGGGTGACAGGATGTGTGCAGTGACACAGCGCTGAGCTGAGAGTCAACACAGCCTCTTCACATGCAGACACACACGTTGATGTCTGTGGACAGGTCGCTGACTTCCGGTTAGGAATGTAATTATGTCGCCCCCCCCCACCCCCAAACATCAGTTTTGTACAGGAGGAAGAAACAGTCAGTCTGGAGTGCACAAACACAACCTAGGTGTCTTCGTCACAGAATCCAATTTGGTAATCTGATCTGTGCTGCTGCATTGTTGTGAGCGCAGCAGTGTTTAACAATACACCTGTGTATGAAGTTGCACGATGGTTAATTTGATACAGTTTGCAACCTGCTCCCCTCTCTTGTCACTCTTTACTGCAGACAGACCCTAATAGAGTTCTTAAGTAGTACATATTAAACTCCAGACTGCTGGCTCGAGAAACGTCGGACATGCGTAAAGATGGCTTAGCGCTCGGATGAAGGCTATCAACAGAAGTTTTAATTAATTCAGGTGTCACACTGTTTCATATACTGCTACAGATGTTGGCATGTATAAGTATGTGTCGCTTTTAATGTGTTCCCCGTTTTGTATAGTGTGTTTGTATTGGGATTACATTAGTGGCAACTAAAGGCCGGTTTATACTTCTGCGTCGTGTCCCTCGCGTAGGGTACGCCGTAACCGCCGTATCCTCTGCGTAGGTCCGCAGAGGCTTGACGTGCACCTCCTCTGACCTGACGTGCAGCCCGGCGACGCAACGCAGAGACGCGGAAGTACTACCTTGTGATTGGTCAGTGAGATTACGTACACACGTGCCATCTTTTATGTCTCTATCTTCTGATTTGCTTGCGTTGCAAAGTGTTCAAAAAAAGGATAATTTGTTCGTCTGCTTCCACAATCTCGTTGAGACACTGAACAAAGGCCGCCATCGTTGTTCTAAAACAGGAAATACTTGCCAGAACTGAAGCAAACATAAGCAAACCATCAGAAAAACTCCGCCCTGTGGAGTTTTCCGACCGATACCAGCCTACTGCCACCTGCAGGTCTGGAAATGAAACACCAACACGACGCTTTCAGCCCTACGCAGAAGTATAAACACAGCAGTGGGTACGGCGGTTATGGCGTAACCTACGCGATTGACACGACGCAGAAGTATAAACCAAGCTTAATGCTGCGTTCCATTTACCTCAGATGTTGGAACTCGGAGCTGGGTTTAACGTCACACCCTAGTAAACAGCGTTCCAGTTAAAGTAGTCAGATAAGTCGGGGTTTCAATATGGCAAAGCCCGGTTAGCCACAATTGGTAGTACCTCTTACAAACATTGTTTTAAGCTATACTTTCCATACGCAAACACCACTTTTATTTTGTTAGGTTTAGAGTTGCAAGAGCTTCATGTAGCACTAGTTTTAGAAGCACTCTTACAAGTGTGTCTTGTAAAATAAACACATTTACACAACAACTCACTGTTGTTGACACAATGAGTGGCCATATTGAAAGTGTAAGTCAGAGCAAGAAAAAATCTCCAACTTTCCAAGTGGGATGTCCAAGTTTGGGAGGCGTTCCCGTTTATTTTTTTCACTCGTAAGTCAGAATTTCCAAGTTATGACTACAAATGGAACTTACCATAAACATCGATGTTCTACTGCATCCAGACAAGATACATTATGTTTATAGTGAGATTACACACTTCTTTTATTTTCCTCCCTTTATGATCCCCCTGACCATCTAAGGATGGAAGTTCAATGCTCTATATGCAGTCTTTGAGTGCCTTCAAGTGACAAAAAAAGTATAAGTCAAACAGTTCAGAATTACCTTACTGCGGTCAGTAAATCTTCATCAGGACAGAGAGAGTGTGTGCATGGCTTAACATGAGATAACGTATAATGTTATAATTATTCACAGTTACATAATTACATAGCATTGGTGCTTATGTGTGGTGATTATGGCATCCCATTGTTTCAAACATTTTAGGCAGCCTGGCTTAACCAGTGATCAAAATGCATGTGCTGCAGTATCAAATGCATAGGAAGGCGATAAGGAATTATTTCTTTTTTTAAGCTACATATCTTTATATACTATCGAAGGCTGAGGTCGGTATGCAGCAGTTTAATGCTAGTACAATTATACATAACTGTAAAACCAAGTATTATACATTTATTCTATTCCACACAACATGTATAGTATAGTTGAAGTGATAATATGTCAAATAACACGATCTAAAATATACACTTTGTCATGCAGTCCAAATTTTACAAATTTAGTTGTGACTTTTAAAGAGTTTAAAATTGTTGAGGCACAGTGGCGCAGTTGGTGGCCTTCTTGCCTTACCGCAAGAAGGTCCTGGGTTCGAATACCGATCTCGGGTCTTTCTGCATGACGTTGGCATGTTCTCCCCTTGTTCTTTCTGCGTATTCCAGTTTCCTCCCATAGTCAAAAACCATGAGAGTTTAATTGGTTAGTCTAAATTGTGTATGAGTCTACGGGGGGTGTTTATTGTGTGCTGGACTGCTGACCTGTCCAGGGCGTACACCCGCCCAATAACTGCCAGAGATAGGCACCAGATCCCAGCCTTTGCAACCCTACAAGGTCAAGTGAGTATAGACAATGGATGGAACATAATTGTTTCTTTATTTTATTTTATAGAGAACCTTTCCCCTCAAAACAAAATTGTGTTGAGATTTTGCAGAAGAGATGGCATTGCCTTCCAAACAACACCTAAAGTTGGTTGAAAAGGTGAATATGATGTCCATACAAAGAGGCCATATGAATGTTTAAATGTGGTTTGAAGGTGGTAGGAGTTTTGATCAAATTGGACAACCAATCCTGACTTTTAACTTGACTAAAATAGTTAATTTTTTAATCAATGGCCAACCTTAAAGGTTCTTCAAACATTGCGTTTTTTATGCCCCTTTCATCTGTTTCGGTTTACATACTATTTAAGAGCCCACAGTTTATGCGAAAGAAAACCGCTATTTATCATAGAATGAGCATCCAACAGTATCATGGGGCTACTGAACATAAGATGGCATCGATCCTCAGTTGTGTATCCCAACTCTAAGAGCACATGTCCGCATTATGCAATGCTACCCCCACCCCTACCCCCCACCCCGACCCTAAGAGCTACCTCCCAACATGCACTGGGGCCTCCCCTGCTCTGCCCATTGACTGATCTCCATTCACACGATTACCCAACAGCCACTCTACACTAGAGTGTGTCCCTCTGAATGAGTGAGCGCTTAGCTGAGCAGGATAAAACACTGGCATGGCACAGCATCGGCGCCGGGGTGCTCGCTGAATCACAACGCACACTGGCGAAGGCAAGCACACACCATGTTTCCCCATTGTGTTTCACATGATCTCCTTCAAAGTCGTGCTAGTTAATTCAGGGTTTTGTTTAGCATGCAGAAACAGTTGCCTGGCTTTTTCTTACATTGGATGAATCAAAATCGATCAACCTCAGCTCTTTATCAGGTTGAAATCCAGCAAATTGGGATTGGGTTATTACCAACATGCTGCTCAGGTTCTTTACTATTATAATTCTTCAACAACAGTCAGAATAATCTTAATAGGAGGCAGTGGGCTTTCATTTTGAGGCTTATGATTAGTTTGCATAGACATTTAAATCTCAGGTGCTCTCTAGCAGCATCTTTTGGTTAGGAATCATCTTTATTCAAACTGAGGCAAAGCAGGTTTCAGAGACAGCCTTTTAGGTGGCACCCTATTGTTTGGTTTTTACATTATAAAGGACGTTCAGATGGGCCATTTGCGAAAAGAAGAGGACGTCCTTTAATGTGGCTTCATGAAAAAGAGGAACAGAAATCGAGTCCCCGAGCAGCATTGCAATATAATGTCTATCTGAGTGAGTCACCCAGTGAGTCATACATTTATTTTTCTACTGTTTGTCACTGCAGCACTAATAGGCTTCAGACATCATGTTACTGTCTGCGGTGACATTACTCACCGATCTTCTCCCCATTCACCTTGTTTCACTCAATGATTTAAAACTCCATATAAAAATGAAGTGACTCGACCTAATGGAGCATCTGACTGGAGAAATAATAGGCCAAGCTCGGCGCTTAGACAAGTTGGCTGGGATATATGCGAGCGTCTCTAAGCCCTGTAGTGAAACGAGGCCACCGTTGCTACAAGAATGGAAACTGCAGCCTTAATCTCCAGATCATTCTGTTAGCACCTCATCCCCTTTTATCCGCTCCACAGCTTTTAGCCCGAAATAGCCAAGCAAGGACATATTGGGACACATTGGTGTTCCATCAGATGGCAATAGAATATTTTCATGAAGTATCTCACTGCAGGATAGATAGATAGATAGATAGATAGATAGATAGATAGATAGATAGATAGATAGATAGATAGATAGATAGATAGATAGATAGATAGATAGATAGATAGATAGATAGATAGATAGATAGATAGATAGATAGATAGATAGATAGATAGATAGATAGATAGATAGATAGATAGATAGATACTTTATTTTAAGATATTACCTTCAGCATAATTACAACTATATTTTCTTAAAGTTTATACTCCCCATTGGCTGGACATGCAAATGGGCAATAGCAATCTCCTTAAAGTACCTTTGATTTTTCTGAGTGCTTGTGTTGGCCCCTGATGGCATTAGAGCCTGAAGGTAAAGCCATGCCTCACAAAAAAACAACCCTCCAATGCTATTAATCAATAAGAAACCTCAGATTAATAAATAAATTTTCATCAGGTGTGAGAAAAGTGTATCTAGACTGAGTTTTGACGCTGATTTAAGTCCAAATTTGCCCACGTGTCATTTATGTACACCGGGTCAGCTGTTTCAAGAATTCATGAGGATAGGTTCTCTCCTGAGACCCGCTGTTGTTCCAGGGCCACAGAATCGATGCCGTTGAAAATCTAAAGCAGTTACTTGACGATGTTAATGCCGTGCCTAATAATTATTGTCATTATTGATTAGCAGCCCGATTATTTTAATTTAAAATAGATTAGCTGTTCACCTTAACATGTTAGAAAACGGTAAAAATAGTCATGATGCCGCAATAATCAGGAAGTTCTTCAGATGTCCTTTTCATTCTACGTTGGTTCAAAGGACAAAAATATGCAGATTAAAAATACATAAAATATGAAAGATAACAAGCTAATTGGGTGCAAGAAAGTTGATCATTCAAGTTTTAAGGAAAAATTTTAATTTCACCAGAATTTGCTTCAAAGGGAATTTTTAACTCTCCATCCTTGAGATAATGATAAAGATGTCCACTTTATACCCATATCAAACCAGTTCATACTCATGTACATATCCATTGCTAACTTGTTGGTATTTTTATCAGTAATGGACAGGCATTACCTAAATGATAAAATCTCGCGCTTCAATTAATTTAACTCTATCTCTTCTAAAGATTTTACAGTATGCCTTATTTTAATTTGGGATCCTATGACCCCGTATAAGCCCTGCTAAAACCAAAACAAGGTGGGTACGAAATGATCGGTATGAAACATGCAGTAGTAGAAAAGCTTGGCTACGAAAAGATCAAAGTGGCAAAAGTATAAAAATGGCGACAGGCCGAAATGACCAGCACCCTTCTCATTACATCGTTCCCATTTGAGTCCCTTTAACAATAGATGCAGATATTACTGCTTCCTTCCAATCACTGCCTATTAAGGCCACTCAAGGTAAACACATCAACTTTAAAGGGAAGCAGAAACTCAGTTGTCATAGTAACGATGTATAATGACACACATTTAAAATTATTCAAAAAAGAAATTGTTAGAATATCAATCATCAGCTCTTGTCAAAACATTGGCATTTGATATCTGTGTGCTGTCAGTAGAAAACAAAGATGGCTCCGTTGTTCGGCGGTGTTGTCAAACTCCGACTGGTAACACAGATCAGATACACACACACACACACACACACACTCAAACACACACATTGATGAAGTTAATGGCGAATGTGATGCCACGGGGGAGATGTTGACAGCTGCTGGTCCGAACGCAGGCTGACCAATGCTAGATCAATGTTTAAAGGCAGAGAAAGAGCTTTTAAGACGTCAGCTTCGATCAGAAGAGCGAGTGCACTCTGTAGGATGCCGAAGAGGAGATAAGCGAAGACCACAAGCAGCCGCTGCAATAAACAATGAAAAAGCCGTACATATGCCAGCATGTGCACAAGTAGCTCTTTCTCGCTCAGTGCAAAAGCATTGCAGCATCTGATGGATACATTTTCACCTAGGCAACCAAACTGTAGCCATCCCCCCCTTGCACAGAGGACTAATAATACACGAGGGACAAGATGATGGGGAAAACAAAGACAAGAATTGAGCACAATGATAAGAGCTGCTTCATCTGGTATCATCAGCAGTGCTAAGTCTTCCTTGAAGAAGCCTGCGTGGGAAGGTGAATAAAAAAGGAGACAAGTGTCTTTGTGCTGCTAGGGGACATTTACAACCATGACAACAAAGCTGTGATTCATGCCGGTGGCTATAGCTTTTCGAATGTATAAAAATCACATAAAAAACTAGACAAGATTAATAATAAAAAAAAAAACCTGCGTTACAGCAAGTGTCCTGTCTTAAATGTGCAGAAATGTTACGTATTGTTGACTCAGTGTGCAGCAGAATACATTTTTTTGTTTTTTGCTGGATTTGTTTGTAAGAATACAGGGACACAGCGTCATCTCTCGTCAACTGAGAATGTTTTCTTGGTGAAGGAAAAATGGCATGAAAGCCTTTGCATCAAAACCAATACTAATGAAATTTCCTCAGAAGCTAGGTCCTCTGCATGCTGCAGTGCAGTGCAGCACAGACCAGAAACCCTGTATCATCACACATCACCGCACACTCCTGGCTTGCCATGTTTAGTAGTCAGGAAAGAGGGCCTTATGCTAAAGACGTTCAAAAAAGGTTGTGGTCTTCTGGAGATTCAAGCATTTTCTTTGTCAGTCGTTAATGAAACAAGTCTTTGGAATACATAAAATACACAAAAAACTAATTTGATTCTAATATTTATCTTTAAAACTTGTAAATCCGAACATCTTTGAACCAGGACTATAAGACTGCGAACAGAGGGAGAGAGCATGTGTGGTTCTTTTGCACAGGTCGCTCCGAACCTTTCCGGTGACCCATATTTTATTTGCAGTAGAGAAAAGAGTTCGGATGATGTAATCTGCCTTTTTAGTGATTTTGTGTTTGAATTTAGGTCATGAGCCCACAATAAATAAATAAAAAGACTGTACCTGGTATCAAAGCTTCTCTTGACATCGTGTTCAGATCAAATCAGAACTGGTTACTTTGCCTTTCGAGTCCTGACCCCCAAAACTCTGACACCTTCAGCTCTTAACCTTAAACATAAACTACATTCATAAGTTGGTAAATATTGTGTTAGTTGTAGTTGTGAACTCAAAGAATCTAATTTGGAATGATTTTCCTTAGCCCACGCACTACCCCGAAATAACTGGGGTGGGGGCGTAACAGTGGGGTTAGCTGTTAGAAGTGATGCAGAAATCTGGGCGTTTTGGTGAAACAAAAGATAGCCGATGTAGCATTATTAGGTTTTTACTATATAAAGCACATCAGTTTGACAATTTAAATCAAGCAGCACAGTTTAGCAGTAGTCAGCACTGTTACCTTACAAACCTTAAAAATTGCGAGTTTGAATCTTAGTCTTCTGTTTTGCTGAGTTTTTTAGTTTTTCTGTTCATGCAGGTTGCTTCTCTGTTTTGATGTAGAGAAAATGTAAAGTGTTTAAGTGGCATCCATACAGGAATGGTGTCATGTGACTACACAAACAGTTTTTTACCTTTTGGTTTGTCATTCATATGGATAACTTAGTTTTAGGAACTCCAAATTATATTTTTTGGAAGCAAGTTCCAGAATAAAAAAAACAAACAAATTCACCGTTGCAGTTTTTTCAAGTAACTATGACACATCCTTAGACCCAGAGCATGTCAACGCTCCTTGCTCTCTTCTTCTTCTTGTGAAACAAATGTTGTGTGAGCAAGACCTTAGGTCTAAAATAAAAAAATTTAATTTCACTGAAAAACAAATCCAGTATTTGGTCGACGTTCTCTGAGCTGAAGGTTGTGTTATAGTGGAAAATTAATTTCTGAGCCACTGAACCTTTATTAGCACATAGATTTATGCAGATACCCATTAAATTCTCAAATATCATTTTATTCTACACTAATATCCTAAAAATAGTCCTGAACATTGCATTTAACATCTTCCCAAAATGTTCCAAAAATCATCATTAAATCAGTACATTCTAAGCTGTTATAGGTTATACAGCTGAATATTTAAACACATCTATCTATCTGAGATTTATTTGAGATTCCTATTGAACAGAAAATTTAAAGGTGTATTTTCTTTCTGCAGCTAAACATCTGTAAATTAAAATCTAAAATACTTTCTCTCCCTAAATGTGAACTGGGTTATTTTATACTTAACAATAAATATTTACAACACTGACAGACAGGTTGCCTTATATTGGTTACTTTAAAAGCCAATAAACCAAAATGAAGAACTTAATTTTCTGTACTGCCATACTTTCTTGCTAAATGTTGTGTATACAACAAAAACGTATTGAAAAATAAACGGTAAAGGTGAAGGGTTCCTGCTACCAAAATATCGTATAAGCTTTGCTACAGTATGAATTGTGGTTTTTAAAAAAATATATTACAATGGTATGACATTTTATGTGACATAGTTGTCTTCTGGCTTCTAACAAGAAACTAAGGAATACCTTGTCAAATGTGCTTAAATTAGAATCATTTTCATTTTCAAGTACCACCACAGCACCAAGACCCAACATTTTAGTGGACATTTTAAAACTAAGTCAAAACATTTACTTTTTTTTTCTTGTGTCATGTTGTAAAAATAAAAATCAAAGATAATTTATACAATAATAGACAGAAATAATCATCATCCTCCACTGGAACTTCTTGATTGATTAAAGGACATGATCTAATGATGCGTTTCATTTTTACTCAGGAGTTGAAACTTCCAAGATGTAGTTGCAAAAGTTACCAGAAAGGTTGCAAGAATTAATTATTTTATGCTCAAAAATCAATAGTTGCACACCAACCCTGACCTCATAATCCAAGATGGCTGCCACATTAAATCTTTCACACACCGCACTATACAACCCCACTTAGAGAACACGTTGTTCCTGTGTCTGAAAAACACAGAAAGTAGAAAATTAGACTTTTGCTTTTATTGCTAACAGTAGATACACTGGCCTCCAAAATTAGAAAATCCCTCCGGTTTGGGAATTTGCAAGTGTAATATCCTTTTCACATAAGTAGCCATTGTATTAATATTTACCAAACAAATACCAACACAACTAAAGAAAGCCCAAATACCACCAGTTGAGGAAATAGAAAATATGAGTATGTCTAGACTGTGATACTAGAGTCTTGAAATCCAAGAGATTTGAACAAAATAGGTCTGCGTACACCTATATTTGTTGTTCTAACTTTGTGACGCCACACTTTGCTCACCTCTTTCCCTTTCTTTATCTCCGTGTCTCACAGGGCCGCATTTGCAGGAAAGCAGGAAAGTCCAAGAAAGCTTTTAGTCGTAAAGAAGCCGAGGCCACGTTCAAGTCCCTGGTGAAGACCCACGAGAAGTACGGCTGGGTGTCCCCGCCCATTTCCGACGGCTGAGTGTCCCGCTCCCGTACCTCCAACCCACCACGCTAGCCAGGAAAAAAAAAAGAAGAAAAAAAAACCCAACAAAAAAATAAAGCTAGCCTCAAATCGCAAAACAACACACCACGCTAACTCAAAAATGACTCATCTTCACTTCTTGGCTGTTTCACTCAAGATTTTTATTTTTATTTTTCATGATGATTGTCACCACACAACTACAGTTTTTTTTTTTTTTTCTCCACCTCCTTGTCCTGGGAATCTTTCCCCTGGTTCAGAAAGAGGCAGAAGAGCAAGGAGAGTGTTCGTGTACGAATGTGTTACTTCATAAGAAATCAGCTGGGAATGTGCGTCACTTCCTCCGGATTGATTTGTTGTTGTGTTTTTTTCTTTCTTTCTTTTTTTTTTCCCCTGCACACACCAGTCGTGCAGTCGGACAAATTGGATATGCGGACTCTTTTTTTTTTTTTTTTCACCCATGTGATAGACTACTGAATCAAGGAGACTCATATTTCTCACTAGTCCTCTCTTTAGCACTGAACTGGTTACATCCAACCATTTGTGTAGCTCTCGGGTCATTTGCATACAAATTAAGCTGTTAATGTTTAATAGACGGGCGGTGCACTGGCATTCATACTCACTTGTTCCCTCATTCGTTTTTTTCTTTTTCTTTTTCCTTTGCTTTCAACTGTGCCGTTGCTCACGGTTAAATGCAACATAAAGATTGTAATTCACATGGAGCTGTGCTCTTACTCTCTCTTTCTTCTTTAACTTGCTTTGTTTCTCTTTCTCTCTTTCCTTCTCTTGTGGCTAAACTTAGAGCTCAGTGTTGCGTAGATGGATTTAAAAAAAAAAAGTCATATGTTGCTTTATGCAGAATGACAGTCAGTCACCTTCTTTCTTTCTCTCTCTGCTCTCATGTTAGCTTTTCTGTAGGAGTGGAAGAAGGCTATAATTCCCATGATTTAGATACCAGATGGTACAGCTGAAGGCCGGGCCTCAGTGTGTGTGTGTGTGTGTGTGCGTGTGCGTGTGTGTGTGTTTAGAAAGAGACAACCCTTTAAACGGTGAAACATGTGGGTAACTGCGAATGACGCTATGACCTGAAGGGAAGTGCTATTTCTTTAGCTAAACCACTAGCCGTCTTGGTCCGCTATCTGTGTCATTACTTCAAACGTGAGTGGAGTTGAGTCTGTAGGCTATGTTTCTCGACCCTTCATATAAAGAAGAAAATGTTAGCAGACAAAAAAAACAACAAAAAAAACACTTGACCCTCACCATACACCTTGACGGTGGCACTGAGTGCTGCTGAGAGTAGTTGTGCTTTCAATGACCGAATGTCTCAGAGAAACCCCCGATTGACGCAGCAGGGAGGAAAGAAGGACGCCGAAGGGAAGAAGAAGAACGTAGAGGAGAGGAGGGAACTGTGCGCGCTTTGATCACTGCCAGCCGCTTTTCGGTAGCCTAAACGTCCGTTGGCTTTGCAAAGCGGGCAAGCGACGGGTATCATTTGCTCTACTTGTTGCACTGGGTTCTTGAGTTCCAACCGTAGAAAGAAGCTTCTAGATGTGGAAAATCAAGCGCACAGCCACAGCGTCAGCCATTGGCCTTCTGGGCAGACCGTCTGTGTGTCCGTTTGTTTGGCTACGTTCCAGGTAAATGTCAGAGGAAACGCTGCTAATTGGTCTGACATTTCCGCAGAGCGTCATTAGAAAAGAGCAGGACAGAGCGGGAGGATGGAGGAGGGAGGACGTCAAGGCTCCTGCTCGGCACTGACAAATCGTCACTTTCCTCTCCCATTCTGCTTTCGTAGCGAGGGAGGGCCTGCTCGTAATGCCAGAGCGAGATTTTCACCTCTACGAGATACAGCCGAGGGGTGCGTTCGGATCGCGCTCGAATCGCGGTTGGCGGTCGATAACAAATATCTGTGAGCAAATAAGCACATTCCCGTCATCGTCAAAAGTATGAGATAAAAACAAAAACAAATGGTAAGACAGAAACAGCAACTCACCATCTGGTATATGATCATGTTCGAAAGTGTGCTAGGGCCTTTTTGAGTTCGGCTCGTCATTTCAGGTTCCGTCAAGAGAGAAGGCTGTAATCTGAACAACTTTTACAACGAGATATCTCAAAAGCTGAGTGTTTGCTGGTTCCAAGAGAAACTTTTTTGTGACATAGTTTAGACTGGTAGTTTGCAGAAACTAAATGGGTGAACTGACTATTTGTAATATATCTGCATGTGATACGTGATTGGTAGCTAGCTACTGTATATCGTTTTTTCAAGAAAAGCAAGAAAAACACTGAGAAAAGAAAAATGCAAATGCTTCTCTTTTCTTTCCTTTTTTTTGTTCATATTATTATTATTTTTTGTTCTTTTTGGAGTCCTGTGCTGTATGGACTTTCTCTTTCTTTCTAAATGTTCTGAAAATTGTCACATTGTGTTATATGAATGTTTGTGTTTTAATTTATTTGTGGTTTGCCAAAACGATTATTTGAAGCATGTTGCAGGAATTTCACCGGAAAATAAGAAGAAACAAAAAGAAAGAAAGAAAAAAAAAGATATCTTATGTATTTGTGTGATTGGGGGGAAGTGTGTTTTCATTGGGGGAGGAGGTTTTAAGGAGCAAGCACTCCAGATTATATAAAAAAAAGGTATTATGGGATTCAACACATTCACTCGCTCCTGGGAATACTTCCTTTTCTCCTCTGTAATGTCACTACTGCCCCTTTCCCTTTGGTCCTACTCTATACACCGATTTGGCTCGAGTGTAATGCAGTCAACACAGCCTGGAGATGAGCTACCCTTAGTAACAGATCTAGGATCAGCATGGACTCCCTATGCTTCAAATCTAGCTTCTCAAGGGAATCTGACTCGTGATCCGTTACTGTGAGCGACTTTGTCCCCCACTCCTGGCTTGAGCGCCTGGTCAGAGACCATGGTTTTAAAAAGTTAAAAGGTTAAAGGTCGTTGCAAGACCAAACAGGAATGTGCAATAAAAATGACATCTTATTGAAACCTGACTGATCTGGTGGTTTTGTTTCTTATCTGAACCCTGAGCTACGCTTTCATGCATTTTAATGACCCACTTCTTTAGGTTGCTGTGTCCTCTGTCTGCCCCCCCCCCCTGCATTGTCCAATTTTTGTGCTTGGTAGGGCAGAGCTTAAAAACCTGTCAGTAGAAAAGGGCTGGAAGCACCAATTCTGTGCTTTTATGAGCTGCTTTGTCCAGTTTGATGGAGATCTGCTGTTTGTTCTGTGAGAGCAGAGCAGCTGTCTTACCATACCAGGGCACACCAGTCCATCTGGAAGGAAAAAAGCTTGTGTTGCACAAGCCATGAAGAGACATTTATGGACTGAATGTAGCCAATAAGCAATTCAGAAACAGTGTGAATTATGTGGAATTTTTGAATTGCAATAATTTTTTTCGAAACTCCACCAGACTGGATTGGAACACCAAAGAAAATGATGAATGGTGTGAGGAAAAAAAAAAACACAGCTTATCCAAGTGTCTGTCTTGTTGCTAGTTGATTGTTGTTAAAAAAAATAAAAATGACAGAGTTATGTGTTTTTCATTTGAGTATGATAATCAAGTATTCATAAGAAAATTACTGGAAGCTGTAAATCATCTTTAAAAATCAGTTGGAACCAACCCTGGGGTCTGTCTGCATGAAGTTTTGATGTTCCCCCGATTGGTTCTCACTGGGTCCAAAAATAAACATGTTAGGTTAGTTGATCTCAAAAGTTTCCTATCCAGGGTGTACCCTGCCTTTTGCCTACAAGAATAAGTGGATATTGATAATGGATGTATTCGACATTGAGAAATTGAAAAAAGTACAAACTTTTGGTACAGCTTTTACCTCATGTTTTCATCCACTCAATTTTCCATAAATACAATATTTAACTTTTACACAAAAGTCAAATTTTACAAGGCACAAAACTTTGGGTTTTCATTGTTTGAAAGTCATAGTCATCAAAATTATGAAATAGGCTAGAAATATTTAACTCCATGTGTAACAAATCCATAATATGAGTTTAACTTTCTGAAATGAGCGATAAATATTGAACTTTTTCACAATATTCAAATTTCAAATTCAAAACTCTACTTATATCCTTAAGAAGAAAGAACAAACACCCCATGCCCATTGATAAGTATAGTGGTGGAACTTAATATCCTTAAACTTAATTTAAATTAATTACTTAATTTCCCTCTGGGATCAATAAAGTATTTTTGAATTGAACTGTGATGCTGTGGGCCTATTTCTCATCCAAAAGCCCTTAGTGTCATGTTTTTGCTAAGCGACCTGACCCACATGCAGAAAACCCCTCAAAAGAGCAATGAATAATTAAAAGGTTTATTGAAACAATGAGTATGGTACAGGCTCTGGTCCAGGGGAAATCCAATGGCACGGGATAATTGTGAAGACTGGAGGGAAGCATAGGATATATGAGAATGAAACTGTGGAAATGCCTTACTATAGATGGAGACGTTTTCCGCCAGGGAGGGTGAGTGGATTGAAGGCTATTGCTCTATTTGGTGATCCAGTAAGTGACGACAGGTTGGTGGTGTGAGGACGCGAAGGTGGAGCAGATGGTGGAACGTTGGAGGGCGGACAGATTGCTTGAGGAGGTGAAGAATGATAGGTGGAACACGAAAGCAGACAGTCCGGAGGTGATGATCCGGGAATTATTTCACGGAGGTTAGGCCTGCTCTACACGGAGACTGAACGGGGATAGTTTCAAGAGAAACTCTTTAAAAACGCCACCACAATAATTCAAACCTTTGTCCTCATGCCTTTGCACAAACGTGCAGTCAACTCGGTGGCAAACACGACAAATCGAGCTTCAAATGAGAGCTTTTTTTCAAAAGCATACGGTGTCTCTGGTTCCCTGGATCCATTTTTTGCTGCTGGTGATAGAGGAGGGATAGTAAATCGTATTCTAGGATCCATAATAAGGTCAGTATTTGCTTTATTAGGAGCGGCGTCATGTTTGCTTACTGTATCACAGAGTTGCGCATGCGCATTAAACATAGGAATGGGGCGGCGACGTCATCCACTCAGATTAAATACCGGAGAGCTCACAATCACGGAGACAATGAACCCGGCGTTGTGAGATTTCTCCACTTTGGGACCCGGTTTCAAAAATGATAGTTTACGGTGTCCTGAAACACCGGCTCCTTGTGGATGAGATACCTATTGGATGAAATATCTTTGCTGCTACACCTGGTGTCATCTCTGTGTGGACAGGGCCTTAGTTAACAGGGAGCAGGGAAAACTTGGAATGGAGACACAGAGAAATATTAATCTTAAGCGAGAGGCAAGGAACATGAAGACTCAAGAAACTCAGAGGGCTTGGAGTTACCACACGGGTTAACACTCTGGCACTGAGTGAGTGACTGGCAGCCAGCTCAGCGTATCTTAGGTAACTAGCTTTGATGACAAGCAGGTGTGCTTGAAGCACACCTGTAGGAACCGCCCTCCAGCAGGAACTGCAGCATCCAGTCTGCATCACGCCCCTCTGGTGGACACCTGTGTAAAGATGTCAACCCAAACAGAGAAAAACAACCCAGAATCCTGACACGGGGGTACCTGGTTAGATTGCTGGCACCATGAATTCCCATGAATACCAGGAGCTTTTACACACTGAATGTTGATGTTAACTGTTTGACCAAAGTAAAGCAGAGATTATTTACCAGCCAGGAAATCAACCATCTGCGATGGACTAGCGACCTGTCCAGGGTGTACACCCGATGATTGCTGAAGATCGATACCAGGAAGGATGGATGGAAACCAACCATCTTCCATGACCATATTAGGACCCAGACTTAAATGAGATATAAAACAAAGGGGTGACCCAAAGAAAAGATGGCATAAAGCAGTACGTGGGGTCTCTGGACGATCTTTTAGCCTTTTGCAGTGTTATAGGGCTTATATATGAGTTATAGGAGGAATTTTAAGAAAATGGGATTGTACAAAGTATTAATAGTAGGAGTTCCACTAAGTACCTAATGTTTAGTAGTTTAGTTGTTTAGTAACATTAAACATTTGTTTTCTTAATGTGATTTATTTTTTCTCTTGAACAAAATAAGAGGTTGGATTTTCCCAGTTATGTCAGTGTGATAATTTTCTATGGCAATGAAAGATACATTTATTTTGAGCTCTTTTGCACATTTTCACCAGGAGGCAAAATGATTGTGGAGGGTGCTTAATGAGCTCTTTAAAGTGCACTCTTCACTCACATGCAAACCCTCGAACACAACGGATCGAAAGGTGATTTCTCTTCTTTCACCTGATTGGAGCTCTTTCCAGAGCTGTGTTTGAATATGAACCAGGTATTGCTTCTCTGTTAGGTTTTCTGGGGAACAAATGACAAAAATCATCCTTCAAATTTGAGCCTCAAGCCTCAAGCCTCAAGCGATGTTGCATAATTTTCCGAGGAGATTCCAACCATGATGAGTCCTTTGCAGTGAGAATCGTTGGGTTGGTGTTTTTGAATAAAAGGCAGGTCATTAAACAGGCTTTTTAAAGAGGAACTTCACAGTTTCTTTAGGCAGGACTTTTTTTTAAAAATAAAATTCTGACAAGTGTGACTCACACAGGTGTAAAAGAAGCTATGACTAAACACAATTTTGTACTAGAGTGTAATTATTTTTTAGAGTGAATGAGATAAGTCAGCTTATTTCACTGGTGCTATAGTTAATATGCCCTTTGGCAGTCCCTCTGCCAGCAGTTTTTATCCAACATGTAAAAACATTTTTATGTTTTGCCATAAATAAAGAACTCTAATTGAGACTGTTAGTGACACTGTTGCTTTTCCAGCAATTACAGCTTAAAACGCCACCAGTGAAAAGGGCCAACTACCTATAAAATAATAGGAATCTATGAAATTAGTCTTGGTGTGGGTTTTTAAACTGTAATTAGTCACGTGTAAAAGAAAGAAAGAAAGAAAGAAAGAAAGAAAGAAAGAAAGAAAGAAAGAAAGAAAGAAAGAAAGAAAGAAAGAAAGAAAGAAAGAAAGAAAGAAAGAAAGAAAGAAAGAAAGAAAGAAAGAAACAAACAAACAAACAAACAAACAAACAAACAAACAAACAAACAAACAAACAAACAAACAAACAAACAAACAAACAAACAAACAAACAAACAAACAAACAAACAAACAAACAAACAAACAAACAAACAAACAAACAAACAAACAAACAAACAAACAAACATTACCTGTTGAGACTTCAAGCTTGATGCTTCAGTTTGATAGCCCACCGACCACGTCTGAAGCTCAGTTGTGAACATGGCCACCTGTTTCATGTGATGCAACAGTGCTTTTGTTTTAAAATTTCATTGTGATATTAAATTTACAGATTTTTCTTTCATGTCAGTGAGCTTGAAAACAGCAGAAATTAGCATAATCTTGTTTTCGGTTGCTGTGCAGGTTGTGTGTTAGATTGCTTTGTATCAAGCCTTTGAAAAGATGCCTCCTTGCTGTGCTTGGAGCGAAGTGTTCAGAAAATGTGTTCGGAATAATAAAAGGTGGGGATTGCTAAGGCTTTCTGGAGCAAAGTGTCCTGACCAGAGTCATATTGGGTCCAAAGCTGCAGGTCATAGCTCCTGCACACAGCAGAAGAAATAATAACAAATAAATAAATGGACATGCAAGCAAATGTAACAGAGAATAAACATTATTAATTCACTTGAGTAAAATTTCAAACAGCATTTGTGGTGAACATATTGTATTCATAGATCAATTAGAATAAATACATTTTAAATTAAAGAAACTTTGTGAATTGGATCATTTTATTTCTACAAATAAAAATGTACACTGTGAAGAAGAAAAAACAAAAAATCTCATTTATTTACTAATAAATTATGATGAAAATCTTTGTTATTTAATTTATGTTTTTATTGATTGATCTAAAATGTAAACTATTATCCAAAATGATTATGTAATAAACGGTACAAATCTGTTTGCTGCTTCTGAAGTCATTTGGTTGTTTTAGATTTTATTTAAGGGCATCAAAGTAGAGGTGAGCGAATAGAAATCCACTTCATGCTTTTGAGCTTATATCCTTGCAAAAATGAAACCGTGCCACAATTCTCTTAAACCTCACAATTATGCAACGCTTTTTGTTGGTCTACCACATTAAAATCACAATTAAACATGCCACAATTTGAGGATGCAACGTGTCAAAATGCAAAACCGCGAATATGTTCGGTTTATTTTTCAAACATGGACCTGGTGGAAAATTAGCACACTCAGGCCTTAGCCTAAAATTCTTGAATTTGAGGCAACTTCTTTCTGAGTTATTGTCTGTTTATGTGGCTTTTGATGCTGTTTAACTTCAGAAAGGACCATGTGAAATCCATACTCCCATGATCTACTGCTGCTGGTGAAGTGCATAGCAGCTAGTTAACTTAATTTAGTTTACAGAAAAAGACTATCTGAAAAGAGTTCCAAAGTCTTTGCCTAAAGATATCTCTATTTGTCTACCTGCCCCTCTAAATCTCATTAACGTATGCTCTATCGGACAGAATCGCTATACGTGGATTAACCCGTGTCTTAGGATAAAAGCTAATTTTAATTAAACTCTCTAAGTAAAAAAGCTTAATCTAGTCTTAATCCATGTCTGGGAAACCGATCCCATTGCTTTTTGTTTGAATCATGCAAGATGAAAAGAAAAGTGAAATCATTGTGATTTTTATGAGAGATAAAGTGAGAGCCTATGCATAAACCCATTAAGTCAACAGGTTTTTTTAATGTTAATTTCTGTAACAAGATCGCTGTCATCAGGTATTAGCAGAAACTCATGAAGTGAGTTTTCAGGAGGCACTTAGACCCCCTATTACTGACTCACTGCTATTATCATTGTGGACACGTCTCTGTTAATTGATCCCCGAGCACTTTTGGTTTTGTCTAGCTGATATTTACCCACTCCTCATTAGGGGGGAGAGAAAGACACTGAACAGTGTGCAGATCACAGTGAGCCAGCAAGATGTGATGACACCAAGCTTATGCCTAGTGCTCCGAGGACTCCGATGCAAGCAAATGAGCTTAATTTTCTGATTAGTTAACACCACAAGCATACAGAAAAGCTAATTCTGTATGTGTGTTTGTGTGTGTGTCACAGTGCACTCCTTGAGCAGATTGGGTTAATATTATTCAGTCGTAAAATAACAATACCTAATCCCCTCAAGGTTACTTTGACACGGAAATTCTCCAAAACAGCGAGGCTCGGAGACGTGGCAAAATGGGGCTGAAAGAAGGTGACTGTGACTGTAATTGTGTATTCAGGTTATTGCTTTTATTTTTAAAGAATCAAAAACACCCCCCTCCCAAGCTCCTTTTAAATAATACTGCTTTTGTGATCAGTAAAAGGATCACGCAACATGGCGAACGACACGACAATGAATGGGCTGCATGAGCATGGCTCTTGGAAAGGCTCTGTCTAAGATTTTAAAAAAGGGCTGAAGAAAGCATGAGATTTTGTTGTGAGTGATGCATGTTATTCAGGATTATTAATGTAGTGGAGTGGTATGAGGGCTATGACCTTTCACCGGCTCAACTCTCCACATCAATTTAGGGGATGCGGAGACATTCCCATGCCAAAAGGGTTAAATAGGCAAGGTAAGGCAAATTTATGTGTGTGGCACATTTTCAGCAACAAGGCAATCCAACGTTTATTGGGTGATTAGGGGAAAAATAAAAACAACAATTAAAAAAGAAAACACGACATCAAAATAAAGCACAAAAAAGCTTGCTATGACATGCCAGTTATTATTAATCAATTAACCTAATGCATTTCTAAACAGATGTGTTTTTAGCCTTGATTTAAAGGAATTCTGTGTTTCAGCAGCTTTGCAGTCGTCTGGAAGTTTGGTCCTGATTAGAGGAGCATAGAAACTGAAAGCTGCTTCTCCATGTTTGGTTCTGATTCTAGGGATGTTGAGCAGACTAGAGTTAAAAGACATAAGGGGTCTTGGGGGGGCAACAGATCTGACAACAGATCTTCAACATGTTAGGTGCTAAGCCATTCAATGATTAATGAACTAGTAAAAGTATTGTTACACACCCCTACAGGGTGTAACCTGACAATCACAGAACTCTGATAAGACACTGACTGGTTATGTCACAAACGCTTTTATTTACAGTTTGTTTAAATGGCATAGACTTTGTGGGGGGAGAGAAGGGACACTGGGTTATGGCAAATGAATTAAAACAAAATAACAGAACAGGGCCTAACTCAACCACTATTATAAAAGCCAAAAAGAAACAAAGAAAAGCTAATGAACTTATCTACAAAAAGACCATAAAAACATGAACAAGGGATGGCACCAACCAATAACCTAGTGTGTCTCGACATAATTTAAACCTACTTGATGTAATGAATCTGGTACCTCAAGCTTACCTCTTCCACAACCTCCCCACCACATACCTGCCATCAGCTCAGCCAATAAGCTCAAGAACAAAGAGAGAAAAAGTCACACAGAAGGTGTGTGCCTTTTAAAGACGGTCTCCGAAGTTGATTGGCCAACTGAAAACCCAGCAGACCAATGGAGAGCAGGTATGGGAGATCTATGCAGGTTTACCTCCGACAGCTTGTACCTGATAGCAAAGCAGAGTCAAGCAAAGAAAAACACTTCACAGTGCTTGGCACGTAACAGGTATTTTGAAGTCTATTCTCTGAGCTACAGGGAGCCAGTTTAAGAACTTCATACCTGGGGTGATGTGCTCTACTTTCCTGGTTCTAGTGAGTGCGAGCAGCAGCGTTCTTGACCAGCTGCAGCTGTCTAAATTGACTTATTAGGCAGACCTGTGAGGACACTATTACAGCAAACAATCTGACTAAAGATGAACATATGGATGAGTTTTTCGAAGTTATGCGACATAAGTCTTGTAATCCTAGAAATGTTCTTCAGGTAATAGAAGGGTGACCTTGTTATTGGCTTTATGTGACCCTGGAGGTTCAGGTCTGAGTTCACGACTACACCTAAATTTCGGGCCTGATCAGTATTTTTTAGCTGTATTAACTGAAGCTGTGTGCTGACTCTTGATCATTCCTCGTTAGGTCCAAAGATAAATTACTTCCGTTTTGGATCTATTCAGCTAGAGAAAATTATGGCATGTCTATCCATTCATTTGCTCAATGCAGTCACTTACAGTTTGGATGGGTTCAAAGTCACCTGGTGACATTGTAAAGTAAAGCTGAGTGTCTTAACCAGGTTCTGTTTGTGTGCCAAAAGGGAGACACCCCAGACGCCTCCTGACCAGATCCCAGAATCATCTCAGCTGACTCGTTTCGATTGAGCACCTGATTATCTCTAATCAGGATCTCTAAGGGTGGGCGCAGCCTCCCATTGAACAAAGCCCATTTCCATGATCCAGACAGTAATATGATCGGCAGAATACCAATAATGCCTGTCTTAAGACAATATTGTGGTAGTACACTTTGGGGTTTCCCTCACACCCAGTCTTTCTTACAACTTGGTGAGCCCTGTAGGAGACATGTCAAGGTCATATGGTGACACCTGCTGTTGTGGCACCACCACCTCTGTCTCTGGCTTCTTTTTCTGTGGCTTTTAAACTCCCAAACTTCTAGCTTCACAACCCTGCTTCATGGTTCTTCAACACTGAAGCAAAATTAGCTCTTTTTGGGATTTCCTTTGACGACACTAAATATCAATTTAAAAACCAGTATTTCATGCACGAAACATTACTACGTTATTACTGATCATAGAATGAAGCAGCTACATTTTTCAGCAGTTGCCTTTAATTTAAATGCCACTTTTGTTGTTGTACGTTTTGTTTGATTTCATTTGCATCAGGGAACCACACAACAAGTTTTCATGCTCGGACATGTCCGAAGCGTTGCCGGGACTTGTCTGTACGCCTGTGATTATTAAAATACATGAAAAAGAATAAGTTTAGCCAAATGACAAACCAATTACTTGAAAATACAGCTTGATACAAACTTCCAAAACAAACTACTTTGTTGCACCTCCTCCTATCTTGGGGAATTTTCGCACGCAATCATTCGTACTGCAACAACACCGGGAATAAGATGGATACAGCAAAAGTCAGTTTTTAAGCAGTAAGGTTAGTAAAGATTTGATTAAGGAACTTTTCCATTTCCCCTGCTCCCCACACACTTCATTACACGTACAAACGTCATGCAATGCTCTCATGCACACTAAGGCATGTGTTTTCTCAGTGGACACTGAGCCCATGGGGAAGGGTTAGAAAGGGTGAAGAAAAGAAAAAAAAAAACAGGAGTTTAAAATGTTCTTTTAAACTGCTTTTCCGATCACAAATGAGTCAAAAATTATACACAATCTCATTAAATGGCTTGCTTCCAGAAGATGACAAGCAGTGATTCTAGAATTGCGCTGCTCTGGGTGGCTGCACATTGGAGTGGCTCTGTTGGCTACATATTAAGTTTTGGTTTTTTGCACATTGGTTCCTCTTTTTTCTTAAAGAAGATTGCATTTTTTTTTACCTGTATACCTTCTAGTCTTTGGTGCTGTGAAGCTGGAAGGATTTTTGTTGTAAATTTTTCCTTTTTAACAATTTGTTATGATGCGTAACCATGGCAACAATATGGTTTACAGCCGGGAGCAGCTGATTAACATAGCAAAAGCTAAAATAATACCTCAACTGAAGCCACAAATCCCTGATGAGTTGATAACGAGGAGACGTGGATGCAGAGCAGGAGCAAAAAGGAGACAGAGAAAGAGGAAGTTCAAGCCATCTCTTCCATCGATCATAATGGGCAACGTAAGATCACTGCTAACAAGATGGATGAACTCCAAGCCCTTACAAGGACTCAGCCAGAGTACCGTGAATGCAGTGTTATGTGTTTTACTGAGACATGGCTGCTGGATCATATCCCCGACTCCAACGTCTCTCTGCCAGGCTTCCTGACTGTACGAGCAGACAGAAATCTGAAGACGAGCAGAAAAATAAAAGGTGGTGGAGTAGCAGTGCTTGTCAACAACAGATGGTGTCATCCAGGACATGTTACTGTGAAGTGTCGTCTCTGCAGCCCAGATGTCGAACTCTTGGCAGTGAGTTTTCGTCCATATTATTTACCAAGAGAGTTCACCAGTGTGATTTTGGCAGTTGTTTACATTCCACCTTCAGCCGTTGCCGACACTGCATGTGATGTCATCAGTTCTGTTGTTGCTGAGCTACAGACACAGCACCCCAATGCATTTGTGGCAATATCTGGTGATTTTAATCATGCCTCGCTCTCTACTACACTTCCAACATTTCAACAGTTTGCCAGCTGCTCTACAAGAGAAAACAAGAAAACAACAAACCTTGGATTTGTTTTATGCAAATGTAAAGGATTCATACATGTCCAAACCAAGACCTCATCTGGGACAATCAGATCACAATCTTGTTTTTCTCTGTTCAGAATATAAACCACTTGTTCAGAGGCAACCTGTGACAAAACGAACTGTGAGAAAATGGTCACAGGAAGCTGAAGAAGCCCTGCAGGGATGTTTTGCAACCACAGACTGGATGACTTTTTGTCAAGCACATGGAGAGGACATCAATGCCATGACTGAGTGTATGACTGACTATATAAACTTCTGTGTGGACAACATCATCTACACCAGAACAGTGAGATGCTTCCCTAATAACAAACCCTGGATCACCAGTGACCTGAAGGAACTGCTAAACAAGAAAATAAGAGCCTTCAGGGAGGGAGACAGGGAATTACTGAGGAGTATACAGAAGCATCTTAAGGTCAAGATCAGAGACAGCAAGGAGGCATACAGGAAGAAGCTGGAGAACAAACTACAGAGGAACAATATCAGAGATGTCTGGTCAGGAATGAGAAAGATCACAGGTTTTAAGGACAGGAAGGAGTGGATAGATGGAAGTCTGGACAGAGCCAATGAACTGAACATATTCTTCAACAGGTTCAGTTCAGGAACTAGCTCAGCATCCCCCTCTCCTGTTCCCAGCCAAACAGACATCCCACTCTCCTCTGATCAACAGCTTTCCTGTTACACCTCAGATGTTTTATCCTTCCCCTCAGCCATGGACTCTTCTAATTCCACAAGTTTGACTTCAACCAAGTCAGGAAATGCTGCTACCCGATTTGCCTCCCACTTGTCTGTCTCCAAAAGTCAGTTGAAGAGGCAGCTGGAGAAACTGAACAAGGCTGCAGGTCCAGATCCTGTGCTGAGCAGCTCTGTGGGATTCTGCAGCACCTCTTCAACCTTAGCCTAACTCAGGAGAAGGTTCCAGTGTTGTGGAAGACATCCTGCCTTGTTCCAGTACCAAAGCGAACTCACCCATCAGTCATCAGTGACTATAGACCTGTTGCCCTGACATCCCAGATCATGAAGGTCCTGGAGAGACTCCTGTTGGCCCCCCTGAGTAAGCAAACAAGAACGTATCAGGACCCACTGCAGTTTGCTTATCGCTGTGGAGTTGGAGTTGAAGATGCCATCATCCACCTACTTCAACCAACCCACCGTCATCTGGACAAAGCAGGCAGCACTTTGAAGATCGTGTTCTTTGATTTCTCCAGTGCATTTAACACAATTAAGCCTGATTTGCTTTGTCAGAAACTCCTGAAGACAAGGATCAATGACTACCTGACCAACAGACCACAATTTGTGAGACTGAAGAATTGTGTGTCAAACCAGGTGGTCAGCAGCACAGGAGCACCACAGGGGACCATACTCTCACCATTCCTTTTCACTCTGTACACCTCAGACTTCCAGCACAAATCAGAGACCTGTCATCTGCAGAAATACTCAGATGACTCTGCAATTGTCGCGTGTATCAGAGATGGACAAGAAGCTGAATACAGAGAGCTGGTGGACCGCTTTGTGACATGGTGTGGAAACAATCGTCTCACCTTGAATGTGAACAAAACAAAGGAGATGATTGTAGATTTCAGAAGAAACAGGGATAAGTCAAAAACTGTTTCCATCATGGGAGAAGAAGTGGAGGTGGTTGAGGAGTATAAATACCTCGGAGTTCACCTTGACAACAGACTGGACTGGAGGCGCAACAGTGAAACCGTCTACAGGAGGGACAGAGCAGACTGTACTTCTTGAGGAAGCTTAGGTCCTTCAAGGTTTGCAGCAAGATGCTGCAGATCTTCTACAAGTCTGTTGTGGAGAGCGTAATCTCTTCAGCCGTCATCTGTTGGGGTAGCAGCATCAGAGCCAGGGATTTAAAAAGGCTAAACAACCTGATAAAGAAGGCTGGTTCTGTTCTTGGGACAACTGTGGAACATCTGGAGATGATGATGCAAAGAAGGATTCTTCATAAAATCAAAAAAAGTATGGACAACCCTGAGCATCCTCTTCATGAGACTGTCATACAACAACAGAGCGTCTTCAGTCGGAGGCTTCTTCAGTTTCACTGCAATACAGACCGCTACAGGAAATCCTTCCTGCCCACAGCCATCATCATCTACAACAACTCCTTAAAGAATTAATTATATGAGCAATACCAACACTTAATTTCCCTCTGGGATCAATAAATTATTTTTGAATTAAATTGAATTGAAATTGTCAATTTTTCATAAACTAATAATGCTTCTTCTCCCCAGCTGTAAGAGACTGAGAAATTATAGCAAAAACTGTGTGCATAAGCTAAGGCCTGCTGCATATCTTTCACAGGATGAGTTAAACCTTTCCTGTGTAGAGATGCAATTTTCTTCCATACAAGAAAATATGAATTATTCTTTCATGACCGATTCAGTGGCGTCTCCCAGGGAAATGTTGTAGCCTATTCAATCAGATATTAGTTTTTGGTGTTAAAGCACACAGCAAGATGCTGCATAGTGTTTGTGTGTGTTAAACAAGTAATAGAAAAACTCTAGCAGATAAATGAAAGGAAAACACAAGACACATCTTGAAAAGTGAAAGCTGTTTCAAAACTATCTGTGGGTCAGTACCAGTTGCCGGCTTTTTTATCCCATCATTCTTTTTGGCATATCTAAATTCATCTTAGAATGTCTGGAGGGAAAAAAATGAGCCAACTACATTTTAAGGATTTAAGTGCAGTTCCATTTTATCTGCTTAAATCCCAGCGTATTTTGAAACATGGCAGAATCCTTAAAGTGACGCTAAGTTAGCATGTGTTTACTTTCTTTTATTTATCTGATAAGGAAAAAAGGGAAAGCACATTTAAAAGTTATTGTTGATGTCGTTTCCAGTTTACAAATAATTCCAGCAGTTAAATAAAACAGTCAGTGCAACTTCAATCTGAAATATTGCCTCAGTCGGTCAGTTTATTGAACATGCATACCTTTCTGGGCAGATATCAAAGCACAGACAACCCCAAACGCCTTCAACCCTTCTTTGTTCTCCTCCCAGCTTTCTCTGTCCAGATCCTTCAGCACACATGCTTTCAGACCTTCAACTCTTCTTCATTCTTTTCCTAACCCACTCTCTGCCTGTTTTTTACCACAACAATATTTAGAGGATGAAAAATAATTATTTGGTGCATTCATCTGTGTATAACAAAAGCAAGTGAACTTTGACTTGTGCACCCATGTCCAATGTCGTTTCAAAGAAAGACTTGCCCGTTGTTAACCACTGTAGCATCATAATTAGCCTAAACTTCAGTTTTTCAATCATGAACCAATAGTAATGAGCCTTGCAAATGTATCACCATTAATTCACAAGGTCATTTAAAGTTATATGCAAAGGAAAAGAAAAACACTTAAAATGTTCAGATTCTTTTAAAAAACAGACATTATATAGATTAATTACACACAGACCAATGTTTTTAAACAGTTATTGATGTTAAAAATAACGATTTTCTGCTTTCAGCTGATGTACAGATGACATTTTAGAGTATTACATCACACCAATAAAACATTTTTTTTTTAAAACACAGAACTCTAGGCCTAATTAAAAGTGTATATTTTTTATTGCCCTAAATGATCCGGTTTTCAGCCCAGTTTCTACTCTTTTCAGGTTTTGAGGAAGTTCTTTCCAGATCTCAGGAGCATAGAAACTATTTGCTGTAGAAACAACTCTCCTTGTTTCTACACTGTAAACCCAGATTTTGATTCCACTTCAAGAACTGAGTTCATATAACTCATATGTACCTAATTTGTCAAGATTGCTTGTTAATTCTGATCAAACTGAGCTGTTTTATGACCTTTGTGTCTTAAACATCATAATTTCTTTACATTAAAGAGTAAACGGTGCTTTTTAATGGTCTTATTTTATTGTAATTATGTGCTTAAGTTGAAACAACTTAATGTTGCTGTTCAACCTCTAGTGTAACTATTGATTCCAAACCGACAACAACTACAATATTTTCTCAGTTGGAAGAGTCCTTTTCGGAAGCTTCACACAGTTAACTGTGATTTTTTTCTTAGTATATGTATTGTGTCTTTAGCTAGCCTAAAATTGAGTGGAAGTGTAAATATTGTGGTTTTATTGGTGGGAAGAGGGCACAGCTATTTAAACACCACCGGTTTTAACATGGTAATTACACCGGAACCGTACAAGTTCCTTGTTTTCACCAGGTGTGCATTCTCTTATTAGTAAATTCAACTTCAAACTTCCATTCCATCCCATTAGGGGCACAGATTCATTGAATGTAGTCCACTGCACTTGTTAAACTGCTTCATTACTTAAAAAATGTAGGGCAACAAGTTACCTGGATTCTTTTTTTTAAAGTAGATTCAACTAACCAGGTTTACAGTGTAGTTGTACGATTCATATAGATCCCACAACCATGCAGTCCTTTGTAAAAAGGTTTTAAAATCTATCCTTTTTACTAACAGAGAGCCAATGCAGTGATTTAACCACTGGTGTGATGCGTGGTTGATTTTATACAGAGACCAGGGGCCAGGATGGTTTCAATTGCTTTTTATTTAGTGGCTGATTTGTTAAACATTGTTAGATGATCTGAAACATTAAAGTGTGGCAAAAGAAGAGATGTAAATGGAGGAAATCTGAAGAAATACTTACACATAACTTTAAGTCAATTTGTCCTTAAAAAATGTTAATTGTCTGCTAGATCAGCAGGTGCCAACACAGCACAGCCTGATACTTGACTGATTAAATTCCCCTGTTTTCAGTGTCTCCTTTGATTCCAGGTTCTTTTGGCCTCACGTAGTGAATTACACCTACAAACGCAAGCTTTGGAAAAATCACGTAGTAGCAAGTTGTAGGGTACTGAAAAGGCTGATAAATATAGAATCCTGTAGAAATAAGTGCTTTTTTTATTCTTCCTCTCCTGCATGTGGTAAAACCCAGATAGAGTAAACCTTGCACTTGTCCCTATCAAACCGCAACCGACTCTTATGTAAGATCTGGCACCGGCGGGATGGGAAGTACAGTGAGCTTTGGCAGCAACGTCCACCCTCTCTGGCTCTCACTCTCTGTAGCATCTTTACCACTCTTAGCAGACTGGAGCTGGCTATAAATATTTTATATAGCACAGCGCAGTTGGGAAAAAATATATTTTTAGCCGCATTCACAAGAAACCAGCTTCATCTGAATCCAGACATATATATTTATAGATAGATAGATAGATAGATAGATAGATAGATAGATAGATAGATAGATAGATAGATAGATAGATAGATAGATAGATAGATAGATAGATAGATAGATAGATAGATAGATAGATAGATAGATAGATAGATAGATAGATAGATAGATAGATAGATAGATAGATAGATAGATAGATAGATAGATAGATAGATACAGGTCCTTCTCAAAAAATTAGCATATTGTGATAAAGTTCATCATTTTCCATAATGTAATGATAAAAATTAAACTTTCATATATTTTAGATTCATTGCACACCAACTGAAAGATTTCAGGTCTTTTATTGTTTTAAAACTGATGATTTTGGCATACAGCTCATGAAAACCCAAAATTCCTATCTCAAAAAATTTGCATATCATGAAAAGGTTCTCTAAACGAGCTATTAACCTAATCATCTGAATCAACTAATTAACTCTAAACACCTGCTAAAGATTCCTGAGGCTTTTAAAAACTCCCAGCCTGGTTCATTACTCAAAACCGCAATCATGGGTAAGACTGCCGACCTGACTGCTGCCCAGAAGGCCATCATTGACACCCTCAAGCAAGAGGGTAAGACACAGAAAGAAATTTCTGAACGAATAGGCTGTTCCCAGAGTGCTGTATCAAGGCACCTCAGTGGGAAGTCTGTGGGAAGGAAAAAGTGTGGCAGAAAACGCTGCACAACGAGAAGAGGTGACCGGACCCTGAGGAAGATTGTGGAGAAGTACCGATTCCAGACCTTGGGGGACCTGCGGAAGCAGTGGACTGAGTCTGGAGTAGAAACATCCAGAGCCACCGTGCACAGGCGTGTGCAGGAAATGGGCTACAGGTGCCGCATTCCCCAAGTCAAGCCACTTTTGAACCAGAAACAGCGGCAGAAGCGCCTGACCTGGGCTACAGAGAAGCAGCACTGGACTGTTGCTCAGTGGTCCAAAGTACTTGCATGTCATTGGGAAATCAAGGTGCCAGAGTCTGGAGGAAGACTGGGGAGAAGGAAATGCCAAAATGCCTGAAGTCCAGTGTCAAGTACCCACAATCAGTGATGGTCTGGGGTGCCATGTCAGCTGATGGTGTTGATCCACTGTGTTTTATCAAGGGCAGGGTCAATGCAGCTAGCTATCAGGAGATTTTGGAGCACTTCATGCTTCCATCTGCTGAAAAGCTTTATGGAGATGAAGATTTCATTTTTCAGCACGACCTGGCACCTGCTCACAGTGCCCAAACCACTGGTAAATGGTTTACTGACCATGGTATTACTGTGCTCAATTGGCCTGCCAACTCTCCTGACCTGAACCCCATAGAGAATCTGTGAGATATTGTGAAGAGGAAGTTGAGAGACGCAAGACCCAACACTCTGGATGAGCTTCAGGCCGCTATCGAAGCATCCTGGGCCTCCATAACACCTCAGCAGTGCCACAGGCTGATTGCCTCCATGCCACGCCGCATTGAAGCAGTCATTTCTGCAAAAGGATTCCCGACCAAGTACTGAGTGCATAACTGAACATAATTATTTGAAGGTTGACTTTTTTTGTATTAAAAACACTTTTCTTTTATAGGTCGGATGAAATATGCTAATTTTTTGAGATAGGAATTTTGGGTTTTCATGAGCTGTATGCCAAAATCCTCCGTTTTAAAACAATAAAAGACCTGAAATGTTTCAGTTGGTGTGCAATGAATCTAAAATATATGAACGTTTAATTTTTATCATTACATTATGGTAAATAATAAACTTTATCACAATATGCTAATTTTTTGAGAAGGACCTGTATGTATATATATATATATATATATATATATATATATATATATATATATATATATATATATATATATATATATATATATATATATATACAGATATAGATATTTGGTCTAGCTTAATTTGATTGTCCTTATATATGCATTTGGATCAGGGTGGATTTAGATGAGCTCTAGCAACAGCTACAGCACTGATTCCGAATCATTTCCTTTAAAGGAATTATACCCTAAGTGAGTTATTAAGTCAATAAAGTTTGAGGTTGAAGCGCCGCTCCAAAATCTGGTCTGGGATTTAACAAAAGGTGATCTTTCCGTCCCAGGGGACAATTAGATAGACAGAGATGCTGACAGAATAAGACAGGGGCTGTGAAAGGAAAACCAGGAGCTTTTGTCCGCCTGGTATGGGGTGTTAGGATGCAAAACACCACCTTCCCTCGACCCCCAAAGACACGCTCTGATGACTAGAAGCCGCAAGACAGCCGACAGTCAATCAAAGACAAAGAAGAGGTAGGGTTATACATGTTCTTGGATATAAAAAGAGAATAGAAAATAAAATCACTATTGCCATCAACTGGTTCAGGTATCGTTGGAGTGGCTTTCTGTTAAATGGTTTAAGCAGCTAGTATGCCACCAGCGGAAGACAACTCTCTGGGCGTCTTGTCTATTATAAATCCAGATTAGGTTCTCGAGACAGATGCTGAGAGAGGACAAATCTTCGGGACCATGACATCTGGAATTTCTACCTTCTGGGAGAAGATAGATGGTTCCGAGGTGCAGAAGATGGCGTTCTGGGAAAAGGTTAGAGGCAAAGGTTTCTCCTACAGGGAGTAAAGCAGATTTCTACCATCTAACCATTGAACCATTCTCATGATTGCATTGAACAGGTATTTATAAAGTCAATGATTATTCCCCCCAGTGTGTCTCTGCCTATTACATCCATGTTTCAGGTCAGTGAGAGTGGTCAAGCATCAGGTACTGACACCTGGACCCAAATTTCTTGTTCTCTTTTGTGATTACGTCACAGGAAGAGGTGGATAGTAACTAGTTACATTTACTCAGTTACATTGAGTTGAATAACTTTTTGAAAAATATTTATTTTTAAGAGTAGCTTCACTACACCGTATATTTTACTTTTATTTGAGTAATATTATTATGAAGTATCGCTACTCTTACTTGAGTAAAATTTCTAGATGCTCACTGAGAGTAAATTCACCAACTGAAGAAGAAGCATGTTTTTGTTTTTTTATACACCACACATAGACAGACACCTACAGTTTTGAAAGAGACCACATGGTTTCACACAAAGCCTTGTTTTTCTAATGTCATTTTCTGTCTGTTGAGCTTGTTGTTGCATTTTGAGGTCAAGTGAATATGCGGTAAACAGAATACCTTTTCGCTGAAAGTACGTCTTATCTTGTTCTAAGATATAGAGTATATATAAAATAACCTACAGTAATTATATTGAAAAAACTGACTTACAAAAGTGTTTTCTCTGCTTGAAATTTGATATTTCGTTCATGTTATCTATTTCTATTATTATTTCTTACACTTTGGTCTTTAACATACCAGAATTTGCCCCTAACTTTATCCTTTTGTCTGTCTGATGACATCATAAATAAATAAAAATCCTAAATCAGATGTTACTCAGTACTCAAGTAGCCTTTTTACCAAATACTTTTTTACTCTTACTTGAGTAATCCTTTGGATGGCTACTTTTTACTTTTACTAGAGTAAAAATATGTTGAAGTAGTGCTAGTCTTACTTGAGTACAATATTTGGGTACTCTGCCCACCTCTGCCCACAGGTCATATTGTCCCAACAGGACAACCTCAGGTTTTCACCCTGTTGGTTCCGGAGCTGAGGACCAACGAAACCAAATTCTTCCTTCTTTCCTTTAGTTCTCATCCTGGGAACACAAAGTTATGAGGTCTGTGGTGTTTTGAGGGGTCTAGGTGGTTCATTCCTGAGCAGCAACTCTAAAATATTTGACCAATCAGTGCTTCCACTGACCATGATGGTGAAAGGTTCATTAAAAAAAACCATATCCAGATATATATTAGCTAATCAAGAAGCACACTTCATTTCTCATGTTCTAAGCTTTCTAGCAACACGGAGAAGATAACTCAGTTCCATTAAAAAGATGGTTGAATGTGTTGTGATGGGTGTGTGTTTAAAGATAACAGGTAATGAGGCAATGAATGTTATAAAAACAACCTTGATGGCTGTGATTCCACCCCCCCCCCCCCCCTTTTGCAGTTTGTTTTCTCCCCTCTGTCGACTTTTCCTGCTTAATCTGTCCCTTCCCTCCCCTTGCCCTCCTTCTCTCTGCGTCTTTCTGACAGGAGGACAGCAGCCGCCCTGACTGCTAATGAGGGACAGGGCCTCTGCTGAGTGTAAGCGGGAGAAGGGCCGGGTGGTGGTGGAGGGGGCACAGAGAAACACGGCGTGTTTTTGTGTGTACTGCCTGTACTGGGATTTTGGCAGAGGTTAAGGCCAAGAACAGAAAGAGAGTGAGCAAAAAAGATAAAGGAGGATGTGCTCCCCAGCTTTCTACCCTCGATCTGTTTCCTTTCTGTTACTAGGCAACACCTGCAGGACTGCACTAAATAAAGCCTTGTACCCTCTATTCACCCAGCCCACCCCCAACCAGCTCAGGCTCTCTCTCTCTCTCTCTCCATCTCCCCTACTCATCACATCATCTGTCTCTCCTGCTCTCCTCCACCCATTCACCGCATCATTTGATCACTGATTACATCTCCTTCGCACACCTTTTCCCTGTCATATTCTTCCTGTTTAATCATCCTCTCACTGAACTTGAAAGGGGCCTCTTAAAGGACCCGATTTCTTTGGAGACGAGCCGAAATGGAAGCCCTTTGTTTTGTAAAAAATAAAGGGAGATATTGTATCATGGTAAAGCATACGAACGGTCAAGAATGAGCAGACTGGCTCAAGATAACAGAAACACAGCAATAAGCTCAAATTGTCACATGTGACAACCGAGGTATGTGGAAAACCATTTCGGAACCCACAATACGTCGGTGCAGGCATGCTACAGCTGCAGAAGACCGAGCCGGGTGCAAGTTGTGTCATCTAAGAAAATGAAAAATAAAGCTAGAGGTCTGCGGAAGTTGTTTGATTCGGCTAAGAAAAGGAAACTGAGGCAATGGTTGAGCTTAATTTAAAGGCCACAGCCTCCCTGAGTATTGTTGCTGACCATCTCCATCCCTTTATGACCACAGTGTACTCAGCTGATGACTTTTACTTCCAGTAGGACAATGTACAAGTCCCAAATCATCTCAATCTGGTCCCTTGATCATCACTGTACACTCCAATGGCCTCCACAGTCACTAGATCTTAATCCAATAGAGCAATTTGGATGTTGAGAAACAGGAGATTTGGATCATCAATGTGGAGCCAATATATCAGCAGCAACTGAATAATGCTATCATGTCAATATGAACCAAAATCTCTCTGTTGCATTGTTCTTTGTTCCATCTGTGCTACAAACAATCAAGACATTTCTGAGTGCAAAGGAAGGTCAAACAGTACTAGCAAAGCATACCTAATAAAGTGGTCGGTGAGTGTTTTTACCAGTACAGAAAGGTGGACCTGATAATAATTAACCTTTGCAAATAAGAAATACCACTGAAATAATCTCCAGAGCATTAAATTACCTGCATTAGTTTTCAAAGTATTTTCTTTGGCCACTGAGAAATGAATGAATGTTGTTTATTCTGCCACACAAATGTTTGATCTGACCTCCACATGAACTATGGCACCGTTTCTAGAACTGGGTTTAGTTGCACTTGCTTGACGTAGCATTCTGTTTGTGCTAATTCAACTATAGAAAACGATTTAGTGCATCTGCAGTGGCCTTGATACTTAATTAACAAGAATAAAGCCTAACAATTATGGTTGCTTCTTTCTTCATACGTTAAGAAAACCGACGTCCACTAGAAACTGACACTGAAACCATGGAGGATCGAAGTTGTTCAGAATTATAGACGAAAGTATTGAGCCTTTACAAAGACATGAACCCTAGTGGCATGACATTTTTAATACAAAGAGCTAAGACAAAAGTTTTTCATACAGATTGTAGATCTAACTTATCCAGATTTAGATTTAAAATTTTCATTCGATCAAGAAGTTTGTTTCTGATGGCTTCTCTGACATATTAAGAAAACATTGCAACAAGACTGTAAATTTGGAAGAAAAAAAACAAAAACAATTTATCCGTTTTTATTTGCTTTATTTGATAAAATGAATTTCTAATTATTTATACTCTTTTAAAAAATGAAAATATCTTTACCTTTACCCTTCTTCTAATTGCCGACCAGTTTTCGCGTCTTTCTGTCACGCTGCCCTATTCACTCCTCATTGTCTGCACCTGTCTCAAATCATTCACAGCTGATCCTACTCACCTCCTGCCTTTATTACCCATCACTTCCCTTCACTCAGTGCCGGATCATTACTATTGTTGTCTCTATCTCCATGGTGTGTCGTCTTCCTGTCTCTCCGTTCCTGCCCGATGTCCAGTATCTCCGTCTTCACCCTCATCATCACCTCCACCTTTAAATAAACATCCTGCACTTCCTCAGCGTCTGCGTTTGGGTCCATACTCTACACACACCCCTGACACTTTCCTCTGATATTTTGAAGATTTTTCTTTCGTGATGAGCTTTTAGAATTTGAGGTTAGAAGGTCCCTTTGCCATCACACTAATCTTTACCCCTCAGATTCTGTCATTAAAGTCAGGATTCTGGCTGGGCTGCTCCAAAATCCTATTACCTTCATTCAGAAAAATTGTCAGACTATAAACCTAAATCTGCGAGCGGTATGAATACTGTAGGCTTTAATATGAAGGTGGCACACCCTTTGCAGCTATAACTGTTCTGTGATGGTTGTTCACAAGGTTTAGCAGTGTGTTTATTGGAATAATTGACAATTCTTTCTGGAGAGCATGTGTGAGGTCAGGCACTGATGTTGGATGAAAAAACCTGGCTCGTATTCTCTACTGTCATTTCAGGTGAGGCAAGTGTTAATGTGCTAATGGACATTAATGGGCAGTTGTTTGTCCACTTCACAATTATATAATACTTTGTACTCTCCACATTTCTATACTTGTATTACTTAAAACCCCATTACGATACATGAACGTCTGTTATTTTAAAGGAACAAAATGTTGAATACTTTTGCAATGCAGAAGTATTTGATGGCAACAAGGTAAGTTTGGTTCAAACTATTTATTTTGTTGATAAATGAACCCTGACAGCAACGAAGAGGATGTGTTTGAGTTTTTATGGGGAGGGTCCTGATGACGACCAATAAGGCCCCATCAACCAGACAGCTTCATTCTTTAATACTTTCATGTATTCTGGAAAAATAAAAAAGCTCTGCTAAATGGTTTTTACCCTTGCTGGCACATTTACTGTCTAAGCAGTTCAGCATTAATTGGGTAGCTCAGCTAAGCTTATTCCCCATTGGTGAACAAATGAAGGTTACTCTGTCCTATCCTAAAGTCATTCCTCAGGCTTTTACATCTACCGAAATCCCTCATGAAATCCCATGAGTGCACCACATTAACACACAGGTCACAAAGATGTACCCCGAGCCTGGTCTGGATGCGATGCTGGATTTTACAGGACATTACCTCACCTTTGGTGGCTTGTCTGCAGAGATGGTATGGCTCCAGGAGACGGAGATGGATACACACCGCAATAGGGAGTAGATAAAGACACCACAATCGGAGGCACTGGCAGGTAAGACTAACCTGAAAATGTCACTCTGACATAGTATCCTATCTTTTTCTACCTGTGCTGCTTAAAAGGATTACCTTCAACCCTCACACAGTATGTCAACCCGATTTGGAGCAACAGAGTACAGCTTGTGACCTTGTGCTATGTGGAAGTTTGATTGATTAATGAAGCTTTCATGCTTTTACACACCATACTTTCCAAATAGAGATGGTTGTACTTGTGACTAAGGATGATCTTCACGCTCTATCTCAAATTTTACTCAGTTCAGTTAAGCCAATATATGGATGTCTGATACCAATTCTAAAACAAATACTCAGTTCTCCACACCATTTTCGTTGCACTGGCAAAATCCTTTCTGTATAAACTGTTTTTCCCCAGACAATTTCAGAAATTGTCAATGTATTTCTCTTTTATTAACCACATTTTATGCTTTAGTGGAATTTCATAGTAAAAAGATAACAAACATCTAGAGTCTTTTTTTTTCTTCTTTTTTTTACTGAAAAGCGGGCTTATTCATTAGATTTGGCCGAATGATCAAAGTCATGTCCCGGTATTATTGTTGAGAAAAGCCTGAACAAAAAATTACAGACTAAGAGAATAAAAAAATAATAAAAACAATCAATCTGGAAAGTTTTGGAAATCTTTTGCCTTTCTTTTAATAAGGCAAACATGTGAGAATCTTTTTACGGATCAGATCTACAATGATTCACACCTCCATTTTCAACAAAAAAGATCCGACTACTTTCTATATTTCTTTGAAATATTATAAATGTAGTTTATTGTTTATTTATTACAAAAAAAGACTGCAATAAATTTTGTTAAATATTCTAAATTTTACGTTTTGTGGCCCGCGAGTTCTTGCAACTGAAAGAAGTTGATCCACATTTTTAAAAGTTTGATCACCACTGAACTGAAGATTATGAATGCTGCATACCTACCATGACCTGGTCATCCACCTAAGCTTACAGACTGGGCGAGCAGAGGAATAATTAGTGAAGCAGCCATGATGCCAATGTTAACTCTGGAGGAACTGCAGACATCCATGGCTCAGGTGGGAGAGTCACTCGTTATGAATTATTCCCTGCACAAATCTGTGGCAAGGGGGCAACGATTGCTGAAAGAAAGGCATGAGAAGTCCCTTTGAAAGTGTGCCAGAAGCCATGTAGGGGACATGGTAAACATTTGGGAAATGTTGCTCTGGTCACAAAAGACCAAACTCTTTAGCCCATTTGCAAGATTATGTGGTTACAAATAACACTAACACCTATTCTCCTCTGTGAAACAAGGAAGTGGCAAACCTCATGCTGTGGGGATCTTTTCAGTGGGGAGAGAGTTTGCTGATGTTGCTCAATGTAGGGCTTTCCTGGAGAAAAAAATGGCAACGTCCAAAGATAAACTTGTAAAAAAAATACAGATTTATTTTTTGCAACAAAAAAATTAAATTAAAACCCTCGATTTCCTTTCACTTCACAACCATGCACTATACTCTGTTGGCCTGTCCTTAAAAATGATTAAAAATACATTGACGTTAGGTAAATGGATTGTTAAGATGAAAGACAAAGTGGATGGAGCAGCAAAAGGTTAAGAGATGTCTCAGTCAGCACAGGTTCACTGAAAGATTGGAACAGACCAATCCCACCTACATAACATTTCTGTACCTCACAAAACTGACTCCCTCTGTGTTCTCAAAAGAAAACCCTGTTAGGATTAGTTAGACTAGTTTAAAGTCTATTTTCACTGCATATGACAGTAAATGATTGCTAATCTATGGGTTAGGTGATTTCAGGTATATAAAAAAAAGAAATATTGATGCATTGATAGGAAAATGCCCATTAAAGTCATGCTGTTCTCATGTTAGAAGTGTGCCTCACACGCAAAAAAATAAACAATTAGCATCAGACTGGCAGATGAGGAGGAGAAAAATGAACCCAAACACGTTGGAGGAGCTAAAAGTCTTACATGTAAAAATGGGGCACGTGCACACATGGATACAGACACACTCTGGCTTTGCACAACAGAGGCAAAGCCCATAACCAGAGATTTACCAGAGGATTTTAAAAGGGCCAACAGTTGTGTGTAGAGAGAGCTGAGTGGGATTTGGTTTAATCCAAACATGAAACACCAGAAACACACACTCTCTCCCAGCGTACACACAACACCACCGCCCCTCCTCCTCTCCATCACACTCTGTATCTTTCTAAAGTGTGTGTGTGTCAGTTCGCCTCCTGCAGTGTCTTTTAGCGTTGCGTAAGCACTTGATTATATAATCCCAGATATATATGCATCTCCACAAGGCTGACTGCTACAGGGCATAAACTATGTAAGAGCATCAAACTAGAGTGGAGGGGTGATGATGATGATGGGGGCAGAAGGAGGAAGGTAAGGAAAAACAAAGATGAAAGAGGCAGAATGTGGTACTTTAAGGGTTATCTGGATGAAATTTCGAGTAACAGCATATATTTGCTCCTAAATTTTGACGTATGATCATGTTACATCTCTGTTTTACTTTGATAATGTTAAGAGGAAGATGTTACCATTCAAACCTTCTATGAATATGTTGTGTGGACAAATGATGTAAAAAATAAAAATAAAAAGTTTAATCTGGCCAGATAAAATTTCCTGCTATCTATGTCGTTGTCCTTCAAGATAACTATGTGTAGTGAAAAAGCCAAATCTTTTGGGAGCTTGGATGTTGTCTTTAAAAGGCAAATGTGTGGCATCCCTCCATCTGTAGATGTGAAGCTTCTGTGCAGCCATAGCAACTGGTGCTTGAAGTGCATGGCTGTCAGATGCTTTGAAACCACTTTTAGATGTGTACTTATATCAAAAACTACTTTGATCTGCTTCTGAGAGGAATTAGATCAATTCCCTTATAAATACATAACTCCAGATAAAGCCTGTCATAAGGTTTTGCCTCCAATAATTAGATGCAGCATGTGATTGAGTCAAATTAATGACAAGTCAACGCTTAAACATTCCGTGATTGGCTCAGTTAACTTGGTAATAAAATAAAATAAAACTTTAACTTTGTAGTCATTCGAATTAAAGTATTTAAATCAGGGTTCTCTGCCTCTACTGGCTGTCTGGATGAATCCATGAAAGGTTTTAAAAAATGTCCATCTAATCACACAGACAATTCTGACTGAAGATAACAGTAATTAACTAAAATCAGTAAAACTTGCAGATGTTAAGGTTTGAAAGGTAGATATTCTCATTTACATGTGTCAGTTAATAAATGTTAGAATTAAGTCAGAAATACAACCTATGTTACATATTTTGTCAAGATAACATTTTTCAAAACCTGGAGAGATCTACAGTTATCTCTAACATCCTTTCTTTACTTTATGTTTTTTCATCAACGTAAAAGGATGGTTTTATATTGTGCTCATTAACATTTTCGGATCAAACATTTTTTTTTTTGCATATACGTTAGAAATAAAGATTTAATTTATTCATTCATAATATAACAAATTCCTAAAAATCTTTTAGAGCATTGTCTGATAAACATTTAGTCTAATAAAATCAGTTTTAACATATTAAACTGAAAGGGTATTAAAACATTTCTGACAAGACAGGGTTGTGAAGAAATGCATTTAATTGTTCAAATGTTGTGCCCTATTTCAGGACAGGGTCGAGAGTAAACTGACAAGAACGGGTAGGTCTGTGAACATTTTGGGCCAAGTCAGCTGATTCTAAGATAGCATTCAAGATCACTTTCTACATCTAAATGCGTGATAAAATATCTCACTAAATGACTTTACCATTTTTTAACACAAAATCAGATGGGAAGTCTGAGAACTGATCTAAAAATGTAGGATAGGGGATTTGTCGGGCAATACAAAAACACAGCTAGAATAGATTTTTCTGCTTCCCATTTAACATGAGAAATACTGCAAGTCAATTACAAGGCGGCTGTAGTTCTGTGGTAGAGTTGTCGGCCTGTGACCCAGAAATCGATTCCAGCTTTACACCTGCTACATGTCGTTCTGTCCATGGGCAAGACACTTCACCTACCCGCCTACTGGTGTTGGCTAGAGGGACCGGTGGCGCAATATGGTAGCCTCGCTTCTGTCAGTCAGCCCCGGGCAGCTGTGGCTATAATCATAACTTGCCTCCACCAGTGTATGAATGTGAGCGTGAATGAATAATGGAGTTGTAAAGCGCTTTGAGGGTCTCGAAAAGCGCTATATAATTGCAAGCCATTATTATTAAAAGAAGCATAACTGAGAGTAAAAGAGGTAAAGAAATTATTTTAACAAATTGCAGTTCTTACTTTGTTATGGAGGCATCTATGTCAACACTGACATGGTGTGTTTCTAAAAAAAGTATTTCCCTGATTTCATTATCAGGTATTTATTAGGATGTTGCACAATATCCAATCATTTCTACTGCGACTAAAACAGATCAAACTTTTTTTTTCAAATCTAACGTGATGATATCTTTATAGTACAAAGCATTGGAGAGTGAGCTGTCAGAGCAATCTGGAGCCTAAAATTAACAATGCATAACTTTTTTAGAAATTAAGAAAAAGGATAATACTAACTAACTGAGGTTTAGGAATCTTCTACTTGTGGAAAACCTCAAAATTGGTTACAAAGAATTGGACCATAGCCCCAAATTTATACAAAAATGATGATAAAAAGTGAGTTGTTGGTAAGGTTTCACTCAGCTAAACAGAAAAAGTACAGACTAAAACTAAAAGCTTTTTACCTTTCAGTTCTAAGGAAAATGAATGTTTTTCAGAGTAAGCTAAGCACTTGAAAACACAGCTGTTGCAACTCAAAGAAATGTACTCCTGCAACATCTCAACATTTTCTACCAAGGCAGGGAGCAGAAGGACAACATCATTTTAATGAAATAGTTGTATTGAGGGAAAACAAAAAGGAGCATCTTAAATCGAGCTGAAAAACTGGAAAGACATTTTTCAGTTTTTAAGTGCTTTCAAAAAGCCTTTCCTGGAGGAAAATAATTAGAAAGCAGAGCAGATTGATTTGTCTGAGCCGAGTAAAAAAAAAAAAAGAAAGAAAACAAGGAGAGGATCTTCAAAGGATAAAATAGTAGCGATTGGGGAGTGGTTTAGTTGACAGCAAAGAAGAAAAGTCACACGTATGACTCCAGGACAGCTAATGTCATTAATGGCTTTTAAGGTTGAGGTTAAAAGGCAGGAGTCACAAAGGGAGGTCTTTTGGACCTCAGTGCAGCATGTGATGCTGTTGACCATGATAGATTATTGAAATGACTGGAGAGCTGGGTCGGACTCTAGTACAGTACTTGGCTTGTTTGAGTCTTACCTCAAGAACAGGAACTTATTTGTGTCAATAGGCAATTCTTCATCAGAACAGATAGAAATCACATGTGGGGTGCCCCAGGGCTCCATCCTGGGGCCCCTCTTATTTAATATCTAAATGATCCCGTTAACACAGAATATAACAAACAATAAGATTAGTTACCATAACTATGCAAATGGAACTCAGCTTTACATTACAGTGTCACCAGGTGATTCTGAACCAATTCAAACCCTAAGTGAATGCATAAAGCAAATCAATACGTGCCATCATTTTTTTTCAGCAGAATAAAAAGAAAACTGAAGTAATTATCTTTGCACCTAAAGAGGAACGATCAAGAGTCATTGCACAGCTTCAGTTAATACAGCTAGGTGTAGCAATGGACTCAGACCTGAACCTCCTAGGTCACATAAAGGCAAAACAGCCTTCTATCACCTGAAGAACATTTCTAGGATTAAAGGAGTAATCTTGCAACGGGACCTTGAAAAACTCATCATTAGTTGAATTGAGTACTTCAACAGCGTCCTGACAGGTCTGCTTAAGAAGCCAATTAGACAGCTGCAACTGAACCAGAACGCTGCTACTCGTGTCCCCACTAGATCCAGGAAAGTAGAACACATCACCCCAGTTCTAAAGTCCTTACACTGGGTCCCTGTAGCTCAGAGAATAGACTTCAAAATAATTTTTACTAGTTTATAAATCATAGAATGGCTTAGCACCAAAGTATGATGAAGACTTGTCACTATACCAACCCCCAGACCACTTAGTTCTTCCAACTTTAGTCTACTAAACATCCCTAGAATTTGCACCAAGCATGAAAAAGCCACATTTCCCTTATCTGGAACAAACTTCCAGACCACTGCAAAGCTGCTGAAACACTGAGTTCCTTTAAATCAAGGCTAAAAACCCCATCTGTTTAGAACTGTCTTTGAGTAAGTGATTAATAGTAGCTGGAATGTCATATGTTTTAATGTGTCATATGTTATGCGTCTCAAGTGTTGTATTTTATGTGCTTTAAGGGCGACAGGAGCTCAAGTGGTGGGAGTTTGTTCAGTAACCCGTGGCTTGCCGGTTCGAACCCTCACTCTGTCCATCTCGGTCATTGTGTCCTTAGGCAAGACACCTCAGGTACAAGACACCTCGGGTCAGAGGACCCGGTGGCGCCTGTGCGTACAGCAGCCTTGCTTCTGTCCGCGTGGCCTAGGACAGCTGTGGCAACAACGTAGCTTACCACCATCAGCGTGTGAATGACTGAATGTAGTGTAAAGTGCTTTGTGGTCCTTTGACTAAAAAACCACTATACACATGCAAAACCATTTATGCTTTTAGTTTATTTTATCCCCTAATGATGCAAAGTACCTTGATTTGCCTTATTGAAAGTGTGTTAATGCCTTGCTTTGCCTCGCTGAAGTAACTGAATAACACACACACACACAGAGGATAGTGACTAACAACTCTCTGTTCTGTAATTCTGTTAGGTAATCATCCGTTGTCCAGCTAAGCCTCGTTCTGTTCATCTTCCTTTATGCTCCCAAAACTAATAAAGGTTCTCACCTCCTTCCATTTCTGTCATATCTTTGATACAGTTTAACACAATTGTGGATTTTGTTTTTTACCTTGTTCAGGCAGCGCTTTGAAGTACATCGTAGACACGCAAATATATTCATACCCTTAGAACGTTTTGTAGAAGGTTGTTTGTAAGATGGAGTACAGGTCAATCCTTGAAGATTTGAAACTAAGGCAGAAGGTTTACCTTAAACTTCCAGCCTGTCAAATGAAACCATAACTGGACTTTTTGGCCTACATGCAAAATGCTTAGTGTGGCAAAGAACAAACACTGCACATCACCCTTAACACACCATTGCCACTATGAATGGCGGTGGTGACATTGTGTTTAGGGGACGTTTTTCTTCAGCAAGAATGGAGCCAAGTACAGGGTAATGTGGGGTCTTGAGATCCTCGTAAGACAATAACCTTCATACCAAAAATAGCAATGAGAAAGCAAATGCATTTTTAAAAAAGGTGAAAAAGCCAAAAAACAGGAGTTGTTTAAACAAAAGCAAAATTTTGGTCAGTATGTTGGCTGTTGATGCTGATTGTGTTGCCATTATACCACTTTTTAACTGACTCAGTAGAATGCTTGAACGCTCAACCAGGAGTCGGGGTCATGGGCCTCTTACGTTTTTATTTTGTGGGTCAGAAGTTTTGGAACCAGTGTTAAAAGCTTCTAAAGACTTTGAGGCTGGGTTGGACGTTTATCTTCCAGCAGCACAAAGATGTTCCTAAAACAGTCCGATGGAATGCTACAGTAGAATGGTTTAGATCAAATCACATTCGAGTGTTAGGCTGGCCCAGTCAAAGTCCAGACCAATAACCAATTGAGAATCTGTGCTAAGACTTGAAAACTGATCTTCACAGCCGCTCTCCATCCAATCTACACGAGCTTTGACTATTTCAGACATACCCCATAATGTGGTTCTACAAAGTTCTGACTCACATACTTCAGATTTAGTTTGTAAAAACTTAAAACATGCAGCATTGTTTTTCCACCTTATGTGCTACTTAAGTGTTTTTCTATCACATAAATCTCTGTGCAATAACCTGATGTTTGTAGTTATAGTGTGACATGATATGCAGTTTATTTGAAAATTTGAAAGAATTGGTCACAACTGGATCCAAGTCATGGATACTATGCAACTCAATAGTGACGTTTATCATCAGGCAAAGACTCTCCTGTTCTCAGAACTCTGCTTCTCGAAACAGATCTGTCCAAGCCAAAGGTACTCGACATGACAGCTGCTCTCCTGAATCACCACAGCCACTGCTGCACTTGTTAGACAGACTAAACAAAGAATAAACCACTCAAAAAGTAGATAAATGCAGATTTAAAAAAAACAAGCGCACGAAGGAGAAAAGGATGCTCTCTGTGGTCCTTCTGAGTTCTCTTCCATCACCACAGAGAGGTTGAGGGGGCTGGTTGTCATGACAGCTGTTGTCATGGCAGTAGGACGAGCTAATAAACAAGAGCAAGGCATGGCCATCCATCCAGCGCAGCAACACTGCCGTGGAAACCGCTGACAAGATGCAGCAAAGATATGAGATGCTGAAAGTTTTTTTGTTATTCCTTGAATTGATTTTCTCTCTAACTGCACTCTAAGGAAATTTAACAACCTTGAGGTTCTGTAATCGTTGTACTTCAGTCATAACTGCAACATAAGGGGTCAGGTTAAAGCTTGCACACATCTAATCTATGGCTAAAATAAATATAGCTAAAAGGAAAAAGGGTTCCTTTATTGATTCTCTTTTTTTTCCTATTACTAGATCAATTGCTTCCAAAGAGTCTTCAAGGAGTTACCGGATGTGGTGAGGACTTGTGTTGGCTGATTACTAAGGCAAGGTAATCAGATTTAGACCTGGGTGTCAAACTTGAGTCCTGGTGGTCATATTTAGGCTAAATTCTGACTACCACTCTTCATCTAAGCTGTTCTTGTTGTCTTGGTAACTTCTCATTTTTTTTATTCCAATAAACCATCGAGGACCTAATCGGCACAGCCCTTTTCTTTCTCAGTTGCCTCAATCGCTTTCATCTGGTGAGCAATTAATTTAAACCCTAAATTAGGTTTTAATAATTCCGGAAACTGGTAACTACTCAGCTTTATTTCTTAGAGCCTCTGTCATTTATGTCCTTGGATAAAACTCAAAGGCAGTGACATCATAGGTTTGATTTGAATGCTAGACAACAAAAATCTTCTGCTCCATCCTACAATCAATCACTAACAAGTATCTTCAACGCCTCTGTTTGAGGCCGAGACCCCACTCCCGAACCAGAGGGGGTAGTCCACGTTTTTCAGATTGAAAACTAGGCTTAAGAGGAGCTGACGCTCATCCCAGCCGCTTCACACTCGGCAGCGAGTCGATCCAGTTCACGAAGGGTTATGGCTTGAAGAAGCCAACAGAACCACGGTAGTAATAAAAACCCATCAATGAACAGTACGAACAGGATTGTTGACAAGGGAAATTGACTAAATGAAAACATAAAAATATATAATGCAAATTTTTTTTTTTAAGGTTTCTTACCCCAAGCCTCGTATTTCTACACATCTTTTGTGTGGATTCTACACCGTAAAAAAGTATGCATGAATATAGTTTTTTTTTTTACTTTCCTTAAAAAAGAAAGTACTTTTGCATCAGTTATTTTGTTCTGTTTCTGCTGTCTTCTCAAACCCCCAGACGGTCGATGGCCGCTTAAACCGAGCCAGGTTTTGGTTCTGCTGGAGGTTTCTTCCTGTTAAAGAGGAGTTTTTCCTCTCCACGGTCACTACATGCTTGCCCAGTATAAGGGATTGCTGTGGTTGGAGTCTGTATAAATGGGGCACAACCTCAAGTCAATGACTCTATGCAATCTGCTGGGATTCCTTAAATAGAAAACGTTGAACTGATTGGAACGTTTGTAAGATTGTATTGAAATTACTTTTCTTGTAAAGTGCTTTGAGATGTCATCTGTTGTGAATTGGTGCTATATGAAAGCTTTTCAGAACACAGTGGAACTTTTCAGAAGTCCTGTACCAAAGTCCTCTCTACAGCAACTTATCACTTTTTTTCAACAAAGTTAAACGTTGATATTTTTAATCAAATTTGTACTTTTGATCTCATTACAGTGGAACATTAGGTAGCAGGTATTTAAAATAAAATAAAGAAAACAATGGCCACTTTATCAGTGGATTATGTTTGGTAAAACAAAAAAAAAAAACCATAGTAAAAATGATACAAGTCATTGAACTAAAAATGACTCCTAAAGGGGAGCCGAAATGAAATCTCCCAAACGAACTGAGAGGAAGCTGGTCATGTGGTGACCAGAGGCACATTATGCTCTTCTACCACATCATGTGGGTTTGGGATCTGGAGATCAACACTCAGAGCTCCAATCAGTCATCTTTCTGACGTTCTTCAAGTAGTCTCCTTGTTCCCACCCTCACTATTTGGTTCCAGCGATCCGTTTTCATCACAGTTCTCCAACTCTCCCTCTTTTTCCGCTGCTGCCTCCGTGTCCTTTCCCACGTCACCCTCTGCCTCCTCCTTGGCTCCGTCCCTCTTTTTCTGCCCCAGGCCCTGCTTGTCTCTGAACACATCCACACCCAACATTCGCAGGTAATGGAAGCGCTCGTTGCGGGGGACGAAGGCTCGAATGGATGTCTTTCCCCTCCAGCCGCACAGCTGGATGGGACACTGAGGATCCGTGGGGCTACTGTCGAACAGAAAAGGGGAGGGGGTTAAACCAGAACATCACTTTGAAAATGTATTCAAATGCACAAGAACAGATGTGGATGTAGCAGCTTACTCCGGGTTTGGGATGTACTTCAACACTATGCTGCCCATTCCTGCAGAAAGATCGTAACATGATGATGATTAACGACTACAAAGTGATGAGGGATCATTTCAAAGTCGATTTCTATACCTGCACTGCCTAAGAACTCTACCAGCCTCGCTATATGTAATTAGAACCTGAGGAGCAGATGAATAACTAGGCCTACATTAGCAGTTTTTGAAGAGGATCTCTTATTTTTAGTGCAGCGTGAAGTTGGCAGGGCGTACCCGTTTGCTTGGCCTGAGTGTGAGCGTCGTCCTGCAGCTTGCTTAGGAAGGGGTTCTCCTGTGTCAGCAGCACTTTGATGTCCTCCACGCTCACTTTGATTATCCTGGAGCGAATATACGGCTGAAGAGTGTAGATACCCTAAGGAGGACAGAGATGAGATGGGGATAGTAAAATGAATGTGAGCATAAATGAATGCGAGCTCTGTTATCTGGCACGCTTATCGGACCTGTGGCGGCTACAGGTATGAAGACAAAAACAAAGGTTTCATGCTCGTTTGAACTTTAAGGCAACTTCAATAATATTCAGCTGTGAAAAAGGTGATGCACAGACAATCATCAGCTCTGACCAGTTTCCCTGTCCCTGCTGAAAGACAAACATCCGCACAAGCATCAGCAGATTGCGCAGGTGTTTTTCCCCGGCACACAACTTTTAGGAATGTAGGCCAAAAAGTAACATTTTGGGTTTGCCAGGCCCCCTTTGTGGTCTGTGGCAAAGTGCACATAGGGCCCATCATCATATTCTCGAAAAGGTTTAAAGGCTATGAAAACTTTGGTGAGTCACTGTAGAAATTTGAGTGTAATTGTAACTTGCCAATGACTGGCCTCTAGAAAAATAAAAAAAAGCACAGTGTGTGCTTACCTCCTGAGCCAGCCTGAAGGCACAGCCAAACTCCTCTCCATCGCTGTTACGAGACCACACCTTCACCCCGGTGTTAATGACCTGAAAAGAAAAGTAAGGCACAGACATGTCAAATAATTCAAGATTACATAATAAGAGGGACGTTCATTTAATTAAATAAATTGCATAAACCTCAAATATATTTCTACAGCGGCTGAAACATTTATTTTGTAATAAACTCCAATTTCAAATTATGGCTACTACAAAGATCATCTACCACCCGATATTACCAGAGGACAAATAATCAGGGCAACTGTACTAACGAATGGGCCACTTTTAGCTTCTTTAGTTGTAAAGCAGAAGAAGTGACTTCAAAATTTTTTTTTTTTAGGAAGAAAAAAAAAAGAAGAAGTGACTTCTGGGGGTTAACGGTAAAGTTCTTCAGTGCAGGTTTGACTTTAGGTTCAGAGAATAAAACCAGAATTCAACCTTTAGGACAAACTGTCCACTTTGGGTTTTACAAGTCATCAGAAATGCAAGTAATCTGGGCGCTTTTGTGGCTGTGATGTGAGCTCCGATAACGGTGTGAAGCTGTGGAAACACCCAGTATTAACTTGAATTTGCCTCTGGCCATGAGAGGTGTTGCAATCCACATAAAACCGCACCATCAAACCGTTGTAAAGAGATTAGTGCTTCCTGTTTTGACGTGGACATACTTTGTGATCGTCCCAACTAACAGAGCTAACAGCAGAACTTATTCAGACTCAAATGCCCAGAGTTCTCAGTCTTTCTTAGTTCGTTAAGCAGAAACACGAAACCTCAATGAATTTATCAGAAATTTTTTTTTTCCAGGGGTCAAATATGGAAGGAAGGAAGAATAAGATGGGAAGACGGGTAGAGAGATGGATCAATGGTCAGATGAATGGAGTCGTAAACGGACATGGATGGAGCAAAAATTTAACAGAACAGAAAAGAATAGATGGCTAGACAAATGGCTGAGTAGAAGGATGGCAATCACAGATGGATGGGTGGATAGCCAAAGGGATGGATGGCTAAATGGATATAGAAACGGCTAGATGGCTTAACAAACAAATATATTGCAATGTGACACAACTTAGATCAAAAACAAGACAACACCACCATCGTTGCATCATCTTTGCTACCTAACCATCCTCAGAACTACTAAGAAATATTTCGGGGGGAGGAGCAGTGTCATGATATGAATACTGAGAAGTTCTCTCTCTCTAAAGTTATCCTGAATCTTTATTCTTCTGCAAAAAACACAACGACCTGAGCAGGTGTTACAGGGTAGAGAACCAGAGGGATTTGGGATAGAAGAGGGTCCCATCTGTTTTCCCTGCTTTAGTCACACCCACACACACACATGCACACACCCACACACACCCACCCACACACTGAGCAAAAGGCTAAAGTGATGAATCACAGCAATAAAGCAGCTTAATTCACAACCGAGCTGATCAATACCAGATATAAACTCAGCAAAAAAAAAGAAACGTCCCTTTTTCAAAAAAAACGGATCCCCTCAACGCCTTGGCTGCGCCTAGAGATCCTGTCCATAAAAGTTAGGAACAGGATCGGTGACAAAGGGCAACCTTGGCGGAGTCCAACTCTCACTGGAAACAAGCCCGACTTACTGCCGGCAATGCGAACCAAACTCTGGCACCGGTCGTACAGGGACCTAACAGCCCGTATCAAGGGGCCCGGTACCCCATACTCCCGGAGCACCCCCCACAGGGCCCCCCGAGGGACACGGTCGAACGCCTTCTCCAAGTCCACAAAACAAATGTAGACCGGTTGGGCGAACTCCCACGCACCCTCCAGGACCCTGCTGAGGGTGTAGAGCTGGTCCAGTGTTCCACGGCCAGGACGAAAACCGCATTGTTCCTCCTCGATCCGAGGTTCGACTATCCGTCGGACCCTCCTCTCCAGAACCCCTGAATAGACCTTACCAGGGAGGCTCAGAAGTGTGATCCCCCTGTAGTTGGAACACACCCTGTGGTCCCCCTTTTTAAACAGGGGGACCACCACCCCGGTCTGCCAATCCAAGGGAACTGCCCCCGATGTCCACGCAATATTGCAGAGCCGCGTTAACCAACACAGCCCCACAACATCCAGAGCCTTGAGGAACTCCGGTCGAATCTCATCCACCCCCGGAGCCTTGCCACCGAGGAGCTTTTTAACATTTAGGGGCTTTTAGGAGCTTTTAGGGGATCTGTTTTGGTGGCCTCAGGATCGGGTCTCTGCTTTTTGCAGATGATGTGGTCCTGTTGGCTTCATCGGAGCGTGATCTACAGCTTTCGCTGGAGCTGTTCGCAGCTGAGTGTGAAGCGGCTGGGATGAGAATCAGCACCTCCAAATCCGAGGCCATGGTCTTGAGCCGGAAAAGGGTGGGGTGCCTCCTCCGGGTCGGGGATGGGGTCCTTCCCCAAGTGGAGGAGTTTAAGTATCTGGGGGTCTTGTTCACGAATGAGGGAAAAATGGAGCGGGAGATCGATAGACGGATTGGTGGGGCATCTGCAGTTATGCGGGCGCTCTACCGGTCTGTCGTGGTGAAGAGAGAACTGAGCCAAAAGGCGAAGCTCTCGATTTACCGGTCGATCTACGTTCCTACCCTCATCTATTGTCACGAACTCTGGGTGGTGACCGAAAGAACGAGATCACGGATACAAGCGGCTGAAATGAGTTTCCTCCGCAGAGTGTCTGGGCTCTCCCTTAGAGATAGGGTGAGAAGCTCAGTCATCCGGAGGGGGCTCAGAGTAGAGCCGCTGCTTCTCCACATCGAGAGGAGTCAGTTGAGGTGGCTCGGGCATCTGGTCAGGATGCCTCCTGGACGCCTCCCTGGTGAGGTGTTTCAGGCACGTCTCACCGGGAGGAGGCCCAGGGGAAGGCCCAGGACACGCTGGAGGGACTATGTTTCTCGGCTGGCCTGGGAGCGCCTTGGGGTTCCTCCCGAGGAGCTGGAACAAGTGGCTGGGGAGAGGGAAGTCTGGGTCTCTTTGCTTAGGCTGCTGCCCCCGCGACCCAACCCCGGATAAGCGGAAGAAAATGGATGGATGGAATGGATGGTCCCTTTTTCAGGACTGTGTATTTCAACAATAATGTTGTAAAAACCCAAATAACTTCACAGATCTTCATTGTAAAGGGTTTAAACAATGTTTTCCATGCATGTTCAATTAACCATAATTAATTAATTAACATGCACCTGTGGAATGGTCGTTAAGACCTTAACAGCTTACAGAAAGTAGGCATTTAAGGTCACAGTTCTAAAAATGCAGGACACTAAAGAGACTTGTCTACTGACTGTGAAAAACACCCAAAGAAAGATGCCCAGGGTCCCTGCTCATCTGCGTGAACGTGCATTAGGCATGCTGCATGGAGGCATGAGGACTCCTGATGTGGCTAGGGCAATAAATTGCCATGTCCGCACTGTGAGACGCCTAAGACAGCACTACAGGGAGACAGGAGGACAGCTGATCATCCTCGCAGTGGAAGACCACGTGTAACAACACCTGCACAGGATCGGTACATCCGAATATCACACCTGCGTGACAGGTACAGGATGGCCACAACAACTGCCCGAGTCACACCAGGAACACACAATCCCTCCATCAGTGCTCAGACTGTCCGCAATAGACAGAGAGGCTGGACTGACGGCTTGTAGGCCTGTTGTAAGGCAGGTCCTTACCAGACATCACCAGGAACAACGCCGCCTATGGGCACAAAGCCACCTTCGCTGGACCAGACAGGAGTGGCAAAAAATGCTCTTCACTGATGAGTCACGGTTTTGTCTCACCAGAGGTGTTGGACGGATTTGTGGTTATCGTCGAAGGAATGAGCGTTACACCGAGGCCTGTACCTGGAGCGGGATCGATTTGGAGGTGGGGGGTTCGTCATGGTCTGGGGCGGTATATCACATCACCATCGGACTGAGCTTGTTGTCATTGCAGGCAATCTCAATGGCTTGCGGTACAGGGAAGACATCCTCCTCCCTCATGTGGTACCCTTTATGCATGCTCATCCAGACATGATCCTCCAGCAGGACAATGCCACCAGCCATACTGCTCGTTCTGTGCGTGAGTTTCTGCATGACAGCAATGTCAGTGTTCTGCCATGGCCAGCGAAGAGCCCGGAATTCAATCCCATTGAGCACATCTTGGACCTGTTGGATCCCAGGGTGAGGGCTAGGGCCATCCCCCCCAGAAATGTCCAGGAACTTGCAAGTGCCTTGGTGGAAGAGTGGGGTAAGTGGTCCAGTCCATGAGGAGGAGATGCACTGCAGTACTTCAAGCAGCTGGTGGCCACACCAGATACTGACTGGTACTTTTGATTTTGAGCCTCCCTTCATTCAAGGACACATTATTCTATTTCTGTTAGTCACATGTCTGTGAAACATTTTTAGTTTACGTCTTATGGTGTTGACTCTTTTAGTGTTCATACAAATATTTACACACATTAAGTTTACTGAAAGTAAAAACAGTTGAAAGTCAGAGGACGTTTCTTTTTTTGCTGAGTTTATTTTCTCCCGGAATGACTAGCTTGTGCATCCGACTTTAATGTCCCCTCATCATAATCTAACTCAACTTATGCAGACAAAAAAAAAACACATACACAGCTGGTACAGGAGGAGAGAAAAGAAAGAAAGAAAAATTCCACACCTTCATGCGCTCGCTGTTGTTGAGCAAAACGCTGCGCAGCTCTTTGGACACCATGTACAGGTGTCTCTTCTTGCCCTCGTGCGTCCTGGTGAGAACATTGAGCTTGGGGAAGTCAGGGGACAGATCATAGAACGATCTAAGGAAGATGAGTGGAGGAAATAAAGGTTGTGCTGGGCCAAAATGTTGAAGCCATTTCTGGACAGAAAAAAAAAAAAAAAAAAAAAAAAAGAGGTGCTTACTGTATGGTGTTGAAGACGGGGTCATCTTCAGTTAGGAACACAAAGGGGTCTTCTTTATAGCCGAACAGCCTTAGCTTTTTAGATGGTGGAGGTCTGAGAAAACAAAGAAATCTTCCAATGTGGCCCCAAATATAGTTTTTGGATTCTATATAAAGCTTATGGAAGAACAATGACCGATTGATCTTGGTAATCGATCTATAACTTAAAGATCTTTAAAGAACTGACTTATTTCCTTTGTTTACTGGCCAAACGGGACTCACCCACACACCGCATCTTGTTTCCCAGCAGCCTCCTGAGCCAAAGGAGCTCCTGGGGTTTCGGCCTCCCCTTCTACTTTTCCTCCTGGGCCACCTCCCTCCATCTCCTCTGGAGAGCCCTCGGGGACGAGAAGGGGGGTATCTGCTGGGGAGGAGGCTGCTGGTGAGCCCCCACTTTGGGCTGAAGCACTCTTCCTCAGCTGTAGGAGGCAACAGGAGCAAATAAATAAATAAAAATGAACAGAAAGAAACCTGACTGAGGTTAGAAGACATTGTCTGGAGTTGGGATCTGTGTATTTCTTTAAAATGAGATCATTTCATGTGGAGGTGTTTGACTAAAGTACCTTGGGATATCTTTTGTTCCACGGCATGGGGTCTTTCTTCACCAGCACGGCCACAAAGAAGCCTCCCGTGTTCTGGTGATGAGGCAGAATCCTCATACTGACAATAAAACACAGGAACATCAATCTCAGCCTCGACTGTTAGAGCTCCCCCTACTGACAGAAAGGCGCGAAGGTTTTTAAATTAGTCAGACAAAAGACGCTTCTACAATGTGGGGTAAAGGCTCCCTCTGATGGTCTAAACCAGATAACTCAGAAGAGTGGAGGATGATGTAGAAATTACATCATCCTGTACATGTAGAAATCAAACAGGCATAACATTATAACCACTGACAGTCAAGTTAAGAATTATCCAGCTGCAATACCAACCCACATTCTTTTTCAGACTTAAATTTCTGAGTTTCCAAAAGAGTTTTACTACTTTGGGAATATGAGTGCATAACATTAACATAGCTTGTGGAAAATACGCATAATTAGTTTATTGGCTCCTGATTTTGGGATATTGAGGGGTCGTTTCACAACATTTCTTGCCATCTGGACCAAGTTAAATCAGTTGCAATTGAAAAGCTACGACGGGATTATCTAACACTTATGCTACAGTTGCCTGAAGTCGGAGCTCAGATTTGGAAATGAAGTTACACTCGAGTGAGCAATAAAATCAGATACAATGCATAAAACGGAGAAATATTTTGCTTACTAGGGCATCCCGATGACCCCCCCCCCCCACAAAGTCTGAGCTTTTTTTTTAATTCTGAGTATCTGCTGATAGTCCTGATCTGATACTTCCGCAATGCATTAAAATAAAAAGACAACACATCAGAGTCATCCTTTAAGTTTCTTTTTATTATGTCTGCCATGAGAGATGCGCCAAAGTGTTGCGCATGCAAGATCGCATGTTGTAAATTAAAACTCTTGTTGACCCACTGTGGAATGAAGCTTAGCAGTGACACCGGACAAACAGAAAAACTCCATAGGTCTGTGTTCAGCCTAAACGCAGGCACCTTGATTAAATGACTAGCAGGTTGTCTGTTTGCAGCAGGTTTGGTTGTTTGCAACCAAAGAGATAAATTCGGCCATCTTGGCTGTGATTTTTTTGGCCTTTTCGCTGTCCTTAGGCAATTTCTTTGTTCTTCAACATATCTTTCAGTGTCGGTTGACTCAGTGAACTCAAGAGTGTTGAGCAAGGTGTTTGTTTTTAAGGTGGCGCTTCAGATTCGTACAGCTGAATGCAGCTCTGTCTTTTCCACAAGAAATGCCCAATTCGCACGCATTGCAAGTGGGTTGTTGCACTGCCTTCGCTGTCCAGTTTAGAATACGTCTAAACTGCCGACATCTTAGCTCTCCCGAGGCAACATGTCCGCCCTGCATTACCCTACCAGCCAACAGCTCCCTATTTTGTTGTCTGAATTCCCTGCCTGCCATAAATTGTGTGACGTTGTGGTGTTGCCGTCCATGCAACTATGAATATTGATGTAGTGGAACTTGTTCAAATTAAAACAGTCCAAGTTTGACAGTCTCTCTCAGGTTGAATTTAAAGCAACATGCTTGCTGTTTTATAAGGTTGCATCAAATCATTTCCACCTGATTCCAAACATTTGAAAATCCCATGATCAGATCGGGACATCCCCAATTTTAACTCAAAAAGGTCACAAAGGGATAGTTTATACCAGAGCAACCTGCATTTCATTCTATAAACATGTCGGACACCAAACTCAGGATTGCTTGGCAAGCTCCGACTTTCCCAGTTTGAATTCTGGCCTCAGAGAGAGGGACTGTTTTCCGACTGGGGACTCCGAAAATCCGAATTCAGGGTTCAGAGATCATATAACTCAAAAATAAAAAAAACTGTAAAGCACCATTTGTAATGCCATACCTTTATTATTATTTGCACTAGGTATGTAATAATATACACACCTCGTGTGTATTAATATATTTAAAACACGTTAAAAGGGATTGCTGGACGGAGGTTCTAATTCCACACCATGATGGTTTATGTTTTTCTGTAACCATAAATATTTCCAAACAGCCAAATCGGTGTCTTCATGCACTTTTTAGCCTGCTGTCCAACATCCCACTGCAACATGTGGGGGAGGGGAGGTGCAAAGCAACTTTGCTTAACCTAAAAGAAACCCTATTCACTCAAAAACTTCTAAAGTTACTTTGTAAAGCCTTGGTTATACTTTGGTACCAGATAGCACCCCAACCCTGATGCAGAGTGGGTGTTCATTGTAAAAAGCTGTCCTGTTAACGCGACACGTCACGCATCCAATAAATGTAGCTCAACACAAAACAAAACACGACGCCTCTACTTGCTTTACTTTCATTACAGCAAAACACAGACCAGATTTAGTCTGTTTTTGTTACAGTAAATCGCACAGAAGTGCTTTTTTTTTTTTAAAGCATGTGAATACGTACCATCTCTCCAGGTGCATGCTGGCCAACTTTTCTGGGTCTTTAGGTGCAAACATGGTGGGACGGATCTGAGTGTGACGGCTGCTCGGGACCTCGGACCAATCGGAGAACCACTGGCCTTCCTTTGTCATCAGCTAGAGAACAAAGAGTGTTTCATCAGAAGCTTTGAATACTAGACGAAAGAGTAAACTCTGCCGTACCTTCCAGGAAGTGACCCCAGGCATCCACTTCAGTCCCGGCAGGTCAGCGGATGCGTCCACCAGCTCCAGTGCTCCTGCCATGGTTTAAATGGACGAGAAGTTTCTGGTTAGATCTTCCTTCCGGCGAAAAGTTATATGTGACGAAGTTTGAAGATAAAAAGACGGTTTCCAACAAGCAAATGAATGTGAGAACTTTAAAAATGTATTTAAAACCTTCAGACGACATTTTCTTACATTTTTTTTTTTCAGAAATAGAGCCGATGGAAAATTTACAGCTACTGCCAACAGATTCCTTGGTCATTATGGTGCCGTTTGCGCACCAACAAACCTCTGAGGCTTACACAGAATAGCTGAATTTAAACTTAGATTTGATTAGACACAGGACAGGAGGACCATGTTTACTGATTAGGAGATTTCAGAATCAATTAACTGCACTGGCGTATATTTAGTATAATCACAGTAAGAGGGGGACAATAACTTCTGAATTCTGTTAGTTGTACTGGGTTTTATTTTTAGGCATTAGAGCAAAGGGTTTGAATAAAAATGCTTTCAAATCACTAGTTAAGAAGAGCATCCTGCTACATGTTTCAGTTCAGGGTGATTTACAGTGGGTTTTTTCATCTATTCCATAAAGATAACTGGAATTTATCGTGGCAATGTGACAAAACGTGGAACACTTTGAGGGATATAAATACTTTTCTAAATGTTTGTTTAATCTAGAACTTTGTCAAAGTGTTGGTTACCTTCGCTCTTCTCAAGCAGTGCCGCTATGACGGCTTCGTCCTCTATAGGGTTGAGCGAACAGGTGGAGTACACCATCCTCCCCCCTACACCCAGCTGCTCAACTCCACGCACTGCAATACGCAGCTGCAGCCTAGCAAACACATGCATACACACACATAATCCATTAGTGGCACATTTGTAGATTAGTGCCACGCGAACAGGCCCTTCATCTTCTACTTAGCTTTGTCTTCCGAAAGGAAACATCTACACCCATGCCGTCTCCCTCTGACTCACCCGTGGAGGTGCAGGCTGTTGCTGGTCGTCCATTTCTTCCACACATCTATGTTTTTCCTCATGGTCCCGTCTCCGCTGCGGAACACAGGGCGGAACCAGTCAGAATATCCGTCTCTGAAAGTTTCCTATGTTCAGAAAATCTTTAAACCTGTGACCGTTTGGATTTTAGCAGACTGTTGACTAATTTCTGCTTTCCTCCTTTTGGTCTTAATTACTGCCTGACCTGCCCCTGTTGAGCTTGGCAGGGGCCCACCGGCTCGGCCACACAGACAGCTTTGCAAACTACTGCAGTTTTGTTTTGGCTGTGGTATTTCTAGATTTTGCACATCTTAAAATCCTGTTGGGAATACCTGAATGGAAAACGAGGTCTAATTAACAGCCTCATCTCCATCAACACCCATAGATAAAACATGGCACAACAACGTCGGTATTTTAGCCACCGTGGGTGTAGTATTCGCTTAAATTGACTTTTTAGGGCAAACAGGCGTGTTGAAACAAACCTAACAGTAGACAGAGTTTGGTTGATGAACAGTGTCCCTAGAGTCCATACCTTACTGTAGTGCAGATTAAGCCCCATGAAGGAAACATGGACTGAATGTGTCGGGATGTGGGATTTTCAGTTGCTTCCATTCATTGCAGTCATTTTTCTTTTTAAGTAGGCTACTCTGGTGGTAGAGTTGTTGGATAAAATTATGGTGTTGGTGCAAACCAGTGCAGATCAGAGCAACACTGTTGGACAGAACTGAACCAGAAGTCATGTCTCCCTGAATGGTTTCAGTTTTTTGTAAAAAAAAAAAAAAAAAAGATTTTTAAAGATAGAAAACTTTTTAACCAACTGGATTAATGAACTGAATATTTGATTGGAATGTATGGATGATTGAATTGAAATGGCTTTTCTTGCAAAGTGCCTTGAGATAACGTGTTGTGAATTGGCGCTATTGGTGGGACACAAACCTTCACAGAACTGAAAAGAAGATGTTATAAAAATTATGACTTATGCCCCTTAAAGGGGGGGTGGCATGTAAAATCGACTTCAAGCTTTTCATCACATTGTTATGTCATTCCTTCCTTAAAAACATGCCTAAAATGTTTCTTATGGTAATTTATGTATTTTTGAGTAATCTTTGGAAACTCTCACGGCCGCCATTTTGAGCGCTTAATGCCTGATTCCTCCTAGGTACGCCCTCACCCCCCAGCAACGCCCCGACATTTTGATTACCCCCCACGTCTCTCCAAAGCCCTCTCACCCCCACTCCCTGAGCAGAAAAGCAGCAGGTCCACAGCAATCAGCTAGCACCTTTGGATAATACCAGTAGTCGAGTTGAGGGGGAGCGGAGGGGGACGCCGCTCCCCTTAGAAAGAAATCCGACATATAACGTTCCACCAGTAAAGGTCCCATCCTCCATCTCCATCCCTTCCATTTTACAGTAAATATTGTATGGAAATATAAATCATAAATAGGCTTAGACTATATGAAATAATTTTGGTCTCCGCATGTTGAGCGAAAATAAACAGTCTAATAAAATCCGGGGGACAGGGGCACGAAACGCAATCATGAAACATTGTTTTGGCCTGGTGGATGGATGGGAGACGACAACAGGAAGTAGGCCAGGTGAAGCCAGTTTTCGTTTCATCTCGTTCCGACCTCTGGCATCTACAAAAACTTTTTACTTCATAAAATCTATACGTTCGCACTGAGTTCAATAGTAAAAGTTCTCCTTCTGTAATAGCGCAGTTTTTTTATGATCGATGTTTTAATTCGGGACTAGTTGGCTTTCACCGTAGTGAGAAAGGAGTGACAAGGCTGCTACGTACCCGTTTTAGACCAAGAGATGGATTTAACATGAAAGCCTACATGCTTTTAAAAGTTTTAAAGAAGTTTTCATCATGACCTTAGCTGTCTCCATATCCACATACGTCATCACGTTGGTTAAACTCTGCCACCGCATTGGTCTAAAACGGCTATGTAGCAGGCATATCACTCCTTTCTCACTACGGTGAAAACAAACTAGTCCTGAATTAAAACATCGATCATAAAAAAACTGTACTATTACAGAAGGATAACTTTTTCTTTTGAACTAGGTGCGAACGTATTTATTTTATGAAGTAAACAGTTTGTAGAGTTTGCCAGAGGTCGGAATGAGATTCATTTTCTAAAGACATTTTCGGGGTTCACCTTATGGCCTAGAGAGAGGCAAAAGCTGCCTTACAGAAGTGCAAAAATGCCCAAACGAGCAACTGGTCAGCGGGATGTCCGGGATTTTAAAAAAAAAGAAAATTACAGGTGAGCTATTAATCTCAATAATTAACCTAGCCTGCTTTTTTGTTATCTAAAGACCACCCGACTCGCCACAGGTGTACGCACAGATCCCAGGATGCTACCCTCCAAACTAGCTAAGATGAACGGGCGACCCTCCCACATCTCTTTTGTTAATTAGCTTGCTAAAATACATGACTTGTCATTCAGTCAAGACACGCATGCGGCTTGCTGAATCTGCACTAGATGTCGACTCTTTTTACACATCCAGCCATAATGGGCCTAGGAAAAATGATCAGCTTGTCCGAGCTCATCTGACAGTGCAGACATTTAGCCATAATCAGGACGAATGTGAACAAGAGCAAGAAAAACTGTAGAAAAAAAACAATTACGAAAGTGTTTGGAAACTGCTATGAGCATGTGGATTAAGTGAGGGTTTGAATGAATAAAATAGAAATGACTCATTTGATCTTTCATGTTAAATTAATCCAATACTTTGCTTTTTATAGGCCTAGTTTGCACGAAAAAAACTTATTCTGCACTGCAATTATTTGCTAAGGCTTCTTTGCAAGGTGCTGGTATCGGCTTTGCTTCACAGATATATAAAGCCTCCATTTCACCCGATCTTGTTTAACTCTAATGCAGGCTATTCAGTTGTAGTCCCCTAACATTCCGGCCAATTTGGCAATACAAAATACTCTAAAAATACCACCTTTTTTAAAATTAAAATTCAGATTTTTTTTAATAGGCAAAATAAATGACCATCCCCATGACATTTTTTTACAACTCTACTACTGTATTTTACTACTATATAGCTATTTACTTTTCCAAATTGCACAATGCCTTCTTGAAGAAAATGTATTTTTGGATGCCAGGATGACTGCCCTCTTTTTAGTTTTTCAAAAAAATGAGGCTGTTTGTCAGAAATTGTTGGAATTCATTTTTGGAAACAACCCTCCTCCCAGAAGATTTGCTTCGTTTGTGTCGGCCATTTCACAGAAGATTGCTTTCAGAAGAAAAGTTTACTTGACAGTAAGCAAGTTGACGTTGAAGAACGATGCAATCCCCACTCTCAAAAGAGTTTTTCTTCAGAGTCAACTCCGGTAAGTGGAAATGCTCTGATTCAGCATGTTAGAACAAAATAGCTTAGGCTAATTCAGAGTTAAATCTGTGCACTGTAGCTCGTGTTTATTATTCAGTCCCTCCAGGAATTCGCAAGGTTGCGATCGTAACTATTAACACAAATTCAGCCAATCCCCGCCAATTCTGCACGTCTTGCAATTTTATACAATTAACGCAACTTTACCGCACCTTTTACCAGTTGAGACTCTTCCTTTCATTATCCTACATCCGATGCTGTCACATATCATGTACACTCCCTGTTTCATATGTGAGAGGGATCGAGAATAAAACATGTTACATTTTCATTTTGCCAATGTAGGTGCTATGGGGTACAGTTTCCTCATTCCAGTCATGAAAACACATCACCTGTTAGCGAAATAAGCCGTTTTGAATCCAAAATGGGTCACCTACGTAATTCGTGTATGTCCGATGAGAAAATGATCAGCTGTAAATAGTGACGCACAGACAGCAGCAGCAAGTTTTCAGGAGAGCAGTTTTTAATGTGAATGACAGGAGCTGTACTTTTAATTACTTTTTAGGTCCGCTGAGTTATTTAGGATTAAAAACTGTTTCGACCGACCTCAAGGCTAGTTTCCAACTAATTTTCAAGTGATTGGCAAAACATAAAAGAAAATCACACAAAAAAACGTTGCAACTTTTCATAAAAGCTGCCGCAACATCAGGCATTTTAGGCCGCAACAATCACAAAAAAGTGCCGCAAAATACTGGAGGGACTGATTGTTGTGATGACGTTGAAGACAGCGTGCCGAAGCGGGAGGGTCTGAGGCTCTTAAAGAGACATGCGGCTAATTTGGAAGGCATTTTGTGAGTGCAAATTTCAAAAGGGTAGTTTATATTATTTACTGAACTTACGGATCGACTTACGGTAATATTATGGCTGTACTGTACCATATAATTGTTCCGTCTGCCTGAGAAATACGTGACACCCCCCCCCTTTAAGCAACTGGCACACCCAAAACTCTCCTCAATTCGTCTATTCTACTGCTGGAAATTCCAGCCAGATGTGCCTGCTGACCTGCAGGGAACATCACACAGGACACGGTCGTAGAACAGGATGTCCTTCTTCCCGCCAGAGTCGACCTGAAGCATGGGGATGCAAGAGGCGTCGTGGTTCACCACCATGATGCAGGGACTGTTGAGGCGCTTGGCCTGGTGCACGAGCAGGTAGCACCGCTTGTTGTCCACGTCGTTGGCAATCACAAAGCCCTCTAAATGGCAGAGACCAGGACTTAAATGTTAATAAAAACATATAGTGGGGAAGGATTTTTTTTCGCAGTTTCTATGCGCTAACCTGGAAATGGCACGTCCATGTCAGAGTGAAGCATCTCGATCAGCTGAGCCGTCTTTGAACCAGGAGCGGCGCACATATCCAGGATCTGCACAGAAAAGCAAGTCGCCTTACAGCTGCTTCAGACCCGCAGATGACTGGTAGAAAAGGGTAACAACAGGAGAAAGTTCAAAGCTTTTTTCTGTTCAAATGAGAGAAACAGTTGTTTACCTTGTGATGGGACTCTATCTTCAGGAGGAGAGGAGGGATCATGCTGACAGCTTCCTGTCTGCTGATGTTACCCTGCAAAGACAGGCATCAAGCAAATGTCTAGAAAGGTGTTCAGTGTTGGTTTAAGCCTCTGGGCAAATATAATGCAGAGTTAAATTAGATGTTTTTAATTGACAGAAAGAAATATAAGAAGACTCAGAAAAAACTCACAGACTCCGTCTCGCTGACCAGGAACTGATGAAACTTCTCCAGCAGGGGAGACTTCCTTATGAGCTTCCTGCTCATGTTGGTGTGCCAGGCCTGCTCATCAGGATACCTGGAAAGACGAGTTACAGTCTGCTGATTACTTCTACTAGTTAAGTCTGTGTGTTGACTTGGATATATCACGCTTTAAGCAAGAATTTACACCTCACCCCACCCCAAAACAAAAAAAAGGAAAGAAAAAAAAACTACCAGCTGAGAGGCTGTGGAGCTTCAATCTTCTGGCCGTCGATTTCCAGCTCCTGGATGTCCATGAAGTATTTTTCCTTCAGGCAGTGGAGGATCTCCTTAGCATGGCTGAAACATGGTAGGAAAAAAGAAGAAGGGAAAATGTATTAGATTAAGTGAGTAAAGACCTACATCTAATTGAGAATACGTGGAAAGACTTAAATTGTTATCCTGATATGCCCTCCATCCCACCTGAGGGAGTTTGAGCTATTTTGGAAACAAGGCTAACAAAAGGTCAGGGGTCTCACTTAAAAAAACTTTGTGTAAAATCCATACTAAAACTGTACTAAGCAACAAAAAAAATAAATAAAAAATAAAAAAAGTACTTGCAAAGAAAGTTTCAGATCAGTAAAAAACTTTTAAGTACGCACAGCAGAATGCAATTTCTTTATAAATCACCCTCTCCCTAGAAATGTGCTCAGGAGTTTTTGGACCATATCCCACCTCTTGCCCTCCCACTTTCTGCCATAAATGCTCAACTCAAAGGGCTTAGTGAATATTCTGCATCGACTAAAGCCGGCTGATATTGGGCGTTTGACACGTAACCATGGCAACCAAGAGGCAGAGAAAGCACAATTCCACTGTGAATGAAATCTGTTTTTATGGGTGACATGGAGGCACAGAAAAAAAACTTTTTATTTCAATCAACGACTGAATATTGATCTATATAGAGCTTTACCCAGCCTAAAGGCAACTGAAGTGCTTCACAATAAAAGACAAAAATATAGTTAGCAATAAGAACATGTGTAACCAAGACAACAAAAGTAAAGAGATTCAAATTAAAAAAAGAAAAGAAGCAGCACAAGCGATAAAACACATAATATATCAAATTTGAATTACATGATTACTTCTTGTAGCAACAATAAGATTAGAATAAAAGCAAATTACTTAGAACTAAATTAGAACAGAACGTAATAAGTTTCAGCACTCCAAGGTAGGGATTTGTATTGGCAAGAATCTGGTGATACGATATGTATCACAATACGGGGGGGGGATACGATTTATTACAATGCAATGAGTAAGACCATATATTGTGATTTTTATAACTGTCACAGCATTCTAAACACTCCAACATGTTTCATACTTTAACACATCCAGTTTTATTAGTGGATCTAGTTGATCCACTGGAACAGAGGCCACCAACTACCAATCATACTTTTAATTTTACTACAAAAACTACTGGCATCATTAATGGTTCCATTCTAATTGTAAAAAATAAAATATATACATTGCTTTTGAATAGGGATACAATATCTTGACATAAAATACCGCGATATATCAGCGCAGCAATGTTTTCTTACATCCCTACTCCTAGGTATATAGAGCCTGAAAGAAAATGTGCATTTTAGGTCTGCTTTTAAAAAGTTTTAATCTGCGCAAATTATTATTTGGGGGTCACAAATCAATGGAAGAGCTGCAAGTGACACAGCTTTGGTGCAGCGGCGTGCCTGACATAAAAAAAGAAGGTGGGGGCAAAGAGGAAGACGGCATGCCGCAGCCAGAATGTGCTGCGAAGGGGGTTCCTGCGGGTTGGTAGGCCTGACACCGGGCCCAGTTCAGCTAACTGGACTGCCTTAGGGAATCTATATCGGCTGATCAACCAGTCATCATCTTTTAGGAAATCTCTAAAAACTCCCTCCATCCAGACGCTGCCCAGTGGTGTTATCTTCAATGCGCACCAGCGCATCCATTGTGCGGGATTATGCACAATTAAATCACCAGTTAGGGCAATTGCTACACAATCTGAAGACGTACATATGAGCATACTGTGATATAATTCTCACATGCAACATATTTTCATTCACATTCTCATTTTTGTGGGGCGGGGGCTGACTGCTCTACACGCCTGAAAATGTGGACTAAATTCACAATTTTGCCATTTCATCGGCTACGCTTCCAGTGTCCTCCGTGTCCCAAAATGTGCGTAAGCATGGTCCTCAGCGTGCTTAAAGTTGACCACATTTTTCCATCACGTTATTTTTTTCTTTCTCTAAACCGCAAACTTGGCGTAGAAAGTGTCTTACGGATGTTTTCAGACCCCTTTTGTACGTAAGCAAGCATCTAGAGACCCCGGATCTCTGGATATGCAACAACGGTAGAGTTGGTTGGGATTTGGGGGAGCAATTCGGTACAACAGGTATCCCTTATCCTTCATTAGACAATAGTATCCAATACTGTGCTGGTTTTTCCCATTAAATCCAATTAGTGTAAACTACACTCCTGCCAGTGGTGGATACCGCTCACCTCTTGTATCCAGTGATGCGGATGGTTGCAGGCAGTGGCTCCCTCATGGCCTCCATAAACTGGTCAAACTCTCCCTCGGGGATCAGACCTTGTTCCTTGTAGTAGTGCTCAAACAGCTTGTTCTCCTTGATGATGTCAGCATAGCCTGCTCCCCAGCCCTGGAACACATGGATGCCCGTTTATGAGCTGAGGGAAAACGCTCTGGGTGTCGCATGAAAACTGTTAGGTGAATGCACAATAAATACAGCTGGGGGGGGGGGGGGGGGGGATAACTATTTAGTCATGTCAGCCTCGTCTTTCATGCCAACTTTAACTCGTTAAACTGTTTTTGTAAATCCTTGTTGACGGCAACGCCCCCATGGCATGATTCAAAAGAAGACATTTTAACTGTAGGCCTTAAATTAAAGAAGGAAATGGCAAACTCTCCACACACGTGGCAGCTATAAAAGCAAACTTTTCATTTTTGCCACAGAGCGTCCCTGCAGCTAGTGTGGCTAACAACAAATAGCTCCCAATGTCGACTGGAGCGGCTTACGTTTACTTTAAGCGCCGTCATAACGTGGCTGACTGAGCCGCACACATTAAGCGGGATTTGCTACAGTAGAAAGTGGGACTCTCTTACAGCGTTGTCTCTGTCGTCTCTGTTAGCATTCTGGTTTTTCTGCCTCTGTCGGCTTCTTTTCCCCATGCTGGACGAGCAGACAACTCGGGAGAAAAGCCTACGGAAGAACGTGGTGGTCTAGACGCGGGGAGAGGAGAGCTGAAACTCGGTAAAACAGCTCTTCAACCAGCTGCCTTTCGGATGAGATTGAGCTGCTCTGCTGGATATCACCGAAACGTGTTGTCTATGTGACGCACGTGAATCAGGACCCCTTTCGAGGTGGTCATAACATTTGCCAGAAATAATGGGACAATAATAATAACAGGACGGGGAAAACGGTGTAGGCCTATGTTGTTTAATAATACCTAAAACTAAATTAAATTAATTATTGTTATTATTATAGTGAAACTAAATGTTGTTTATTAACAATAACTAAAACTAAAATCAATTTCAAGGTTTACATATATATTTATATATTTCAGTTATAAATAACGTTTTTTAATGTGTGTTATCTACACACTTTTCTGAAAGAAGGTGCAGAGCATTTAAACGCACAGAACACAGTACAGTGCTTCTTCAGTGCAAGTCTGGCGCACCGGATAGGCCTACTGTGTCCAGGCCAGGAATGGCCATTGGCTGTTGTCTTATTTCGACATTTTCATATTCATAAGAAAAATGGTCTAACAGCAAGCCTTTATTTACCCTATTTCTACAAGAACTATCTCATTACAGCACCACTATTAACGATCAAACAGTCAAAGGCTTTAAAAACAAAATCTATTCTGGAAAAATTTCAATGTGACTAGTTTTTTTATACACTCTTTGTAACTTTATTTCTTTTAAGATGTGTACCCCTGGCAAACAGTTTTGTTTTGTAAATATTTGTTAATAAATCTCTTTAAAAATTGTTGTCTTGTTTCGATTTGCTAATATTGTTTATTTTTTTCCCACCATCCATTCTAAAATGAATATAAGCTACTAAATGTAAAAAAAATAAAAAAGGGCACTATATTAGTCTCACATTTCACTACATGTTTTTGTGCTTCTTGTATTTAAAAGTTTCCTTGTGTTGCAAAAGGCGAACTTGCCCCTCACAATATGGCGACCTCGTTGACGCATTGTTTCTACAGGGAAACAGTGTTGTGTTTTTTAAGATTCGCTTTTCTCAAATCACCTACTGAGTTATGCATACGCACAATGCATAGTTCAGAGAGCGTTCAGTTCCCTATAAACCTACACACCAGCAATCGAATCGTATTGAACTGATTTCATAATAGTACAATATGATATGGTACATTCGTACCAATTAAACAACCTTCATTCGAAACCGAGCCTTGTGATTGGGCGATAACATCTGACAGCAAATGCTTCGAAATGTGATTGGTTCGAGGCAGTCCTCCGGCAGACCGTCTCTTTGTGAGAGACAGTGAAGCACTTCGTTTCGTTGTGAACTGTCAACCAGGAGCATTAGTGTTACATTTAGATCTCTCCGCTCTAATGGACGTCTTCCTGTCCCGGTTGTTCTCCTCTGAGGATCGGGAGCTGTACATTTTGGATTGTATGGCTTACTTCATGGATTTCATGGCAGCCTGTACCTTCGTTAGTTTACTTTTCCAAAACGTCCCATACGGGAGGTATGCCTCGAGCAAATATGGGTTTCCTGTTAACGTGAAGTTTGCCTGGTTCGTTCAGGAGCTGCCCTCCTTGTTGTTGCCTCTGTTGTTGGTGTTTTGGACATCTTCCTCTAAAACATCTCTGTTACCCAATCAGCTCCTTATTGCCATGTTCTTGTGCCACTATGTTCAAAGGTAATGAACCAGCAAACCTTTACACAAACCTAATCTTTATCCAAAATGCGTCCAAAAGTAGTATAATATGTGTATTATGCAACTTTTTTTTTACATAAACGTGCAATTCTGTAAAATATCTAACGCTTTTTCCTTTCTTCTTTTTTTTTTTTTTGCAGAACCCTCATTTATCCATTTTTAATTCGAGGGGGTAAAGCAACACCGTTCGCCTCATTTGCCCTGGCCTTTGTCTTCTGCATCTACAATGGTTACATGCAGGTCCGATACCTGAGCCATTATGCAGAGTACCCTGCAGACTGGGTCACACATCCACGCTTCATCACAGGTGATTGTTCTCCGCCTGCTTCTTCATATCAAGCAGAAGAGTGCATAACAAAAAAAATAGTTTTGATTTATGACTCAAACGTAAATATTGTGACACATTATATTGAGGCATGCTGATGGCTACAGACTCTTTGACCACTGCGTGTCTGATCACAGTTTTTCCGAGGCCCAAGGCCATCATTGTACTATAGCTTTAAAGAATGTCTGTGTATCTGTGATGGCTAGACAGAGAGACGGCAAAGAAGCACACGTAATCCATAATCCACTATCTTTTTTAAAAAAGGCCCTCCATCATTGTCCTTATCTACTATATTTACTTTTTTGCTGCTTTCGGGGTAACATAAGCCAAGCGTCATTAATTTGCTATCTCTATCTGTACTGTTTTCATTCTGCAAGGCGGAATTTTCTGTGCTATCTGAAGTTGCTGATGCGTCCCTGTAAGGAAGAATCATTTATTGTTGTTGATCATTTATTGATAACATGTGCTGAAAGAGGTTCGGGTCCGTCTCCAGGTTCTGCTCTTTGGCTGATCGGCTGGCTGATGAATATCCACTCCGACCACATCCTGAGGAACCTGAGAAAGCCCGGTGAGGCGGGTTACAAGATTCCAAGAGGTAAAGGGTTTTCCTCTCAGCCTGCATCCACACATCAGAAGCGTTTTCTTATCTACATGCAGCGGTAAAAAACGTGCCAGTTGGTGAGCAAGGTTTGCATTGGCGCTGTTGCCCTGCAGGTTTTAGATGTTTCCCTGCTTCAGCACACCGGATTGCGATCAACTGTCTCTTGCTCAACTGCAATCAGCCGAAAGCAGGCGTGTCAAAGCAGGGAAACATCTAAAACATGCAGGGCATCTATCAAATCTCCCTGTCTTTCTGTAGATCTGAGAGATTTGGTGCTGTGATTGCTACTTTATGACCCAGGCTGGCGCCAATCTATAGCTGATGGACACATGGCCTCACACTTGACTCAAGAATACGTTGGCGTCTGGATTAGTTCCTTGTCCGCTGAATGAGTGCAAAGTTCCCAGGTTAGGGCCGCACAATATATCGCGCATATATCACCATGGCAATATCAGCGTGTACTATATTTCATGTGTAGTGATCTCGCGCTGGACATGCTAATGTAGTATTTAGCCTGCGGATACAGTCTCATGGGAGCAGACATACTCACACAGGAAACAGAAGATATATCGCCCAAAAGGCTAAAGGTCACACAGCGTACGGGGCCATTTTGTAATATCGTGCTGCCCTAACTCAGGTCCTGTGGCACCAAATCATCAACCTCCAATACTCTGCCCGACAGTTAGTGCGAGGTGTTTGTGTCGATATGTTTTGGGTTGTTGCCACAAAAAACAAGTCGGTGTTCGTCAGAACGAGACACCTCCACTTCGATCTCGTTTGTCCACAATACATCGTTTCATTTAGACGAGAGTTTGCAAGAGTTTGTTTTAGCTGCCATATCATTTTAAATACAGATGCACCGATATGACAGTTTGGTCCAGTGTCGATATCTGATATTAATATTGCTGTTATAACCGAAAACCCATATTTACCGATATTATATGCATTCCCCCAACCTTTCAACACTGTGAAAAAGCGACCACACCGCTGACATTGCTTCTCTGCTTCAGTCAAACACCCCCACAATCCTGCGCAGCATCATTATCACTATCACATGCTCAAAGAAATACCACATTGGCCAACCCCGTCACCGCCTCCTCCAGAAACACGCACACAAATTACAACAAGATGGAAATAAACATCAATACCGATAAGGTAAAAAAAAAAGACTATCATCAGCCAATACTGATGTTAATCCAGTGAAATCGCGCTTACCTAATTTTAAAGAGACTTTAGCATGTTAGGTGAGGGTCTTATTCACACCTAACATGCTAACTGAAACGTGTAAAGTCTGAGATGTAACAGATGATAGTTTTGCTGTTTGTCTGAGCGTTGCATGACCTAAACTTGGGGTGATATTTCTGGAACGTCCACTTTGGGGTAGATTGACCTCATAAATGTTTTGTTCTGTGTCGCTGTAAAAGGTGGCCTATAAATTGTATGGAAACCTCTTGATCACCCTTCCCAGATAGATGGATGGCAGCAATTGTTTCTCTACGGTCCGTTTCCATCTTCAAACGAGCAAAACTCCTGCCTTTATAAAAGAGGGCGCACTTGCTTTTTTTTTTTTTTTTTCACCAAATCATCTAAAGCACCTTGAATTACACTGTTGTTGAAAGTGTGCTATACAAATAAAATAAAATTGCCTTGCCTTGCCTTGCTGATGATCGGCTGTTCAGGTAGCAGCGCAAGACTGCTGCTCTCCTCGTTGAACCCCATGGAAGCACCATCCATGCACTTGGTTTTTCCACTCGGTCTCAGTTCCTTAGCTTTTTATGTTCCTGAGCCATAGCATGACTATACAGATTTACACGTGTGCACTAGGCACGGGTTTTACCCCGCAGCTTGAAGAACTCCTCTTCACTCCTTCATTACAAAAGACTTCTGCTGACCCCAATATTGATTCATCTTAGATGTGTGTCTCTTTTACATACAGAGAATGAGCCAAGCTTATACTGGAACGTGTGTATTTCATGTCAATACGTGTGTCGGCAACTCTTAAGATCATCCTCATTCTAACAAAGACGTCTGGAAAATGTTTTCTTTTCTTTTTGTGTGTGTTTTCTTCTCTGTATTGCAATGCTGTTTATATTTATATATATACACAGAACAAGTTTGGAAGTAGATTTCTTTTAATTGGCCCAAAAACCAGCAATCACAACATCATTCCCTGTGAGTCTATAAAACCACCTATCCCTTAGCCTAAGGTAAAATAGGACTGGTGTGGCAGGATGAAACTGGGAACGTAGTTGTCAGTTTTCCGGTCTTTTCTAAAAAAAAAAAAAAAAATCTGCCTTTTTCACTTGCTGTGACTACCCATACACTATATGACAATACCAGACCTTTGTGAGGTAAAACGATTGGCACATTTTAATGTGACTTGTATCCTTTACAGTTCAGTTCAATGAAATTCAAATTAAGATGTACTTAATTAATTAAATGTATTAAATCATATCACACCATTTTCTTCAAAGAGTTGTTGTGGATGCTGATAGCTGTGGGCAGGATGGATCCCACACCTTGACTTGTCAATATTTGCAGACTGGTTATGAAGACATCTCTTGTCCGCATTCTTCTTTTAGTGACTCCACGGATTTCCGCCCTAAACTCTGATGGGAACTTCCCAGAACTTGACATTTTTTTTCTCTCATTAAGTCATTCTTTAGTGGATTTGGAGGAATACTTGGAGCCACTGTGTGATCCACCTTAGCTTCACATGAAGAGAAGTAACCTCAGAACTTGATGCTGCCACCACCGTCTTTCACCCGTTGTCAGATTTTCTTTTAGTGCTAAAGTTTGGTTTCATCAGAATGTAACACGATCTCCTGCAGAGCTTAGCCAGGCCTTCCATCCAGCAGTCCTGCTCCTGACCGATATCTTTGTACAATGGGATTATTTTTTACCTTAATGGCCCTCTGTAAACTGTGGCTGTGGGTAAAGAACGCAAATAATGAAAAAAGAAAACATCCTATAGGACATGCTTATATCTGGTCGATCAGATTTAATACAGTTTATGGCTGCTGTGAACTCATGTCAACTGAAAGTTTATCAAAAAAGCTGCTTCAACCCGATATTAGTTCAAGGATGCAGCCAGGTTATTACACGGTAATATCCTCAAATGCATGTATTTTTCCATTAAAGGTCCTATATCATGCAAAATCAACTTTTTGGAGTTGTTAACCATGTTGTAATGCAATTTTCTTATTCAAAGAACCCCTACCAGAGTGGTTTTTGGCTTAATTCACACATTTCTCAGTAATCCTCCTGATCCTGCACTCTGAACAGCTGCACCGCACTCTCCTGAAAAACGACCGACTCACTCATGACATAGTGACGTGTTTTACGTAACCGTGTCAAACCAGGAAGTACTCGACGTGTCCGCGCCGCCCCTGCAGATCAAACACACTCGCCCCCTTTTTCACCAGTGCGAGAGTCCGTAGCAAGACACTAAGCACCACCGTTTTTATAGTATTTTACGTTCTAAAACGGCTCGGCGAAACTGCGCATTCGGCTGCAAGGCCGGGGCTCAAGGCTACGTCATGAAATGGGTGGCACCATGGGTGGTACTCACAGGGGGGAAGGCGGGTTTTTAGTGAAACCGAACGTCTTACTTCCGGGTCGAAAAGTAACTCCGGCATATAAGTAATATTTGAGGAAAAACGAATACTATATAATGTCAACGGTAACATTTTATCATATATATATATGCCTATCCCAGACGTTGAAAGCTGTAAAATAGCATGATATAGGACCTTGAAGTTGCATTATAGGATATATGTCACACCAACAGTGAAAAACATTTTGAAATACTTTATTACGGCCTCCTTTTTTTTTTTTTACATCAGGCATTTTAACAGGGCTGCTGTAAATGTCAGCAGTGTTGCTGACAGCCTGGCTCCGTCTCACAGAACAGCAGCCTTCGTAAGCGTCTATATTGTTTTCCAAGGCGGTTGTTTTTTTGTTTTTGCTTTTTTGCTCCGTTGAACACACGAACACTTTTCTCCTGTCCCCCAAACCCAACAGGCGGAATGTTTGAATACGTGTCCGGAGCCAACTTCTTGGGAGAGATCACCGAGTGGGCCGGCTTCGCTCTGGCCGGCCACTCCGCTCACAGCGCCGCTTTCTCCATCTTCACCACAGTGGTCCTCGCCAACAGGGCTGTGGCCCACCACAAGTAAGAATAACATCAGCGGGGAGGTTTTCTCAGGGTTGTACGCACACATCGTAATGAAAAGCTCTTTTCTGTTCTTGTCTTGCAGATGGTATCTTTCTAAGTTTGAAGACTATCCAAAAAGCAGGAAGGCACTGATTCCCTTTCTGTTCTAGAAAGCGGCAGAGCCAGACAGGAAGGTATTTTTATACAGCACCTGATATTAACTTTATCTTGTTTACTTAGTTTCTTTCTAATTTTCTAACGTATACAGACCGACACTGCAGTCGCATGCTTGGAATTGACTATTCAGTTAAACAATCATTCAAACTGAAGTCTTTTTGTTTTTATTACATCACTAAAACATTCATGAAGCAACAGGAAACCTCAACAACCTCATCTTAAATGTTATCCGAGTTATGTTTGCATCCCAAAAGACCTCATGCAGTGCTCTGCGGTGAATTGAACAGGGAAACAAAGTCGACTGCAGCTGCACGAGAGACTCCTTCGATCCAGATCAGGCCAAAGATGGAGCACAGAATGGAAATCTAAAGCTGATATTTATACGTTCACCTTGAATGAAGACACCGCGAAGCTGGTTTTCCTGCTCTATTGTGGTCGGCATATCGTCAGAGAGATCTAAAAAACCAGGTAGAGAGGAGCCTTCGGAGCGAGGAGCTGTTCCGTGGGAGATCGCTCACCTCCTCTCAATAACTCACCTATGCCTGAAATGAGGCGATGAGAGACCTGCTTCTGCACCGTTAGGGTTTTCTACGAGGAACTCGCTGATAAATGTGGACGGCATGTCAAAGCCGCATCGCTGCCGGGACCGAATGGATGACGCGCAGAGCTTAAAAAGACTCTGAGCTCTGAGAAAGACAACCAGCAGGAATGTTCGTATTGATTTATTGATTTTCACGTCTCTCAGCTTCTGGGATTGTTTTATGGAGACTATTACTGTGAGTTAAAAAAATTTGGTCATTATGAGTGCAAACTACAGAATGGATAGTACAACTATAGATTTATAATACTAAAGGATACTATCTGAATTAAGTGCCATTTTATTTTTCCTTTATTTATTTTTTAAACAAACAAATGTGCAGGAAAGCATGAAACTGTCTTATTATACCTGCCGGTACATATAATAATAAAATGATGATGATGGATGATGACTCGTACATGACTCATTTCTCTTGAAAAAACTATGCAGCTTGAACTTTTCCACATTTTGTCACATTACAACCACAAACGTTAATTAATTAATCGATAGACCAACGCAATGTAGTGCAGAATTGTGACGTGGAAGGAGAATTACACATGATCTTTTATTTTGTAATTTTATTTCTAAATCAAAATCGCAATTTTAGATTGGATGGAAAACATCTATCAGCGCCAGCTTTTACTATCTGCCCTACTATCTACTATATCCCTATTCGAATTGAGGTCTGGACTTTGAGTAGGGCATTTTAATACATGAATCTGCTTTGATCTGAAGCATTCCGTCGTAACTCTAGATAATATGTTTGGTGGAAAGTGAATCTCCAACCCTAGTCTCAAGTGTTTTTTTTGTTTTTTTTCACTCACTCTTGCATTATGGTGCGTTCCATTTGTAGACGGAACTCTGGAATTCCGACTTCCAAGTAGGTAAAATCAACTGCAACGCTCCACGACGTTGGACTTCCCATTGGAAAGTAGGAGTTTTTTCTTGCTCTGACTTTGACTTTCAATATGGCCGCTCATTGAGTCAACAACAGTGATTTGTGGTGGAAACATGTTTATTCTACAAGACACACTTGTAAGAATGTGTCTAAAATCAATGTTACACATAGAGCCTGCAACTTTAAACTTAACGAAATAAAATTGGTGTTTGCATAATGGAAAGTAGAGCTTATAACGATGCTTATAAGAGCTACCACCAACTATGGCTACCTGGGTGTCGCCATATTAGAATCCCGACTTATCCGACTACGTTAACTGGAACGCAGTTGTTTACTCGGGTGTGACGTGAAACCCAGCTCCGAGTTCCGGCTTCTGTGGTAAATGGACCAATAAACCCTACCCCCACCTTCCTCATCCCTCTTGAGTAAAAGCGTCCACACAGCATGAAGCTGCCACCACTGTGTTTTGCCATGGGGAAGGTGTGCTCAGGTTGGGTAGTTTTCTGCCACGGTTGGCCAAAAAGTTGCATTTTGGTCTGACCAGAACACCTTCTTCCACATGTTTGCTGTGTCCCAAACAGGATTTCTTTCGGCTTTCTTTCAACAATGATATACAATCACTAGTTGTCCCGTCGACAGATTCTCACACCTGAGCTGTGGATCTATGTGAATCCTCCAGGGTAACCATGGACTTTTTGGCCATGCCATCCTCTCTCAACTTTCTGATGATGGGTTGAACAGGCAACCTAACTCTGCTTTAAACTTCTCCACACCCTTCCCCCTGACCTGTTGGCTGTGTTCCTTTGTTCTCTAACAAACCTCTGAGGTCTTCACAGAACAGCTGGATTTATACTGAGATCAATAGGGGCGTTTTAGAGTTTTTCCCCACTATGAAACCACATATTATTTTCCTTCCGCTTTACATGTGTGCACAACTTTGTGTTGGTCTGTCACATAAAATCCTAATGAACAGATTTTTATGACTGCAACATGACAAAATGTGAAACGCCTAAGGGGTATGAATGTTTTTGTAAGGTCCAGTAGTTCAGGTCAGTGCTACAGCAGTTATTACAGACCTTTGTTTTTTGTTGTTGTCATTTTTCCACCCAGTCATCAATAGAAACACAACTGCTGTGTCTAAGTGTGATGAAGCGTGACAGCTTTGTGCTGCTGGAGGCTTCGCTGATTGACGTCCTTCATTTTCCGAATCCTTGCTGCTGTCACGCTTTTTTTCTTCTGCAGGCCATTTCCTTCATGCATCCTCTTTAGCCACGCTCCTTGTAATTGCATCGCTACGTCACACTGACAGTTTTAAATGAGATCTCCTCTTTATTCCCTTTTTCCCAGCCACAGTTTCCAGTTAATTCCGGATGATCCTAAGGCGTTCCAAGAGCAGCGCCTTTTGACAGAGCCTCCCTAACCTTTCTTTAATGCTGAGCCCAGTCACCCTATAGAGGGAGCTCTCTGTAGGCACTTCTGTCCATGGTATGTGTTGCTTAAGATAAGATAAGATAAGATAAGAGATACTTTAATAATCCCCGTGGGGAAATTAAGTTTCGTCACGTAAATTAGTCACTCTAAAATAGTTTTCTTTTACAGTCAGTGAAGTTCAGAAAGCAGACGCCTTCTGTTCAGCCATTATAGACCCAGAGCAAATGATAAAACTACCAAAAAAAAGGAACAAAATGGTGGAAAGCAACAAATTGAAATAGAAAAATAATGGAATTACATTAAATGCCACTGATTAAAGGTTAGTTATTTAGATTAATAAGAAAAAATAAAACCATGGATGGGATAGACGGTATAGATGATGGATGGATGGATGGATGGATGGATGGATGGATGGATGAAACATACAGTGACATAAAACACCATTATCTTTTTTACAATGGACAGCTGGCATTCAAATGTTGCAGTCATTTACAGTAGATTTGATTAAATATATACAGATGTTTTTCATAAAATTAGTGAACATATTTGTCGTAACGGAAAAATTTCAAGGATAGACTGCATTGCCTGTTTTAGGGACAGAAGTTAAGGATACTAGGTTACAGACTTTAGACCTAAATACATCTTTTATTCAGGATTTGCATGATTGCTTTGGAACCTCCTTGTTGACAAGCTGTAATTCTCAACTGACTTTAAGAATCTGCTCTCATCCTTTTATGAATGCATTTCCACAACAGTCATGTGATTTCTTATTTTTTATACATTTATTTCTAAATTCAATATTATTTTTGATTTATTGATTAAAATACATTTACATGTGAATTCTTCATTGTGTGGTTCTACCATCAGTGCTTATTACTTAATGCACAATTTAGTTTTTAGTTTTTTTTTAATGCCTGCCCTCAGATTATATTATTGAGTTTTTATGTACAGAAAATGCTCCCAAAAACTACAATAAAATTTTTTTGTTGTTTTTTTGTGAAATTAATGCCTCTCTGTGGAGAAATAAATAGTTTCCTAATTTCCTTTTTTTTTTTTTTTTACAGAAATAAGGAAACTTAAAAACACTTTTTTAAAGGAATTACACAGTGAACTGTTTGTTTTATTTAGTGTATCGTCTACATTGCCACTGGGAGCTATTCTCTCCCATATAACAACGTAAACTCAACAAATGTCTGGTTTGAGTCATGGCTTTGATTTTAATGTAAAAGCTGCCTGTAATTTATCAATCAATCATTCTTTATTTGTAAAGCACGTTTCCACAACCAGAGTTGGCCAAAGTGCTTCATAGTGTTTAAGATGTATCTTTAACACTGTGAAGCAGTGACAAGGTTGAACCCATAGTATCAGAATAACAACTAACATATCAAAAGGTAAAACAATTCATAATGATAAAAGATATAAAAAATAAAAAGTGGGTAGCCATAAATGATAGAAGGGGATATATTTATAGTATAATATTCCACATTCTGTTGTCAAATTGACCAATCAGGACAGATCTGGACTTTCATAAGGTTGTCTTCAAGAGGCAGAAGCTTTCAGTTGAGCATTTCATTAAAGACTAATCAGTAATGTCAAATTTGAATATAAAACTGCATTTTAGGCATCGACTATCTTTAACAGATACCTGTTAATATTAGTGGAAAACATGTTTTCTGTCAAGATTGAAATCAACATTTGCATATGTAAAAAAAAAAAAAAAAAAAAGGGACAAAATGTTCTTTTACTAATACCTGAGTAGTTCTTCCTGCCTATAGAGGGCACCAATGAGCAGACTTTCTTTACCAATTTGAATTTGCAGCTTTTATTTTTTGTCTTTAGTTGCAATCTATCCATCTGTATGATGCATTCAAAGCAGTTTAGAATATAAATCATATATATGTATATGTATATTAGTCAGTGAATCTGTTTCTGCACATTTGGAAAAAGACGGTTTGTGTTTCTAAATGTGAAATAGCTGCTGACATTGTACTACTAATTGTACCACTAATGTGGCTTTAACATCTGGAACGTGCTGCAGCCCGACTGTCTTTCGAGCCACACGATGCCTAGAACCACTGCTGCTTCTTGAATAGTAGCCTATCTGTGATTACCATAGTGACTTGGAGCATGCTATTCTCCAGCCTTGCTTTGTGTTTTTAAAGCATCCTTCCATAAAAGATGACCATAAGATAAACCTGTCATTTGAAAGCAATAACCTTCTCTGTCTAGTCTGTCAGTTGGATGCCTGTGTTTTGACTTGATTCCCAATGGCTTACAGTGGGAGTGAGGAGCTGTGTGTATCCCGGAGTATATTACATATGCAGTTACATGTCCTAGCTGACACACAGCTTCCCTTGGGGGGGTTTCCTTGACTGGTTCACATGCCGCACGTGAGTAGCACAGATTGGGGGGTGGAAAATATGCACTCGACACTCTCCCACTCCCTTTTTGCATGCATATACAATGTTTTGCTTTGCCTTGTGCAGCTTGTTGCAACTTTAGAGCTTTATGGGTTGGGAGATAGCAGTATTTCCTAACATGAACTACACAATCTGCTTGTTTGAAAATGGCTCCAACATTAAACGGAGAAGAAGAAATTCCTGTTGTACTAACAGAGCAAAAAACAGTGCTTAACAAAATAATTCATACCCCTTTAATGTTTTGTTTTTTTGTTTTTTTGACAAAATTGTAATAAAAGTAAAGGTTCGGCTTCCGTTTGTATTTACCACTCAACCCTGATGCTAATCAATCAAAACGAGTGAAACTAATTACTCTCAGAAAATTGAAAGAGTATGAAACAACAGCAAACCTGCCAAGTCATATCCATCATGTAAACTGACAGCCAAGATGGGAGCTTTTATCAGCGAGGCAGCCAAGAGGACCATGGTAACTCTGGATGAGCTGGGGAAACCCACCCCTCAGGTGTTAAACGATACAACTATTAGTTTTGCACTCCACAAATCCTGCCTTTCTGGAAAAGTGGCAAGAAAAAAAAGAAATGTATAAAAAATAATATTGCTCAAAGTTTGCCACAAGCCATGAAGGGAACACAGCAAAAATGTGGAAGAAGGTGCTCTGGTATGAGAAAACTGAACATTTGGCCTCCATGCAAAAAAAATAAGTGTGGCACACAACTGATTGCCGTGTTCCATTTGTAGTCGAAACTTGGAAATTTTGACCTCTGAGTTAGAAAAACAAACTGGAATGCCCCCTCCCTGCCCCCCGAAGTTGGACCTCCCTCTTGGAAGATCGAGAATTTTTTCAACCGCGGGTTTTGGGAGCCAACATGGCAGCTCTTTGCATCAACAATGGTATGCTGTGGAGAAAGATTTTACAAGACACACTTGTAGGAGAGCATCTAAAATCAATGTTGCATGTAGGAGCTGCAACTCTAAACTGAACAAATTAAAAGGGTTGTTTGCATGTGGAAAGTACAGCTTAAAAACGATGTTCATAAGAGGTACTACTTGGGCGTCGCCATATTGACATCCCGACTTCTTTGACTTATGGTACATTCCATTTGTAGTTGGAACTGAGAAAATCAGAATGGAAAAAAATCAACTGGAATGTCCCCAAAAGTCGGATTTCCCACTCAGAAAGTCTGAGTCTTTTTCTTGCTCCGACTTGACTTTCAATATGGCTTCTCACTCCGCCAACAACAGTAAGCTGTTGTGGAAACATGTTTATTTTAAAAGACACACTAGTAACACTAAAATCAGTGTTACATGTAGAGCCTGCAGCTCTAAACAAAATAAAATTGGTGTTTGCATATGGAAAGTACAGCTTACAACGATGTTTATAGGAGGTACTACCAACAATGGCTACCTGGACGTCCCCATATTGGAATTCCATCTTATCCGACTAAGTTAACTGGAATACTGTTTACTCGGGCGTTACGTGAACCCCAGCTCCGACTTCCGAGGTAAATGGAACGCACAATTAACTGGAATGCTGGCCACTCGGGTGTGATGTCATTCCCAGCTCAGAGTTCTGAGATAAATGGAACACAACGTCATGCCCTTGATCACACCATTGCCATGTTTTAGTTCACAATGAAACATGGTAATGGTAATGGCTTTATGCTGTTGCAATGCTTTTCTCCAATGGAGAAAACAAACCAGGTCAGAGATGATTAGGAAAATCGAAGGAGCAAAATGTAGGGCGTAGTGTAGTGTCAAATTTGTACATATGTATGTGCACCCACGTGCATGGGTTCTCTTGTCAAATAAATTAAGAAGGAAATAAATTAAGGCTGGAAGCTTGAAAACATTAAAGAGGTATGAATACTTTTGGAAAGCACTTTCACTATGTTACCTCCTAGGCTTCCTGAGGGAGAAAAGTTTTCTTCTGTTTTCATGTAGCAACCTAGTGTATGGTGGCAACCTTTTAGGAGCTGGAGGGTTTTGACCCCACATGTGCTTGATGTAAACAAAAATTAATAGGCTACAGTAAGATCCAATGGGCGGACCAAGCTTGTATCATCAAAATACTTATCTCTACAACTTAAACGTGTCATTACAACTTCTAGGACAGCAATGTGCGGTTAGGATTGCCACGGTTTGTCAGTCCTGAAAGATACAAAACGCTGTATGATGGCATACAGACGGGAATCCCTGTAGAAGCCTCCCTTCCATGCTCCCCCTACTGGTGATGGCTGGAAAATTTAAATCCTGGTTTCATCGACCGACCTCGTTGAATTTACAGAAAACTGAAGAAAAAGAAAAATTGTAAAGATGTTAAATGAACTGCTTGCTCTTAAAATATATGTCTTATATTTATAAAATAAAATGTTATGTGTTATTTTTGTGATATTCTTCATTAGCTCGACTGTGGAGTAAAGAGGAAGAGTGGGTGGATGGATGTACAGTCATTTGAAGAAAAAAAAGGGGGGAGGGGGGACTGGACAGAGCGCATGCGCATGGATTTGAAGAGAATACGCCATATTGAATTCCCGTAGGATTCATGGCATTCTTGCAGCTACGAGGACCAGCTTATTAATGGTCCGACATTGATTTTAGGTTTTATTTCCCCTCGTTCTGTAACCCCCCGATTAGCTAAGCGAGTCTCGTCGGAACCGGACAGCGGCGGAGATTTAAAACGGGCCCGCTAACGACAGGTTACTTGTCCGGGAAGGGGTGGGGGGGGGGGGGGGGGTAAGGTTTACCAGGCAGAGGAGTTGAATGGATCCGAGAGTAGCTTGGATTCAGCCGGAGCAGAAAGGACCTGCGAACGCCTTATGGATGCAAATCTGGGAGACCTCTCAGGGAGTACGGACGTTCTCCGCTCACAGCCAGAACCCCGGCCATTGTGTGAGTTATGCGGCTTTAATGGCTTTGAATAATGTGGCGGCCGCAGCGGCATCGTGCAAGAGCGCCTGCAGCCTGAGTAACGGCAGCAGCAGCCATCACGGCATCGGGATCTGCCCCGCTCACAGCAGCCGCGGCGGCGGCAGCAGCAGCAGCAGCAGCACGGGCGGCGCGGCGATTTCCACGCAGGGGACACCGGTGTCCAACGGAAACGCACAGAACTCCCTTCCCACGGCAGACGATCGAACCGAGGAGAAAATCCAGATCACGAAGACGGCTTACGTCTCGTCGTCGGGGACAGAAAGTCCCATTTCTAGCGGCTCACTTCTCGAAAGGACTTCGGGTGGAAATGTGGGGGGCGACTTTAATAGAAACGTGAGCGGTGCCAATCTGCTCCTCGGCCTGAGCGACGGCATGGCAAATAACGCCAACCTGTACCAGCAGCAACAACACCTACGCAACCTGGAGGAACACCCGGCTTTTAATTTGCAGCGGATCTGCGCGAAGCAGCATCAGGTCCAATCGGCTGGAGCCGTCGATCACACACACAACAATCTTCACCCGGGCCGGAGGAAAAGCGACAACAAGGCGAGCACCTATGGGATGAATTACTTGCTTTCGAACTCCACTAATGGGAATCACGCGAACGCTTGGACGCCGTGGAAGAAGAGGACGTACAGCTCCGGAGTGCTTGGGTAAGCTGCTTGAGGATTTTAAAAAGCGAGTAACGTCTGTCTTTTCGGTCCTTGCTCTCAGTGTCCGCCATTCAGTTATTTCGGCTTACATTCAAGTGAAAAGCTCTATTTGAAATATGAAAGCACACCAAATAATGAAGTACTTTTTAGAGTTCATTTAATGAATGTTTTTTTCTTCCTTTCTTTGCTTTCTCACCGTCGGCTAGCTGGCTAGCCCACTGCCGTTGAATAGCTTACGTGAAGGCAGCCGCTGTGTTCGAGTTCTCCACTTGTTCCCTACGTAGTGCCCCATGTAGCATGTAGCTCACTTTGTAGTTTTCTAAGCTTTCATTGCTGCTGATGTTTAGCTGGGAGGTTTGCAGTGTTATCAGTAAGTGTGCATTGGGACTCTTTCAAGACCCTTGATTTTTTTTTCTTCTTTTTCATATAACCAATAAATACCTCCTACGTCCCACATTTCGAAATAAATGGCAAGGCGCAATAGTGAGTGAGCTAGCAAACAGTTGGAATGCAGCCGTGGACCAGACGAAAGTGCTCTGATTTGTTTACTATAGTGTTGAAAAAGGAAAAACCATGTTCTAATTGATTTTATATTTATAAACGGTTTTTTAATATATATATATTCTCAAGAGTTACTTCAGTAAGATACAAGCAATTACTCAAACATGCTAAAAGTAGTAGTAGCTATGTTGTTGTTTTTTCTTTAGGTTTTATGTTATACGTTTTAATATCTTTGCATAACTTAAATGAGTATTCTTTTGAAGAATTACATTTTTTATGACTTTTTATCTGTTTTGCTTCCCACTGTGGGTTAGCTTGCGCTCTGCTGTTATATAGCTACATGGATCCAGTCCCTGTTTGAATTGTCCTCCTGTACCCTACATAGTGGACCAAGTAGTTCACTATGCAGTGCATGCGACCTATCAGGTTGGCAAAATTATTGGAAGATTGAGTGTTTAAGCTATTTTTGAAGCCTTTTTGTCAAAACAATACATATTTTTCAAGGTATGCTGTAAATGTGGAAATAAAGAGCAAGGTTTGATCTAGGTAGCAAGGAAACATCTAGCACCCTTTAAAGACCAGACTGCAGGGATTTAGTCACTGACTTTTTACATCAAGTAAATATAGAATATGTGTAAATAAGCGTTAATAAAAAGTATATTTATAATTGAGGAAAAAAATGTAGTTTCAGTTTTCATTTTAAAACTATGACCAGATAGTTTAAGGTGATAGAAGCTGACGGGAATAATCTTTGTTAGGACTATCTTTCAAGAACAAAAAATGTATATAATATTAATAACAATATGTTTATATAAGTAGCTAATTCTTCAGTCACCACCAGAGGCATTATAAGATTTATTTTGTCCAAAAACTGCAGCTGATTAGCTTGTTTTCTGCTGTTGCATAGCTAAATGGAGGCAGTAGCAGTGTTCCAATTATCTGCTCGCTTCCTATGCAGTGCACTATGTGGTGTTTAACTGTATTTCTCCTCCTTTTAAAAAACCTGTCTTACCAATTCTAAGCGACGAACATTTGACAAGACAGGCTGTATATGTTGAAAAAAAGCGACACAATGAGGGCTTAAACAAATAAGCATCTTAAATTTAAGCAAAGAAAAATGTTGGAAGTGCCGTGATTTCTTTAACGCTGAGATAAAATGTAAAGTGCCATTGTGGTAGAGTGTGTGTGCGCGAAAGAATATTCTGAACATAGTTGTGGAAAGAGGCCGTCCCAATCCTTATTTCTATTTTATTTAAATGTAAATAAAAAAGGTGCACATAATTAAAATGAGAGAGAGAAAAAAGGTCTTCTGTTTGTCACAATACATAATTCACATAGAACCATATGGTCTGATCTTCAGAGATGCTAGAGTAAGAAGTAAACATTTTTGGCTTATGGTCTTCCGTTAAACGTTTGAATGCTTCTGATAATAATTGAAGCTGTGTTACGCATAAAACAAACACAGTGGGTCCTGAAAGGCTTACCTGTAGGGTTAGCAGTATATAAAAAGCTACTGATATCTTTGTGCAAGTAGCTAATTGGTCATCCACCAACCAGGGCATAACGGAAAATACTAAAGTTTGTATTTATGTTGCTCAATTTCTTTCATCTTTTTTTCCGAAACAAGTAACAAAAAATAATAAACTGGGTAAAAAACAAATTTGTTGGGGGGGTGGGGGGGGGGTATGAATTGCATTCTATATTAGATTTTCAGATCATAGCTTTGCATTGGGACAGCAAAACAAAAGGACAAATCCTGTCAGTGTTTAGTTTGGATATCCCAGGGGGAAACTCATGAATGATTTACTTAACATCTTAGACCAACTTTAATTGATGATTTATATCATTAAAGTCACAAATGAAATGAGAGATGATCACCTTTCAGTGACATCTCACGGTCCGCTCCGACACAGAGGTTTTTCGCCGTTTAAAAAAAAAAGAGGAGAAGACGCGCTGTGACGTGTTTGGTAAGAACAGGAGAAAAAATAGAAAAAGCGGAGGTTTCATTCCTGGAAACAGAGAATTTTGCCGTCCCTGCTGCCATAAGGGCGTGAGAAAGCAGCGTGGCCAAAACGCTGCTCCTTTCTGCAGTCTCATCCTATATGCTGTGACACGGTAGAGGCTGGATGTCATTAAAGAGAGCAGCTTGTGTTGGACGTACAGTAGTGCAGCAAAGCGTAGTGACGGTTTTTTATCCAAAATATGCAGAGACCCGCTTCACGCTTTAGTTATGGGTGTATCTGAGACTGAGTACTTTACACTGTGACATTATTGTTATTGTTGTTGTTATTGGGGTGAAGTGTGAGAGTGACCCTGATTCTGTTCTCCCCAGACTCCACGAAGAGGTGATGGACTTTTACAACTTCATGTCTCCCCGACCTGAAGAGGCAGCTATGAGGAAGGAGGTGGTGAAGCGAATAGAGACCATCATCAAGGAGCTGTGGCCCACTGCGGATGTAAGATCCACTTTCTGAACTCCAGACAGTCTGAGTCGGGTCCAATTTGAAAAGCCCCATTGGCTCTTTTGCCAGCGTTTTCTGGAACAAAAAGATTGTGATGTGTTTGTGGGGTTTTTTTGTGTGTGCGTGTTTGTTACAGTTTTTCTTCAGTAATTAGGAGCATCATCAATCTATTTGCACTGATCAGAATTTTGTGGATGATTTACAGAGCAAGATCTGACCTGGCGATAAAGACTTCCTCTTTTTAATTAATTAAGATTTTTTTAACAGCATTCAGAGAAAGAGAGCAGCCCCAATTAAATATGGTTTAATTATTATTTTTTAAGGCACATAATGATTACAGATTTCCCATTTTTAAAGATCTTTTATTTTTGCTCTATTGTTTTTTCTTCTTACTTAAAATAAGAAAACAAGATATTGTTTTGAAACCGAAAATTCTGAAAAATGACCAAATAAAAAAAACCCCAAAAGGTTAAAAAGAACTGTAACGTGAGCGTATTTTAACCAACTAAGTCTCATAATGGTGGATAGTGTGGGTTAGCATTACTGTTAAACATTGACCCTTAGCTCTGAGATGTCCTAAAAGCTGCCAACATTTCCCAACCCAGCATGTTGGTTGAAAGCTGAAAAAGATCAAACAGAGAGAGTTTGCTCGGTCTTTCTCTCTTTCCCTCTCTCTCTGACGTGGCTCAACATGTCTAAAAAACAGGTACCCTTTGAAATGGCTTTTTACATCTCTGATGCCTCTGCCTCTGTTTTTGTTTTGTTTTTTTTTAAGTCTGAAAATGGCCAACTTTAAATCTTCTCAGTAAAATCTTCCACACTGAGGAACGTCGTTACTGCGACCTGTTGTTACCGCTCAGCTTTGGTCGGTTCAACGACCAGAAAAACGCCCGATATTTGCGTTTCTGACCAGCCGGTCCTAGGATGAGTAACCGGACCGGCTCTCGGTGGATCTTAGCAGCGTACACCACCAGTGAAAACATTTTAAATAATCAACTGTATGCAACAAAACATCCACTCTGTCAGTGCTGAACTGGCTCCCGCAGGGTTTGCATTTAACCTTCTGTTTTGTCCGTTTGTAAACCCTAATGACCAGAACTGAAGAATAATGTAGAGCTGAGTGGAATATCAAACTCACTAAACACAATTGGGTTTTTTCAAAACTTATCATATAAAGTAAATACAGCTCAAAAGACCTTTTAATAACTTGTGCAAAATCAATTCACAATGTCATTTTGTTTTAGATGACTTTACTTGTAAATATCTAAGAGCAACTTGTGGCGACCGCTGGTATTACACAATAATGGTATTGATCTTTTTATTAAGATTTTAGGTGTGTTTTTATAAATAAATTCTTACGTTATTGTTAAGGGAAATATCTTCCTAAATTAAATGGTGTAATCAAATTCTATGTTAGAATAAAGTAGCTATTTTCGTATATATCGGAACATATTTCATACTACAACCCTCAAACAGTTGGCATTTTACCATCATATTTAGGTGCTTATTGCTCGTTTGTAGAATTAGAGGGGTCATGCGGTGCGGTGGGGTTGATGTCATCTCCCACTCGTTACTTAGTGGGGGTAAAGTGCGAGCGGCGGTGATTCTTTGGCTGCCCGTCGTTCCCACTTCCACTGTGAGCCACATTGTCGGATAAATGGACTCATGTCCCGCATTTGTTCCAGCTTCCTTCTTTCTTTCTTTAACATTCCAGCTTGTTATTTCAGGCCCGTCCCTGTGCTGCGTTGCCTTGTCGTGTTTAACAGGAGGAAAGGGAAAGAACTTCATTCTGCCTCCTTTCACAAGCTTTTACTTAAAGACCCCCAAAGCCCAAGCCTTTTTTTCTCTTTCTTTTCTAAACCTTTGTGTGCTTCATTTGGCTGGATACACACCTTGGCAGCACTTTCCATCTCCTGAGCACAACCCAGAAATTCCTCGTTGATGGAAGTTTGCAAACATTTAACTGTATAAATGCACCACGACTCGAAAGCTCTCATCTAGAACGCCGGAATGCCGCACGCTGTGATTGTCTTCAGCAGGTTTCCCGTACTTCAGTAACCGTGCCGTCTGTAACTTTGTGTCGCCAGGTCCTGATATTTGGCAGCTTCAGCACTGGGCTCTACCTTCCGACAAGGTAAGGCCTCGTAGAGACAGACTGTCACTTTAAATCCTGCTTTATTGCTGTTATTTAATGCTACCCCCCTCATTTGTCCCACAGCGACATAGACCTAGTCGTGTTGGGGAAGTGGGATCGTCCCCCGCTCCAGGAGCTAGAGCAAGCTCTTCGGAACCACAATGTGGCAGAACCTTTCTCCATTAAAGTGCTGGACAAGGCTACTGTAAGTAAAGGCAGCTTGTTTCATTTCATGGGCATGTTGAATCGGTGTAATGAGGCCAGCTGCAGAGACAACAACCTGGTGCTCAAAGGGAACACGATCTTTGACTTCCAGGGGTCAGAAGGTCAGCATCAGCAGCCGCGCACCGTAGAAAGGGCGAAATGAGGCGTCCACAGCAGGACGTAACATGCTAATGACTTGCGGGTCACAGTGTGCCGATGTACCGCATCTTGTCACGGCACTCGAGATGCAATATGGCCCTGTAGAGCAGTGGTTCCCAAACTTTCCAGTGCCTGACCTACATAAAAAGAATGTAAGAGGGCTGTGACCCCGACTCTTAGTTGAGCATACAAACATTTTTATAGTGAGAGGTAAAAAGTGGTAAAATAATAAGCTTCAGCAACCTTCAACCTTGGTTTTTTGAATCTTTTACAGCATCATTTACAAAGAGGACCTCATGACCCCAGACTTGCATGCTCGTGAACCCAAAGTAGGGTCCCGACCCTAACCTTGGGAACTACTGCTGTAGAGGATAGTGAGGGGAGCTTAGGGGGTCATTAGATCATCCCTTCCCTGTGCTCATATCTGTGTCTCTCTATCTCTGAGCTCTTCTAATCTGACTGCGACCTTCAGGCAAGCGGTAGAATTACATCAAAACAGCCGCTAGACTGCTGTAGACTCCAACCCGTTTCATACTTTAACACAGTGATTCTCAACCGGTGGGGGTGGGGGCGCCAGTAGACTACAGGATGTTACAGCGGTTATATGAGCTGCGAGAGGAGGTGAAGTGGTTTTTGACATAAATCAAATCAGATCTGGTGAAACATCTGGATGACACTATATGTGGCTTGTGTCTCTGTCTTATTTGATCTATATTTGACCGCTTGAATGGCCTTAAACTGTCTTTGCAAGGCCGCGAAACTCAGATTTTGCTCCTTGCAGACAAAGTGCACGCCTTCAAAGTAAAACTAGACCTCTATGGCCACATCAGTTGAGGGAACCCTAGCCTTGTAGACTTTATCACTGATTGAGGCACGTCACACGATTTCTCCTCTCTCTTTCAATCAGCGTCTGAGCGCCTGTCAGCAATGAGAAAACTATTTGCGACGTACTTTAAAGAGTATATCGCTCTTCAGCGTGGGTTCAAGATCCGTTTGTGTGCACAGCAAACGAGCTGTCAATTTAGGGTGACCAACCGTCTTTTCCCCGGACATGTCCACTTTTCATGCACTGTCCGGATCATCCGGGGGGATTTATAGACTGATGAAAATGTCAGAGTTTTTATTGTTTTCATAGGACCATGCTTAAACTGACTGGTGTGATGCATGCATTATGACAGCCTTTCTCTCATGTAACGTCCTCCCGAGCTGTTTCTGATCCATTTATTGACGCCACAGACAGCAAGCTGTGCGCCGAGCTGCGCCGCACCGCATGCATTGCGCAGCGCTGCACCGCTGTTTACAAGAAGTAAAAGCACAAGCTTCATGCACAAACCACAAAAGATATACCGTCAAGTCGCAACAAATGGGTGGCGGAGTGCACCATTGACATAGCTGGCATGTGTGTTTCTGTGTGACAAAAGTGGCAAAGATCACATGAACACAAAAACTATAAAAAACCTGAGCAAAGTGAGAGTTCATCTATAAACTGACTGTGGAGGCTGAAGTTGCAAACTAAACAGAGTAAGCACTTTTTTATTTTGTTTTTGAGTCTGCAGCTGTTTACTTTTATTACAGTGAAAAGAAAATAATACTTGTTTTCTCAGAAGATTATTTCAAATTTTTCTTCAGTTTTTGTCCAGTGCAATTTAAAAAGTAAACTAATATTGTTGCTGGTAACTTTTTTTAATTCAGAAGAGTAACTATTTCTATTATAGTTTATTTCCAGAGATTATAAAATCATTTTTCTACTTGTGAAAGCCTTTTTGAAGTTTGTTATTTAACTAAACTTTTCTAACCACATTGAGAATGCACACTTTAAATATGTGTTTCAGTACTGTGCCAGATGTCCTCTTTTTTTGGAAATCAAAATATGGTCACTCTATTGATATGCAGGAGCAGCTTATTCAGCTGAAGAGTGACAGTATACTGAAGGAACTCTTTGTCTCCTCCCCTCTTTCGTCATTCTGAGCAGCATTGATGCAGGAATATCCTCAACTCTGTGACGTTGCCCTGAAGATTCTCCTTCCTTTCACGTCGACGTATTTGTGTGAGGCAGGATTCTCATAAATGACTGCACTCAAAACAGTCATGGGGGGGGGGGTATACTGCAATGAACCAGCTTTGGGGGGGCCCAGCTTGCAAAATGTTGAGAACCGCTGCTTTAACACTTCCAGTTTTATTAGTAGATCTAGTTGGTCCACTGGAACAAAGAAGGTGAAAACAGCCACAAACTAGCGGTCATATTTTTAATTTTACTACAAAAATTACTGTCAGCAGTAATGGTTCCATTCTAATAAAAAAATGTGAATTTAAATAAAAATTGATACATTGCTTTTGAATATCGATACAATATTGTGACATAAAATATCGCAATATATTGCCATATCGATAGTGTCTTACATTCCTGGTCCGTGCTATTAAAAATGTTTCTTTGAGCTGTTATTGTAAGTACATGACTGTATTTAAAAGACGCAACACTGCGTGGGGTTACAGTTCACCTGGGGGAAATTGTATTAACCCTTTCAGACCTAAGCCTTAAAATCCCCGTAAGGACTTTTGTCCTCCTGTTTTAGCTATAGAAAGGCCACACAATGTTAAATGATTACATCAATTTTTACGAATCGATTTTTTTTTTTTTTGGGTGGAATTGATGTAGAATAAGCGAATTGATTTTTGTTCTTGTTCTCAACACAGCACTAGCTTTCATCTACAAATGTAGAAAACACTAACCTTCCCAGGAGTAGCCTTGTCAACCAAAATTACTTCCAAGAGCACCTCATCCAGGAGTTTGGTGTTCTATGGTATTCCTTGGACCGACGAGACAGAAGCGGAGGTGTTCTATCTGGAGTAAACTTGACACCGATTCAAGAAAACGTCAAAAAGACTGTCCCAACACGAGGGTGGGAGTGTTGGGGTTCAAGCCGTGCTTGAAAGAATCACAGATTCTGCTCTCCACCAGCACATCCTGAATGTTAATAACACACCGGTTTCGGGCTTAAGCTGAAGCACATCTAGTCACGTAGCAGGACAATGTCTGGAAACACACTATTAAGTCCGCCTCCAAATGTCTTGTCCTAAAACGTGAATGATTTAGAGTGGCCTAGCTAAAGTCCCGATTTAAATTCAATCAAGATGCTGTGGTAAAACCTTAAACAGGCTTTTGATGCACGAAAACCCTGAAGTGGCTGAGTTGAAACGGCTGTGGAGAGAAGAGTTGACATAAGTTCCCCCAGAGGGATGTCAAAGGGACCTTTCCACAGTTAGGCATAATTTGTGCGACAGTTTCAGTGGCACTGTTCATGCTAACAATACAGAAGCACTTCTGGAAGTGGGCGCATATTAATATCCTGTGGTGATTGCGCAGAGCCAGGCAAACTGCCAGGATGCTTCCTAATTGCCGCATGGAACCAGTTAATGGTTTCGTTTTTTTATCCTGTCTAAATGGGGGCCTCGGTGCCTAACCCCAACACCTAACGTCCTGCGTTTCAATCTCTTTCAGGTGCCCATCATCAAGCTGACGGACCAAGAGACCGAGGTCAAGGTGGACATCAGTTTCAACATGAAAAGTGGGGTCAAGGCGGCGAGCTTCATTAAAGACTACCTTAAGGTGACAGATCTTCTTTGCCTCTTTAGAGATGTCCACGACTGCTTAATGCGAGACGCAAGTTCACTGCGAGCCTCTCGGGCTAAATTAGATCCATAGCCCACCCGAAAATACATACAGACGGAGGAATAGAGCAGGAGAAGGTCACATAGATGTATTAAAAGAGACACAAAAGCAACTCAAGTCACAAAATTACAGTTTTACCTCAGTATTTAAATAGAGCTTTGGAAATACCCTCTTTGGCTCAGCTGGCAGTCTAAGGCCTTACCATTCACTCCAGCACAACTGGAGGGAACGGTAAAAGTGCACCAATTAGGATCCTGTTGTCAAATCTCTTCATCTGCCTGAAGTTTTTACCTCTTGGCTCGGAAAGAATTCCTGGTGACGGCGGATCCCTAGCTGTGTCACACGCAGCTATTGGCTAATGAGGGGAAAGGAATGTCTGCAGCTCATGTTCCAGCGAAGCCGTCAGATCCATTCTTCTGCCGCCGGTTTGCACCTTGTTTATTCTGGTTCTGGAGGAGCGCATGTCCCGGCATGAGAGGCCTCTCTGCCTTCAACGTCGCTCAGCATCACTTTGAATGCAAGGGTTTGATAGACGGATGGTGTGTCGTCTCACAGGCAGCCCTGACATGCAAGGTGTTCAGGCATACAAAGCGGCATACGTCTCAGGTTTCTTTGCATTCGTCTAAAACGCGGTCTAGCACAAATACGCGCGCTCGCGCCATCATGAGGTCCTGTCGCTTTCTCAAATGGGAAGCGAGCGTACTTGTGACTCCCATTCGTCAGCCTGTCAGTTTCAGAGCCACCTCGTGTAGAAACCCTTTAGTAAACTGGGCCCAACAGGCAGTCGCTATTCATTGAATGCAACGAAGCCGGAACAGTTGCTTCTGAAAAATGGGAAAAGCTGCTCAGGTTTCTGATTAATATGAAACCAGTGCTGCAGAAATCCTCATATTTGCATGAGATTATATTCATACACAACAATATTAGCTAATATTTTTAATATGATGGAATTGCATTTACCTTGATTTTTGGACTATTGAGCGTACCTAAATATAAGCTGTACGTTTCATGCTGGAACATGAGATATGTACACAGAAAGACGATACACGGACGTGTTTTTTATTACCACTGCCAGGAGGTAATGTTTTCATGCCCGTCTGCCTGTTAGCAACATAACTCAAAAGGTTATGGACGGATTTCGATTACATTTTCAGAAAATTTCAGCAATGGGACCAGGAACAACTGATTAAATTTTGGGGTTGAACAGACATGAAGCGCGTATCCAAACACCGACCAGTGGTGCTAACCTCCCATTTCTTCCTGTGTTTTCCATGATGAGGGTGTGCGCATGAAAACTGCCGGTAGTGTCTTCTTCCGCGCACAATCTTTCCCCACGTGTCTGTCTGGAGGCCGTTAGCCGTGTCGCTGTATAGGACACAAAGCGTGCGAAAAAAGTAGCGGCTTATAGTGGAACCAATAGACAATAATTATTTATACTAGCAGCAAAAGTAACGGTAGAGCGATGGTTGGCCTCGCTTTAGCTCACAAGGTAGATCAGATTTCATGAATGAAGCCATTTCCCCACAAAGCTGACTTAATTCAGCCAGCTGAACGGCAGTGTGCAGCAGTAGGGGGAGGAGGGGGGCAGCACTCCTGCTCAACTCGGATCTCTCCAGCGCTTTATCTCACTGGAAGGAGGAGCAGTGTGACAGAAAATCCCTAATCCTAGTAGGAAAATCAGCTTGTACTGTAATCAAGATCTGTTAGTTTCTTAAGAAATGTTAAAATGGTTTTAGAAGCTGTAGGCATGACATGAGGAGTTTTGACTTCGAAGTCTTATCGATAACGTTAACCTGAAACAACGGTAGCGCTATTTGATTATTTGGAGCTTTTATAACCGGGACGGATTTGAAGACCTCTACTCTGATCGACATCGTTTTTGACGCCAAAGCAAGAAATGAACCATGTTTTAATCTTTTCGGAAAAAAAAAAAAAAAAAAGAGCTGCAGCATCTCCTACTTCTATAACAATGAGTTTAACTATTACGGTTCTAATACTACCTGATTGTCACCCATGGACTTGTAGCTTATACAAGTGGGGTGTGATTCGGGGCTTTTGATTCTTGCCTTGCTCCTTCTTCCTCACAGTTAATCCACAGGTCGGCGGAATTAGCTTTCCCTCATGGTTTCTGCCTTCTCTTTCAGAAGTATCCTGTGCTGCCCTACCTGATCTTCGTGCTGAAGCAGTTTCTGCTGCAGAGAGATCTGAACGAAGTGTTCACTGGAGGCATCAGCTCTTACAGCCTCATCCTTATGGTCATCAGTTTCCTACAGGTACGGTCATAGTACTGTTATTGACACCCCTATTAAAGATGCCTAAAAAGCCTTTGAATAACTTCTTGTTTTAGTACTAGTGACATCCGTAACGATCCCTCTTATTTTATTTTTTTACATTTGAGTGTCTAGAACTTTCTAACTACAGTAGTAATCCATGACTCTCTGGGGTATAAAGCTCACTGTAGCGAACAGTGCTATACTGGGGACCAAGAGTCATGTTAACTGAATATTTTCCTTATTTCACCCCTTTTTTTTTTTCTTCTTTTGTTTTACGGTGGTGGAAAAATCTGAAGACTGTCATTTTGACAGATCACAATTCACACCCCTGTCCACTTGATGCAGATGCGTGGACATTTTCAACTTTACGCACAAGTACAAGTAACTAAATCAATCAATCATCTCAGATCTGGACTCAGTACTCAATACGTCTCGCTAACTGGGAGTGCGTTGAAGAGTTACGGACGTCTGGTGGCTTTTTCAGTTGGAGAATGATCCTCTGATCTCAAAGCTTTATCTGAAGCAGCGCTTTTAATTTCAGTCACCAGTTGGGTAGTTGAGCGCCGGTTCAGCCCTCAGAACAACATCTAGACCCCCACGAGAAGCCGTCTGCCGGAGGCTAAAAGACAAAACCTCGTCAGCTATCTCACTATGTGATGACGCACGAGCAAGCTCGCATTTCAGGTCCATGCGGAGCAGGAGGAAAATAATTTTCCTTCCTTGTGGATGAACCCAAACGGGTAAAACGTTTTACGCATGAATGTCTGTTTTCAGCTGCCTGCAACGGGCTGTAGCGCTTGTCTGCTTTCATTTCTGCACGTAGCCGGCACGGCGCCTTACACGACGCTACTAACTAATCAAATTGCATATTCCCTTAGAACTGTTCTGCCAGAGTGCTCCAATGAGAGTGGCGACACTTCCATAGATTTCTCAGCTGTAGTCACTGATGATTTGACGAGCATGTCAGCGACATGCTGGGTGGCAAAAAAAAAACAACGCGGGCGTACTGCTTCCGGCACAGCTGCTACAGCTAGCTTTTGGTGCCCATAAAGATATAATTGTACATTCGTGCAGTGCCTTTGGGTGTTCCAATCGACATCCCGAGGATGGGATTTAATTTTCCAGGCTGCCTGCTGAGCCTGACCAACGGGATAAATGCATTGCTACCATTAAAAGGGAAAACTGGAGGCCGTCGGAGAGTACTCAGCTGTGTAGTGAGCACTTTATCTGTGGTAAGTCTCTAGCTAATTCTGTTTAATTTTATGTACATTTCATTTTACATAACTGTAAAATACTGTTTGAAATTCCCATGAAATAGGCCCATTATCTGAATCTTAAAATGATAAATGAGGCCCTGCCTATAAGAATAATATCAAGGCATGTCAATTTATAATCTCTTTTTTTTATTTGTCTGCAGCTTTATGAAATAAAATGAGTACCGTCAATTAGGCTATGCATGACTTATAAAATAAAGGCTATTGCACAAGCCTGCCCTCTATAAACATGAACATAAAGAAGCTGAAGGTCCACCTATTATCAGATTAAGTAATTTGCAGACAAAAACACATCTGGACTGGTCGTACCATATTGATAATGTAGTGTGCTGCCGACATGAAATCAAATGTCTGTTTGAAAGATGGAATAAAAACTAAGAACTCTGAAAACAAACTGAAATATCCCTGAACATGGATTATGACATTTTACTTTTTATAGGGTGACCATAGTCTGAAAACCCAAAAAGAGGACCTTGGCAGTGGCTGAGAGAGTAGTAAGATCCTCCGCTTTAACCGCTTCTGTTGCGTAAAAGTCTGTCTCGCCTGCGTGCATTTCTGTGTGCGCTCTTGACCGCTTGCTCTACATTTCAGGAGATTTTATCTGACTTGTGGGCATCAGGGAGCTGCTATATAAATGCAGGAGACTTCTGCAACTTGAGACTTGGGATGTCTGGTAATAGAGCATTTACACTTCAGCATTTTCAGTCTGAGAGCGCAGTGCAGCAGTCGGAGCATGTTTTCTGTTTTGATCTGAGAGAAGGAGTGGCCTGACGCCTTGGTCTTTCACATCATGACGCATGCGGTGTGCATGCAACATCTTGAAAGGTAGATCGGAATAATATTAGCGGCCCAGTGCCGCGCTTTATTATAAATATTTTTGGTCTGCAAAACTGAGCAAAACCTGGACATTTTCCGGAATTTTATTAACACCATTAGTTCGCACTAATGAGATGATCAGCTGACCGCTAAAACCGAAGCCCGGCCCGAGCCCGTGAACAATGATAGAAATGTGTCCCGACGGGTTCAGGCAAAGATCTTCAGCGCCAAATCTGGTTAAATGTACAAAATATAACGTAGAAAATAACACTTCTCCAAAGCTTGTGATGTACAATATATACCGGTATTTTACCCTATTTTGTCAGAATATTTTACTTCAGGTCCATTTCATAGTAAGCTAAATGGATTTTGCATTTAAACACATTTAGCTTTATAAAAGGTAATCTATTTCAGCAAAATAACTGACAAAAAACAGTCACAAAGATTTGATAAATCAAAATAATTTAGAGTCAAAAACCCATAACTAATCAATTTATGCCATTATGTATACGAGATGCGTAATGTGCCTTGGTGTGAGCAGATGCAATTAATTTAAAAGTCCGATAATAGTTGATATTTTCTAACGTTGGTGACTGATTGCAAATACAGCTTGACTGTGAGAGTGAATGAACTAAAGCAGAGAATAACTTCTGTATTAGTTGTGCTGCATTGCAAGTAGAGGAAAGCAGGTGGTATTGTTAAAGACAACAATCTTTGCACAACTATAATACCGATATAATGGTATAGGTACAATGTCATATCTGTTTCAAAATATATCCCGATATGATGATAATATCGGTATATCGCCCAGCCCTAGTTGTGATAGCTTGACTTGTAGCGTAGCAGGCTAGCAGCTGAAAATGTCCTGGAAAAGCATTTTAAAAAAAGAGTGGGAACCCTGTATGTAGGACGTGTCGATTTAAGAAGTGACTTATCAAAAAAAAAAAAAAAAAAACCCTCCCCCCCTCTATCTCCACTTCAGCTCCATCCACGGATCGACGCCAGGGACCCCAACCAGAACCTGGGCGTCTTACTGATCGAGTTCTTTGAGTTGTACGGCCGCCATTTCAACTACTTGAAAACAGGGATTCGCATCACAAACGGAGGTGCGTACGTTGCCAAAGAGGAAGTGATGAAGACCATGACGAACGGATACACCCCATCCATGCTCTGCATAGAGGACCCGCTCCTTCCAGGTGAGGAGCTCTTTAATGGTGCAGATGGATTGGCTTCTAGAATGACTGACTTCTTTAAACCGCACATTTTGTTGTTTTGTATTGCTGCGCTACTAGAACTTTTTTTTTTCTTCCAGTCTCTCCTCCAGGATGTCTACACTCTTTCTGTTGCCTGATTTTATTTATTTTTTTAAACATAGCAGATTTATTGATATTGTTCTATCTTGTTTGTATCACTACTGTGCTGGCCAGCTCTGTAAAAAAAAAACAAACACAAAAAAACATTTGCATTGGACTGTTATCTGCTTTGAATCTTCCAAGTCCAGGAAGTGTCTGAAGTATTCCTCTGTCCAATCACACGGGCTGAAAAATACGACTAATAATTGCTTTTTGGAGCTGTTTGTAATGCACTGTTCTGAATCCAGATATGACATCTTTGCCTGATTTTTATGGGCAGTGATTTGTTTTTAGAATGATGTTGTCCATTGCAAAACCACTTGGGAGAGAGGGGGGGGGGGTCGAGACACTTAAAACCCTGACTGTAACATTCAGAGAACAAACTGTCATGTTTTCATTCCAGCGGGACATCCCTGAATAATATCCCGATTTATGTTGAGCAAACACATAAAATAATGTAATATTCTGTTTGTTTTCCATGTAGGTAACGATGTGGGGAGGGGCTCTTATGGTGCCATGCACGTCAAGCAGGTGTTTGACTACGCCTACACTGTCCTCAGTCACGCCGTGACGCCGCTCGCCAAGTCCTATCCCAACAAGGACCGCGAAAGGTACAATTCGGGGCTCATCCGACGCGCGTTGTTTTTCCCTAGATCTCAGAGACGCTCACATGGAAACATTTGTCTGTTGTACCCTCAGCACGCTGGGGAGGATAATAAGACTAACCCAAGAAGTCATAGAATACAGGGAGTGGATTATTAAGAAGTGGGGAGGCAAGGATTCACCGCAGACGGACAACAGAGGTAGAAGCAGGCTTCTTGAGAAATCTTTTACTGTTATTTGCGTGAACCTGGGCTTCAATCCATATTTATTTCCACTTATTTCGCTGTAGCGCCGTCTCCCAAAGAGCCCGCCTCAGAGCAGGAGTGCCGTGTGCCGGGTGGTGGCGGTGTCATAGGCCCTGAAGAGCAGCAGAGGGACTCCACTTCCCCTCACAGCGCAGACTCTCCCATGTCCATCTCCAGCCCTAAACAGCACTCATCTGCCTCGTCGGTTTCCTCGCTGTCTGGCTCCGACAACGTAAGACGCATCCTTTTGTATGCTACTGCTGTTAAAAATGTTTTGTTTTTTTAAAAAGCTGCAATGCTTCGTTCGGTCCAGTTCTTATTGCCCAGGCCCGATGTCTAAACAGATGATGTTGTTTTCGATTTGCCAGGACTCTGATTCAGCGTTGCCGTACACCCTCCCTCCACCAACCCTGTCGGCATATGCGTCGTTCCCGGCCCTGGGCCTAGCCTTGCAACCGGGCATACACTTGGGCACCGGAAAGCACGGCATGGGAGGGCACCATCTGCTCCTTCCTCCAGGATCACAGGTAAGGCGCTCAGGAAGGACAGCAGGCTTTTTTCCTTCAAAACAATATGACAAATTTATACCAAATCGCTTGGGGGGGGGGGGGGATCCTTCAGATATTGAATATAAAACATTAAAAAAATCATTTTGTATCGATGCTTTTATGTCTGCTCATCTGACATTCTATAGAAACCCAGTGTTGTCCTCTTTCACTCCAGGCTCACGTCTCACTGCCCAGCGGTCTAGCAATGCACTCCCTGCCTGGCAGACAGGTGTGTATGGACACCGGGCTCCCCCCCTTCTACCACATGCCCCCCCCAGCCCATGCTCATACCCCCGCCCCCTCCAGCCCCCAGCCTCCGCTCAGCCCCCACTCCAGCCACACGCACAAGGTAGGCGCCGGATGCTGCAAAAACGCTCACATGCACTACATCAGGGGCAACCTTGTCTCTCACTCATCCTTACATTTTACTCTTGGGTATTCAGTCCTCCTTTACTAGTTCCAGGCACTTTTGTTCAAATAACTCACGATTTTTTTTTTTTTTTTTAACTCCTACGTCCTCCTCACCGCCAGTTCATGCAAACCTGCTTCTTTTCAGCAGCAAGTGATGGTGAGCAGCTGTTAGCTGAGCAATATCAATATCCAGACTTCTGGTTCTTCGAAGGTTCTGGTTCTTTTCGGGGCTCTGGATGAACTTTATTTTCTAGCAGCAGGGGCACAAGTGGCTCTTTGAGTTGAAAAGGTTGCTGACCCCTGGTCTAGAAAGTGTTTTCGGTCTATTCCCTGCAACATGGAGAAGAACTTTCTTTGAAAACCTTTGCTTTATTTAGCCAGGTTTAATGAAGGGGTCTGTCAAGGTCACAGAAAGACTTTGCTCTACCTCACATTTTCTCTTAAAAATAGATGGATATTTGTGAACAAAGATCTAATCTCTGAATAAGTGTCCATCTGCATCTGCTGCTTTTAAATTTGTACCATTCTAAAACTGGTTTGGTGGGGGCCACACGAAAATTATTCCAAGGGCTCATTTTCGACACCTCCTGTATTAGACCATTGATGACTGTACAATTTCCATGTAGGTGTTGCAATAAGACTGTGGAAGCTTCTTTAATCGTCTTGCAGTCCAATTTGGAACTCATCTTGCACCTTCGCTGTGGCCGGGTCAAGTCGGAGGTTGTTTAAGATGGTTTTCTATTTTCCAGACTTTTTTTTTTTTACAGCTTCAAATTATTTTAGAAACTCTTATAAGTTTAACTGCAGTCCAGCTGGATGTACCTTTTCCTCCTTGAAACTTATTTCCAGGAACCTTTAACATGTATTTCAGGCCTGGTTAGTCACATTTCGGATAAGGTCAGAGGTTCAGGATAGATCAGGCAAATGAAATCTGCTGGTGGGTGTGTGTGTGTGTGTGTGTGTGTGTGTGTGTGTTGCTATTCCAGATGGAAGCTTAAAAAGTAAAGTGTTTATAATAGCACAAGTGTCCGTCCTCTGCAGCTTATGTGCATCCAGTTGTCCAGCAGGCATGCTTATTGCTTGCAGACAACATTCAAACTTGATTAATGCAGCTTCAAGCAGCTGATGAGTTACTTTTTCTTTAGTAATCGGATTCAGAATCTGATACTGAGGCTGTAGATCCATTCATTACACCAATGGTATAAGTGTTTTTGTTCATTTAGGTGATTATAACTTACATCTAATGGAACCTGAAATTCAGAAAATGGAAAAAAGTCCCATCCCTGCATACCCCACACATCCAGGACACAAACTCCCTAGAGAACTGCCACAACTTTCCTTTCTTTTTCTTCTTTCTATTGAACTGCTGAAATAATTGAAGTTCTAATAGTTTAGCACATTAGATGAAGGTGTGACGTGTAGGTTGGTAGAATATAAAAGGGCCTACTATGCTGGGAAAAGGTCGACCTCATGACGTTTAAGGTAACTCCATGCGTTCCTCTTTGTGTCTTCTCTGGATTCGTCCTCAGAGTGGAACGAAGTTCAACGTGAAGGGTTTCCACAACCCGCCGCCGGTGAACGGCGCACCTCTGGCTAACCGCGGACACACGCAGTACCACCGCAACTCCTGGACGCGGCGCCGGAAGAGGGACAGCCTGCCGGTCAGCCTCAGCAGATAGAAACCACTGCTCCTCCCTTCAAACTTTTCTTCTCCCTCTCGTACCCCCCCCTCCCGCCCCCACCCCGGTTTTCACTTATCCCGAATGGAGGACAGACGGGTGGGAAAAGCTCCTGAGACCAGCTGTTTTCACTTTTGGGGCGCCATGGAGCAGCAGCATCCCTTTAGATCTGCATCTTCCTCCTCTCCGTTTCTGCGCCGCTGCTTCTGTTCATCATTATGTCCCCGTCAGTATTGTCACTTATTTAAGGTCTTTTACTTGTTTTTTTTTGTTTTTTTTTTTTTTTTGTTTGTTTGTTTCTTCATCGCCATATCTGTGGCGACGGCAGTACCGACTTCACTTGACCTCACTCTAACCCTTGCAGCCAAGCTGCTCGTGGTTTAGTGTTACACGCTTTATTTTATTTTTTCAGCACACTTAAAAACAAACTATTTTTTTCTCTTTTGGTGCAATAATGTCGTTTTTCTTTTCAAAATTAAAGCTGTTATTTATTTTTGTGTGCATATGTAAAGGCTGTTTAAATTTTGTTTACAAAACGTATCCCTTGGCGACATCTCCGGAGGTTCGGAGCGTGCATCTTCATAAACGTCATAAAGTTGGGGTGATCCCCAACTTTAATCCCCGCAGCCTCCTCCTTTTTCCCCTCTTTAAATGCGGTAATCTGTTGTTGTTTTTTGCGAACAATTGGGAGGGGGGGTTTGTGGTTTTAGTTTTTCATGGACATTCAGTTTCATCCTGGAAGTTTTGTCGGTGGGAGAAAACTGCCACCAGAGGGGGAGGGGACGAGGCGGGGAGGGCTGCAGGCCCACCTGGAGATTCTATACGTCTGTCGTACTCGTGAGAACGACTGGTGGATTCTTAAAGGGAAGCTTCTATACGGAGCAGTGAGTGCTTTCCTCCTTTCACTACGTCTTTTTTTTTTTTTTTTTTACGAGGGGCCTGGAGTGGGATTAGGAGAAGCTTCAGCTCGTCTTACTTGAATTCAAAGATCAAGATTAATGTTAAAGGAGTGAAAGACCTCCTCGTGTGTCTTGATAATAGAAATAAATCAGTGCAGGCCAACAATAACAAGGTGCTCAGCGATGAGGTTGTCTCCTTTTTGGAATGTGGAGGGAGAGGGCGGGGCCGGGGGTTTCTTCCAGAAACCAAGGTCCCAAGGAAAGGGAATTATATTTTTGATTCCGTACAGGAATCTTGTGTGTATTTAATTGCCAGGTACTTCCGCTAATTGTTTGCAATGCCTTTCTTTGTGTTTACTCGGACTGTGTGTATACACACACACATGCGCGCGCGCTCGCTCAAACAGGACTGAAGAAGGCTGAGCAGAACACTACACACACTGGTGTCATTACTATGCAAGGAAAGGATTCCTCTGATTATCATTGTTCCCATGACAGAACACAGCGTGTTGGACTGATTGCTCAGACCCGAGCCCTCTCACGTGGACTGGCCCCACCCGCTTTTTTTTTTTTTTTTTTTTACGAAGGCCCTAACGTGTTCTGAAGTCTAGTTTTCTATATCTGTCATACGTAAGGATCGGGAGGGGTGTTTATGCCAGCGACTAAGTCTGGGTCGGTGTAATGTGCGGCGTGGTTATAAACAAAAACAAACAAAAAAAAAAAAGTGTGAGAAATTGCGATTTTTTTTCAACTTGCCAATGCAGGTTTTTAACCGAACAAAGCCTGACGGGGGTTCGTATGAGCAGGCGCGGCCAGAGAGCGACTTGCTCCCCGGCCGCCGCGCCTCGCCAAGGGGGCCAAAAGTGTCCAAGAACAATTCTTGAGTTTTTACTGAGATTTCCTTCAGCACTGTTCAACTATTTATTTATATGTTTTTGTTTCAAAGAAAGCTCGGCAACTCTAATCAGTCAAAATTGCATCTGGCGTCCTATTTTTTATTTTTTTTTGTTATTGTTGCATTTAACCAAAAGTAAGAAAATAAATAAAAATAAAAAAATAGTCACATTGATGGGTGTTTTTCATGTATACGGGGGGGTGGTGGTGATCAAGATGTTTGGCTAAAAAAATTTTTTAAAAATCCTCGCTAACCATAAAGTCACTGACGAGGTGGATGTAATTGGCTCTTTCTCCACTCTGAAACAGGAATGAAATGGGCGAAGGGAAGGGAAGGTCCTCCTTCGCCTGGGTTAGAGTTGCCTGCGTCTTTTCACCAAAGGCGCCCATGGATTATCTGTGGAAGTCTGTATGGATTCAAACTCTGTGCATCCCGGCGCTCCGAAGCGGCGCACTCATCCGTGGTTCCTCCGCTCCTCACCCAGTGGTGGCCGGTTGAACGGATTAACAAGTCCTATTCACCCCTTTCCTCATTGTCCTCACTTGTTCAGATTGGTGTTTAAAAGAAAAAAAAGAAAAAATGGTGAGGAGGAATGAAGGAGCACGGAGAGTCGCCCGGACCGCTGAGATTTACATGTCGATGCAATGTAATGTTCTCATCCCCATTGGAACACAGTGAGGGATTTTAAACTGGTGACTGCAGCCCATCACTATCCTTGTCAGTTCATGTGACCCTCCGATTGGACACTGCTGTCGGTGACCAGAGGGAACCATTGTCCAGCTTTTTTTTTTCTTTCTTGTTTATGACATTTTTATGTAAATATTTTTTTTTCTATTTTATTTTTTAATAAACATTTTAAAACTGCCAGTCCCCTTGTATGTGTTTGTATGTAAAGGAATATTTACAGTATTTAGAAGCTGTAACGCCTCATATTATTATCGCTAAGCAAAAAGGACCTATAGAGAAGTCCTGATGAATTTAGATATGCAGTTAAAACTTGATATTTATATATTCTTTATTTAAGTATTTAAAAAAATGTTTTACCTTGCTGTTTGACACTAGGTCCGAATAACCTTTTCTTGTTCTAGGTCAGTTACCATCTATACTTTTTTTGGGGGGGGTTCCTGCCTTAGTATTTAGTAGAATTTTGAACTGCATCACTTTTGCTCCTGACAGAACTGGGGTACTGGAGTCAGGTTTCTAGGCTGCTTTGTTTACACACCCACTCTGTACACGGCTGAGATCAGGGTTTTATCAAACATTGACCTTGTTTCCCTTAAGCCCTGTTGTAACTAGGTTGACTGTATACCTAAGGTCACTGTCCGTTTGTAGATCCATTTGTACCCGAAACTTTAACTGTTAATCTTTTTTTTTTTCCTGATGTAGAATAGAATCCTCCTTTTATTGTCCCACAGAGGGACTGTAACAGCAGCAAAGTGGCAGGTAATAACAGAAGCAAATTAGAATCACATGAGAAAAATATATGGGAAAAAAAAGAATTAATATGTACATGAAAATGGCATGCTCAGATTTGAGAGATGTGCAACTGAGCAGGATAATTTATAAATGTATGCAGGATGTGCAATGGGGATGTGATGTGCGACTGTCTCCTTTTTTCCCCCTCTAAATGTAAATGATGGTTATTATGGCCAAAGACTTCAAGTTGAGTTTCAGAATCTCTCCAGAAATTACAGACTTCATCCCTTTGAGCATCTACAGACTGTAATCTGGATTCCTCTTTTTTTTCTTTTCTTATTTTTGTTGCTGTTGGAGCGATGGCTTCAGACTATTTCGGTACAGAAGTTGTTGGATAGTGATACTCTTACCAGCTACAGCCAGCATCTTTATACTATTCGCTTTTGTTCTGAGGTTAATGCGCATTCTCTACAAATCATCTCTAGGATTTAGAACCTCCTCCTTAAGAGTATAATGTCTTGATATTTTCAAGGTGTTTACATTTTACTTTTTTTTTTTTAAAACAGGGCAGGTAGAAATTGCTCCTCCGGATTAACCAGACTTGTGGAAGTTCCCAATTCTTTTCCTAAAACCACGGCTGATTTTTCTGTTGACTGTTTTTTCATGACGTCATAAAAGGAAGCGGTGTGTTTGAGATGATTCCTTCAAACACACCTACACGTGTGCTTCCATCAGAATCTCGCAAAGCAATGGCATCGTCACCGTAGTTTTTTAAAAATGGTTTAATGTTGGGTTTTAACTTGATTTGCATATCTCAAAACGAAAAGAGTTTCTGTAAAACGATTTGTAAATTTAAATGAACCATTTTAAAGCGGCTGAAGTTGTTGACCTAACTTTACCGAGACAATGTAGGACTCGGCAGGTGCCATTCTGCTCCGTGCCAGATCTGAGCAATGACCTCATCTTTAACTCAATGAAGTCTACCAGTTGTTCAATTGTTCTCAAAATGTGGACTTTGTAGGCAATCCCAAAAAAAGAAAAAACGATTGGAAAGAAATAGCTTGTCTAGATATGCAGGATGTCTTTTATCACTTTGGATGGAACAGCTCTAATATCCTGTATGGCAAAATATTATGGGTTGGTGACCAGAATGCAGAGTTGTACCCTTGTCTGCCGCTTTCCATTCGCCAATTCCCTACTCTATTCTCACTAGCCCTGATCTGAAAAGAAGCTCCTGACACAGAAAAGGGGGTTTAAGTTGACCCAACCCGGTTATGGCCCTGATCCACCTCAGGAGGTAGCTACAGAACTGTAATGGGTGTAATAATCGAGGTTGCAACGGCCCGAAAGCGTCATAGAACAAGCTTGTAGTGAGAGGCAGTAAGACGGCAGCAACACAAGTCATTAAACTCTGACTCAAAATAATTATTTCAGGGTTTCACACAACCTTTTACTTTTGAAGCATGATTGAAACTCTACCAGATACTGGAGGAAATCTGACACATCCTCTTCAATGGTGTCAAGTAGTAGGCCCCGCCCCTTCTGGCTCCCAAAAACACACAGCCTGTAATCCCGCTGGGTCTACTTGTATAATCTGAATGACAAAAAGATCTGTACAACGGGGTGTTGGGATAGCTTGTCTGTCGCAGACCGTTGATCTGAAAATGGACAATGGTCTGCAGCGTTTTGCAGATGCAGACCCAAATCATGACCCCTCCACCACTGTGCTTGACAGCTTCTGCAAGAGGCTTTCTGCTGGAGACAATTCACACGTGCTTTAGTCTCCTAATTTTACTTCGATGAACTTTTAACACCTCAATCAAGTCATACTTTCATAGTTCATGTTGCTGTTTTTTGTTTTTTTTTTCCTGAGCACTGGACATACAGACATCAGAGTGGACTGAGACATTCAATACCAGGAAGATTGGCACCTTGATTAACATATTTCAAACTAAATCATAAGTCTCACAGTAGATCAATGCACTGCTACACAACAATGATGCAACAAATGAAGTTAAGACAGCCTGTTAGTTGCAGTATGTTCTAAATCCACTAATTTTTAGTGGTTTTTGTTAAATCACCGGGGCTGTGATGATGAGGCTTCATCAGTTAACATGCGTTTCTTCTCAAAATCCACTAGGTGGTGGACACGCGCCGCTGAGAACCTTTGAAAGTAGAGGCTGCTCTCAATCGCTCAACTCGCTGCTCTCTTCAGCAGGCTTTAAACCCAGAAACCAAATGCAGAGGCGTCAATCCCACTGTGCCAGACTTTGTCCACGAGCTTCACATTCAGTCACACCGAGCTCTTCATAGGACGTCAGCTGTCTTTAAGTGGATGGATTCGTTCCGGATTAGTGGTTCTGTCTTTGCTGGAGGTGGGGAATCAGAAACATGTGCCCAGGACTCTTCATGCCCGTCCTGATGCTCTTTTCTTTTTTCTTTTTTTTTTTTTTCACCTAATTTTCAGTATGATAGAAAGAGGGGAGAGATCAGGAGAAAGCCTCACAATATTTTCCTTGGGAGTGCTAATGGCTGAGGGAGGTCAAAAGGGTCAAAATATAAAGAGCATTCAGAATTGTTAGGCAGATGCCTGACGGAGCTGGTGAGATGTAAGGATTAGTGTTCAAAGCCAAACTTAAGAGGGGAAAGAGCGGGAGATGGGAATCAAGCTTTGCTCGGAGTGCACCTTAAGTGAGCGACAGCAATAAAAAAAAGGAGCTCATCTTTGTAAATGAAACATATCAACCATGTTTTCCATCTTGAATAGCTTGTCCTATCAATGACTTTGATTTTATTTTTGTTCTGTTTTTTTAAACCCTCAGAAATAATGCAGTTGGGGATTTTCATGCTCCTCCACTAAAAAAAAGAAGTATTCAAGCAATAATTTATTTTTTACAGAGACTGAAAGAGGACAGACATTTAACTATGGAAATGCAGTCATCATGGAGAAGTGGGAACATTTTAGGATATAATGTAGAACGATCCACTGCCTACAACCACAAAGGTCCATCAAGGTAATTAATTTAGATTTTTTGAGACAAACACAAAGTAGCCCATAATAAAAAATAAAAAAATCTGAACAGTGTGGTATGAAGCCCCCCTTTACACGAACAGCTAAATAAATAGCGGCGTAAACGACTGTCTTAAGAAGTCACGAAATTAGCAAATGTGTGAGTGTGAAGTAATCTCTGTAGAGTTTAAGCTGTTCTGTGAAGGGTCAGGTGTTTTACCTAGAAACATTAGTAAACAAACAGCATCATGAAGAACAAGGAACACATTCAGGTCGGGGGGGGACTCACCTTCCAGGAAGACCTAAACATACTAAACATACTCCCTAAGAGCTGCAGCAGGATGGTTCAGATTAAAGCATGTTCGTGTTTCAAAATAGAACAGTCAAAGTCCAGACCTGAATCAAATTAAGAATCTGAAGTAAGACTTTAAAGCGGATGTTCATAGGACGTGTTCCTCCAATTTTTAGCGGAATCCCAAAGAAGAATGGGCGAAAAATGTTGATCTCTAAATGTGCAAAGCTGGTAGAGCACAATAAAAGGTTGTTCTAATTCTTGGAAAGCCATGTATCCTTTTCCCTTCATTAGAATACTATGTGTTACTTTGTTTTGGCCTTTCACATAAAATCAACCTGAAAACACATCGAGGTTCACGGTTGTAATGTGGCAAAATGCGGAAAAGTTCACGGCACTGTAACTATGTCACCCAGCTTTACTTGTCTTCAAAACCTCAATCTTCTCTTCCACTTCCCTTCCTTTCAACTTGTTTAGCTGAAAGTAAATCTTGGTTCGCCTCCAACTTGCTTAAACTCAACAGCGACAAAACAAAAATCCTACTTGTTGGAACTAAACCCACCTTATCCAAAGCTGCCAGTTTTTCTCTCTCTGTTGATGCCTCCTCTATTTCTCCCTCTCCCCAGGTTAATGCCTTGTCCAAATTTGCCGGGGTATCTCACTAAACAAATACATTTTTCTACGATTTGGCCTGTCATCCACATGAAAACACAGATTTATAACACCAAACAATTTTTTATTTAAAAATCCGGCCTGTGGGCAGAGTTAACAGGGGTTTTAGGTTTCCTGACGTCATTGCGAGAAAAAAATGCTTCGACATCCACATGTGCGACCTGTGTTTTCACTCAGAAACAGCATTTATGCCCTCAGAGCTGTGTTGTCACTATCGATTGTCCAAGCACTTTTTACCTGTATGTTTTTACAAACTCAATTACTCCTTGAAGGTAGAAAGTTACCCTGAGGGGATAGGATTTGGGGAACTACTGCCCCCTACAGGTGTAGCATGCCTGTGAATGTGCTTAACAATGCACTTAGGTGTGGGCTGAGTTTTTCTGTTGTTTTTTTAAACGAGGTGGTGGGGATATTCATGGGGGTTTTAAACCCTGGCTATGTGTGTACATGACCTAAGTCCCATATCAATAGCATCACTTGGTCTGCCTACTTTCACCTACTTAATATTAATCGTCTTCGCCCCTCTCTCTCTCTCCCCACTCTGCTTCTGTTCTTGTTCACAGTCTAGTAACTTCACGAATGGAATATTGTAATTCTCTCTTGTCTGGTCTCCCTCTAAAGTCCCGCCCCTGGTTCAGAACTCTGCTGCCTGGATCGTCACCAAAAGCCCCGCATTTACTCCTATCCCCCCTATCCTTCAACAACTCCACTGGCTCCCTGGGAAGGGACGTATCGAATTCAAAGTCTACCTTTTCACCTTCAAAGCCATTCACAACCTTTCTCTCCCATATCTGTCTGACCTCATCCACATAGTCTCGCCCGTCGGCTCCCTCAGATCTTCATCCTCCATCCAAACTAACCGTACCGTCTTTCCGTCTTGGCTCCATGGGGAGCAGAGCTTTCAGGTGCTCCGCTCCCCACCTCTGGAGTTCTCTACCTCAAGCCATCTGAAACTCTGACTCTTTGTCAATTTGAAATCTGGACTCAAACCCCACCTGTTTAAGACCGCCTACTGTTTATGAGCTTTGTTCTGTTATTGCACTTGTTTTTTTGGGTTTTGTGAGTCTTCTTTTGATGTTATTTTAACTTGCTTTGGTTATTTTCTCTGTTGCTTATTGTTAAGTGTCCTTTTGTTTGTCTTGAAAGGCGCTTATAAATAAAATGTATTATCATTAACATCATTATAATTATTACACTGATGAACAATAGCCCACCAAACATCTTAGTGGCTGTGGTGAGACTAAATGCTCCATCTATGCTCCATATACTTCATCACGATGACTGAGGTCACCAGTCTCCCCTCTGCAGGTTTCACGCAAGCACTGAATGAAATCTTTCTTCAGTCAGTGATCAGCTGCTTCCACACTTGATTTGACACTAATGCAGAAGAGATTTTGCCTGGTGTTACTGATGAGTTTCTAACGATTTTGGATCCAATCCCAGCGGCCAGCGGGGCGCCAGTCCAATAGAAAAACAAACTAACCGAGCAAATGCACACTCGAACATAAACAGCAGTTTAGTCACCAGGTAATATTACATGCAGAGTTGTAGATAATGCGAGAAAGCTACCATGAGGGGAGGGGGGCATGCCGGGGGAGACCATCAACATTCCGAACTGAGTGGAACCATCTACCATCAAACCACTATGCAGCGTTGTTCTGTATCAGCAAGGAGGCCGTACACACAAGCCTCATCTCCAAAACTTTAAGTTGTAATTAATGCTTCATAGAAACAACACATATGGGTCAACAGATTTTTTTGCCCACTTCTGTAAATTTTTTAAATAAATAATTAAATGCCAAATTGACCTTTTATCAGGCTTACGAAATAAATTCTCTGTTCAAACTCTGTTAGGTTCAAGCTAACTAACTGATTTTAATTGATAATCTGCAGTTTAACTGATCAGAGCTTGTTTTGAGGCTCAATACCTGCACCAAACCAAGCTGTTCTGGGGGGGGGGGGGGTCTAAACTAGGTCTGCTTGTAAACTGTTTATGAGTTATCAGTAAAAGAAGAAGCAGCTTAGCTCTTTGCTCTTTCTTCAAAAATAAGTTAAGTTCATATCCCAGTATTGTCTTAAGATTTTAAACAAAACACTGTCAGGGTAACTCTAGATGATTTAGTCCTACCTTCTTGAAACTGAGCTGAATTGATTCAGAAGGCTTCGTGAAAAGGGGATATTTGTGCAGAGAAATCATTGTTAAAATGTGATTAAGTGTCAGGAGCAGAGCCAGGAGCCGGTACTGACAGGAGGATTGCTCCCGTCAGTATGGAAGGAACAGGTGAGCTGTTGTGAATAAGCAAGCATTGGTTCCACTATAACCAAATATGCCCAAATGAAGTTTTGACATGTTTCTTTGAAACTTCTGTTTTACAGAGGAAAAACAAGATAATGGCATAATTAGAAGAAAGTTATGTTATACATTGAATAAAAAATATGCAGATTGCAGTAAAAATTGTTTTATTCTATATTCATAATAATTAAATAATTCCTAATATTTGATATTGCAGAAAAGGACATTCTAATGCGACAAAACATGTTGGAGACTTGTTCTTTAACTCATAGCCTCATATTTGTGAAATATAACTTGTGATAGAACTGTTTCATTGCTGAGGATAAAAGAGATAGTGTTATTAGTAAGTGCAACACCTTTCACTGTCATCCTTGAATTTAAAGCTTTTTTATTTTATTTATTCTTTTTTTATTCTGTAAAGGTTCTGATATCTGTGAACACTTATTTGAACAGAATATACATTTTGATATTGTTGAAAAGGATGGGTTTTAAAGAACAATGTTGGAGATGTGCACTCATGTTGAAATATATTTATAGTACTAGGGCGTAGGAACCGGGGGGTACAGGGAGGACTTGTCCCCCCCAATACTGGAGAAAAGTGGAGGAGAAGAATATTTGATTTTGAAATATTTTACTTGCATGCTTTTATTTTAAAAGACACAGCAGACTTGTCACAGACCCAGGCTCAGACTAAGGCCTTGTCCACATATCCGGGTATCTCACAAAACGAATATATTTTTCTATGATTTGGCCTGTCATCCACACGAAAACGCAGATTTACGGCACTGAAGACAAATATTTCAAATAAAAACTCCAGCCAAAGTGAAGATTAGCGTTTTCTCAGTTTTAAGCGTTTGCGTGTGGACAGAAATTACCGGAATCTTAGGCTCCGCAACGTCACTTTCCACGACAAAAATGCTCCGACATCACATGTGCGACCTGTGTTTACACTCAGGAACCGCATTTATGCCCTCAGAGCTGTGTTGGCATCATCGATAGTCCAAGCGCTTTTTACCTGTTCGTTTTTACTGCTCTATGTAGAAGTTAGAACATAGAAAGTTACTCTGAGTGGATAAGATTTGGGGGAACTACTGCCCCCTACAGGTTTGGCATGTCTATGAATGTGCTTAACAAACAACGCGCTTAAGTTGTGAGGTGTGGATGGAGTTTTTTTTTTTTACGAGGTGGTGAGGATATCTGTTTGTTTTTTTAAACCCAGCTATGTGTGTCTACGTGGGTCTGAGAGATGAAAAGACATCAGCAGCTTGGTTTAAATTAGTTCTTTCTAATAGGTAAGAAAAGAAAGAAAGGAAATGTGAGTTGGTATTTTGTCCGAGAGGATAATTATGTTTTTTATCTAACATTATAATGGTGGACTTTCCAGTAACAGACAAAAGCAATGTAACACTTTTTTTTATTTATTTAATAAAAAATAAAATAAAAATAAAAAAGCGATGTAACACTAAATATAGTATACAATAAGGTTCTTAAAGAACAATTTTTCTGGTATTTAACCTATGTGACTTCAAAACAAGTGATATTACACATCATCCACATTTAAAATGGAGTTTGTGTGCCTGCCTGTCTTTTTTGATTGTTCTATGGCATTCCCATCAATATTTTTCTATACCTTATTCATGTCCACTGTTTTCATATTATCTTCTACTACTCTCCAATTGCATTATTTGCTGTTATTCCGACTGTTAACTTTCTTTTCTCTGTGTTTTTCTCTCCATAAAGGCTACACCTATCCTGCTTAGCTGCAATGCTGTGTACCAAAACTCGATCTCACGAAGGTTTTAAGTCAAATGCTGCTAATTGCATCTCCAGGAGAAACTAAAAGCTACCAGGAGGCTGAGACAGGCCGCTTGTTTGATGCGCAGATAGGAATATCCACTGAGTTTCATAACATTGCAACTTTATTAAAGACAAAAATTAAATCAAGTAACATGTTTAGATCTATGATCCAACAATAATAATAACAATCATAGCGATTATAGTGTTTCTGTCAAGTTATGCCTAACTCTGCGTGTTACGGTTCCGTTAACAAAAACATTTCAGCGACCCACATTCCCACTTTCTGACAGATCATCAGTAGAGAATGTTAGAGACAGAGAGAAAGTAAAAGAGAAGAATGTGTCTGGTTTAGAGTTATTTTTCCCGCTTCCGAAAGTTTAATAAACGACAAAAGTTGAGTAATTGCCTCGTTTGTTCGTGAGAAATATTTCACGATGGGCCCTATTCAAATAAACGTAATCAAATAGGACAAAATATATCCTAAAGAACTTACACTATGGCTCCTACAGCTGCTATTATGTACATTTACATTAACAGTCCAATAGAAAAAAAAAGACATTTGTTTGGTGCTCTCTCATATTTTGCCAGAGTTTGAGAGGAGCTTAACTGACTTTTCTCCTTCTGAACCTTTTGCTCCTTGTGTTTCCTATTTAGTGAACATTGATGTTGATGAGACCGTCTCCAAAATAAGAAACCTTTTTTTAACCTGGATTGCTCTGCTGATGAAAATGAGGCACCAACACTGACAAATGATATTGCAATAAAATCCAGAGCAACATGAGCCGACACTAATGAAACATGTTGTAAGAGGAACAATATCCCAACCTTGGAAGATATGCTTTCACATGGGCAGGTTTAGAGGTTTAGGGGGCCACCAGGGGCCAGTGCCCCCACAGAAGTGGAAGTGTAGAAGTGGAGTGCAGAACTTTTCACCGTCACAGTTTTACTTAAAAAAAATGTGGATATTGCACTTACGCTTTAGCTGTACAGAGATAGGATCACAGTTTTCATCAGCTGAAAGTGTCTCTTTGGCTCATCTATTATAATAAAAAAAGGAAATGTATCTTTTTTCCTTCTTTTTTCCTCCCATAAAATAACCCTGGCCCCATTGTTAAATTTGGTCTAGAACTACCTCACCAGACTCCACTTTTTGGATCCACCTATTTGTACCAGTCTGCATTCCCTCACATGAAGATCATCAAATCAAAGTACTGATCTACCATGACTGATGGACACCTGCTGAACTGCCACCACCTCCTACTGCCGTGGCTATTCAATTCAAACCCCTTTATTTATCCAAGAGGGTAATTAGGTGTTGTTGTAACTTATACCATTTACGTTTCTTCGAGGAGGTGTTGTAAATGCTGATGGTGGTGGGCAGGAAGGATCTCCTGTAGCAGTCTGTGTTCTGAGACACTAGCTACCTCCTCCCAGTGTCAGAAGTCCCACTAAGGAAAGAACTGGATTAGGTTTTCTTTCACTTTAAATTTACTGACATGCCTGATATACAGTACGTTCACATTTAAAATATGTCAATAGAGTTTAATCTATAGTTTTCACATCTTTGTATCATGTGGTAGCTCTCAGCAGACGTGAGAGAAAAAGTAGTTCTTGGTGACACGAGGAAAAAAAAAAAGTAGGCTCTTTTGCCTAAGACGGTGTTTTTCAATCTTTCTTTGGCATGACACGTCTGCACAAAAAAACCCCGTCACGTGTTAAGCAAATTACTGAATGCATTTAAAATGTGTTTTCCTATACGTTTACAAATCTATCTTTTTTTTTATGGAATAAAATATATTTGGGAATGTTTTGCAGTGTTGTTAATTTAACACTTAAGATTTTTGTTTGAACCATTAACGGATCTGTCAGGTTTCAACATGGATTCCCCTAAATGTTAGTCATTCCTACGCCCCTGCTATATTGTGAAGCAAGCCTTATTTTGCAATGAATTGGATAGATTTTTAGGAAAACAGACTAAATTAAGGCTTTACAGAACAGTGTGATATTGTAGACTTAACATTCAGGCTAAAGTTATAATTACATGATTTTAAAAATGATGGCTTGTGATTTAAAGTGGGCCGGTCTAAGGCATGAATTTCCAGGCCTGAAAATGAGACCCACTTCAGTCCTGCTGCTGTGTGAGTAGAGAAGAACCAGTTAGTAGATTTGGGTCACTTTTATCTTATCAATGATAACAGTTTGGTTTATTATGAGCATAGGCTATCTTCAGTTTTACTCTCAAGATTTATTGTTCACACTCAGTTGTATCTGGATCCTACCCAAACAGATCAATAGCACTGTATTCATAAGATGCTCGAAAGCCATGATTGCTTTTGGCCTTCAATAGCAACTGTATTTTCACTTTTTTTTTTTCATGCATGTGCGTATCAACGGATATATAGAGAGTTGACCTCCGTCACTGTTTTAGATGTTTTTGATGACTGTTTAAAAAAGGGAACACACAGAGGAAACTTTGCTAGGGTGTAAATGTTAGGCTCGCTGTTCCTCCTGACCTCATGCTGATCTTTGTTTTTTAAGAGATTGTTCTCTGCAGGCCTGCAAGGCTTAATGCATTCTGATTATCCATTAGCTGATGAAAAAGGAGCCAAAGTGACAGGGAATGTGTTATTGTGACAGGAAATAACACCTGCGCAACAGTGAAATTTAGCAACACACAGGGTTTCCCACGCAGTCCGGTTAGGTCTGGGAAAATATCCAATGGGATTCATGGATTCTCCAGAACTGGATTGGTATGGATCCATCCCTCCATCCATACCGTCTATCCTTTGCAGGGTTCCGGCAGATGCCTATCTCCAGCAGTCGCCTCCTGTTTACTGTGTTTGCAGCAGATTAACTTTGAAAGAGTTAGACCATGGAGAGACAAGTTGAAGCTTTATTTATATAGTTAAATTTATCTGATGTTTTACAATCTTTTTCTGATTTTAAGGTTTCTCGAATCATCATGCCACAAGTTGTTTATATGACAGTTTTCAAATTTGAACGTGCTGTTGTTTTGATCGGTCAAAGAGTTAGGAGGACCTTTCTCTGATCCTGTGGAAAAAACATATCTCTTATTTTACAGAGATAGAAGTATTTAGCTACTCCAACCCTCAATGAAAGGCATCTGCTATGTGGCAGATGCCTCTCCTGGAGCAAGCGGGGGGAGCATGCCGCTAGCCACCAGCGCTAGCACTGACGGCTCATCTGAGACCTGTCAATCATAAAAACACACACCCCTATTATTCATAATTTCAATCTTAAATTACATCTGAACGGATGAGTTATAAAAAGATTTACCCACTTCAGAGTTGTCATGACTGTAAAACTGACCTGTTAAACCTAAAATGGTTTTTGAACCAGGCTGTGAACATGGTTATTTCTGCTGTGATGTTGGCATCTTTAACATGGGAGTCAAAAATAAAAAAAACAAAAAAAACAAAAAAAAACATGGGAGTCAATGTGAGGTGTTACTTTAGCGCCACACCCAGCAGGAAAACAAACATAACCCGCGAAAAGTGAAAAGAAACCACGCAAATTCCTGTCCACACTCCAAACCAGTTGGTGGCAATAATGCACCAAATTGTTGTTTGCCAACCGCCATAAAACTACAAAGAAGAAGTCCATTTTATCTGTTGTTGTTGTTGCGATCTTGTAAACACTGCTTTGGGACTTTTGAAAAATGGCAGGGCCAGGAGAAGCGCATATCAGGCAAGGGGTGTAGCTTGTCAGATCTTCCGGGTAGGCCTCAAATCTGATGGAAGAAAAGAAATCTGATGAAGAAATCTGCTCTCTAGCATAAAATCCCAAAAGAGAATGTCCAGCCATCAGTTTGTGACTGTAAGCTCAATCACATTTGGGTTATGCAACATGACAAAGACCAAAAACTGTCAAAAACACCCAATTAATCTCATCAATGATGGTTTTTGAGCAGCCCAGCCAAACATTGGACTCCAAGCGGATCCCGTTTGTAAACAATCCAATATGGATGAATTAAAACAATACCGCAAAGGAGAGTCAAAATTCAGCAACAGTGATGTAAAGCTCTCATTGCCAGGCATTGCAAATACTTGATGGCACCCGTTGCCTCCAAGGGAGAAATGACCAGTTGATTGAGGACGAAGTTTTCACAAATGACCCGGTTGATTTGGACAGCTCTTTACTCATAACAAATGAAGTCATTTTTAAAACTTTTTTTATGTATTCAACTCACTTTTGTCTAATATTGAAGTATGATCCTTGAGCTAAAACAATTTAGTCCGACTTAAAAGCAAGAACAGAAACTCTGAGGAGGAAAAGGCTTTTTTTTCTCCGATTGTCAGAAGCACACACCAGTTCATAGCTAATAGTTGCAAAAAAAAAAAAAAACATCCTCTCCTTTTATTTGAAGAGCTTCAAAATGATACATTCCCCAAACCAGCTCCAACAACATCCATATCACCTCCAACATTTCTTCGTCATCACGTTATGACCGCTTTCGTGCGCCGATCTCCCATGTCGCACAGACGCATTTCCGCCGCTGTCCCCTCTCCATTCGGTTTGTGTTGCCTCGTCTTCTTTCCTGACACTTTCTGTATGTCAAAGGGCGTTGATGGAGAATTGGTGAGTTGAGGCCAATCTTCCTCAGTGTGCTCTCATTCTGTCAATGCGTTAAGCTCTGGATGTGTGCGGACATCTGTGTATTTGTGTGTGTGTGGGGGGGGGGGGGGTAGCAGGTGGTCACCACAGCCACACCTGTTGTTAATGTGATGGAATATAGGAGCTTACATTGAATGCCCTATTTTTAGATACTTAGACACACATGCTTCACAACTAGGAGAAGATTAGTGTGGTATATCTCCAGCTGGACACATGTCAGATGATCTGTGTCATTAGGAATTTGATTTCATTATCAGGATTGCTTATTTTTTTCCTCAGTCACTGCTCTAAATTAAATGCCAACGATTACTTCCACCTTGTTTATTTCTTTGTCTGTGTGTGTGTGTGTATCTGGGCTGGCAATGAATGATTCTTCTTATTTAAGCAGACCTGCTGAAGGAGCTCCGGAGAGAGCAACATTTATCGCACTGAATGAGTGTGAAGTTATAGTTCTAGCTGTCTCATTGGTACAATCACCCAGACACACTTACAGCTAAAGCATTCTGAAGCTGTGTGTACGTTGTGTTTATGGCTGTGGGGTGCTGAGCTCTCTTCATTTATCTCATCTTTGTTGTGTCGAGGGAAATCAAATTAGATTAGACTGACTTCAAGCCAGCTAAGCAGGAGTCGTATTACAGTATTATACAGTGCCATGCAAAAGGGTTCACTTTTCCAAATCTTTCCTCTTTATTGTGTTTTATAGGGATTTTGTGTGACAAATCAAAACCAATTCATGTCGAATTGTAAAGTTGAAGGACGTTTTTACAAAGCCTAATAAAGATTTGAATTTTCTGCCGGCTCAAGCTTATTCCCATTTGATGAGAAATGCATATGAAAAACATTTTTTATGTCTTTAAGTCACAGATTCTGAATTGGATCTAGGCTTAGACTTTGACTGGGCCATTCTAACACCTGCTTGTATCTGAACATTTACATCACATCTCTGTATGTTTAGGGTTGTTGTTCTGCAGGGACTTGACCCCTCAGATTTTCTCCAAGGATTTACTTGTGTTTAACTCCATCCATCTACCTAGAAACCCTAACTCCAATCATCGTTAAAGCATGATGATGTCACCACTATGTTTTCAAGGTGATGTGCACTGTTAGTCTTCAGTCGCTCAGGGTTTTTGCGTGAGATCAAGATCAAACCTGCAGTTGTCCCGCAAATAGATGTACCCACCTGAGCTGTGAACCTCTGCAGTCCTTCCAGAGTTACCATAGGCTCTCTTTGCCGCTTCTCTGATTAATGGTCTGATTGTCCGGCCTGCCAGTTTAGGTGGACAGACATTCTCTTTGTAGATTTGCCATAGTTTTGCCATTTTTAGATGGCGGACTGAACGCTATTCCGGTGTATATGTTCATAGCTTTTGTGTTCCTTGGTCTTTACGAGCCTTTTTGTTCACTAATGTTCTCCGGCGAACCTCTGAGGCCTTCACAGACAAACTCGATTTATAATGGGATTAGGTTACGTACAGGTGGGCCCTGTTCACCAATCAGGTGAGTTCTAAGAGCAGTCGGTTGTGGCAGATTTTATTTAGGGGCATCAGAGTCAAATGCAGGCATCTTCCTGTTCCTGTTTTTATTTCTAAAATTGTAGAATACATGTATCCTTGGCTTTCAGCTTAACAACTATTGACCAGTTTGTGTTGGTCTTTCACATGGAATCCTGTTGACTTCACTGAAGTTTGTGGCAATAATGTGAAAAAAATGTGAAAAAGTTCAAGTGGTGTCAATAATTATGCAAATAACTGTATTTAACAATCCCATATACTTAAAACATAGATATAGATACAAAAAAAACCCAACAGATTAGGACTACTGCACGTTTGCCAAGAGCCTCGGTTAACACCAGAAGGCTGATTTGATGTGACAATGAAACACATATTCGTTGCTGTTTCTCTGGGGTCACAAAGCCGCCGGGACAGTCTCACAGTTACGCGAGACAGAATGAGCAACACTGAGCGGCTGTAAAAGCATCACACTTCGTGTCATACAGCTATCAGCTTGTCAAAGGGAATCTGGGTTATCACCACATGCGATCACTGGCGTCAGTCGGCCGCTCTGTCTCAATGTCTCATCTGTTTATTAAGTAAATACTCCGGCTGTTGTCGGTCCAGAAGGCCGGATCTTTGTCATCAGGAGGTTAGTGACACTGAGAGCGGGATTCTCATCTGCTAGTTGTCCAGTGGAGCCTTAATGTCAAACTTTACGTTGTTATATGCACATTGTGATTTACAAAAACTTTTAGAACTGCTTTGCCTTCAGTATGTAATTTATTATGTTACTTTCTTATGCAAACGAAAGTAACTCTAAATATGTTATGTAGGCATTACTGTTGGGCAGTTAGGGTAGCCATCTTCAATCTAAACAAAAAAAATGCTACTAAACAAAAAAAAAAAACTTTTACTGTCAGAATCTTTTGATCACTTAATAGACATTCAAAAAATGTGTTTAACGTTAAAGAAATATGAGATTATGCTAGTGGAGTAAAAGTTGTCTTGAGGCTTTTTACACTTCTTTGAGTAATAAATGGGGAGAACATTGTGTGTTTGCATTCTTCCAAATCAAAATAATAATTAGGTCAGAAATAATTAACCATCAGTTTAAAGGAATCGTCTTCATTAAGTCTCCTTTTGTTCCATGAACGCACAGGTGAAGCAAAGCTAAAGAATAAATGTGTATTTTTGTCTTTTCTGCTCTTTGTGAAGCATAAAGTTTTCCATGCAGCCAACTTTGGCTTTTATAAAAAGCCTAAACTTTGATGGGTTTTCCTCATTCTGTTGTTTATATACAGCTGAGTGACGGCATGCATCAACACTTTAGGGAGGGGGAGCATAACTCTACTCTCCACATTAATGCCATCTAATCCTTTTTGGAAAGCAGGCCAAAATCATCAAGCTGAAAGAAATCACAGGCTATTAAAATCCCCAAAATTATTGAATTTGTTTTTGCTGTTTTGATAATAAACTAAACAAATATTAATAATAAAAAAAATAGTGTCATGTTTTTGGGCCCATCATCTTTAAATCGTCCAAAATGTAAAAAGTCCTGTAAATTTGCCTTTTTAGGAGAAAGGAGTAAACAATTGTGTAAAGAAACCTTCGGGGTCGGGACATGGGCTACTCACACTTGAACACACTTTGGGTGCACCCAAGCCTTCTTTTGGGTAAAAATCGCTCCATTTTGAGGGTCATGTTTACAATTAAATTAAGAAAAAGCAAAAATGGGGGGAAAAAATGTGATTAAAAAAGAAGAGAACACTTTGTTATGTACCTAACATCTGCATCAACCGCATGTGCTGGCAGGTCATATATGTGCCATTCTTGCACTGCAAACACAGGTTGGGTTTTTAAGTAGTAGCTTGGAGTATACCTTGCTTATCTGAGGAGTAATTCACACGGGCACTTACAAAGATAAAGTGACAAATGTCAAAATGCCAACTTCTTATTTAATTAAATGACTGCTGAAGCAGGTTTTATGATCTATGGCAGGTCCAAAAATAGACTCAATGGTTTATGAAACAACAGAAGCAGAACGACTTATTACAACCATGGTAACTGATGCAATGGATAAGCAGTTTGAGGATTATTAACTGCACCCAGTTTCTGATCTACATAAAATCTGAAATTAGGAAGAAGAAAAAAAAGAACATCTTGTTCACTTTAACCTTACAGATCATCTTAAATGTGAATTTAATAAAAATCCCAGCACACCAACTGGCTGTAACTTGTGTGTGAGGTAATTTTATTGGATTGGTTATGAAATCCGGAATGTGGCTATGCAGCAGCTTGGAAGTGACTACTACAGTTTTGGTTTTGTTGGGGGGGGGTTATCCAGTAAACATGATGCAAAAGATGGGCAATTCCCGTGCTCTTGGCGTTTCTTGGGGCTGAGTGCGTTAATCACAATTACTTCTATACCAAGCACAGTTTATTGTCCTAAATCAGAAAGAGAAGAATATGTAAATGACAAATCAATTCAATCTTTATTTAATGAGGCACTTTTCGTGCCATTGGCAGCACAAAGCGCTGTGCAAGATAAAAAAAAAAAACAATATACACAGTCATCACACAAAATGAAAACCTAGTAAATAAAAACAACACACACAGTCATAAACACAAACATAGAATACCCCTTTCCTCAAGTAATATAAACATGGTCTCCAACACTTGTTTCTGTCCCTAAATTTTAAACAAAGATAAAAACATAAACACATATAAATCTGGCTCGACAATGTAGTGAGGAAACAATATCTTGTGGATCCGCCCACACCAGGAGCCAGCCCACCCTCGGCCACAGCGGCTGCCTCCACAGAGACCACCCCAGTCAGCACAGGCCAGGGTCCACACCACAGCCATAGGGCTGCACTGTAGGGCCACCGGCTACCCAGACTACGTCGATCTCCGCAGCAACAGCAGCGCAGACCAGGCAGACAGAACCCCTAGCGTGGAGGATCCCCATGAGGTAAAACACTGGAGTTAAAACATTAAAATCCTAAAACAAATATCAATTTATCCTTAAAGTAGATAAATAAAAGCAATAAATTAAATAAGTATCACTTATAAGCTAAGCTAAAAAGGTAGGTCTTGAGTCTCTTTCTGAAAACCTCAACATTCTCTCCGGCCCTCTTGTGCGGCCATCTTCTTATGAACTCAGTGCCGTTTTCCTATCCCTCCGGACGAAAAGAATTCCCACAGCATGATCCTGCCAACACCATCTTCCACAATGGGGATGAAGTGTTTGTTTTCCATCTCAACACGTTTTCAGAAAACTGCAAACAGGGGTTTCTTATGACTTTCTTTCCAAAAAGAGCTTTCCGTTTTCCACTCAGAACCAGGGCATGCCCAATACAGGTTAGCGGTCAAATTCAGGGCCAGAAGAGAGAGACACACTCCCACTACGACATAATTCGGTGCCCTCTTTTAAAATAACATGTATGACTTTGGGTTGTGGCCAGAAACCAGAGAACCGAAGGAAAACCCACCTATTGACTTGGAAAATGTGGAGATGCCACACAGAGAAGCCCCACCCAGGTGGACAACCCCTCCCAATACAATGCATTCATTTAAAGTCTACACAGTGGAAAAATGAAAATGAAGAACACAAAGAGAGATTCACCTCAACCTCACTATGTTTATGTCCTTTTACTTCCCGTTTTCGTTAATAGACCGACAGGCAGAAAATTTAAAGACATAAATCATTTACATGCTACATTTAACCACCAACTGTTAAAAACAAATAAAAAATCCACAAAAGATTGTACACGGCGTGCAAATAAAATACGCCATGTGGGTTTCACAGACAGCCAAACACGTTTTCACCATCCCATTGAGAAAGACCTCCCATCAATCCATTTGCGCACCAGTTGGGCCGTCAGTTGTAATGGGAGTGCTGTCAATGATCCTCCATCTCAGCGTTGCACTCTTCCCCCTCCATCTGTCTCTTGGGCCGCTTCTCTATTCTGACAATCTTTTATCTCCAAGTGTGTATCTTGGCCAAGTACACCATATTAGTCCAAAGGGAAGAGTGAGCTACATTATTTACAAGCTACGCACTCAATCTGTCAACTGACCACGCGCAGCTAGAAAAAGCTCACATGAAAGGACAATATGATCTGTTCGCACAACACCTGGTCTCCTTTCTTGGAGTTCATCCAGAGCTAATTCATTAACAGACTGGCTCAGTAATCATTTATGACAATCCACTGTCCCACCTCAGATTTTTAATGGGTCTGCTTTATCACACTTAAATGCTTCATATCATTAAACTCATTCTAATATCAGACAATAACTCGAATATACACAAAAATCTGTTTTTTAATAATGGTTTCATTTACATAAGGGTTAGTGGTGACTTACAGTGAGTCTAACTGCTTTAATTCAGCTACACTTTGAACTGCTAGTTTAAGGTCTTGCCACAGCATCTTAATTGAATGTCGGCCCAGACTTTGACTAGGCCACCTTAAACCTGCATTTTAATTTTTAGAGCCATTCGGAGTTGGACTTGCAAGTGTGCTGATGTGATCGTTGTCCTGCTGTATACTGCAAGGGATCTTCACCTTAATAAAGAGACAAATGGATGGTCGGACATTATCTTTCTTTATTTAGAGCTGGAGATTAAGGTGATTCATGGTCCCATCCAGTATGGTAAGTTGTCCAGGTCCTAAAGGAGCAAAGCAGCACAAGACCATCACAGCCCTATGTTTGACAGTCAGTATAATGGTGTTTTTCTCAAATGTTGTGTTTTTTTTTTGTTTTTTTACAACTAATGTAAAACAACACCGATGGATTTGGAGAGCTGTAAGGTATTTTTTGCTCTTTGTGTTTGTTTTTGAGCTGCAGTGGTTTTTTTTCCTTTAGAACTCTCCCATTGATGCTGTTTATGCCCAGTCTCTTTCTTAATGATGAACACTGACTGATAACAAATGAGGCCTGCAGCGCTTAAGATGTGGTTCCAGGTTACTTTGTGACCTCCTAGATGAGGCACTCAGTGCGTTTACATACAGCAAGAGGAAGCCGAATTATTGCCTGAAATAATTATTGTCCGACTGAAATCGGACTTCTGAAATGCATGTTTGCACCTTAGTCCAACTGAAGTCGAACCGAACTAGAGTTAGATTAATCGAGCTAAGGCACCCAAATAATATGATTAGAAAATCGAATTTCTCTGCATGCAATGCCAACCCTGCCTCAGCCGAGCTTTTCACAGGAAGTGATGAGACAGCGGTTGTCTTCCATTTTTTCACTCCTTGTTCATATCCAGCTTTTAATCCATCTGCTTAACTGCTTGTGTTTGTTTGTTTACAAGTGTGACGGTCTCGGCCAACCGGAAAAATTCTACGTGAAAGGGCACATGTTCCCACCTAGCGTCATGGTGGCAAAGGCACTTCATTCAATGATTCGATTTTCTGAGTGACATGTAAACTGGGATAAAGGCTCCCATTCTGGTTAAGCTGTTACTCCGATTTTTGCCAAAAGCTCGATTTAGATGTGTATGTAAACGTACTGTCTGATGCACTCTTAGAATGATTTTGGTATATCAACAATTCATGGGAAGGTTCCCCACTCCTCCATGTTTTCTCTGCTTGCGGATAATGCCTCTCACTGTGGTTTGATGGAGTCCCAAAGAATTATCAACCCTTTCCATATTGATCTTTCTTCATATCGTCATATGATGTGTTGCTTTTAGAGTTCTTTTAGCATATTCCCTATTGTTAGATGGGTTCTATTTAAACGATTTATTGATCCTCCAGGTCTGGCATTAATCTGACATGGGGCTGGGTATTGAAATCAAAGTTAAGGGAACACATTCTGTAAATATTCAGGTTTTAAATTATCCCACTCAGTTGCACATTGTAATCTGTGTATGCCACTTTATTTTTAATAACTGCACACTACTTTGGTTTTATTAATTGTGTCCTCAATGTACATATATTATTCTTAATTCAGTTTTTATACCTTTCTTTTGTGATCGTGAATGCTTCTATTATCTGTCACTTTAATGCTGTTATAGCCAAATTTCTCCTTTGTGGGAAAATAAAGGATTTTTTTTTTCTATTCTCTTTTTTATGCTCACATTTCCACACCGGGTTACTTATAATAGTTTTTTTTTCTTTTAATAAACGAAATCATGATTTGAAAACTGCATTTGTATTTACTCATGTTATCTTATCTGATATTAAATTATATTTGATCTTAGACATCTAAGTGTGTCAAAAAGGCAAAAACAGAAGAATTCTGTGAAGCAAAATATTCCAGTCTTGCTCCTGATAGAAAGATTATGTAGGTTTTAAACCTAAAATCTCTATTAAGAATAAGAAATGTCAGTGTTAAGTAGCCCAGGACATGGCTGTATCATTATTAATGTCATTATTATCATTATTCCCTACAACTATGCTTTAATATCCAAGACCTGTTTGTGCTAATGTTGACGCATCGGGCGAACTTAAACAAAGTCAACGTACTCCAAGAAAAAAGATGCGATGGCGCCTTTGTGGGTTTCAGAAGGGCATTTTCATACCACACACGGCTTCATATTTTTTGATAAGACATTCTACAGCATTTTCGGAATTAGAACATAATTATCTGCCTGTTTTGAACTGACCATGTGTGCAATCTGTCAAAACAGGAAAACAGAAACTGCCTGCCAAAGCACAATGGGGCTGCCATGCTCGCAGCGGGCGTGCTTTGAGATGTCTAGAAACCAGCTGGAGCTTAGACGGGTCCGAGCACTGCTGAAATGAGTGAAATCATACAGGGTTAGTGGTGGCTGATGCATTACCAACAGCCAGTAATACAGTCATAAAGAATCTCAACAGATGTGGAAAATTCTCAATATCACTCTCTTGGCCTGAGTGATAAATGTTATTGCTGAAAATTGTTAAACACATAAAAATATTAAACCGTGAACAGAACCATCACAGTGTTTTGGATGGATTCAGCAATTGGACCAATACTGGCCAAAATCTAACATTGTCCAATCTTCTTAGATAATCACATATTAACTGAAACAGAAGACAACGGGGAAGAGTATGATTTAAATTCAAGAAACAAACACTGGCTGAAACTCTGTACATAAAATAAATATCATCTAAAAGGCTTAATTACACAATACCCACTAAAATGGGTGGACATGTTACAGCAGTATCTTACAAATCACCCTGAAGACCGGGGTTCACAGATGATTTCACAATATATGTTTTTACACCCAGGAAATGGCCGTTTTGCACCACACATGTAGGCCTTCTGCACCAAGCATTTCACTAATATGCCTCTTGTTAACATTGTGACAGCCTTACGGTGCGTTTGTGAACATTCACAGCGAAGTTCAGATTTTTCAACTTCAGCGGCAGACGCAAAAGCGCGTCACACGCGAATGCACAAAATGCACCACATCAAATTAAGCGCATATTTTTTGACGCACGTCAAACGCTTCACTTGCGGGAATTTGATGCACGAATGAGGCAGAAATTAGTTTTCGCAACGCAAAAACGCGCGTGACTCAACGCAGAAAACCTGACGCGCGTCAGCGTACTTCTGCATTGCCTCTACATGTAAACTTGACGCCCTTGACACCTCGAACGCATTCGGTGTGAGCGTATCGTTACACTTTACTGGTTTTACTTTTGACACTGCCATCTTCTGACTAAAATGTGCAACTACACTGAATAATTTAGATAACATCCCCTATTACCCTTTTATCCTTGCAGGCCCTACAGGGGGCTGGCGCCTATCTCCAACAGTCATTGGATGAAAGGCGTGGTACCTGTGAAAATGTAATGTAGAAAGAGCCCAGGCCAGGACTCAAACCTAGAACCTTTTTGCTGCAAGACAACAGTGCTAACTACTGCAGTCCATGTACAATACATGAAAGCAAAGAACTAGAAGGTCGCTGTTCATTTTGTCTCTCATCTTTTCTTCAGTTACTCAAACTCTGTCAGTACGATATGGTGAAAATGCCCCCATATCATGGTGTTCTCATGTCAAATGTTCACTGATTGTATGGCGGGCTGGTTTGATCGCAGAACCTGCTGCAGTGGAATTTCATCACTTGTTTTCATGGAAAACTTTAATCTCACTGTGTGTGGTCCTCGGACAAGTCTTCCGATTATTCTGTGGACTTCTCTGTCAGAAATTCTGCAAGGAACTCTCGATGTTAAAATGATGTTCTTTCCACTTCCAGATTTCTCTTCCGACTGTGCTCATTTGAGCATTCAAGATTTCTATGACATCGGCGTGTTTTCCAACGATGAAGTTGTGGAGGTGTTAAGGCAAGGCAAGGCAATTTTATTTGTATAGCACACTTTCAACAACAAGGTAATTCAAGGTGCTTAAGAGAGATCTTTGCTTTAACCCATCATGTTTCTGTTGACATACCTTTGCAAGGCAAAACCTTTTATTAGATCATTGGGACTAAACCAGCTGATATTGCTGACACTGATCAGCAGGAGTACTTTCTGAATACTGTAAGGTTTCTGCTCTTTTCTTGGCTTTCTTAGCCTTTTTGCACAATGTTTTGTTCGTGTGTTCAATATTAGTATCATTCCAGGTTGTTTCTTTTGTTCTTTGTGTAAATTGCTTGTGTCCCTACCAACATAATTTAACATCAATAGCCCCGTTGGAAAAATGTAAGCATGTTCAACACTTATTTTTGATTGGACTCCAACTGTAAGGTGGAAACAGTGAACACACTTAACAGTCAACTTCATTTCAATAACTCTTTCCCCGTTTGCTTACATAGAAGCTGAAATATTACCCGAGACTGACATTTTCTTGTTGTTTTGAACATTGGCTGTTTGTTATCTTGTATTGCTCATGTTCTTTTACCTTCATGCTAACAAAGGAAAACAACCACATGCAGTCAGCACTTATCTGAAAATGTAAAGCCCACAGTTTCTAAAAATACCTCTCAGTGGAACGCGCTTGTGTTTGACATCACCTGCGGTGTGCTCGTCGCTTGCAGACTTTGTGCAGTCACTACAAAGAGGGAAGATTTGGGGGATCTGGCACAGTGAGGTGGAATCCTCAGACCTGGCATTAGCCGTGCCAGTGCAGGATGTCGGAGGTGGGAAAAGTGGAAATGATGCTGAAGGATCGGAGGAGGGGAGGAATATTGGGACCATGACTCGTCAGATCTTTATTTTTACCCCCACACCCAGACACTGACGTTCTCAAACTTTCACTCATTACCGTCACCCCCAAACCCCCCACCCACCCCCACCATTCTCTGTTTGAAGCTCCGATCTCTCTTCCTCCCACACTCTGTCTGTCTCCAGAGGTTTCTTCCTTCCTGGCTTTGTTTCTTCTTCCTGTACCCCCCCACCTCCCCCCAGCCCTTTTGTATGTGAGTGTGTTTAGATATTTCTTTTACCTCTCTTTTCATCTTGTCTCTGTCTGCCGGGATTGCATTTCATTCCCGTTCCCTCCACTCTCAGCTGCTCCTCTTGGTTCAGCACAGCTGTCACAGTCCTTCTCACTCACTTTCATTCTGCTTTTCACACACACACGCACGCGCACACGATGACACACTCATCTTCTTCCTCCTGTCTTCTCTTCTGCCAACTTCACACTTTTCCTCCCTCCTGTTGGTGTCTTGGGTCACTTCCTTTTTGCATAAGATTGTGCAAACACACCCACACATGTGCACACACCCGTCTTCCCTCACCTCTCCCCGCATATTTGCTTTCTCACACGTCTTTATCTTCACATTTCCAGTTTTTCTCCACAGACACACACTTTTCTCTCCCCGGCGCACACGCTTTTATACCCGGTAGCCCCCCCCCCCAACACATTGGTGCAGCCTCTCTCCTCTCACTCTCCTATCCTCCCTACCCAGATATACACACCCTCTCTCCCTCTCTCAGTCCTCATCTGCACCTCAGCTCAGTAACACGCTGCTTCGTCGCGGCTGCAGTGCGGAGCGCTGAGCGGGGTTCTGCCAGCTCTCCATCACCCTGACCAATCATAAAGAGCAAGCAAGAAGCAGAAGCTGGCGAGGGGAAGGGTGTGGGGGGGAGAGAAGCTGAGGTCTCATCTTCCTTCCTCGGAGTCCAAACAACCCCGTCTTACTGACAGGAGGAGGAGGAGGAAGAGGAGGAGGAAGATCTGTTTTCACACTGTCCTGACTCAGTTTGTCACCTCCAGCAGAAGGAGCAGCAGTGGATGCATGGGAAACTGCAGGAGCGAGAAAGTTGTCTCCCTTTAACTCAGCCGTCCATCGATGATTAGCAGCTGAGGAAAGTTTTTTAAGAAGGGAGAGGAGGGGGGGGGGTGGTGGGGTGGAGGGGAGGCGCGGTGGACAGTCCAAGGGGGCCTTCTTCCTTTTCCCCATCCACGCTGCTTTTATTATTCTTTTTTCGTGGTTGTATTTGTGAGGGAGAAAGCAGCACCGTCCTCCCAGCGGCTGCTCCCCATGTGGCAGGAGGCTCTGTGGACCCGCGGACGCTACCTGCTGGAGAAGAACGATGGGGCCGAGGGGGCCGAGGGGCCCGACAGCCTGGGAGACGGCTGCCCCGGGTTCCACAGCGAGGTCTGCCTCGAGGCGGAGAAGCCTCAGGACTGGCTGTACGAGTCGTACTACAGGATGAGCCAGCAGCATCCACTGATCGTGTTCCTGCTGCTGATCGTCATGGGAACCTGCCTCGCTCTGCTGGCCGTGTTCTTCGCGTCGGGACTGGTGAGTGTTTGTGTCTATACGTGAGGTGTAAACGTGCTCATGCAGAAGTAAGTCTCTCCACACAGCACTTTAGAGGTGTGGTGCTTAAGCCCAGAACCAGGAGGTCAGGAGGAGTTGAAGCCTAATAATAAAGGCAGCATACCACTGCTCTCCAGACAGGAAATGGAATCAAAAGAACCACTCCTCCTGGATGTAAAAGTGCTATTTTTACATTTCGGGTGGTGCACTTTATTATTTCCTACATTTGGTCTATAAAAAAAAACAGTATTGTGCATTTTGTATCACACTTTCTGTGAAGTTTTGCCATCAAGGAAATTGAAAAATGTTGTTTTAAGGCAAAAAAAAATAAATACATATATTTAAGGAATTTAAATGCAATGATAAGATGCAATGTTGTGAAAATCCAAACTTGTCCAAAAATGTTTGGCTTATACATGTATAAACTAAATAATTTTGTGTTTAAAGAGGCACTAGATGAACAAAATAATAAATTGAAACCTTCTAAATGAACTTGTTTATATTTTATTTAGTTTTTCCATGACTAAGTTGTCCAAAAATTGTTCTAGATTATGAGTGCAGGATATCTTGTGTTTATCAGCATCTTCTATATATTAATATGCACAACATTACCTTCTGACTGATTTTCTCCACTATTTCTTCTGCTAATGTACAGTTAGGTTTATACCGCTTAGTCTGCATAACCCTGGCATATTTTGATTTAAAGACATTTTCTTTCAACCAAAAAGTTTGTTTTGATGGGAAATAAGGCAAGCACCAAAATTTAATAAGACGATGTATAAGGGGAATCCTTTTTGAAAAAGAAGGGTTTCTAATTGCATTTTAACATGGAATTAAATTGTTTACGCCTTTCTTAAACGATACACTAAAAAAAAGAACTGTTAAAACTCAAAATTTCAAGGCAACAAACTTTAGTAGAATTTTAAGTTAGAAAATTAAACTTGAACTTTTTTGTTTTTGGGTTTGTCCGACTTGGATTTTTATGTTTTTCTAACTCAGCCATAAGCTGTGGAGACCTCAAATTTTTGGTTCTAAGAACTTTGAATCCCGAGTTTTTCCTACCCCTGTAAAAGTAGTGGTGACTTAAAATGTTATGTTGTACAAACTATGAATCTCAAATTTCTCTAACTCAGTCATGGTTTGGGGGAACTTAAAAATACAGATTCTAACAATTTTAAATCCTGATTAATGGTCTGAGCTTCCCATGCTATAATGACCACTCACCACTTTACTCTCACAAATGCACTGATACAATAGCCAACTATGGGTATTACAAGCCAACTACTTTAGCCACCAATCTACAGTCAGCCATAGATCTTCATTGGTAACTTAACTATATATGATTTGTAGTAACCTAAAATAAAGTTCATATTTTACTGTTTAAATGTTGTTTTCAGTGTTTTTACCCTAATATTTGACTATTTATGTTCACAAGAGATTGCAAAACCATTTTTGTGTAATTAAATAAGATCAAAACCTACCTCTGTGGGCTTGTCCTTCTCCAATCAACACACTTGGCCTTTGACTCAAAAGCCAGTTACAAAAGTTGGTTTTCCTGCATTTCACAACAAAAGCATTTTTGTTGGATGAACTTTCAATGGTTGTAATGAAGCACAACTTACAGATTTAAGTACTGATGACTTAAAAGATTGTGTTGCAGCTTAGAACTCCCTTGGTTTGTTGGACTGACTTTTGTTATTGCCTCAAATGAATTAAACTTTGTATGTTTTAAACTTAAAATATTTTGTCAGGCTGAAAAATTGAAGTTGTTTTTTTATAGTGTAGCATTAAAGCAATCAAATCCTTATTATTATTGCTGACAAGCTTTATGGTTGTCCCCAATGCTATTCTTTTATTTTATGTGATAAACTCGGACTCTTTGAGGTAGGAAGGCTCACTCACCATCCCCCTAATCTTTAGCTCCCTCCTCAGATTCTCTATCAGATTCAGTTTGGGACAGGGCTGCTGCAAAATGCTAATATTACCTCCAGTAACAAGTGTGAAAAGATTACTTGAGATTTAAATCGGTCAGAGGTATGAATAATTTTGAGCCCAAAGGACCTAAAGGTGCTCTCAGTCACCCTTTTCCTTCTTCTTTTGATGTTAGAAATGTTAAAGTTGTGGTTAAAACGCAGAACATCCGTCGATTGTCTTGCATTTCACCGAGATCGGGTCTTTGGTGAACAATGCAAGAACGCTGCAACCACAATTCTTATTATTTAATCCCCTGTGAGGTTAGTGCTCTGCTTTGTCAAACTCATGATGTAATTTAAGCACAACTTCCCCTCTCTTGCAAATGAAGCAAGCATCTGTGCTGTTATTTCAGTTATGTTTACATTACGACGCTCAGAGAAAAATCCTAAGCTCCTCTTCTGCAGTGTTCTCCTGTTGTATCGAACGTTTGTGTACAACATGTTCATTCGTGCTGGTTTGAGATCCTTATGCTATTATAAACTTAAGTGGGAATATAAAAATGTATGGAAAAAACGTCTAGCATGATTTTGTTACTTTCTTTCCTTTAAAAAGAGGAACAATTCTCCTTACTTTTGCTATGTTCATATGTCACAGATTTTCTCCGCTTGTAATGTTTGTTACATTATGCTCTTTTTGTTTAGATGGTAATACATTGAGTTGAGCAAAACTATGGAAGAAACGGGCCGGCGGTGTGCAGCCACGGTGGGTGAGGAAGGGAGGGCATTATTACACCGAATGCTCCCTTTAAACGGACTGTATGCTGTAGGAATGTTTGAAGCAGAATTTCAGAGTCATGTCCCATAATGCTTACAAGATTTTGGGTTTGACACCATGTTGCTGAAATCCTCTATGTGGCAGCACTTCTTCCTCGAAAGCCTGCATGTCTCGTCTATCGGTGGCGATGCTTTCATCCTGGCACACATGCTGGCTTTTGAAGCACAAACAGCAAACCGTACAGATCTTTCTAATCCTCAGCCTACAGGATGTGTTGCCCATACATTTCCACCTAGAAACGTAACTTTATATTCATTACACCTTAGTAGAGCTACAGTATATGTTCATCAGGAATGAGCTCTAGCTTAGAAAATGTGTCACTATTTCTGGTTCTTGCTTATACTGTTTTTTTGCAGAGAGGTTTTCAGTGGATGCAGTTTTCAGTGATCTTTGACTCTGGAGATAATAAATTAAGCAAAGCCTAAAAAACGTAGGACTATTCACATAATCTGATTTTATTTTAACCTAAACCTATTTCCAGAAGGGGGAGCTTCATTACCAACACATCCTCTGACTGAGAAGAAAGCCATAAGGTTATGTTATCTGTTAAAGAGGCAAGTTTAGGCAACTGCTGAACCGCTTACTCGCTGATGTATACACAAACAGCTACGGCCTGAATAAAATGTTTTCCGATCTTAGACACAAGCAGAAAGGCTCTAATTACCTTTTAATAAATAACTTTTAAGCAGCTGGAGGAGGGCATGCATCAATGATCTGCAGGACGATGTCTCTCCATCGGTTTGCATCCAGTCTCTACAGTAACCAACTGCTGTACAGGCCTAAATGCAGCAGTACATCCTAATAGAAAAATAAATGTAAACTCGTTCTAATGTCAATTGGCTTTTTTGTGTTTCGAAAATTACAATCATTCAATTCCCAATAATTATTTCTTTTGCAACGTTAGATATGTTGTATTTGGAACTATTGTTGGTAAAAGCTGAATGGATTCCTCAGGTCGTTGCAGAGCTATTGGATTCTAAAATGACTGCGCACTTCTAGAAATAGCAGTTTGACTGTATTCAACAATTGCAATCACACAGATTTGAGGGATGTATGAAATTTGTTGTGATATGTGCATGTAAAACTACATACCCCGGTTTCATGATGTCATGGTACTGCCTCGGATATTAAAGAAGTGTAGCATCTTGTATTTTAGACAGCTAACCAGCAGTGTGCAGCAACAGGCATGGGAAGGGCTGCACAGAGTAAACAAATGTTCTCTGACAATGTTTTTTTACTTGTAGCTTAGTAAAAATTGGTGTACTAACTGCGGCCCAGGAAGAAGCTGTTTTCTCCAACCATACATCAGTCCGTACCTGTCAGGCAAATGTTCCTTCCTGGCTTTGATGGTTTAGATTGATTTTCTACTCATAGTCTACCGCAGGGAAAGGTAGGTTTATGACTAAAATGTTTGATATCTACCTGGAGAATATGTTAAAATAACTTTGGTTTCATCTAAGAAACAACAGCCCTAAATTTTGAATCAAAATAAAGAATAGAAATAAAATTGAGTGTGAGAAAAAGTTTCTGGAAAGTAATATACAACAGAATTATATTACAATATGAGATTCAAGTATTTTTAAGGCTAATTACTTCCATATTGCAGGAACATACACAACTACCACGGCCAGGCAAGATTATTTGTGTAGCACATTTCAGCAACAAGGCAATTTAAAGTGCTTTACGTGATAAAACCATAAAACACCAGACCAACATTACATTGCAGTGGGATTATATTGGAAAGTAATGAAAAATTGGAACACAGACTAGAGTTAATGGTGTTCCAGGTATTATTAATCGAAGGCGACTATAAACAACTGGGTATTTTGTCTTCATATAAAGAAACACTGTGTTTAAACCAGAAGCACTTAATGCAGAAGACTTGAGTGGTTTGGAAGATTGATACAACAACATTTCCTTAAAGTATTTTTGTGCCAAGCCATTCACTGATTTCTAAACGAACATAAGTATTTTAAAGTGTATTCTCTGAGCTACATGGAGCCAGTGGGAGGACTTTAGAACCGGGGTGATTTTGCTCTAGTGAGACTAAAAACTGGATCAGCTGCGGCTGTCCTGAAAGGCCATGGTTTAAGTGACTAGGTATGAAATGTTTTTTTTGTTTGCAGGAAGGAAATGGATGTAGGAGAGAAAGGAGTGGCAATGCGTAGGTGTAAAACGGCAAAGGGCAAATTGACCCAGACCAGTGTGAGTTATCAGGATGAACAATACTGTTTTTAACAATGTGAAAAGCTGTAGGTTTTAGTACAATAAAACATCTTGTGTGCCACACTACTCCCATTATCAACTACTGCACTAAGAGTTTTGCTTTTAGCAAGGGGATTGAACGGGACAGAGCGTATCAATGGGGGTGAGAGGGGGGGTGGTATCCCTTGTGTATGACTATGCGTGGCGCCATAAGTGGCTTTGAAGCACTTTGGATTGCAAAGACAGCCTTGCAGAGTGGATCTGGAGAGCGAGAGGAGAGTTTAGCTCGTAGCTGTGTGGGTGTCGGTGCTTTTTGTCAAGTGAAAAGTGTTGTTTGGCAACAAACACTCAACCGCAAACACGAGCCATTGTTTCTCAAGTGCTGCTTTTGTGTTTTTATGAAATAGCCTCACAAAGGAAGGCCCACTCAGAACTGTTGTTGTTGATATCTCAAATTGATTGTTTTGCTGCTAGATGTTTAAGGACAGGCCGTGGATTCATTTTGTCACACCCAGGTGTGCATCAAGGGGTATCAGCATAGCACCTGGAGAACAGTGCCGGAGTATCGCTACATTAATTTCAGCTGAATAACTAGCTTCTTCTTGGGAGAGCTGTCATCCAAGTCAATCCCTCCAGTTAAACATCCATTTAAAACAAATCGATGCATCTTACAGCCCCCTGCTGGTCTGCTTCGTCTACCAGGTTCTGCCTTACCTTTGCTTCTGAGAGTGCAAATCCCTCTCAATAATCTGCCATCATTCACAAGGAGTTTGGAGTCATTTTGCCACTCTTTGTCCTTATGGAGCAACAGACAGCCTCGTCTATGGTCATGAATTGGTTGTTTGGCGAGGCGTGCATATTTATCACTGCTGGGCGCAGAAGAATGGCAGGAATATATAAAGGGTGGATTTGCAGTCGGGGGGCCCAGGCTGCCGAGGTAGGGGAGGATGTTGTTCTAAGTGTTCTGGCTTTATCAGCGAGCCGGCAGAAACCCAAGCGACAGCAGCAGTAATGCTCCAAAAATTACAGCGCACTTTTATCTTTCTCTTGAGATCAGGGCATCGGTTTTAAGAGGTAGTCGCCACCACCCATGGTGCATGTGTGTGTGTGTGTGTGTGCATGTGTGTGTGTGTGGACGTACATCTGTGGATCTGTGTGTGTGTCCTTTGGGTGGGTTTCTCAAAGCATTTCCTTCACAAGCTTATCTGCAATCTTTAGGGAGAATGTTCCCTTTTTTCAATTTTTTCCCGAAATTGCATGAAGCGCAATGTAAGGCCGGTGAATGTGTGAGTAGACAATCCATGCAATTAAACGGCAACATGCACACATAATGACATCTTGAAACTCAATTTGACAGTAAAATTGAGGTCAACATAACATCTGATAATGGTGCTCTGCAAATCTAAAATAGTTCCTCTTACTTGGGTGATTGATTGCAGAGATGCTTCCTGTTGACAACTGAGTGAGTTTCTGCCATCTTAGAATAATTAGCAACACTGTTTTGCAGTCTGCTGATTTTAATGTAAAGTGAAAATCCCAGATTTTGTTTCGGCTAATTGACAGGTTGATAGATACAGTGCAGTCTTGTTCTGTGTTGATGGATCTCTCTCTCTCTCTCAATATATATATATATATATACAAAGTCCTGAACCTTACCTTTAAATTGCTAATTAAAACCTATTAAAAACAACATGGACATAAAGAAGTTCAAATTTAGCCTTTTTTGTAATTGACTCAAGCTCAGAGTCACATATTCTAAAAGTTAAATATTTCAGGATTGTACCGTTGGAGTTCTGTTAAAACATTTTGAAGATGTGTTATCTGACCTGCTGTCAATAACTCTGTTTGTGTTTTTGTTTAGTAAATGGGGCATTTTTGATCATAACTGAATAAAATAGCACTCACTTAAACGGCTAAAGAATATTCTGCATTACTTTCTTTTAATGTCGGTCAGTTAAATTGATTGGAATTGACCAGCTTGTTTGGATATATACAAAATGAAGAAGTCAAGAGAGATTACTGCATGTGTTAGGTGTATGCATTCATAAAATTTAAACAGCATTTTACTTTAAAACATTCTGCAACATGAGGTTTGCCTATGAATAACAACTAATAAATGCTTAAAGTGTAACTGAACCCCCTGAAAAATCATAACCCCGCCCCCAGACAACATTTGAAAATTCTACCAAGTGGGCTGTGTCAGGAAGAACCGAGAGTTATGTCTGTGAGACCATGCCTGGGACACAGTCAATGCCTGTGACGTAGAGATGTACCGCTCTCCACCAATCACAAAATTCAAATGCAGTAGCCACCCTTCAACCCTAAGGGGGCAGCACTAAGACGTTTTTAGACCAAAAAGTGTAGAATTAAACAAGTTTACACCAAAATTAAAAAAAAAATCCCAGAAACTGAAAGACTGCATTGGTAAATACCCATTTATACTGTTTAGAAGCAAAAAAAGTTGTTTTGGGGTTTAGTTACTTTTTAAGGCAATTTAGGCTTAACAACAGACTTAAACAGCAATCTCTTCACATATACAGAATAAGCAGAGACAGCTTATCTCCAATATATGAGTTTATTTACAAAAATATTTCAACCTTCCAGTTACAGCAGTTTATTCAACATACTCACTGAGCTAGTATAATACTCAAGCTACTGAGTAAAAATTAAAAAACCATTAAAACTAACACAATACCAAATGTAAGACAGTAAAACATACAAATAAGAAATAGTCAGTTACCAATGAAAATTATGACGATGATGTCGTAGTTCATTATGAACTGTGAATGTTGAGAAGCCAGGTTTATTTAAGAGGAAATGAGTCTAAATTATCTTCCAACTAATCAAGATTAGTTTGCACCACTATATGTTGTCAGTTACTCATACCGCAGCTCTAAAAAGTTTAAGGATAAAATCTGAAGTAACTCATAGAGGTATATATAGTAATATCACAGTCGAGTAGAAATATGCATGCTTAAAGACCAATGTTTGAACTGAAGAATATTTTTCTCTGTACGTAGTTCAGTCCTTCATGGCTGGGGTCCAATAGAAAAAAAAAACATGAACTATCCTTTTAACCTGAAAAATACCACATGGGTGATTTATCATCTATGCTCCAAAAAGGTTGTTTTCGTGCATTTAGCTTTGACATAAAAGCTGCAAATTCAAATCCTTCAAGACATTTTGGTGGTTTTCTTTAAGTACTGCTATAAAAATTGAAATGTATCAACCTGTTGCAAAAATGATCCAATGTGGAGTTTTTCTGAGGTTCTATTATTCATAATGGGCAGCAAAAGACATCTATCAGATGCTTTTTGGCTACGTAACTCTGTGCGTAGAGCCAGCATCTTTTCTGGGATCTCATTGAAAGGACATTAAACCATAGGAATGTTTGATGAAACTTTTTTGGGTGACTTCGAACAGAAAGTTTTAACACCTACATCCCGGGTTACAGGTAACAAGCATATGCATCAGTTCAACTTTTAAAAAAAGCATCAAGAAACAATTCAAAATTGGTTCTTTGCTAGGTTAAATGCTATTTGAAGACACAGCTCTGGTTCAGTTGTTGTACTATGCAGTTTTTCTTATAAACTTGTCTGATTTATGAGTGTTAGCAAAAATATCCTGTGAAAAGTAGGTGTCAGACTAAAAATAACTGAAAAAGCAACCAAATTACTGCCAAATTGGTTACCAAGTGGATAAAAGACAATTAAGTTATTTTGGAGCAGCCATAACAAAGCCCCAAACTGAGTCCCATGTAAAATTTCTGGGCGGAGCTAAAAAAGGCATTTGTGAGACATTTGCCAGACAATCCTGACTCAGTTCCATCAGTTTTGTCAGGAATGGGCCAAAATTTGAGCAACTATTGTGTAAAACACTGTAGAGGATGCTGGAAAAGACTGACCTATGACACACAGATTAAATGGAAATTCAACCAATTACTAAAGAAAGGGAACACTAAGCAAATGTACATTTCTGAATTTGAATAAAAATGGGTTATTCTTACATATAGTGAATAGAAATAATCTGGGTAAATGTGGTTTACGCATGTTTCTGTCACAAGCAGGGAAACTGTCAGCAGTATATTCATGGGCATGTAAGAATAACATTTTCCTTAACACAAAACTGGGTTCTCTGTCAGAGATTGTATGAGCCATAAAATCATTAAAATAACTCATTTTTTACTCTTTCAGCTCCCAGCTTGATCTTTAGACTTTTTTCGAGCAGTTTCTGGAGAATTCTTTAACACTTTTCGCTGCTGCAAATGGAGACGTTGAGGGAAAGCTTGTTGATTATTGATGAATTCCATAACCAAGAGGAAGACAGATTGAGGAAATTCTGCCTCCAGCTCTGCTTCATCAGCCACAATAAATATTCAACAGGGACCCAACATGGAAAGTAGGAGAGAGCACACACTGCTGTGGTTTCATTACATCCTCCTGTGACAATTGTCTCCTTCCCCTCAACTCCTGACATAACGGATTTGGTGTATTTTTTTCAGATTGCTACTAAATATGTCCTTCATTACTTCGTCTCTCTGTGCTTTTATGTCCTCCTGTCCTCCCTTTTCCTTTTCTCTATAATAGTTGGATGTAGCAGACTGGCTTAAAAAAAGAAAATGATTGTTCTGGGTTACAATGCCGTACAATGTGGCAGGCAGACATCCCCCCCCCCCCCGTCCCTCGACGGCATTAAACGCTACCAGCGAGGGCGGAGTTAAGCGGATTAGACGGGGCTCGATTAGAAATATGCAAAGTGCAGATGCTTCGTTTTTGTTTTCACAAACGAGTGAAAAGCACCCCATCCCTGTAGGAGACGTCTGTGAAAGTATGTGCATTTGGAAAATGTCCGCTTTGATGCAGAAGACATGTCCTTGTGTGTGAAATCGTCCTCTGGGATGCGTAGGGCATTTGGTGTTGCTTACATTCTTCCCAGGATCCAATCTGGGCTCCGGTCTCCTCACTGTAAAGCTGCTGTGGTGTCAGCAGAGACACCCCTAGGGATTCCTTCCCAGACTGTGACTCATACCACGTCTTCTACATGGTGCTGCTTCAATGGCACTCAGCAAAACCGCTTCAATCGTATTTTTATTTAAGACGAACAGAGCTGTCGGCGTTATCCTCGAAAACCCCGATGTCAGACAACAGTCGAGGGATCGACGACACAAATTCCGGGCGCAGTTCGGGACATCTCGTCTGTCTGCTGGCAACCTCGAAGAGAACAAAATCAAAGACATTTCAACACTCAGCTGATTTTCATTTTACTTTAAATAGCATGTAATCACACAGCAGCCTTCTAATTTTAGCGCCTGGGCCTGTCAGCGTAATCATGACTTGGAATAAGTTAAAATGGTTTCCGTGGGTGTTTGGGCACAGGGTGAAGCCTGTGAGAGTGCGAATGATGTGCTTATGGAAGCTCTGTGCCTTCTGTTTTTTTTTCTTGCATTTGCTCCATGATTTGCACATTTTAAAGAGGGCAAACAAACAAACGAGAGAGAACTCTTTTGGTACCTGGAAGTCCACTTCATCATTAGCTGTATGCTAGAGTGCGGTTTCCAAATCATGGAAGAAACAGTTGGAGGTTTTTTTAGTGTCTTTTTGCAGATTTCTAGTGTCTCAAGCAAATTATTACGTCGAAAATAGAGGAACCGAGCAAATACAAATGGCATCATAAGCCACTTGTGAAAAACTACAACACTGAAAAAGTATTTACACCCTTTCGGATTTCATGGTCTATTATGATAATCTATAGTCTATTCAGATAATCAAAAACATTTTAATATCAGACAAAACATAACCTGAGCACACAGGGATGTACGCTAACTTTCTTAGCTTGTAGCATTGGTGCTACAGAGGTTACCGGTTTTGTAGCACGGACAAAAAAAGTTGTTTTACCAACACAAAATGTCTTTTACACTCCCGCAAATCCCGCTTCTGAACTCCCGTGGGATTCTCTGAGCATGCATACGACAAGCAACTTGCAAAGCTCTTGCACAAGTGCTATATAAGAAGAAGAGTTTATCGCACAGACTGTGTTGTTTTCAACTCCAACGGTGCGAGTGTGGAAGTGATGCCGTAGCACATTCTCCAGGCTCTGTCTGCTTAGCGATCTGGACGCCGTCTGTTCGTCTGTTTTGTGTTCGGACCCTGTGTTCATTTTATTCTGTTGAGGATGGCACGTTCTCAACGAAACACAAAGAACGTTTTCAGAGGCTCATTAGCGGAGCAGAGCAAATTGTGTGAGATCGACCACATATTCTTGGTCTTGGACTTACAGAGCCTGTAAACCTGTGTGACATCATTTGTTGTTTTTTTTATTTCTACTTCTTGTTTCTAGAACACAGAGGATCACCTGACGTTCCTGGTCGCGGTGTCCGCTGCTCTCTTCCTCTTCTTGTCCATCTTCATCCTCGTCTGCATTGAATCTGTCTTCAAACGGATGCTGCGTCTCTTCTCTCTCCTGATATGGGCCTGTCTGGTCACCATGGGCTACCTGTTCATGTTCTCCGGTGGCAGGCTCAGTCCCTGGGACCAGGTACAGTACCCACCAATCTTCTGGCATCTGGTTCTGACTGGGTGAAGTTAGAGTATGTTGATTTATTAGCCCATGTTCATATTGTTTTATGGATTTTGGGACACCACTGTTTTATTTTATTTTTTATTCAACCTATACTTTATCAGGGAATAATCCCATTGAGATTCAAAATCTGTTTTTCAAAGGAATCCAGCAGCTAAAACAGTTCCAAATTAATAAAGTACAATCTAAAAACAGACAACATACAGCAAGGACAGACAGTTTACAATCTCAACATCCTCTCAACCTGCTCGCCTGCATCTGGTAATTAAATAATCCTTTATCCTAGTTTTTTTACTGTGTCATTGTTGGTAAATGATCTATTTTAAAATGACTCTACAATGTAGACCAGGATGAGGGCGCAAAAGCTTTGAAGGCACTTTCACCAAAAACGGCTCGTGACCGTGGGATTTCAAACAGAATGTGCCCATGTGATCGCAGATAACAGCTTCTTTTGGGGATCTTAGTAGCCAGGAGGGAACATATGTAAGGATGCAGTTCACATAATATAGCCTTAAAAAGGAAACTATACCAATGCTCCAAACTACGATTGTGTAAAGAAGGCCAACCAACAGTCTCATACCAATTACAATGATGAGTACGGTAACCAGAATTTGATACAAATCTTAGTGCTGGATGGTACACAGAATCTAGTCTTTTCAATAGAGATTGATTGACATGCATGTATAAAATATCACCTTAATCCAATATTGACAACAATGTTGCTTGTAGAAGTCTTTTCCTCACACTAAATGAGAAGCAGGCTTTGTTTCTATTATAAAAACCCAACTTTGAAGGTTCTTTGCTGGACGCTGTATATGATGCTGGACATACAAATTTTCTTCTGGGAAAATACCGAGATGTTGGTTGACTGATACTCGTTCAATGACCTTCTCATCTAGCATGACAGTCTGAAAAACATTGTCTATGGTTCTTTATTTAGAAAAGCACATCATTTTAGTTTTGTCAGAGTTTAGCACAAGTCTCAGATTGTAAAGATTCTTCTGTATCACCACTATCTGAGATTTTATGTGATAGACCAACTAAACGAACAGAATGTTTAAATCAATTTTTTAAGTCTTGCCGCGACTCCAACATCCAGTTAAAATCATTATATGATTTAATTAGTTCCGTTAGTTTTAGTTTTCCACCACACAGCAATTTGTCTGCAGATCAACATGTTCTAGTATAGTCACATCTGACCAGAGCACCATTTTCCACATGTCCCCTCTATTTTCTACCTATTTTGTGGCAAGCTGCAAGCAGGACTTCTCATAGAGTTTTGTTTATGAATAAATGCAAGCTTTTGCTTTCCAGCAGGTACACTGTCAGAAATAAGGATATGGCAGGGGTACGTTACTGTGCCCCAAGGTACAAAAAAAGACATTAACACCGTCTAAGGACAGATATTGGACCTTAGGGTAACTATCTGTACCTTTTTCATGGTCTGAAAGGTACATAAAAGTTCCTTAGTACTAAAAAGTACATTTCTATACCATTTCCTAGATAGCGTGCAATTTCTGGTGATGATCTTTGTAACTAAAAAACACATTCGTTAGCAAAAGTAGATTTATGTAAATGGACTTCATGGTTTTACTGTTAACACATTTTTCCCGTTTTATTTTTCCATTTTTTTAATCAAATAATTTAATAAGGATCTTTCTACACTTTAAAATGGGGAACTGATTTTTTAAGTTATTTTTGACAAGAGAATTTTGTTATACAAGCAAATGGAAAGCCATTTATATACCCATTTTTAGGGTCCCTATTTGTACTCTAAATTAGGGGTACAAATTTGCCCCCTAAGGTACAGTTTTGGCCTGTAAAAGGTACAGACTATAGGGGTACAAATAGGTACCCACAGTTAAGGGTACAAAATGATACCTTTGAGGGTACCACCCCAGTGACAAGACATTGTACCCCTAAAGGTACAATTCTGTACTTTAATCTCTGAGTGTGTAAGCAGAAGGGACATATTTTGTCGCAGAGTAACGCCTTCTTGAATCACTCTAACGTGTTAATCCGGATCAAAACCCTTCCACTGTTTTATTGCACGCTCCTTTAACAAAACGTACAGTTCTATGAACCAGTATTCTAACACCTTCAACTTTTTCACTCTTTTATCATGTTACAACCACAAAGTGTAACGTCTGTTTTATATAGAGTTTGGTTGTTCAACAATGTACCAATATACACCAATATAGCTTTAAACATCTCAGAGATTCAATCGGTCATATAAAAATTAAAGTATGGCACAACTGCAAATGCATCCAGAGACGGCCCTTCACTCTGGAGGAGCTGCAAAAATTCACAACTCAGGTGGGAGATTCTGTTTAGAGGATAATTATTTTACGTGTGCACTCCACAAATCTGACCGAGGGCCGTCAAGAACAACTTTATCGTTGAAGGAAAAAAGAAAAGAGAAAAAATAAAAATTGCTGTTCACAGGCGCTCACCAACCAGTCCGACTGAATTGTGTTAAACTGAACAGTTTACTTTTCCGTTTGTAAAAAATGCTGAGACTAGTTATCATTTTCTTTCCACTTCACAATCATTCTCTACTTTGTGTTGGTGTGTCCCAAAAAGAGCCAATGAAATACTCCGGAGCTTGTGGCTGTTTATCAAAGAAGTGATCATTTCGTGACGTGGTCTTTTTATTTTAAATGAACAGCCCAGCAAAGTGACATAAAATCAGAGAGATCTAAAAAAAAATGTGGTATGAAAGAACAAAAGTGAATACATGTGAGGAAGTTACCGAAAAGCCTCATCTGTTGTCAAAAAGGTACAAGCCAGTGACGTTCCTTTCAACTTCCATAGAGACGAGTAGCTTGGTCTATCAAGAGTTATGGTTATGAAAAAAAAATACCGTCATTCATTTTGCAGAGGTTTTTTTTGTGCCATCTATTCAAGTGTCAGACGGGAAAGTGGGCAAAAAGAGAAGATCTAGCTAATCCCTCCAGGCTGGGACTCAAACTCCATCCATCTACAGAGAGGAACTGAGCAATCCTTACTGTGAGCCCTGAGGAATGAAAGCTATAGACTGCTCCATCAATTCATCATCAAGTCAATCTCGAAACTGAAAAAACACAGTCTATCGTTTTTGATTTCGAAAAGAACACAATTTTAGTTTCGTCAGAGTTAAGCACAAGTCTCAGATTGTAAAGATGTTCTGTATCACCACCATTTGTCCACTATATGTCTTGCAAACATATTTAAACTTTGTCATATGTTTGCATTGCAGCCATCAACCTCAGTGTATTTCATTGAGATTTTATGTGATAGACCAACTAAACGACCAGTAAGTTTGGTGTCGTCCTTTGTTTCTGAACAACAATTTTCAAGTCTTGCCGCGATTCCAAGGTCCAGTTAAAATCATTACATGATTTAATTAGTTGGTCTCCACGTTCTGTTAGTTTTAGTTTTCCGCCACACAGCAATCTGTCCGTATATCAACAAGTTCCAGTATAGTCTCATCTTACCAGAGCACCATTTTCCACATGTCACCTCTATTTTCTACATGGCTGGTGTCAAACTGCAAGCAGGACTTCTGGTTTTTTCTTCTTTCTTTTTTCAAAAATGACTTTTTAATTGGCATTTCTTGATACATAAAAAACAAATTTGTAGGCTACTTGTCGTGCCAACAGATTCCTCCATTCAAGCTGTGGATCTCTGCTGTTTTTCCAGAGTTATATGAATCGCTTGGAAATGTTTATATAATCTAACCATCAAGTTGTAATTTATTTTTTATTTTTTTGTATTTTAGTCCTATGTCACTTTTTAGGGCGTTTTTTTACTTTTGTTGTAACATCATTGTAATTTCTTATCTTGTCATAGGTGTTCTGTACCTTGTGTTCATTTGTGTCTCTGTGTTACTTCTTTATCCTTGAATTAGTTTGGTCTTATCATTTTCAGTTCCATACTCTGCGTTAGTTTTCCGCTTCATCTTTTCACATTTAGGATTATTCTTTGATTAGAGTTCTTTCTGTTTAGTGTTTAAACCTTTATTTCCCTTTCTCTGTTCCCTCTGTTTCGCTTGTTTTCCCTCTTCCATTCTCCTTCCCTTTGGCTGCAAGCCATCTTCTAATCTCGCTCTGGTGTCTCACGCCTCAACCTGCATCTGGTTTTCTTTGATTAGCTCCTTTAGTTCCTTTGTCACTTTCCACTCCTCCTCAGTATATTTAAGCTCTCGGTTTGGATTCTTCTCCACTGGCATCTTCTACCAATTTCTGTTACTTTCACTGGTCTTACTTGTTGCCATGCTGGTCCAGATCTTTTGTAATCAGTTGCTGTAAGTTTTTGCCAATTTTCATTTATAAAGTTTTTTCCTCTAAGCTCAGTCATCTGCCTTTAGGTCCTCTTTAAAACACCACATTATGACATACCTATTTTACTGTGACTTACTCTGTGAAGAACTTTGGGCACGATTTGCTGTAGTAAGTGTGTTATATAAATAAATTTGATCTTGAACTTGATCTTAACCCTGCTTTAAACATCTTCTCAACTTTCTCCCTGACCTGCTTGCTGTGTTTCTTGGTCTTTATGATGCGCTTTGTTCACTAATGTTTTCTAACAAACCTCTGAAGCCTTTCCAGAACAGATCTATCAATATCAAGATTTAATCACACACAGTTGGACTTCATTTACTAATTAGTTGACCTCTGACAACATTTGGTTGCACTGGATGTTAATAAAGGTATCGCGGTCAAAGGGACAGAAAAAAAACACACGCCACATTTTTCTGGTTTTTGTTCGTTAAATACCGAAAAAATAATTTTCCTTCCACTTTCCAAGCATGCACTGTGTGTTGATCTTTCACATAAAATCCCAGCAAAATACAACACTGTTGTTTGTAGTCATAACGTAGCAGCTTGTGAAAAAGTTCAAGGGGGTCTGATTATTTTTGCAAAGGACTGTTGATGAATAGTTCTTCATGCGGAGAAATGCGGTACGTTTCTTTTCATGGTGACTTTCACCTTGTGTTGCGATGACATTGACACCAAACAGAATTTATTCTCTCAGAGAGACCCACAGAAACCCAACTTAAATCGCATTCAAACTATAGCTTGATGTGCAAAAGTCAGACTCAGTATTGTCGCATTTTGTGTGTAGTTTGCGTATTTTCTCCATTCCCTGCATGGGTTTCCACAAGGTGTGGAGGTTTGCTCTAATTAACTACTTTTGCATAAATTAATTAAAAAATATATATAATGTTAACTCTGCGATTGGCCTAAAAATGAGCTGGAAAGAAGTTTCAGCCCCCGTTGTATTAAGCAGCGAGACTTAGCAGGACCAACTGAGTTCATTTCATTCCACTCTGTCCATGTCCTGTCATTGACCTTTGTTACAGCAGACACGTTGATGCGTCAGAGGAGAATAAGCACTGATGAGGAAAACTGTTGTTAGCAATAAATCACCTCCATTAACTCGCCCAGTAAGCCGTCACACTCAGCAGAACTACACAATGCACGGGTCGCTTGTCTCGCTGGCCTGAAAAGAAGCGGATTCCTTTTTAATGCTGTGAATTACTGCTGTTTTGACAAGCTAAAATGTCTGTGTTTTAAAAAAAGAGAAATTAATTGGGACTTCTGGTTTATTATAACAACTTTCTGCAAGTTAATTTGATTAATTTGACCTGTGCTTCTGTCTCAGTGACAAGTCAAAAATGGCAGCTAGAAAATGTCACACCTGTCAGGTTTTCCATTCTCTAATGCCTGATAACATATGGTGTTAGGAATGATCCCGATGATGATGATGATGATGATGATGATGATGATGATGATGATCAGGCAGCTGGAGCTACGGTTATGAATCAATGCAAGCTTTTGCTTTCCAGCAGGTAAGCTGAAGGCACATGTTTTGTCGCAGAGTAACGCCTTCTTGAATAGCTCTAACGCGTGAATCCGGATCAAAACCCAGTATTTCAACACCTTTAACTTTTTCACTCTTTTATCCCGTTACAAACCACTAAGTTTAACATATGTTTAATGTAGAGTTTGGTTGTTCAAGAATATACCCCGGCTTTAAACATCTCAGAGAGTCAATCCATCATATGAAAATTAAAGTACGGCGCAACTGCACACCCGCCAAGAGACGGCCCTTCACTTAAACTGACAATTTTAGCAACAAAAGCGTTATTCAGAGACGCAGCATATAGGTAACTCTGGAGGAGCTGCAAAAATTCACAACTCAGCTGTGAGTTTCTGTTTAGAGGATAATTATTTTAAGCGTGCGCTCCACAAATCTGACCGAGGGCCGTCAAGAACAACTTTATCGTTGAAGGAAAAAGAAAAGAGAAAAAATAAAAATTGCTGTTCACAGGCGCTCACCAACCAGTCCGACTGTATTGTGTTAAACTGAACAGTTTACATTTCCGTTTGTGAAAAATGCTGAGACTAGTTATCATTTTCTTTCCACTTCACAATCATTCTCTACTTTGTGTTGGTGTGTCCCAAAAAGAGCCAATGGAATACTCCAGAGCTTGTGGCTGTTTATCAGAGAAGTGATCATTTCGTGTTGTGATCTTTTTGTTTTAAATGAACAGCCCAGCAAAGTGAGAGAGAATCAGAGAGAACATTTCAGCATCTAAAAAGAAAAGTGGTACAAAAGCGAATACATGTGAGGAAGTTACCGAAAAACCTCATCTATGTTGTCAAAAGGGTACAAACCAGTGACGTTCCTTTCAACTTCCATAAAGCTGAATTGCTTGGTCTATGAAGTTTAATGAGTATGTAAAAAAAAAACTATAATTAATTTTTAAGAGGTTTCTTTTGCTACCTGTGTCAGACAGGAAATTGAGCTAAAAGAGAAGACCTAGCAAATCCCTCCAGGCTGGGACTCAATCCGACCGCAATGAGGAACTGAGCAATCCTAACTACGAACCCTGAGGAATGAAAGCTATAGACTGCTACATCTGTTCATCATCAAGTCAATCTTGATACTAGCAGATAATAAATATGTAGTAAATGTTGTATATTTTATACTCTAATATGGAATCAGTCTCACTTTTTTTTTTGTTGGACATCCATTCACCTCTTTCTTGTGTGTCGTTGCATATTCATGCTGGGTGGTGTGTGTGTGTGTGTGTGTGTTTGCGACCGAGCGTGTCTCAGTGCAGAATTAATTCTGTGTGTTAATGAGGCCTGATGAGAGCTGGGGTGAGTAGATCAGCAGACAGACACATTAGTTTTCACTGCCAGACTCCCTTCCTCTCCTCGGTCTCGAGAATCCTATTTTTCCTCATCTGGCGCCCTGTCTCCCACAATCCATCAAGCCCCATTTTCAAGCCACAACTTCTCCACCTGCCTCCTTTACTCCTAGTAAGTCAGTCGCCTCCCCACCACCACTTCACCCCCCTCTCCCCTCTCCTCCACCACCACACCCAAATTTCCTCACTGTTTTTTTTTCTTCCCACCTTCCCAACTCTCTCTCTCCTCCTCATGGGTGGCAGTATTTTTATCATCAGCCACCTGTGAGAGCAAAATCATTCTGCATTATTAATCACTCTATTCTGCTCCCGTGAGTTTCCTACTTACACATTTATATACCAGCCCTCCTAAAAGTTTTTATTCCACTCAGACATTTCTGTATATAGAAGGAAGATGGAAGCTGCTATTTTAATTTTGATTTACCAAGGAATATGAACTCTAATCAAATATCTGTGAGTGGTGAGCATCCCCGTGACCTGCTGATGCAGCAGCTAAATGTTTCCAGGAACTGTTATGATCAGCTTGGGAAAATGTTTAACTCATATCTGTTTCTACAGAATACTGCATTGCAGAGCTTTGTTCTGTTTTGAGTCTTCAGGATATTTCCTGACAATTTCTTTTGGAATTCATTTATTTCATTCAGATCTGTTCGGACAGTATAGCGAGAACTATTCTGGCTCTGATAGAAACCTAAAGACACTAACCATGACACAAAGACCACCATGTTTCAGTGTGAGGGAGTCTTAGACAGTTTTCTTTCCATGATGAGCTTTCAAACAGTAAAATAAGTCAACATGAGGAAGATATTTAGTTGTTTAGAAGTTACCCAGTTGGTTAGCGAAATTAACAGATAATTTTTTTGTTTTTGTTTTGTTTTTTGTTATTTTCACATTTTCCTGTTTGGGTTCATGACAAACATTTAGAGCTTCTCTTGAAATCTCCAAAATTCAAAATTAGGACAACGTTTTCTCTTTCTCAGGTGCTGAAACATATAATTATTATATTTGCAGTGTACTTTCATAGAAGTTCACAAGGAATTTTTCAAAGTCTCATGTCAAGTTATTGAAGGCCAAGTCCAAGTCAAGTTTCTCAAGACAGAAATAAACATTTTCTCATTAAATTCATGACATCTAGTGCAGCTCAAACCCTGCATTACTGTAGGCTAGGAATCTGAATGTGCTGTTCATCCTGAGGCATAAATAACCATTAAAATTTTTTATAATAATCTTTAGATCTACTCATTTTCAAAAACAATTATTTGTTCATCTTTTAACATTTCATTTTAGCATGCAAAAACTGCTAAAGCCTGCTTTATATTATTTTTGAAAGCTCAATAAGTGTTACATCTGCTATACTAGAAATATAAATAAGCTTTCATACTCCAAGAAATATGGCATAGATTTTCAACCTTTTAATATGAAATTAATGAATGAGTCATTTAATACGGCGTGCAGGGAGAGAGACATTCATGTGGTCCTTATTATGAGGCTACAGCTAACATCAGCAGACTGTTATGAGGCATTAGCATCCCATAATCCACCAGTGTCACTGGCTAATAATCGAGCTCCTCTTTTCAGTCTGTAGCTCACATATCAGCTTACTTTTATGAGGTAAAAACTGTTACTAAGACCCGAGTCTCAGACTAGGAGTCCAGGTGAAGTCTCAAGTCTCCAGAGCACAAGTCTAAATCCAAAGTGTTTTATTTCAAGTTAAAATCTCAAACTCTTTGCAGATTTTTGTTTTTCATTATTATGATCACTTCCTTAGATGAGAAACACAGAATTGTTGGCTTTAAAAAAGACTTTTTTTTCCACAGAAACCTAAACAATGAACATTAATTTGAGATGCCACTGAGTTCAGATTAAACCCTCCCTGAACAAAACTGAAGTAAACGGGCTTAGATCAACTGTTACTGTTTCTTTACTCGGAGTAGGTCTTTGAGCAGTTTAAGCCAATCCAATACCATTTTAGTTAATACTAACAGCTCATGGATATGTCTTTATATCTTTGCTTGAGGAACAATGTCATTAAATGTTTTTTTTTACATATTTGTTGGCAAAGAGGAGATATTAACACAATAAATTCTGAAGTGGGAGGAAAATGTTGAAAATCTGAAAACTGTGGCGTCCATTCACACAGTCCCTCTGCGTTAATAGCTTGTTGAACCTTCTACTCCTACAATTACAGCTGCAATTTTTTGGGGTTATATCTCCGCAAACTTTGCACAGGCGCTGACAGTTTTGGCCATTTGTCTTTGCAAATAAGCACAAGCTCATTCAAATTGGATGTGGGACAGACATTTTCAAGATTTGACACAGATTCTCAGCTGGATTTAGGTTTGGACTTTGAATGGACCATTCTAACATACAAATATGCTTGGATCTAACTGTATGTCCTTCTCCTAGAAGGTGAACCTCTTCCTAAATCTCACAGTTTTTTGCAACCTCTAATAGGTTTTCTTCCAGTTATGTGCACCATTATCTTGGTCTGCGATGGCAAATGAAATGATGTTGGTGCAAGAAAGAACATAAAAGTTGTTGTTTTTCTGGGCATACACTTTAAAGTTTACTTTCAAATGTAATAAAATGTAAAATAAATCATGTTTTTTAACTTTCATTTTTCAGCTTTTTCTCTTACCGACTCTGAAGCTTTTGTTAAACACAGAGAGGGAAAAAGAGGAACACCAGTTGGAGAGCTGGCCAGAGCAAAAGCCACACTTGCAGGAGAGCAGAGGTCTAGTGAAAGGAGTGCGGTAGAAATACATCCCGCTCTCAGTGGGTTGAATTGATTGTGATTACTCATGGAACGGCGTGTGTGATGGCGCACAGGGAGCTAATAACAGCGAGGGGGGAAGAAAAGAAAAGAACAGAAAGAAAGGCACGGACGAAGTTCGCCTGTCTCTGCAGCCGGTCTCTCCTGACCCCTCTGACCTTAAGTGGACAAGCTCACCTGCTCCCTCTTTTTATAATACACTCATAGAAAAGTACCTTCCATACAGCTCAGGTATGTCTGCAACTATCTTGCTGCATCAGCCCATTTACCATGGCCCGGTTGGATTTCTCAGAGGGCCAGAGGGCAGATTGAACAAAACCTTCACACCTGGTACCCCTAGAATCAAGACACAATCACATTTTCCTGTGTGCGCTTTGGTTGCAGACTTGGAAACCAAAGCGAGAGTTTCCTTCTTTAAAAAAAAAAAAACCTTCGAGCTGTCACGCCTCATAAACGTTTAAAGCGAGCCGAGACGGACGCTTTTTTTGATGTAGGTATTCAGGCGTACATATCTCAGCGTCTGCTTTCGTCTGGAGCTCAGAGAAGCGTCGAGCGCTCAGATCGAGACGGGGTGGAGAGGAAAAAAAAAGTAATGGAGGAAGCTGGAGAGAGATGATGTCTGGAGGTCCCATCACAACGTGTTTGAAGTTGTATTAGGATTCATGTTGGAGTGCAGAGGAGATGGAGTGTGTACGTCTTGCTTCCTGTTTGCGTGTGTGTGTGTGTGTGTGTGTGTGTAGCAGACAGAAGCAGGTGATGCAACTGAAATTGGACCGCCTCTCTCAATTCCACGCGACCACTCTAACAGACCAGATGTCACACACCGGTTGATCCCGGCTGTTAGTTTTTAAAGTGGAGCCTTCCAGAACTAGGATTTGAAGGGTATCTCAAAAACACAAACGAGTTTGAAAACACAGCATCCGCTGAGATGTCAGCATCCTTCCTGTAGTTGGTTCCCCTGGCAACAGAAGGTCTGAGCCTACACAAAAGATCTCTTTCTGTTCTTAATGTTCAGATCTTCTTTTAGAAGGAACTAGGTCAGCTAAAATTTCTAAAAGCAGCAACGCTTTTTGATATGATTCTTTTTTTTTTTTTTTTCAAAAGGGCAATGACCTACAAGACACGTTGGGATGTAGCAACTGTCAGTTTGTTTTACTCGTAGTCGAATCCTGTCCCGCACGGCGGCTCTCTGAACCTGAAAGGCGCGGGAAATACACCGGCCGGCAGGAAGGTCACAGTTCATCTTGTGTGTCTGCTGTAACTGTGACCTGACCGTGCCAGTCGCCACCATAACAGGAAGGGCAGAACTGACACCCGGATGGGGGTGGGTGGACACGCATAGAGCAGGGGGTGTCGTTAAGAACAGCACGGCGAACTGTATGCGCCTCTCACAGTTATACACACACATTCGCGCTGGTCTCATCCATCTTGTTGGTACTGTGTGTGCAAAGAAATACATGAGATTAATTCAATCACTTTAACATTTTGTAAACTCTTTTTTTGTCTGTTAGCAGCCCACTCAGCTCAGCAAAGTTATATCAGGCTTGGCATTTTAGTCTTGGATCTATTTCTGTGGAAGAGATTTCTGCCCACACAGCTGTGATCTGTATTTAGGCAAACATCCAAATAATATCCATAATCTGGATGTTTGCTGGCATTCATTTGCTTGTTTTTTAAAAACTCTATTGTGAGACTAGTGTTGTAATTACTAGCATTTTTTGTGCACAACACTCTCAGCTAGAGTCCTGATACTTTATGTAGATTTTCCCCCTGTAACAGCGTTTGGAGAAAACTGCAGCACGTTCAGGAAAAGAATCACATTTCAAGTTTTTAGAGCTTAGTGATCCACCTCCCTAGCACCATCGATCTGCGGTCCCCTTTGTTTCATCTGTGCATAAAACCTTTATGGCGTTAAAGCTAGTGAGTCAAATTTAGAAATGGTTGTGTTTTAGCTCGCTTTACCATCATTTAGGGAAGTCATGGTACTTGGAGCTCACAAGAAGAGATAATACACAAAACTGGGTTCAGGTGGGCAATGCATCTTTTTGTTGTCACAGAAAGACTAAAGGCTTCATTCGAAACAAAAGAGTCCGTAGAAAGTACAGAATATTCCAGTCCACATGTTGCAAAATGTATTTTTGCAAAAACAGTAACATATATTCTGTTCATGTTACTGAGAATAGACTATGACAACTGGCCCCAAAATATGAGAAATTATAACCTCTCTCTTAGTAAGTTCCTTTTTACATTTTGGATCGCACATGTATTACAGATACAAATTTAACTTCTGTGGCTCTCGATTAAACTTCATAATTTTGGCCCATATGGCAAAAGTTTGGACACCACTGGTCTAAGTGTTGCTGACTCTAAACAATGGATGAACAAATGCAGTTCAGACACATGCAAAAAATTAAACCCTTTAGTTTAGTGGCGAACGCCGCTAAGCGTTAGCCACTAGAGTTGTTTACAAAAACGTTTAGTCAGTAGTTGTACCCTCCTCGTCCTGGGGTCTTTCTGCATGAAGTTTGCATGTTCTCCCTGTGCATGCATGAGTTCTCTCCGGGTACTCCGGCTTCCTGCCACAGTCCAAAAACATGACTGTTCAGTTAACTGTCCTTAGGTGTGAGTGTTTGTGTGCAGGGTTGTTTGTCCTGTGTGTTTCTTTGTTGCCCAGTGATGTACTGGTGACCTGTGCATGGTGTACCCGCCTCTTGCCAATGAACGCTGGAGATAGGCACCAGCTCCCTTGCAACACTACAAGGATAAGCAGGTGTAGACGAAGGATGGATGGTATCCAGAATCTGCCAACATAACAGGAAAACACAGGGAATTGCTTTTTTCCTACTCAATAAGAACATAGATGCAACCTTAAAGCACTGACCCTAATGGGCAGATCTGTCTACATCACAAAGAAACTACACTTTCCTATTTCTAAGTTTAAAAAATAGATATTTTTTACTTCTTTTGTTGATAATAATGGATACAAAGTTATAAAAGTTACGTTCATCCTCTTAACAGAAACATCTATTATGCCCAACTGATTTCCTCACAGGACGTTTTTTTGCTCCGCTCATGGTAGCAGCACGTTAAAGTAGCTCTGTTGTGTTAGTTCAGATTTGTTCTTTTTCTAGACTTTTGTTCATACTTTTTTGGTTGAGGCATTGCTCTTGTGGATAATTATTCCCTCTGGTTTTGGATGCTGTGCAGCTGAAGGGATTTTTGCTCTTACCCTTTTACTTTTGGACAATTGTTATGATGCAAAACCATGGCAAAAAGGTGTTGTTTATAGAACCGGGAGCAGCTGATTAGAATCTCAAGAGCTCAAAATACATGAAATATGACACCAAATCCGAGAAGAGTTGAAATGGAGGCTTCATGGATGCAGAGCAGGACCAAAAAGCAGAGAGAGAAGGAAAAAGTTAAACTATCTCTTCCATTAATCATAATGGGCAATGCTCATATCCTCAGCAAATTCAGCAGAATTAGTTGGCAGTAATATTAATCTTTTAGTAAAACAAATTAAAGCATTAGCTGAAAGTTTAAACCTCATTACCAAGATGTTTAATTTTTACCAGTTTACTTACACTTTTTTTACTTTCTGCTTTCAGGTGTCGTTCTTTCTGTTCATTGTGTTTGTTGTCTACACCATGCTGCCCTTCTCCATGAAATGGGCCATCATCGCCAGCGGCATAACCTGCCTTTCACACACCGTCACCCTCAGCATCTGCCTGATCTCCACCGTTACAGAACTGGAACCTCTAGTGTGGCAGGTAAGACAGATATTTGTCTGTCCTCAAGCCTGTGAGCACACGGGTCAACCACACCGAGGAAATCACCATTTTAAAGAACTCTCTACCTCGGCTGCAGATGTGAGGTGACCGTGTCATGAGCTTGCCATTTGGGTCTTTTAAAGACCTGAATGATTGCGCTGCTGCTCCATTAGCTTGAGCACAGGGCAAGGGTTAGCTTCTCTAAACACAACCGCTGAGCGCACTCTCTGCATAACTAGAAATGATGAGACAGAATATTTTAACGAGCTCTTGGTTGTAAAATAGCCAACCCATTCGGCACCATCGTGACACAGCACATTCAGACACAAAGTAGTCTTTAACTCAGAGACTGTAGACCTCAATAAAATTGGCAAATCATGATAGGAGAAAACCTGATTGTGAATTTTCTGACACTGGAACCCACTCACATAGACGCTCTGTAATCAAGCATCACAGTAAATACACTGATAGCACTCTAATCACAGTGGCTCTTCTCAGTCTTGTACACACACACACTGAACATCTACATAGACAATAAGGCATGCTCAAAAACGTTCATCACCCTTGGATACAGCACTTAGGATAATCTATTGATCTGCCGAGCCACATTTTAAAGAGCTTGAGGTTTAGATAATGATGGAAAGCTTACAGAAAAGTGTATACTCTCTTGCTTTTATGAGGTTATAATAGTGGAAGGCAGAAAAGTGGTAAAATGTTGGGCACAGACATAAAAGGGAACAAGGATCATCTTCTGACAATCTTTTATTGCTACGATGTTGACGTATATGTGGTGTGTGTGTGGCAGATCCTGGCCAATGTGATCATCTTCACCTGTGGAAACCTGGCCGGGGCGTATCACAAGCACCTCATGGACCTGGCGCTCAAACAGACCTATCAAGACACTTGCAACTGCATCAAGTCACCCATCAAACTGGAGTTTGAGAAGCATCAACAGGTACAAAGTCAAGGAACAGAGATTAAAAAACGGCTTTTTGTGTAAGGATTTATGTCTGAGTAAGTTCACTGAATGAAAACCAAACATGTTTTAACAAAAAATACACCAGGCACAGACACACACCTACAGCTTATTAAAGGAGACCTCCAGTTTCTACACAAGCTTTGGTTTCCGTTGAGCTTGTTGCATTTTAAGGTCAAGTTAATATATAGTTAATACCATAAATTGTCACTGGAAGTACTCTAAGTTAAATATTTACATTACCTACTGTGAGTATTGTTATGATATTGAAAAAAGTATAACTTATACATTTGTTATTTTGTAAATATGTTATGTATTTGTTTTTATTTTAGTCTTTAATATACCAGAATTTGGCCATAACCTTCTATATTTGTCTGTCTGATGACAGCATTTTAAACATATTAGTTTAGATGTTACTCAGTACTCAAGTAGGCTTTTTACCAGATACTTTTTTTACTCTTGAGTAATTTCTTGGACATCTTCTCTTTACTTTTACTTGAGTAAAAAAACATTGAATTAGTGCTACTCTTACTTGAGTACAATTTTTGAGTACACCACCCACCTCTGTGTAATTGTCACATTGAAGATGTGAGAAATACACAAGAGCTAGCTAGCATAATTTGTGATATTACGAGTGACACTAGTTGTCATAGTAACTCACTATCCGCAAAGCACAACTGTACAGTCCCTCTAACCCCCCCATCCCCAAGCAACTAACTATACAGGGGTCCCCTTTTATTTTCCTATCTGCCCCACATTATATAGAACCAAATTTTCATTTGGCAAACCGCTTTCTGGTTGGTTCCAATTTACACTACTTCAAAGTTTTGTAAGAGAAGGGAAGTTGGTAGGTCAGCCATGTCTTAAGTGGCATTTTGCTGTGACATTTGCTTGACATTAACGTCTTTGTCCTGACATTAGGCATTCCTCCCAACCAGGGAAGTGACTTATAATATTACACTAATAATTGATGGTCTGCTCAGGGGTGGTTTGCTATGATGACCTTTTTTTTAACAATAAAATGTCTAACCCTTACTAATGACAAAAATAAGTAATGATCCTATTTCAATTCAGGTTGTATGATATTAGTAGCATCAAACTAAACATGTTATCTATTTACTGATATTTTGTGCTCTATTTAGACGGTAAACACGGTACATGCCTACAATTGTAGCACACTTGTGCTGGCTCTCTATAACACTCTGAATTGCAAATCATTGACTTTTTTTTCGTGGCATATTTCTGGCATATGTTTCTCTGTAACAGTTTGTGTGTAGGAAGTAGCGTCTGCATGTTAAAATTAGTGCATATATGCATGAAAATGCCAGTTCATGCCTTCACTGAGCCGAATCTCATTCAACAGATGACTACAGATCTTATTAGTTCATTAATCAAACACACAATTAATATTACCACACCTCTTCAGGCTATTATACCCCCTTTTGCGTGCTCTCTTCAAACTGCTTCAGTGCTGAATAAGTAAATAAGAGAGGATGGTGTGCCTTTCTATTTATAGTGCACACCCAAACCGAGCCCCTCTCCAGACTTAATTTGCTGCTGTGTTTTAGGAAATGAGCCCATGGTGTGTGAACAATGTAATGACCCTCTTTACGGCAAGCTGCAGTTATGAGTCACACAACTGTGTGTGACTGCGTGTGCACGTTGCAGCAGGAGCAGCTGCCTGCAACGTGCACACGCAATCACACGGACATGCTCTCACACTCGCAAACACGCACCAAAATCAAGCTCAAACAGTCCTCCATCTGATGTGTCAGGAGCAAAACGAAAACAAAAGAACGTACAGGCTACAACAGTGTTTCATACATTCCTAAATTTGACTCTGCTGTACAATACAGTGACTATTGTGTAATTTAAAAAAAATACTAAAACAATAGGGAATAAATAGCATTTGGCTCAAAACATGTTTCCGGTGGAATCATAACCATGTGCAGCACAATGTAAAAGACGTACACAATTTTTAAATATTTCTCTTTCAATGAATCAGAGTTTGATACTTCTTTAAACTTTAGCTGTCTTTTTGTACATTACATAGCTTTGCTCTGCCCCATATACAGGCTTTTAGAATAATTGGTGAATATATATATAGTTTTGTTTTTTGGGGTTTTTTAAGGGGAATGTGATTGTAAAGGTTAAGGCTGAAGTGTAAATGAAATGAAATTCCTCTACTCTTGCACGGCTAAATCCCTCATGATCATGATAGTGGTAACCAAATACATTTAGGCATAAAAGAGAAAGTGTTTGTTGAAGAGACAATTCTTAGGGTGGTGAGGAAAAGCAAAAATAAAACACCAAAATCTGTGACATTGATGTAATCAGCTGTCCATTGTCGCCACATGCTTGCTGGGAAGCTAAATGGCTACAATTCCGACTTGATACAATCAGCTGGGCTTCCTCAGAAAGATAACATTTTTCATACATTATAAACTCAATAAAGCTGCATTACATTTTACCCAGGATTTTATATTTTTGGTTGTGAATAGGACCTGTTTGTCTTGTATACTGCTTTGAGATAACATTTGTTTTGAATTGGTGTTGCAAAAATTAACTGACTGAAAGTACTAATATAAAAACTGTAATTGTAAGAACTTGTGAACAATTAACCAGTCTTTATAATTGCTTTTAAAAAAAATTAAACGGCAAAAATCATTTCACTAATAGGGCCCTTTATGGTTATCTGTGTCTTTTCAAATTCTAAAGTTTTAGAAAAGTGATTCATACACCAATTAGAAAGTAAAAAAATAATAATTGGGTATACATTTAGAAAAAAATATAATTATGTTGCAGTACCTAAATTAATGTAAGAAGCTCTTGAAAGAAAACAGCACACAACGGGGTTGTTTAGGCATTTTAAAAAGGTTTAGATTGTATAGATCAATATTTAGTGCTCTCAAAATTATGCTTTAGGCTTACGGCATAAAAGGGTTACCAGTGGGATGAGTGCTTGTGTTGTTATTTAAAAGCTGGTTTTGTATTTTTATGATGAAACATCATAACTCAAAGACATTACATGTGGAGTCCCTCAAGCTTCTGTGTTGAGTCTTTATCTTTTTCATTCATTTGAGAAGTTTCTTGAAAGCCAGTGTCTTTTTTTGCAGATGACACTAACTTTATATTGTGTGTTAAATAATATAAAGATTATTACAGAATGGGTGGTTTGCAAAGTGGCTAAGAATAAGAGGTGGTTTCATGATGCATTTTCAAATTGGATTAAAACAAAATTAAATAATCTGGTAAATGTAAGAAGGAGGATTTAGTCAAAATGCTTAAAGTTTTCAGTAGGAAGGGTATTTTGAGTTTGGCTTTTAAAAAGTTATTTAGGAATTTGCACTCCAAAAACTTATTTGTTGATCTTGTATATGCTAAGTGGAACATATGGAAAACCATTGCAATAATAAATAAAGCTAAAAGTTAAATAACTAATTGAACAGTTTTGATTTTATATTGTTCCCTTATTCTTGAGGCAATGCACTGACCAACACTAAACATTTGTTTGCTTTACAAAGCCTGTTCATTGAGTTGCTCATGCTGAAATTTGAAGATTTAGTTGATCTAATTTTGTATTATGCTAAAATGAATTATTGAAATAATTTCACACGTCAGCACATCATAAGTGAAAATAATGGGGTTTTTTTATATGAAAGACCAACACTAAACCAAGTATGATTTTTCATTATACTGCATAGTGCTTTAAAGAAGTATTCATCTATTTATCAGTTTAAGAAAGACTTCACCTCCGTTGAGTCACTGGGAACCTGTTTACATATTCATGTTTCTGGTGGGTTAAAGAGAATTCAGAACGTGGGTGGCACGAAGGCGTACCTGGAGAAAACCCACGCAGGCAACGATAACACGCAAACTGCACAGAGAAACATCAGGACAGCATGATGCCAGGCTTGAACCAAGAACATTATTGCTTTGAGGCAACTGTGCGAAGAAACGCTGCTCTACCACCTGGATTCCCCTTTAGTTTGTTTGTTAAGCCTCCCAAAACTTGATCTATGACTCAGTCCAAGCATAACAAATACAACAGAGGCATTTAACAGTCTTGCAAATTCTGAAGCGTGGAAAAAAGGAACAAGAGAGTAATATAGTTAAAAATTGAAATAGTCAATGACTGAAGAGAAGCATCGAATTACCTTTAGAAAATGTTTCAATCTATTGCTCAAGACAAATTCAAAAAGCACATGTGCTTTGTTTAAAATACGAATGTCAAGGGTGCAGGTGCAGATGAGGACTTTGGCACAAAACGTTTCTTAGTAAATTACATCAATCACTACAAATACTGTAAGAATGTTAAATTCACTGCCACAGTTACTGGGTTAATCACTGCACACGTCCCATTGTCCCCCTTGAGTGAACGCACAGCTTTCTCCTTGCCTTAGGCAGGGGTCAAGCTGCATCTAACTGACGTAAGAATTAATATTTAAACTGGGAAAAAATACATTTCCTTTGGTTTTCATCCTTATTACAAGGAGTTAATGAAAAAATCTTCCTGATAAATTAACCCCAATAAGCTGTCATTAGAGAGAATTAACAATGGAGCTATATTTAGGAGGTTCAATAATAGAAACTGAAATTAGGAGTAGAAATAGGGTTTCGAATGGGTCCGTGTGTGACGGATTTATGCATACAAATCATTAAAAAATGGTTGCAATCGCTTGTCTTTTCTGTTGGAGAAGATTTAAAGAAAGATTTTAATGCATTTTAAACATTTTATGTTTGTGGGCTCTTTTAGCTTGGGCAAAAGAGCTGCAAAGTCTCAATAACTGGATCAAAAACGGGGTACAGGCTATGTCAGATATTTTATAGCATCAAAAATCGACATTGTACCACAATGGGCTGCCAAAAACGCTGTACTATAAATTCCAAAAAAAGAAACAGACTAAAATCAAAAGGTACACAAACACAGAAAATCTTCATAAGTGAACAACAGGAATATTGGAAAAAGGGGAAACTAGATAAACAAGGGGTGAACATCTCACAGTGGGCTAAAGCTCAGATAATAAAATTGTGTTTTAAGCTGAGATTTAAATTCCTCAAGTTCTCATTTTGTTGACTTGATGTATTTAATGATATCTGAACCGTGTGAGAAACAGTAAGATGCAAAGAGGTCAGGTGTCGCAGTTGCTGCCATTCATTGCCCCGATTGGTTGACAATTTACTCCAAGTAACTCTATACATTTGAACCCCATTCATTACAGTTTTCATCTTTAGCAAAGAAGCTGTAATAACTGCTCAGTTCAAGAGTTACTATTGTCACAGATTATGTATTTCATAGTTTTTTTAACGATTCTGGAGTGCATTTTATCACCCATGAAGTTAAACATCTAAAATACTCAGACTAATCAAACATGAACTGAGTGATTCACTAATACACTAAGCAGAGGTTCTTCAAAAACAAAAGCAATTTCAGATTAAATCGACAACTATATGTTTTTCCCTACTAAACTATTTTGCTTATGTGTCCCTCTCATTCACATAATATCCAACTTCATGAAAGTTTGTGGTTGCAACGAGACAAAATGTTGCTTGTCAAACATTAATTTTGCCCATATTCATTTAATCAGCTTCTCTGATTCACTGTTTTGAGCTTAGTCAAAACGTTTGTATGTATTATGTTCTCGATGAAAGGTCAGAATTGGCCAAATCCTTGGAATTCTCCCTGAAACAGCCTGGAACTGAACATTTCAACATGATGATGTACATGTAGTTCTGAAGTTATGTATATGAATTATGATCCGGGAACAATGTGGTTCTGTCTTTGCCTGTCTAGGAGCGTTTACTGCTGTCCTTGTTGCCTGCACACATAGCCAGAGTGATGAAAGCTGAAATCATCCAAAGGTTGCAGGGGCCAAACTTTGGTCGAACTGAGAGCACCAACAACTTTCACAACCTCTACGTGCAGAGGCACACCAACGTCAGGTACACTTCTATTTCCATTATCTCTGCCTCCACATATAATAAAGGTTATTATTCTCGGCTCCCATCTTGGGGTTTGATTGCTCCATCCTGTCCTCCCCCCTCATCACGGCTCTTTTCTCACTTCCTTTTGTCCGACCCTCTCTACCTGCTGGTAAATTTGGATTTCTCTTCTGTTTCTACTTTTCTTTTTAGGCCTCATTTTCTTTTCTTTTTTCTTTGTGGTAATCTTCTCTCGCGTTCTTACCACACGTCTTTTCATTGCCATGGTGAAATTCAGCGGAAATTTAACCCACCTCCTTTATACTCTGAGGTCACTTTACCAAATAGGAAAGGAGCCTTTGTCCTCGGTTCTCAATGGCATTCTTCTCTGTACTGTTAAGGTTTATCATCGCAGCACAGAGGGCACAGATCTTGGCTCCCGATGAGAGAAGCTCAATCCTGAGTCCCCAGAAAACCTGTTTTACGTCATTCTGGAGCTTTGCTGAAGAGGCAGCATTTCTGTCCAACTCTGGCCTCAGTTTGGGTTTATGGGTGAATGCAAAGTGTCCTCGTGTCGATCTCGCTATTATTCCTCCACTAATAACAAATTCTCCTATGGTCCAACTCACACCAAGGGCGAGAAGAGGCCAATTTCTTTTCCGAACAAGGAACAGACACTCAAGGACACACGTCTGTCGTTTTACTTGGATCTACACTGCCTACATGTTTTTTTTCTTTTATGATGCTCTTTTTTCGTTGAAAGACTGGGTTTATTTGGTGTAATCCGTTTCAAGCTACACCTCTGGAGAGCCACCTAATGACTGAGGTGCTCTAAAAACAGCAAAAGATTCAGAGTAACACTAATCAATGTGATATAACATGTTTCAGTACAGACAGCGCTTAAAGTCCAATTTTTGCCATTTTTCCGTGCACAATATTCATTTCATTGTCTGAAATTGTGGGGAAAAAAGTAGTAACGTTGTGTAAATGTTGATTTAACTTAATGAAGTGACCCATGGACATCAGCAGTTCTTTTGTCCTGACATAGGGAACATAAAAAGGAAACAAAGACATCTTCCTATCAGAAAAGTCTTATGCTCACAAACAATAACCACAAACGGTTGTTGTTGTTCTGGCATTAACTGTGTTCTCTTCCCCAAAAGCTGAGATTTGGGTTTTTTTCATAATTTTTGGGGTGGAACAAAAACCTTTTTTCCAACAGGGAGCTGTTTTTCATCGGGGGAATAAAAATTGGTACAGTACGCTGCAAGGAATCAAGCAGAGTAATGAAAATAATTCACAGGATTTTCTGATCGCTCAAATCTCACCAAAAAAAGTGTAGACATGCTGAGTCTTTGGGTTTATCCCTTAAGTTTGAAAATCCTCTAAGAATTGACTCAAATAACAGTCCTTTCTAAAAAGGAGCAACTAAAAATGCATGTGTGTTACTAACAGGTCTACTGTATGCATGGGCGGTTCTAGACAGGGGCCAACGGGGGCCAGTGGCCCCATAGAACTGATCCTGGCCCCTCTTATGGCCCCTGTACTGCAGAAAAAGATGATTTTGGACAGAAACCATAACTAAATTATCTCTTGGACCGATTTCATTTCTTACCTTTAAAGTTTTATTTTAACAATGAGTAAAAAATGTATGTGTTGAACTTTTAGCTTCAGCCATGTTGAGTTTCATCTGCTGGATCAGGAGCCACAAGAGTCCCTTTGGCTCATTTAATATATCAAACAATGACATATTGAAATATTGCTTCATTCTTTTGTTTTGTGCCCCCATGAACAAACTCTGGCCCCACCCTGGCCCCCCTGGTAAATTTGGTCTAGAACCGCCACTGACGGTATGTGTTGTTTCTTTTTACTTTCTGCAGCATACTCTACGCCGACATTGTGGGCTTCACTCGGCTAGCCAGCGACTGCTCCCCTGGTGAACTTGTGCACATGCTGAATGAGCTCTTTGGCAAATTTGACCAGATCGCTAAGGTAAAACAACATCAGATTGTCATACATCATCGGATGTACTTTTAAGTCAAATGAGTGATCAATTTCCAATCTTTACATTTCATCTAAGAAACAATTCCCTTATGACATATTACATTTAAGGTAATTATGGCATGTTAAATGCCAAATTTTCATGAGTCTTCTGTGTGCTTTTCTGGGAATAAAATGTATTTGATGGAAAAGACAATTTCAGCACCTTTGAATTATTTTGAGGTTTTAAGTGCTTGAACAAGAGGTGTGTAACAATACGCATACACGCTTAAAAGATTAAGAAGAAGATTGAGGTCTCCTATTCAGCTAGAGTGAAGATGGAAACAGAAAGGTGGACTAAACCTGAGCTTCGTGTGCTTTTCAACAGTGATAAGAAAGGTAGCTCTTGTTTACTTAATTACTCACGTTAAACTATGACAAGCAGAATTTAAACATCACTGGCACTGTGAGAAATAGGTTAAGTTCCTGTTGCATTCAACCCGCCCAGCATCCAACATGAGTTTTTCTATTGGCAGACATGCAGACCAGAAATCAGTCCAACAACAGGGATTTTTCCAACAGTTTACGGTCTATAGTGTGTTCATGTACAACTGGGAACTAGATCTCCAGTTAGTTCTATACTAGCTACTTTTTGAAATTGTAGAACATGCTGATAAAAATGTAATTATTGTCAGAGTATTTTATCTTTCTTTGCTCAGGGGTAAACAAAAAATAAGGAGAAAGAAAAACGTAAAAAAAAAAAAAATATTTGTTTATTTCCATGATTGTAGTATATCAAAAACATACCGAACCACAACTTTAAAACCAAAGTATGTACTGAACCGTCATTTTATAAAAAGAGATGTTTCTGGCTTAAAAAACTGATCTTGGTTCACTTGCAGCTCTATTAGATGATAACATCTACCCTTTAAATCAACTCATTTATCAACACATTATTCAATTATCTATCCCTGTTTTAGCTTTTGAAGGGCTTTGGGGGTCTCTTTTGCATTGTGAGAAGTGGAGTAAGTTCTGGATCAGTAAATTGGCTTATCTGACTGCATTGGACAAGACGACAATTTCTGTTTCTGACCAAATGCCATCTGGGCCTTGTTATCGTCCCCTCACCGAGCCCTGTGTGTGTGTGTGTGTAGGATGCCCACAGTGAATGTCAGTCTCATGGCCGCTCAGCTATAGGGGTCTAAACAGTTGAGTCAGGCTTCCTGAGCTTTGTGTCCAGCAGTTATCTCCTCCTGAAGCTGCAGTTACATAAAAAAACACACACAAAAACGGGCCAGTGGTGAGCTGTTACTCATCCCACATGTGGATGAGTGGTGTGCGTGTGGGTGTATGATTTTTAGACTTGATGGATCTGACTGTGAGAGTGTGAGTGCTGAGTGGAAATGAGGAGTAAATGAAATGTGAACCATTAATAAAGATATCGAATCCAAGCTATGGTTTAATTTGCTGTCTTTGACTCACTCTTTAAGGAAAACGAGTGCATGCGGATCAAGATCCTGGGCGACTGTTATTACTGCGTGTCCGGACTTCCGGAGTCGCTGCCAAACCATGCCAGGAACTGCGTGAAGATGGGCCTGGATATGTGTGAGGCCATCAAGTAAAACACCAGATACCCCCCACCCCACCCCACCCCACCCCACTCACTCTTCTTCTTCTCCTCCGCAAACACACAAACAAACACGAGCCTGTTAAACAGATTGAGCAGAAGGAATGGCAGATTAAATTCCAGCTCTGTTTAAACTCCGGAGTAAACACAGGGTGAATTCAATAACACAAGCCTCCTATCTGAACCAACAGAAAAATCAAACAAATGAATACATATCATGGTTTAGCTTTGTTATTTTCCATTTTTCTGCTCTCCGTCTCTCTCTCTCTCTCTCTCTCTCTCTCTCTCTCTCTCTCTCTCTCTCTCTCTCTCTCTATCTCATGCATGAAGAAGGGTATTAGTTTGACAGACAGGTGTGTTTTGGCTCGCTGGCGCTGACCTTTAATCACAGTCAGCAATTATACCGCCGCAATTACAAAGCAGTTTGTGGATTTTACTGTTGCGTTTTTAAATTATCCAACTGATTTTAATTAGATTGAGGACAAAACTGTTTTGGTTTGGGGTGGACTCAAACTGCGGCCTGCTTTGGCCTCTGATGGGTTGTTTTTTTTCTCTATCAAAAAGAACTTGCAAAAGGGTTCACACCCCTTGGACTTTTAAACAAGTTGTCGCGTCACAGCCACACACTTCAATATGATGTATCTGGATTTTATTTGTTACACCAAAGTAGTGCATTATTGTAAAGGGGTTTAATAATAATAATAAAAATAATAATAATGGATTGCATTTATATAGCGCTTTTCGAGACCCTCAAAGTACTTTACAACTCCATTATTCATTCACTCTCTCATTCACACACTGGTTTAAAAATGATGCAGGGTTTTTAAGTTTAAAAAAAAAAAATCTGAAAAAAATGTGCGGCGTGCATTTATAATTAGCCATTCTAAGAAAAGAATATGCTCTTATCAAAACTATTCAATTGTAGCTCTTGCTGTATGTTTAGTGTCGTTTTGTCCTGCTAGTAGGATAACTTCCGCAGTCTTTCATGGACTCCAGCAGGTTTCCATCCGGCATTACCCTCCCACCACCCTGTTTTACCGTGGGGAATGGTGTGTTTAGGATAATGAGCAGTGTTTGTTCTCATCCACACAAACCATTTTGCATGTATGCCAAAAGATCTTCTCTGACTAGGGCACCTTCTTCAACATGTTTCACTTACAGGACTTATGGGAACCCGGTAGTGGAACTACATACGTTTTATTTATTTTTTAACTATGTATTTTTCTTGCCAGCCTTCTATAAATAGGTTCTGTAGCACACAACTAATAAGCCCCTCTTCCACTATAGATTCACAGCGCTGCTCGATGGAGCTCAACTCTACACAGTTTGGGTGGTTTTCCATTACAATTGATTAACACCTCCAGTGGGTGGGGTTGCCATAGCAGGGCGGTCCCAGAGTCCGAATAGTAGCGAGACGTGATCGGTATTTGACACAAACGCAACACAACGCCAACAATGTAGGACATGGAAAATATGAACATTCCACTTCGTCTGTGGCTTTATGGCAAAATCAAAAAAGAAGAGAGCAAGAAAAGGCTGCGGCCGACAAGACAAAACACTCTGGTGAATTTTCTTTTACAAATTGTTGGATTCTTGTAACGCAAACCAGTGACTCCACCCCCTAGCCAATCAATGACCGACAATCTTCTGACATCGTGTTTTCAGCCCGACACGACGCGGTTGGATCCCCAGCGAAGTAGGTTCTAAAAAAGGGGGCTGGTACACCATAGCCATTACTAGGGGAAAACCCTTATAAGAGTGTTGGGCTGAGTCGAGGTGCACTGAGTAGGCGCTAGTGGAAAGGGCCAGTAGTTTTACTGCCAACCTGAGTTCTCGTTCTCTGCAGCTCCTCCAGAACTTCCATGGTCTCCTTGGCTGTTCTTCCCCCATCAGTTTAAGGGAACAACCATATCTTGGTGGGTTTGCTGTTTTCAGTGTTCAGATGATGGACTGAACAGAGCTCTCTGACATGTTCAAAACTTGGAATATTGAGCTGTACCTTAAAGCTGCTATGGCAAATCTGCAACACAAGCTAGCTTGAAAATTTTTTTTTTCATGTCTCTTAACAACGTTCTAACATAGTATAGCTATAAATATTTTGTGGAGATCAAAAAGCAAAACGAAATAAAAAAAAAATAATAAAGTTCCGTTGCATTTGTCTAAAACCCTCAGCCAATAACATAGCTCGGTGCGGAACCAACGATTGGAACATCCAGTTGTCTGTCTCACAGGACAAGCGCAGTTCCGCATTTACGTGGCTCCTCCACTGATTACGCGCTTGCACATTTTGCAACAGAACCCCACTGGTGTGAGAGGTTCTCCGCTCCATAATGTCAAAGGAGAAACAGCCGGCTGCTACCAAAATGAATGATTTATCTTAGTTGTTCTTGTTTATATGGTTAATTTTTCCCTTACAGGTGATTCCACCATATTGCTTCAAAAAAACTGCGACTGGTGTTTTGCTCTCTATCGTTTACTGTGGCAATGCGCATTCCCATATCAGGGGGGGGTGGCCTAGGGATGATAGCCGACAGGATGAGGGAGAGGGTCATGCAGTGCCATCCGGTGACAAAGACATGCCCAATTTTTTAAAACGCATGTCAAAATATATGGTTAGCGGAGTCATGTGATTGGTCGTCCCCCCCCAGCGGCAGACATGGAGCAATTTGAATAATGTCTTGCTGAAGAAGTCCGGAGATATAAACATTTATACAGTCCTTTAACTGAAGGAGCACAAAGATGCACAGGAGATTTTTAATTCGTGGAAGCAAATTCCGGGAAAAGTGAGTTTGGAGGTGGCCCACCCCTGTTGCCCTGCTAAGGAATTGCTTTGCAATGGAGAAGTCTGAAAAGAAAACGTCTCTGTCGATACAAATGTGTGCCTGTGCAAGCTTGCTGATATAAACTAAGCTTAAACCTCGCTTTAAACCTCTCTACAACGTTCTCCCTGACCTCTGCTGTGTTCCTTGGTCTTCATGATGCTTTCTCTTCTGTAATGTTCTCTAACAAACCTCTGAGGCCTAACAGAATGGCTGCTTTTATACCGAGATCAAATTAGACACAGGGGGACTCAGTTTAATCTTCTGATGGCAAGAGGTTGCACAACATTTTATTTAGGGGTATCAGAGCGAGTGGGGTGACTAAATCTGCGCAGAACACTTCTATTCTTCTAATTTACAATCATGCTCCACTTTGTGTTGTGACTATCACATAAAATCCACACAAAACACAATAAAGTTTATAGTGGCAACACGACAACAAGATGGGGTATAAATACTTTTTCCAAGGCACTCTACACGTTTCTTCCGTGCCTCACATTTTCCTCCAGGAACAAGATGTCCGTTTCTACTCTGCCCCATCCACAGGAAGGTTCGAGATGCCACCGGCGTGGACATCAACATGCGTGTCGGCGTCCATTCTGGAAACGTCCTCTGCGGCGTGATTGGCCTCCGCAAGTGGCAGTACGACGTGTGGTCACATGACGTCACACTGGCCAATCACATGGAGGCGGGCGGCGTGCCGGGGTGAGAGTCTTCAAAGGGTGCTGCAATTTCACACAAAGTGTTTATTTGTAATTATCTTGCATGCATCACACCTCCCCCATTACGGTGGCCTTGCAGGACAAACGTACTTTCAGTGGGACTTGGAACATGAGACAAGTCTGTTATAATTATACCTATTATAGCATTTTAGTAAATTATAGCTACCTCAGTTGACTAAGCAGCTCTGCATTAGTTATGTCGCTATTAGGTCTGCCTGCCTGGCACTGTAACAAGCTTGTGAAAATTGGCCAGTGGGTAGGTATATGCTTCTCTGAAAATAAGCCATCTAGTACCACAGTGTTGTCTCACTAGGCTGCTAATGGTTTGTCTCCTGCTACGCCTGCTAAGAGGTATTTGGAGAAAAAAAAAACCCCACATCAGCTGAAAAAGTAAAAACAAAATGCATTCCCATCTCCTCCTAACTGTGTATGCAAGGGGCAACAAACAGTGATGAAAAGGGAGAAATGCAGGAAGGAGTGGTTAGAATGCTGGCGAGCAAATAATGTGTTTTCATAGAGCTTGTCAACAGCGCAACGACGCAAGAACTTCCCCTCTCATTATGTGTGCACTAATTCATCTCCAGGAGGGTTCACATCTCCTCGGTGACGCTGGAGCATTTGAAAGGCTCATACAAGGTGGAGCCCGGAGATGGACAGAGCAGAGATTCCTACCTGAAAGAACATAATGTGGTCACCTTCTTGGTCATCAATCCCAAGGTGAGACACCACCACATGCATCTATGTAATAACCTGTTTAACTTCTGTTGTAGATTGGGGCAGTTCAGCAGAAATTCAGCTACCAGTATTGTAAATTTAGGCTATAATATTGAACATAAATAACCGTAAGTCTAATTATCTACGATGCTCTGGAAGAAGTAAAAGTTTTTTTTTGTCACATTTAAAGGTTTCAGATCATCACACTAATTTTGATATGTAAAAAGGGGTTTTTAAAACCATGGTTGTATTTTTTTAAAGGGACAAACTTAATAGCTTCATTGCAGGGGAAACAAATCTTGATGTTACACATTATCATGCTATAGTTTGCTAAATTAACAATAAAAACAACTAAGATGTGTTTTTTTGCTGCTAACTGTGGTAACAAAAGCCTGTCGAATGGATTTCAACATTCTTCACAAGTAAGACACACTAAAAAGTGTTTCCTGCATGTGTACTCAGCATCCGCTGACTCAATATGCTGACGGGGTTTCTTATAGGACCACCGTTTTCCATCAACTCTGATTAGTTTTCCTTCCTCTGCGAAGAAAAACAGCACCACAGCATGATCCTGCCACCACCATGTTTTTTGACATGTGGATGGTGTGTTCAGGGTGATGTGATGTGTTGTTTCTTTTTTGGCTAACAAATGGAACTGTGTTTTGTGAGATACTCAAAGCGTGGGATAGTATTTTAACATAAACCTCCCCGACCCGTTTGGGGTGTTCTTTAGTCTTGATGCTGTTTATTCACTAATTTTCTCTGACAAACCACTGAACCCTTGACAGGACAGCTAGATTTATATTTTGACTGAATAACAAATAAACTGACTTAATGCAGTAATTGGGGGACTTCTGAAAGCAACTGGTTGCACAAACTTTGGGGTGGGCAAAAGAAACAGAGACAAAAGAAACATTTATCATATACAATAGAAAACTAACTAAAACTTTAAACTGATTGGAATGTTTGTATGATTGTATTGAAATGACTTTTCTTGTAAAGTGCCTTGAGATCACACCTGTTGTGAATCAGCGCTATATAAATAAACTGAATTGAATTGCAATAATAATTTGTAGGATTTAGGGATGTAAGAAAATATCTAGACACTGATATATCGCGATACTTCATTCCCGATATTGCACTGATATTCCCAAAACAAATAGATTTTTTCTATTCTTTTAGGATTTGAATGGAACCATTATTGATGACAGTCGTTTTGGTAGTATTACTGGTAGTTGGTGGCTGTTTTCACCTTCTTTGTTCCAGTGGATCAACTAGATCTAGTAATAAAACTGGATGTATTAAAGTATGAAACAGGTTGGAGCGTTTAGAATGCTGTGACAGATTTTCTACAGTTAAATTCAGTTTTAAAAATCTAAATATATAGTCTTACTCAGAGTATTGCAATATATCCTATCGTCTCCCTTGTATTGCGATACAAATTGTACTGCCAGATTTTTACCAATACACATCCCTAGTAGGATTTATTGTGATAATGATAATGATAAAAGTGATGTTATCATCGTAACTCAATATTTCTCCATCCATGATGCACACCACATGTTTGAGATTTTAATAAAGGAAAAAGTGAAAACCTTGCACCCTCCACTTCACAATTATGAACTACTTTTCTCCTGGTCTATCACAAGGGACTGCAACCTTGTGGCTTTGACCCCCTCACTGTGATCCTTAAAATAACAAACGGGAGAAGTTCGTAATCATAAAGGTAAAAGTAGAAGGTCTTGTTTTCATGCAGACTCTGAAAAGAATGTCTAAAACAGAATGACATCAATGGATACATAGCTTATTAAACTCATCACGTGTTACTTAATTGCAAAGTGCTTTCTTTTTTAAGCAGGCTACATATTTTGCTCCCTGGTTACAGAAAAACCCAATAAATTAGAATTGTGTGGCTGTAATGTGGGAAAATGTGGAAACCTTCCAAAGGGCCAGGAATACTTTTGGAACACACTGTAGTCTAATATGTCCATGTTGGTTCTGGGTAATCATGATGAGGCATAACAGCCAAAAACAAGAGCGCTCTGTACATTTGGACATCCTTGTCAAGGTTACACCCACAAAAAAAAAAGAAAACCCAGACAAATCCAGCTCCACCTCATTCTGCTCCCGGACACACCACGGCCGCTAATAAACACCGACAATGTCAAGTAGTGGAAAAATAATGGAGTGTAGCAGTGACTAAATGTTATCAAATGTTGGCAGGTGTTTGGTCAGTCTCTCGGCTCAGAGAGGATTATGTTTACGAGAGCTCTCTCCGCTGGAGGCATTGTGAGAGGATTGTGACATTGTACAGCTCCTCCTGACAAAACAGGACATTAAGGTCTGATTGGGGATATTTAAAGGACTTGACTCTTCTGTGAACTGTCTGCTGAGAACATTGTTTTTTGTTGGGGTTTTTTTTTAGAATAATTCTCCTAACATCCAGAGCGTGTTCAGATTATTCAGCTTGGCAACAGAAAAATCGAGCTTTAACCAGAACATAAATTGGCCAAAATGCCCACTCTCCCTCTCTAAATAATGAGCAGTAAGACCTTTCTTTTTTACCTCCTTCAGGCGGCCGCTGTTCATCCCCTATTTAATTCCAATGCATTCAGTTCATTTATATGGCTTACCCTAATCTCTTAACTGTTCCTTCTTTCACAGCAAGATGTTGTCACTGCAGAATATGACAAAGATTGTAATTAGTAGATTGCGCAGATGTGCGCCGAGCATTTTTTTCCCCAATATTCTATTAAGTATCGGTCCAAGGCTGCAGGTGCTCTCTGACATTTTCAATGAGCCCAGTCCAAACATGGTGCCTGTACCACAGAAGGTGTCATCTCTGCTGTCAGTGTCATTAAGCATCACTGCTGGAGCTGTAAATAGCCTCAGCCATTGCAGAATTTGTGTGGTTTGCCTCCTGAAGGCGTGTAGGTCCTGTTTTTAATGGGGTTTTTTGGGGGGGGGTCTGGCGCAATCAAGCTCGCAGTCTCCACGAGCAATTAAAACGAATCACCCGAAGGTACGGCTCTTAACGTGCCCCCAGCTCCTCCACTGACTCAACTCAAGTGGAGCTCTCTTTGTTAGGAGAAAAACACTCATGCCAAAATGAATGCAGGCCTGCGTCATTCCTCGCTAAAAGTGTTTCAAGTGGCTCAAAACACCGACAGGCAGGTCGAAGGTGTTGAAAGCTGTAAGAGTTCTACAGTCCCCCCCCCCCAGGCTAACTGTCCACCTCACTTTTACACCCGCTGAATCCGTGCATTTTCACCTGCTGCTTTTCTCTTTTCTTGTCGGACATCTCAGACAGAGAGGCACAGCCCGCTGTTAGGCGTACGCTCCCGACCGTCTCTGGACGGGGGGAAGATGAGGGCGTCCGTCAGGATGACCCGATACCTGGAGTCCTGGGGAGCAGCCAAACCCTTCGCCAACCTCCACCACCGAGACAGCATGACTGCAGACAATGGCAAGATCAACACTACAGTGAGTGATCTGCGTCTGTCTCGCTCCGTTTGTCCTCACCTCACCCGTACACAGAAGCCGACGGAGCCGCACTCACAGTGAATATATATTTCATGTTCCAGGACGTTCCTATGGGGCAGTACTACTTCCAGAGAAGAGAGAGGTGAGACGGATTTCTTTCCTGTTCATGGCGCCGTGGCCTACAGCAGCTTTCAGAAGTGTTCACACCACTCGGATGTACACGAAACGAAAAAAAGGATTTTATTGGGATTACATTTGATAAACCAACCCAAAGTAGTGCAGAGTTATGAGGTGAAAGAAAAGTGATGCATAGTAAAAAAGAATATATCATGTGAAAGTGTGCTGTGTATTTGTATTCAGCTCCCTTTACTCTTAATACTCTTAGAAAACTCCAGTGCGGCCAATAACCTTTGGAAGTCCCAATAAAAAGAGTTTTTGTGTGTGATTTCATCTGGGTAGAAATGTAGCTGTAGTGAGAAGGTGCTTCGTTTCCACTGAGCAGTAGCCTACGCCACAAGTCATTGGACTATTTTATGGTCCGGCGTATTCAAGAGAGCGTTTCCACCCAGTTGGTCTCTCACTGGGCAGGCGGGGTTAAGCCCACTAGTATGTCTCGTACTTGAGCAAGTAATGACTTTTTCTTTTCCCCCAACCAGTGGACTGTATTGTGTGACGCAAGTAGCTCTGCCCTAACTGTATTGTACCATTGTCCTATGGACTTACAACTGAAGGGGGCCCAGGAATGGTGCGGTGCGGGTCGGTTGTATGGACCGCTTTTACAACAGAAACAGACAGAATAACACACTGAACCACCCGGGCAGTAGCACTCAGTGGAAATGAGGCATTAGAGAACAGTAGTGAACAAATAGGGATATGACACGACTGCTTTCCTGGGTAAGAGGATCATCAAACAGAAAAGCAGTCAGAAGGCCCATGGTGACTGTGGAGGAGCTGCAGAGATCCACAGCACGGGTTGGAGAATCTGTTGGCAGGACAAACTATTAGATGTGCACTCTAGAAAACTGCCCTTCATAAGCAATAAGCAATAAGAAAGCTAATATTGAAATAAAGCCTGTTTACAGTTTGCCACAAGCCAAGTAGGCACAGTTGTCAGACTAGACCAAACTTACATTTTCTGGGCTACACTCAAAATGCCTGACCACACCAACTCCACTGTGAAACACGGTGATGGCAGCCTCATGCTGTGGGACGTCTTTATTCAGCAATGACTGGAATCGGGTCAAGGTTGATGGTAAAACAGATGGAGCCAAATACAGGGTAATCCTGAACGGAAACCAATCAAAGACTTGAAATACTCTTCAGTTTGTTATTTTTAATTTTCCCAGTTGGTCCATCACATGAATCCCAATGAAATACATGGAAGCTTGTTGGAATTTCTTATCTTTTTCTGATTTTAACCATGTTCTTCTTTTCCTTTAACTGAAGATCTAAATCTCAGAGGAAGAGGTTTGAGGAAGAACTCAACGAGCGAATGATTCGCACCATTGATGGCATCAACTCACAGAAGTAAGCTCTATGTCTGCTGCAAAGCCCTCCTCCTCTGTGTCACATGAAGGAAGCTAAAAGGCAGCATCTATCTGAACAGAAAGGAACATTTCATGTTATAAAGTCCAAGTTTATTTTAGTCTCTTTTAATGTGTGTTTAGACAGAAATGAAAACTAATTCATCTGTAAACGGCAAATAAAATAAAAGCAAAAGAAATCTTAAGACATATTGAAACATAGAAATGCAACTTTTTTGGAGAATGTTGACTATTGAGCGTTGATTATGTTTCTGGAAGTTAATGGATGTTACTTTACACATTATGCTGAACTTGCCCAACCTCAACAATCTGCTTAAAGGGGATAAAACCCCTCAGAATGGTGCAATAATAAGATACGTTATTTATGCACACCAATCTTTCAAATCCTCTAAACATCAACTAATAGCACGTAAAACAACCTAAACTCCCATCTTTACATGAATATAGTTACCAAACTCATTTATGGAGGTTCCTCCGGAGATCATATCCAGGTGAAAGCCTCCCCACCTCCACCATCTTCGCTGGTAAATAAGGCATCATGGAGGAATGACTTGTCCTCTGCTCTGTCTGCTTCGCTTGTGTTTCCAGACAGTGGCTGAAGTCTGAGGACATCCAGAGGATCTCATTGTTCTTTCACAACAAAGCTTTGGAGAAAGAGGTAGGCGAAAGCATACACCACTGCAGACAGCTTTATCCACTGGGGAAACAAATCAATGGAATAATGTGGGAATAAAAAGACAGTTTGTCACAGAGACTCTGTAGGCTTGTCATACTCTCTGATCAACTTCATCTTCCCACCTTGAAACTTTATCCTGAAGTTATTGTGTTCTTGTAAACATTTCAGGTTGTTGCTGCTTCTCTTTTATTGAATTGTAGACACAGTTTCCAAAGTGCCTTCCTAAAGTATTAACAACCCTAGAACTTTTTCACACTGTACCATGTTACATCCACCAACTTCAATGTTATGGAGGGATTTTATCTGTCAGACCAACATAAACCAGCTTACAATTGTAAAGTGGAAGGAAACAAACAAGGGGTTTTCAACTGTTTTCTAGAAATCGTGAAAGTAGAGCATACATTTTTAATTTGGTCACCTCGAGTCAATAGGTTTTTTGTGGTGGGAGACAGAAGAACTCAAAGAAAAACCCATCACTGTTGGACACTGTCTCAAAACCCCCATGCATGAATCTGTTGCTGAAATGGAGAGTTCCTTCAGTGACGGACTGCTGCATCATATGTGCACAAAAGAGCCTTATGGCACATCCTTCCTCCTAGCCTCTGTAAGACTTTATAACCAACACTACTCCAAACAAAATCTACATTTTTCATTTCAAATTACATCCCTGCTGTTAAATTGACAGTGTGTAGTTTTTACCATTAATCACTGGAAATATCCATCGAAATTGAAAAATATTGGCGACGTTGCAACATATAACCATAAAAAGTGGGTATAAAATACATGGGCGCGGGTCCAAGTCTCTGGGGGACGCCATATTGGACGCCATCTTTCCTTCTACCTGAGCTTATGTGGACAAAAGGCATTTACTGATTACATTGACCTTTGCTCGTTTCCAGTGATGAAAGAGTGTGTGATGTGCTTGTCATTTTGCTGCATATATGATTTTGTTGGAGGTTGAACGCTCTGGCGATGTAGTAGACTCGTTCGAAAATTGCTCCACGACACTCCCAAAGATTTTTGACCTTTATGGCCATTCGTTGGTAAGGTCGTCACTCGAACATAAAAATACTGCTTGCTTGCAATGATTTAGGTATGTACTGCCCCCTATCGGTTTTATATTTAGAGACATATTATATATTGTTATTATTATATTATATTTAGGGACATTTTGCCCCAAATTTAAATCCCTCTGCAGCCTCTTACAGGTTTTTCTTCCTGGATTGTCCTATATTTAGCTCCACCTACTCTGATAAAAGGTTCCCTACTGCATAATACTACCACCCCCGTGTTTCAATATGGGAAAAATGTGTTGTATGTATATGCAGTCCACATTGTGTTTTGCGAGTTGAAAAAGAAACTCGGTTTTGGTCTCACCTGACCAGAGCCTTCTCTTACAAATGTTTGCTGTATCCACTATGGCTTGTGAATAATTGCTTTCTTCTTGCTACTCTTTCATTAGTGTACTACTCATGATATGAACAGATTCACTGCAACTCCTTCAGAGTTACCATGGAGGGATTGAACAGTGCTGTGTGCGATGTTCAGAGCTTGGGATACTGTTTGATCATCTAACTCTGCTTTAAATGTCTCCTCAACCCATCTACCATGTTCCGTGGTCTTCATGATGCAGCTTGGTCTGTAATGTTCTCTAGCAAGTCTCTGAGGCCTTCACAGACCAGCTGGATTTAAACTGAGATTTATTTATGTACAGCAGGACTCTGGTTACTGAATAGGTGACTTTTGTTCTGGATTTTATTTATGGGTAGTATCAAAAGGGGGCCGAGAACACATCTTTTAGATGTTTAGATGTAAAATCCAATTTTAAAAACCCTGCGTTGTTTTCCTTCCGCCTTTTTCACAGTTATGCCCCGATTTGTTGGTCTGCATAAAATCCCAACAAAACAATTCAGTTTGTGGTTGTAATGTTGAAGTCAATGTCTCTTCTTCTGGTTATGTTTACTTTTGATTTGTGCGTTACTAGTCAGCATTCTGCCATACCCCTGAACCATCTTTCCTGTATGTATCTCGTCTCAACAGTACAGATCCACCACATTACCTGCCTTCAAGTACTACGTCACCTGCGCCTGCCTCATATTCTGCTGCATATTCGTCGTGCAGATCCTCGTCCTGCCCAAGTAAGTCTTCAGCCCTTTTCACTCGACTTGCACAGCACACTCCACCAGCAGCATCAGCCACCTCCAGCTGCGGTGGCATGCTGAAGCGCAAAAGCCATTTGACAGCAGCTGTCTCATCAACGGGGACCTGGCTGAAATGAAAGAGGCAGGGGGGAGCTAGAGGCAGAATGTTTAAAAAGCTGATCGAGATGAAAGGGCACCGATGTCTGCCAGTGATTATAGATCAGGTGAATGAAAGCGTGGCGTCGCTTTAACGGCAACGAGAGAAATTGGTGGTCATGCTAATTTACAGCTTCTCCGAGCCGAAGGTGTAATTCTGCTTCTGAGAGGCCTTTGATTTTCTAATTTTTGTCTCTTTCCCATGCTGCTCGCTGCTACATTGCTCTGCACTTTGAGACATTACCTCACCTGTTTTACAGCAGGCATATTTAATTTCGCCAAGCAGTATTTTATGCTTAAGAAAAAATTTTCTAGCTATGTTTCTAATGATACAGTAAAATCTTCCATCATGTCCCTCCCATTATTATGAATGGATTGGAGCTCTGAAACAGAACAGCAGAAACTTCATCACTCCTATGTGGCCCTGGATGGCTCTGCTAAGTGTGTTTGTGTTGCAGAACCGCTGTGCTGGGGATCTCTTTTGGCCTGACGTTCCTGCTGCTGGCTTTGATCCTCCTCCTTTGCTTCGCTGGTCACATTCTGGTGGGTCTTTCTCTGATTACACACACACACATGAACGCCCATGCACAAGTTTGTATTTCTCCTCATATTAGGACCTCGTATTGATGTCCATTCATTGAGGAACTGCATTTATGCCTAACCATAGCAATTACCCTACCCTTAACCTTTAAAAAAAACTTCATTCACACCAAGCCTCTTAACCTAAACTCTAACCCTTAAAAAGGGGATCCGGCGCATTAAGGCTTTGGTCCCCACAAGGCCCATCGGTCTGCAGAAGCAGAGTGAATATACCAGAAAAGATCCTAAATGGGGAGCATAAAGCAGTACACACACACATACGCGCGCGCCCACACATACACCCACTTACCGTAGACAAACAACATAAAGAATAGTCACCCTTTTTCACAATATATAGTTTTCGGGATTTTTTATGAAAAAGGAAGAAAAGAAGCTCTAATTGGAGAATTTAGTTTAGCTTTTAAAGCAATTAAAAACTTTTGCAAGGTACTACAACTTTTTCACACTTGGAGAGGTTGGGTTTTTTTTTCAGGTGGGGAATGGATGAGAAACCATGGTATATATGCATCTCATGGCGAGACTGTCAGGTTTGAATTCCATTTGATATTTTCAAACATCTGGAACTTTGTTGTTCTAAACCCTGCCGTGTCGAGGAACGTTAGCCAATCATACAGCACCACATAATGATCAGTCCTCAAACACTTCAAAGTTTGTGGTTGTAATGTAAGAAAATGGCAACACCTTAAAGGAGTATGTAAACTTTTTTCAGGGAACTGTAGATGCCAGGATGGTTACCTACTGTTCGGATATATTTCGCATGCCACTGTTTGTCTCATCTGTTTACGGTTTCTTCCCTCTCATTCTGCAAACGTGAATTCAGGATATCTTTAGCGCTCCCATCTGAACACATTTAAAGATTTACAGAGCACGTGAGAAATCCGCCCAGTGGATGTAGCATATAACGGAATCTGCCCCCTCCCCCTCGCCCCGAAGAGCACTGTCACATGAATAAAATGATTTCATGCATTCTCTGCCAATCTCCATATCTGGTCTTTTGGAACTGTGGAAATCACTGCACACGTCGACTCATGAGCTTCAAGTCAAACGTCGTCTCTGGACGCGTTGCGGTTTTGTACTATCATGAGATGAGACCTCGGGCTTTCATGAATTATTTGGCCGCCACTGTAAGTTGCTCTGTCATTTTTAGAAACTACTGTGAGAGACGAGAAAAGACTGCCGGAGGACTTGAGCCTAATTTTTGAGAGACCTGTCTCTCATGAGTTCATACATTTCTAGATTTTCTTAGTGTTTAGAAAAACCTTTTACAACCTTTTTATCCTTAGTTTCACTTAGCTTAGTTTTGAATCAGAGAGAGGGAGGAACTTACTGAAGTTGCAAAAGGATATTAATAATCGATGACATTTACATTAACATTTGATTTTACTTTAGACAGAATGAGCTCCTAATGCAGTATTTCAAGTTTTGTTTTTAACCAACACTTCAGCCCTTTAACACATTGCAAAACATTTTCCACTTTTTATTTCTTGCTTTTATTTTTCAAAAACTTAAATGAAAATGGTCCTGCACTAAAGAAAATCTGAGGTTTTATTTTTTGCTCTATTCTTCCAGGATGAGAGTTGCTTTTCTCATTCCAAACTCTTCACCCATCCTCTAAACGCAGACATGTCAGGACTGCAAACAGTCAGTCCAGTATCTGAGACCTCTTTATCTCCAGCCATTATTTTGCACAGAATGGGTTTACATTGCCTTATTGAAAAATCCATGGACATTTACAGGAAAAACAAGCGCCCAGGAAAGCTGCTGCATCTCTTTTTGATCAAATTTTAGGTTACATTTGCATTTCATTTGTAGTTTCTAAGAAAAATGACCAGCTCATTTGGTTCCCTTAGCTACTCACGAATAACAGTTCCTTCAAAGGAACCCCCAATCACTATATTTTTTCCATGATACCATTCCAAGGATTAAGGATTTGCAAACACCAGGTCTTGATCCTTTTTCGCAACTGGACTTATTGCACAGGTAGCATCCTTTTCATGGTAACACGCTCCTCAGAGCGACCCATTCTTTCACATCATTTGTAGTAGCAGAACGCATGCCTCGATTTTATACACCTTTGGCCATGAAAGGGATTAGATCTCCTGGATGCAATGATTTGGGGAGATGCCAATAGTTTTGGCAATGTAGTGCAGAATGTGTTGTGTATTTCAAGGGAATTCGGCTTTAGTTTTCTTTGGTCCCTATGTGGTTTGAGTAGCTGTATTTATTTTGTCATTTGTTTAGCTTCCCCCACACCCGTCTCCCATCTTTGTCCTCACTCTGTAATCCCCCTCATCAGTGCTTATCCGAAGTATAGGTTGCTTTTTTTCAGTCTTTTTTCAGTGCTGCCTGGTTTTAGCTTTGTTCCAGATCTTTGCTTAGGTATTAAATTTTCTGAAACCTATAATCTGCCACATGCCTACCAACGCAGAGTCATTTTTAATAAAATGAAAGAGATTGTTAAGATAAAGCTTAAAATGTCTTTGGTCCATGTTTTCAGGAAAGATTTACTAAGCATCTTTTTTATATCTTGTGTTTTCCACATTTTTCTGATTGAAATAGTCACTGTGGTGAAATGTTTAACAAACATTTGTTTAAGATTTGCGTTTAGTGAAATCAGAAATGATCCATGCCAATGGACCATTTCCCTTCAACTGTTTCTCATCCAGCTTGGGTAGAGGGATGGTGGTATTTCCATGCTGACACGGGTATCTGTCTTCGGGGTCTTACGGCTGATCAATAAAAGATTTCTCATTCAAGAAGCCCATTTCCATCTTCCTCCTCAGGAGAGTAGTATCACCCAGTAAGTGGGTCAGTTTTAATTGCTGAGAGGATAACCAATAACCTTGGCTCTATCCTGATCCAGGAGTCGGATTTGTACGCTGTTTAATTAGAAACAGAAGGCGGGAACAAAAGATCAGGTTTGATGAGTTTGTAAATCAATTTAACAGTCTGTGTATCCCCAGTGAAAGACCCCATGGTCACTGCTGAAAGAGCAGCTAATTGGCTAACGAGTAGGCATGTCTTAAACAGTGGGCCCATGTTTTATCTCCGTGCAACTGGTTGGCTTCATGGACGTCATTATTAACGAGCCACGTTATTGCTAAAGAGCATTCGCTGTTCATCTGTGGAAGAGTTCATTACACGCTCACTGTGATCAAAGCCGTTTTCTCGGAAAATCTCCTCTCGGACCAAATTAGCCGCGCTGTTGCTAAGAGGAGGCACCGTTCTCAACTGCAGGAAAGGCAAGCTTTCAAAACGGGCAGAAGGAAAAAGGGATCGATGTTTCGTGAGGATTAAAAATAAATGTCCGACTTCAAAGAATATCCTCAGCTATAATAATGTCCCCCCCCCCCTTTCTTGTTTAAAAGCTCCCTGTAACAGGAAACCCATTTAAGAGTGTGAGAACCATTAGAGCCCATGCAGTGTGAACATGCTGTGGTGAAGAGTAATAATAGGTAAAAGTCACACTTCTGGAATCAAGAAAATAATTTCAAAGCAGCACAATATCCAGAAGAAAACAAAGGAAGCTCCGTCTAAACTTCCTCACGAGGAAATTAAAAAGTTGAAGCTTTTTAACATACTTCAATCCAGTGTTTACAGTGTTGGACACAGCCCTGGTAACAATCTATAAAAAGCCTTCAAATAAATGACTTTTATAACATTGGCATAATCTCACACTGAAGGTTGAGTTTGAGTCTGATGAGCCATGTCTGGGTTCTTATTATTCTGTCTGAACACCCAAACATGACAATTATTAGTTTACTGCAAGAGTACATCAGATTTTCATTGAAAATGTTCATATATTTCAAAAAGTATTATGCTGTAATGCATTCCAACACGGTTCCTATAGACCTTGGAAGCAAAACAAGGCCCCTTTTTACCTTCTCATTGTCTACTTTACATTAGAATTATTATAAATTGTTATGAACATCAACAATTATTTCTCCACTTGAATTTTTTCGAATTTTTTCAGAATAATTCAATTTAGGATTGGACTTTCTAAAGTTTTCGGAGTAAATTTATGCTACCAAAATAAATTATGAATCTATTTTTAGGCTTTCTACTCATCCTCACCAGGCATGCAAACTAATCTGTGTACATCTATAGGACGCTATAAGTTGTTTGATTTATATTTTCAGTTTTTGGAGTTGAATTTTGTTCTATATTATTTTAAACAAAGATGCTCCAAGTTTGTCCATTGCTAATCCCTTTTTCCCTGCATCTTTGAGTCACTCCTTAATTTTATTTTTTTCTTGAATCCACAGCAGGGAGGGAAGGGATCCTTCTGCTCTCTTCCATGGCTCCCGGCTTCCTCTCGCATCATCGTCACCAACAACCCCTGGCTGCGATTGGTCCTCACCATGACGACCACGGCTGTCATACTGGTGATGGCTGTGTTCAATATGGTGAGGCGCTGGTTTGAAATGTTGCGAATGTAGTTTTTTCTTCTGTGACTTGTGGGTGTGTGGATGATCACCAAGGAGCTGCAGATACACGCTGAAATGTGTTGGGTTATGCGATATTTATAGCTGCAAAAGGCAATAAACTGTGGGTTCGGGTTTTTTTTTATGAAATCAAATGCTGCAGTGTTACTAGTAAAAATAATGAGACTGAATAACTAATGCAGAGTTGGAGGCAAATCAAATAATTCCTATTCAGTAATAACACAACTCCTCTGTTTGCCCATTGCACAGCTGTTCTAACAGTGAGGCAGTCATATGGTTTAAATATTTATTTTTTTGAGAACTTTATTGACATTTCTTCCAGTCCAGTTAAAGTCAGAAGTTTACATTCAAACATCATTTAAGTATGAACGTAAACTGTTCTTTGGACACAATTAGGGTTTCCAATCAGGACAATGGTACCAAACACACACATCAAAACTTGTTTTGAAATTAACAAGTGAAACTAATATTAAAGCCCTGATATCAAACCAATTTAAACAATTATGTGCGCCAACAATTGAACTTTGAACTTTTCACTTCCAAAACCTCTTTGCTATTCTGGTTACTTAGCTGATCAAGTAATTTTATTGTTTAGACAAACCGCTAAAATATAGCATCACTTTCAAATCATTATGCTGATCTCTCATAAATATGTTTTCTCTAACAATTTTAGCTGTTCTTGTAACATTGTTTTTATAAAAAATCCCACCTCAGCCGTACTGGATTATCTTATAAAATACAAAACAAACCGTAAAGGTCAATCAATTCATTTCCTTTTAGTTAAATTTAAAAAAATATCATATTTATCTGTGTAAATATTTATGATTTAACGCAATGGAGAGTTACATTTTCCACATAAAGCCCTTAATAAAGAAAACAATCATTTTTATATTTGTTCAAGTTGTCAAAATGTATTTGATGATCTAAAACATCGAAGTGCGATTTAAATTTTTATTTTATTTTTTATATTTAAAAAAATTTTTTTTACATTCTGTCTCTCACAGTTGAAGTGTACCTATGATAAAAAATTACAGACCTCTGTCATCTTTTTAAGTGAGACAACAATTGGTGGCTGCCAAATACGTTTCTGCCCAACTGTAGGTCACATCCGATTTTCCCATCACTGTGAGGATTACAAAAATGACAACACAATAAATGTTAACTTTTGAACCCACTGATGTGTTTTTCCCCTATCATTTCACCCTGAATATGTTTTGAATAATTCATTAAGTTGCTAAAACGAATCTGACAGTCATGTCTATGACTGGAACAGCATTCCACGCAGAAGAATCTCAGTTTTAGATATATTGAAAGGGAGCAGCAAACATGCAGATAACTCTTTTCCTGTCACCAAATGGGCATGATTCCAGGAGACTCGGTTGGCAGCATCAAGTGTAAATCAGAACTCCTGGTACGGCAGCAAAACCATAGTGGAATAAAAGATGAATATTTCTCAGTGACAATCAGGCCTTTGGAAAGGAATTGAAAAAGGAAATGTGAATGTGACTGCCAGAGCACCTGCAGGAGAAGCTGATGTAGCCAAGAACAATGGCAGCAGCCCCGAAGAAAGCTAAACAATCGCACGTTTCAAACCTCCACACAACATTTAAAGAGACTGAGGAAAGTTTCAGGGCTAAACTTGAACAGACTGAACCAATGAATCAGCACTCTGCGATCGCTGAAGCCAAGTGGAGGGGTTAGGCTGTGTGTTCTGGTGCTTCACTGCTGCAGGAAGCGCTGAACTTGACCTCATGGTTGACATCAAGTCTCTTAGCTCATTCAGAAGAACAATGAGAAGCTCTCAGACCAACTGGAGCATATTAATAACCGGAGTGACTCAGTCACTCTATGGACTCGTTCTACAGTTGATTTTCAGTGATTATGGCAGGGTTGATCCCCTCTAGTAGGATTATTCTAAAGTGATTAATCTCACTTTTGGTACGCTGCTGTAATCAGCTCATAATCAAAATAATCTGTTAAGTGAACAGCCGACTGGCACAAGGTAAATATGCAGCTGAAACCACAGAAATCAAAAAGTCATTTCTTATTAATTCTCTTTATCTGAAAGCGGCAAACTTTTACAATAGCTGCAGATTGCACTGATTTTTTTTGACAAGTGCTTTTTCAAAGTGGCTGATGAACAGTTTAATGAAAAACGTTCAAATGGGAACACTGGGCTTTTTGAATGCAGAGTGTTCTGCAGATCTTACCTGAAGCATTTCTGAGTTGTTGCCACACTCCGATCTGCATATCTTGACTCATTGTTACCGCCGGGTAATTCACAATGTACCATAAATCGGCATGTGTTTTACTTCTGATCCCTTCTGATTTGTTTGTCAGTTCTTTGTGGAGGATCCAGGAGGATCTGCCGAGGACATCCAAGCAAATGCTCTCCCTATGAATGTGTCCAACACCAGCCAGCCCAACCACTTGGAGGAAAGAAATAAGTTTTACCTGCCGGTAGGTGGGATTGAGATGGGTTGATAGATTTACGCCTTGTTGTGAAAACCATACCTCCTGAACTAAAACCACTTCTATTCATTTTGTTTGGGTTTTATGTGACAGAAAAACACAAAATAGAGCTTAATTGTGAAGTAGAAGTAAAATAAGAAATTATTTTCTAACTCTTGAAAAACAAAAATCTTTTTGTATTCAGCACATCCCAGTCAAGTTTACAGCAAGCCGTAAGTCTTCAGGTATTTTTTTAACCTTCTTTGCACATCTATGGACTTAAAGTGTTACCTATTTCTTATTGGATGTAGTATATGAACTTGTATGAATTTTTGGACTTAAACTGGACCATTTTAATACATTCCGCAACCATCCATTGTGATTCTGGCTGATGCTTAGGGTTGTTTTCCTGCTGGAAGAAAAGCACCCCCACAGCATGATGCAGCCACCGCTCGTTAGTTTTTTGCTACAGATATCATTATGCATGTAGACTTGAAAGTTCAGTTTTGGTCTCATTTGATCAGAGCATCTTCTGCAACATGACTTTCTTTCAAGCGTGACTTTTTTAGAATTGTGGAGTACCCAAACAAAATAGTTCCCCTGCCAACAAACTGCTCCTGCTGAGCTATGGATGCCAAAGTTAACATCTTTATTGGTATAAAACGTTGACAGTCATGCATTATTTTTCTTCCACTTCACACTTATGTACGACCTTTTTAGTGTATCACATAATATCCCAATAAAATACATTGGGACTTGTGGTTGTAATGTGACAAAGATGTGAAAAATAATACAAATTAAAATTTTGATTTAAAAAAGGATGACGTTTTTTGTTAGTGTGAGCCTAAAGTGACAAACAGATACAGATTATAACTGTGAAAATAAGGGATTCTTGTTTTTAATTATGGAAGTTAATATTTTTCATAATTATCCACATATACCCGCCCATTTAAGGGTTAATACTTTTCCAGGACTCTGTATGAACATAAAACAGAGCCTGTCATGATCGATTTGTCTTATTTTACATAAATGCATTTGTTAAACTATTCCTGAAAAGGACATTTTCTACCACCCAATCAACTTTAATGGGGCTTTAAGATGATGGTTTCTGCTGTACTCTACATCTCCAGTACTTTATCTACTGCTGTATTCTGGGCCTGGTGTCGTGCTCTGTGTTCCTGAGGATCAACTACGAGCTAAAGATGGTGGTGATGCTGATCGCCGTGGTGATCTACAACATCATCATTCTGCAGACTCACGCCTCCCTGCTGGATGGATTCAACAAAGAACTGTACCACACGGACAAGTCGGACAGGTAACAGGGGCTCACTCAGCTCCTTCTCCTACCTTCTATATTAGAGAAATGGGAAATCAGTTAGGAGCAGCAGAGGTCAGTATAATCTGGTTAAAATCCCACATCCACTCCTGACCTTGCGGCCTGAATGCATCAGTTAATCCCAGCCTATTAAAATAAGTGACTCTGCAGCGGGGACTTCAGAAACAACTCCGCAGCAGAGTTGGCGGCGTCCCATTCTGCTGTCAGTCGAGCGGAACTGTTGGAAAGGGTGGGGGTGATGAGTGGCAGAAAGAGATAATGCTGCTTGTGTTGATGGAGGAGGATTCCGTTTTTCAATTTGACTGACAACCGCTGGGGAGAGAAGAAGATAAAGAGAAAAAAAAACGTTGAAATTTTCGCTAGCACTGAGAGAAGCTGTCGGAAAAAAAAACTACATTCCTCAGTTTCTCTATCTCACCTTGTTTTGTTCGCATGAGGAGTGTGCTGCTTCTTCCATTGGCAAATAAAGGGGGGATCATTTTAAAGTGCTAAATGAAAAGAAAATAGACCTAGGTTGCCTAATAAATCTTATTTCTGACACATTATCAACACTTTTGGCTAGCTCTACTTGTGTCACAAAAAAAAGAAAAGTGTGTGGGTAGAGTGCAGTCAGCTAAGGTAAGGCAGCATGGGATCAGTAAATACATCTCAGCACAATATACAGTTTAATTATCTATTTCAGTCCATGTTAACATAATATTTCCAACTCCAACGGTGTTCTATAACTAATCCAAATTAATGCAGTCAGCAAATACCGTTAGATCATGTTGAATTAGTTGGCATTTAAATGAAAATCCAACTTAGAGAGCTTTCCACATTTACTGGCAACTCTGGTAAAAAAATAAAAAAAATAAAAAAAATGTAAATTCATATTTTATAAAAGCACCATAATTTCCCTCTGAATTATTTTGAAAAATCCAACCTGTAATTTAAGTACATTTATTCAGTAGGGGAAAAGGTTTGTACCCACCTTCCTTTGTAACAGTAACTGACACCTCAAACCACTTATAAAATCAATGTGCTTTTTAGGAATTTATGTTCCACTAACTTTAATTTTTCAGACTGCCGGGGGCCTTTAAATTTGTAATCCACGATATCTTGTGTCCCAGGGGGTGTAATTATGATGAGACATAAAGGCCCAATTCAAGTGCCATTCAAGTAAGTCAGACGTACCTTGAACCGGAGTTGCCGATATCGCATACACAGGCAGAGAAATCTATGAGAAAAGTTTAAAGCGACTGTAGTCATAATAAACCAGGCCAGTTGAGAACCAAAGTTTACCTCGCAACCAGAGGCAGATGGGTAGTAAATTAACAACATAAAGGGGGCCAAATTATTCTAAATAAATTATTAGAAAGGAAGGCATTTAAGGGATTTACGATACTTTTACGAATATTTACAAAATGCTCCAGAAGATTGAACCTAAAATAAAAAGAGAAGTATTAAAACAAATAATAAAAAAAGTTAATTTGATTACAATGGCAGATATTAAAGATACAGGGGCTTGCAAAAGTATTCGGCCCCCTTGAACTTTTCCACATTTTGTCACATTACAGCCACAAACATGAATCAATTTTATTGGAATTCCACGTGAAAGACCAATACAAAGTGGTGTACACGTGAGAAGTGGAACGTAAATCATACATGATTCCAAACATTTTTTACAAATAAGTGAAAAGTGGGGTGCGCGTAATTATTCAGCCCCCTTTGGTCTGAGTGCAGTCAGTTGCCCATAGACATTGTCTGATGAGTGCTAATGACTAAATAGAGTGCACCTGTGTGTAATCTAATGTCAGTACAAATACAGCTGCCCTGTGACGGCCTCAGAGGTTGTCTAAGAGAATGTTGGGAGCAACAACACCATGAAGTCCAAAGAACACACCAGACAGGTCAGGGATAAAGTTATTGAGAAATTTAAAGCAGGCTTAGGCTACAAAAAGATTTCCCAAGCCTTGAACATCCCACGGAGCGCTGTTCAAGCGATCATTCAGAAATGGAAGTAGTATGGCACAACTGTAAACCTACCAAGACAAGGCCGTCCACCTAAACTCACAGGCTGAACAAGGAGAGCGCTGATCAGAAATGCAGCCAAGAGGCCCATGGTGACTCTGGACGAGCTGCAGAGATCTACAGCTCAGGTGGGGGAATCTGTCCATAGGACAACTATTAGTGGTGCACTGCACAAAGTTGGCCTTTATGGAAGAGTGGCAAGAAGAAAGCCATTGTTAAAGGAAAACCAAAAGAAGTCCCGTTTGCCACAAGCCATGTGGGGGACACAGCAAACATGTGGAAGAAGGTGCTCTGGTCAGATGAGACCAAAATGGAACTTTTTGGCCAAAATGCAAAACGCTATGTGTGGCGGAAAACTAACACTGCACATCACTCTGAACACATCATCCCCACTGTCAAATATGGTGGTGGCAGCATCATGCTCTGGGGGTGCTTCTCTTCAGCAGGGACAGGGAAGCTGGTCAGAGTTGATGGGAAGATGGATGGAGCCAAATACAGGGCAATCTTGGAAGAAAACCTCTTGGAGTCTGCAAAAGACTTGAGACTGGGGCGAAGGTTTACCTTCCAGCAGGACAACAACCCTAAACATAAAGCCAGGGCAACAATGGAATGGTTTAAAACAAAACATATCCATGTGTTAGAATGGCCCAGTCAAAGTCCAGATCTAAATCCAATCGAGAATCTGTGGCAAGATTTGAAAACTGCTGTTCACAAACGCTGTCCATCTAATCTGACTGAGCTGGAGCTGTTTTGCAAAGAAGAATGGGCAAGAATTTCAGTCTGTAGATGTGCAAAGCTGGTAGAGACATACCCTAAAAGACTGGCAGCTGGAATTGCAGCAAAAGGTGGTTCTACAAAGTATTGACTCAGGGGGCTGAATAATTACGCACACCCAACTTTGCACTTATTTATTTGTAAAAAATGTTTGGAATCATGTATGATTTTCGTTCCACTTCTCACGTGTACACCACTTTGTATTGGTCTTTCACGTGGAATTCCAATAAAAATGATTCACGTTTGTGGCTGTAATGTGACAAAATGTGGGGATGGTGTGTTCAGAGTGATGTGCAGTGTTAGTTTTCCGCCACACATAGCGTTTTGCATTTTGGTCTCATCTGACCAGAGCACCTTCTTCCACATGTTTGCTGTGTCCCCCACATGGCTTGTGGCAAACTGCAAACGGGACTTCTTATGGTTTTCCTTTAACAATGGCTTTCTTCTTGCCACTCTTCCATAAAGGCCAACTTTGTGCAGTGCACCACTAATAGTTGTCCTATGGACAGATTCCCCCACCTGAGCTGTAGATCTCTCCAGCTCATCCAGAGTCACCATGGGCCTCTTGGCTGCATTTCTGATCAGCGCTGTCCTTGTTCGGCCTGTGAGTTTAGGTGGACGGCCTTGTCTTGGTAGGTTTACAGTTGTGCTATACTCCTTCCATTTCTGAATGATCACTTGAACAGCGCTCCGTGGGATGTTCAAGGCTTGGGAAATCTTTTTGTAGCCTAAGCCTGCTTTAAATTTCTCAATAACTTTATCCCTGACCTGTCTGGTGTGTTCTTTGGACTTCATGGTGTTGTTGCTCCCAACATTCTCTTAGAAAACCTCTGAGGCCGTCACAGGGCAGCTGTATTTGTACTGACATTAGATTACACACAGGTGCACTCTATTTAGTCATTAGCACTCATCAGGCAATGTCTATGGGCAACTGACTGCACTCAGACCAAAGGGGGCTGAATAATTACGCACACCCCACTTTTCAGTTATTCATTTGTAAAAAATGTTCGGAATCATGTATGATTTACGTTCCACTTCTCACGTGTACACCACTTTGTATTGGTCTTTCACGTGGAATTCCAATAAAATTGATTCATGTTTGTGGCTGTAATGTGACAAAATGTGGAAAAGTTCAAGGGGGCCGAATACTTTTGCAAGCCACTGTATATATATTGACAATCTAGCAGTGGCTGCTTAGGAAAATATTGATATACTGTGCTGTTAATTAAATAATAAAATGTGTTTGTTGATTTATCAGTGTGTTATCTGCAAAGAATATTATTTTAAAACTTTACAGATTGTAAATCTTTTTTTTTTAAATCTCATCACAAACCTTTTTATCTTATTGACCGTTAATCTGCTCTTTGAAATTGAGATAAATCTCATGATTTATGGTCACTAAAAAAGAACCAGTTGAAAGATCCTGATATACAGTATGTATTGACAGAGTAAGAAACAATGCAGATAACACTGAAAATACCATCACATCTCTTACATATACTTCAACTTTTTTTTACAGATAGAACAAATTTATGATATTGAATTACTTTGTTAATCTGTACATCTGGTACTAAAATGAAGGCTTTCAGCATCTTTGATAATAAATGGCCATCAACTAAAGAGTTTGTGATAGCGTAAAGAAATAATAATGATGAAATGATGGTGGTAGTTTTGTTTTAACTGGTTAATTAGCTTGTGATTGCAATCAGACTTTGCTCCGAATGGATTAAATTCTGAAGGAGTTAGTCTATGAATTATAAACAGGTTTCTGAATATATTATGCTTGTCTACAGGTGTCTAAGAAAGTTAATTCTTAAAAAAAGAATTGGATTTGATTAGCACCAAAAGTACCAACAAGAGTAAATAATGGAAATTGGCTGGAAATACTTCAGTGAATAAAGGACATTTGAGCTGGACAGCTGGAATCTTGTGTTCTTCAAGCAGTACGTTTAGATTCGAAGTTTGCGCAATGAAAAAAATTACATCTCCAACCGTGGATGTCCATGCATTTTAACAAGGACATACCAAACCACATTCTGCAGACAATAAAAACAAGAAATGGAATGGCCTGCCTGCCTGCAATCCTGACTATTTCACCAACAGGGAATGTGCAGAGAACATTGGAATTAATAAAAGACTGCAGCGAACCTCCAGGATTACAAATATCTGCAGAAGAAAAAGAGCAAAATACTATTTATTTTATATTTTGTTGTTTAAGAGGAAGAATCTTTAATAGTGAGTTTAGCTTTTTTCTACGCACAAACACAAATTAGTTTATTTTTTCAAACTGGCCTGTCACCTTCAAGCACCAAGTGACCAGTGCAACCAGATAAATGGATCAAATATGGTTACAAAGCCCAAGGCTCAATGGGGAGGTATGGTGCCTTGCCAAAGTGCATCTTGGGGTGTAGTAATAGTTGCATGTTCATTGTCGTGTATCCTTAATGCCAGAGCATTACCAGAGATCTCCTAACTGGAGAAAACATAGCAGCATTGTAACGGGTAATCTTGAATGTTTACAGCTGGTTCCAGTGCCAGTTCAGTGTCAAAGCCCGACTTGGCACCAATTCTTTGATTTTTACCACGAAAGCATCCGCTTTTTGGTTCCAAACCGGTGCTTAACCTAGCACCAACAGAGTTGGTTCTTTCTAAGAAACACTTTCTCCCCCACCCATGTGGTGTCATGAACTTATCCTGACTGATCTCTTCCACCTGTGCTCATTAACCTCCCTCTTCACTATTGGTTCATCTCCAGTTAAAAGACGATGTCACTCACCTGTGCATCACTCTGTGCATCGCTTCTGCTATGCCAAAGCTCCTGGACCTTCTGCCCCACGATCATTCACCTGTCTCCGTCCTCGCCGCATCATCCAGTCCTGACGATCTCTCCTGCCCTCTGTTTTCTCCTGCACTTGGGTTTGCCGTATAATAAATAAAAAAAGATCACTCTAATATCTACCTTGCTCTTGTGACATATGGTGATACAACCATTGTGTTGGGGGCGGGATTACAAAAAGCTTAGCGTAGCAAGGCGAAACACACAATCTCTACTTTCACTAGTAACAATGGAAAATGTTACTGTATGTACACGTCCTTGTCACTTCAGCAAAGCGAGAAAGCACAAACGCAGCACTTGTAAGGCCACGATAAACCCCTCGGTTGTTAAAATCGTTCTCTCTCTTCTCCTCATGTGGGCATTTACACTTGTGTTGCAAAGCTTTAGATCACGCTACGACGCAGCACTGCCTGGGGCCCGTATAAGTGGAAAACCAACTGGCTCTTTGAAAGAACCGGCAAAGAACCGACTAAGCTCTGGCTTGGAGAGAGGATGTGGAAAGAGTCACAAGTCTCCTAACATACTAAAATGTTACCAGAGAAAACAAAGTGCTTTCCAGTTAGCAAAAGGAGGTCAAAAAATTTATGTTTTTAAAATTTTTAAGTATGACATTAAATTACTATTACAAAATATGAATTTATACATCTTTACTAGGCGAATCTGCATTTTAAACTAAACAGTTTCTAAATCACAATCATGAACAAATAACTACAAGCCTTTTTTTTTAATGTTTTTCAGACCAGGTGTCCTGAAGGATCTGAAGACCATGGGTTCTGTGTCGTTGTTCATCTTCTTCGTCACTCTGCTTGTTTTGGCAAGGCAGGTGAGTAGCTTCTCCCACAGAGATACTACCGACAGTAAAAACTTTGTTTCTCTGTCGCCGCAGCGGTCATAACTATGTAATTAGGTCATTCACCATTCAAAGATCATCTTCAACCCCAGCTAAGCAATGATGGTTTCAAGGGACTTCTTTTTATAGTCCTGAAGTTTCGGTGTGTGATTTAAAAATATGTCTTTAGACAGTTTGTCTTTGTAGCGTTGGTGCGCTGCCACCGTCCTCTCATCATGTAACGCCTTAGCTCTGCTGACACAGATTTTCTGTGGGGAGTTTCATCTTTTTTTAGGGGTAACATCTATCATCTCTACTCAAAGCAGATGTTTTGTGCCGGGACTTCTTTACCCATATCTGGAGCTCCCCAGGGAGCTGTGGTTGGCCCAATCAGCTCATTGCGTTGTTCTCGTTCTGGGTCACCCTTGCCAGAGAAGGAAGGGGGGTGTTGGACCCAACTTGAATGTTTAAATGCTTAAAATGCTTTTCAGTTTAAATTACCACAGCAAAGTTCTTCATTATCTAACATCAAAACGGTTTTTGGAATAAAACGAGGCTTTTTGATAGTTGTTGCCATGAGCAGTCCATGTGGGGGTGCGCGCATCAGTGCTCAGAATGATTTTACACGCTTTAAGCAAGCTGTGAACACATTTTTCTCGCAAAATTTCTCATCGGCTCTTAATGAGGTCTTTCTCAGAACTTTCTTCAGAGGGAGGAGAAATCAGGTTACAAGAAAAACGGCATTAGTAATTCATCCCTCAAGAACAGATTGCACAGTGGAGCAAAACTCATTTACAGCCTCGTTTAGCTGCTGTCTAAACGGCATTTAGAATGAGCTGGCCTACTTTCCGGACTCATGGACGTAGTCTCTCCTCATCTACATGTACACACATACCCAAATGATGCAGATTATTTGTCCAAAGAAGGTGGAAGGCTGTTTTTTGAAAAAAGGCAAAACATCCTTCCATCCATAAGAGCTGGAATTTATCATTCAGCCTGGTAACCAGCTACATCTCCCAGGACACTCCACCACACAGTATAGGAGGCCACCCACCAGAACCTTCTAGGCTACAGATATAGAGCCTGTGCATTCAGGGAACAGAGGCACAAACACACAACCTCGGGATGTCTTGACCTTCGTATAGGAGTCCTCCTAACATATGCAGATGTATTCACAACCACCTCAAGCATGAATAACCAAAAAGCACAAGAAGAGAGAAGGAAGCGGTAGCTACGTTTTTATGCAAAACAGTCCTGTCTGCTTTTTTTTCCTTCAGCAATAATTGCGCAGCTTCTCGCATTGTTTCGCTGTCCTGTAATTGGGACTGTGACTTTTTTTTCCCCATGATTATCAAGCATTCCAATACCGTTGCCTTGTGGTTGCACTGTATTAGACTGAAATTAAGCTGCCTGGCACTCAGAAGCAATAAGTTGAAGGCCACAGCAGGCTTTATTCAGGCACCTCTAAGGTCAGCTTAAACATAACCACTCACCTTGTCTTCATCCACAATTAGTCTTAGAAGCCACAAACTTCAACACATTTTATTCAAGTGGGGCATAATTACTATTTTCCTATTTTTTCCACACTACAATATCCAAATTGTGGTCTGTATTTGTTTACAGGCCCCTTTACTGTGATACTACTAAAAATGGAAGAAACTTTTTGCGAGGTAGCCATTAGTGAGACACTCAACAATCTGGCCTTTAATAGAAGAGTTGTAAGAGGAGAGCCATAAGAAGTGTGCCGTTTGCTGCAAGCGATATAGAAGACACAGCAAAAATGTAGGAGAACGTGCTCCTGTCAGTTGAGAACAAAACTGAACATTTTTGCCTCCAAGGAAAGTGCTGTTTGGTGGAAAATGAAGACTGTACTTTTCCCTGAACACAACATCACAGTGGGGAAATATGGTGGTGGGAGTATGATGCTGTGGGGCTGTGTTGCTTTAGCAGGGAGAGCGAGGTTGACCAGAGTTTACAGGGAGACGTATGACGGTAAATACAGGACGATCCTGGAAGAGAAGCAGAACATATGAGACTGGGGCAGAGGTTCACCCTCCAGCAGGATGATAACGCTAAACATAGAGCCAGAGCTACAGTGGAATGGGTTAGATCAAAGCCCATGTATGTGTTAGAGTGGCCCAGTCAAAGTACAGACCAAAATGTAATTTAGAATCCTTGGCAAGACTTAGAAATGGTTGTTTTTAGTTCATTCTTTTGAGTCGCGTGAGTCCGCTTGAGCTGTTTTGTAAAGAAGAATTGACAAAAATGTCATGACCTCAAAAGAGTTTCTGTTCTTTAATGTGTTAAAACCTTGCATCATTGCTTCCACTTCACAATTATGCACTATTTCATGCTGATCTATCATAGAATCCTACTAAAAGTCAAAGGGGGACAAATACCGCCGCAAGAGACTGTACATACGTTGGCCATCTTTATGTTTAAATGTTGCTGTTTCTTTCTTGGTTTTGGTTCAAGTCAAGACTTAAAGAGCACTGGGGGGAATGACACAGCTGTCCCCGTCCTCTTTGTCCCCCTCTAACAGAATGAATATTACTGTCGGCTGGACTTCTTGTGGAGGGACAAGTTCAAGAGGGAGTGTGAGGAAATTGAAACCATGGAGAACCTTAACCGGGTGCTGCTGGAGAACGTTTTACCTGCACATGTGGCCGAGCACTTCCTGGGACGCAACTGGAAAAATGAGGTAAACAAATAAAAATAAAAAAAGACACACAGCACAGTCAGATGTTTTTGCACTCACTTTGAGGTGTGGACGAACATGAAGATCAAATAAGAAACCGAAAATGTTCATACTTGTCATTAGATGTCACTTAATCTTTGTGCAACGGATGTTGTGTACGGTATCTGGACATTACCGTGCAACAGTCTTCAGTAAGCCATCATTTCTTTCTATTTTTGCTGGCAAGTGGGCAGATCATCCTGAAGTCCTTTATAGTGGCCATGATTAGGAGTTCTTTGGACTTTCTGAAACTCTTTCAGCGTTTCGGTTTGGATGATTTTAGTTTATTTCCAGCCCCTTCTGACAATTCTGAAAAGAATCTGTTTGCTTCTTGAGCTACTTGACTCTGACGTATGAATCAGTCAAACTTTGAAAGTGCCCTTGAGGGATGAACCAATGACGGTTTTCACTGGGATCTTTTGTCTCCTTGCTAGTAGCAGCCTGTCACAAAGTCCCATCTTGTTTCAGTTTCTTGATCTGAATGCATGAAAACTCCCAAAGATAACAGAGCTTGAGTTAAAAAATAAATCCCAAACAACTCGTAGTTGAAAGCTTGTGATCTAGTAGATGATCTGCTGAAGGATGACGCATGCATTACTTCCTGTCAGATCTTTGCTGGTCTTTGTTCTGTTTCTCAAATACAGAAATTTCAAATCAATTTCATCTAATGTTAATATTTATTTTAGGCTGAAGGAGTGAAAAAATAAAAAATAACGTATCACTTTAAAAGATTACTGGAAGTCTGGCCTGTTACAAGCGAACTACATAATGCTTTTAATATATTCAAAGAAATGCGGTTTCACAACAACAGCACTTTTATTTATTTGCCTTCTTCCCTTTTCCTATTTCCTATTTTCTAATGTGTGCAAGAGTTTATAATGCAACATCCAGGAGTTATAGCTTTAACAGTGTATTTGTGCAGATGTATTTTCCAGCGGAGGCTGAAATATCCCCCAAAAATGTAGCAGATTCTATTTGTGTGCTGCATCTAGTCAGAGTCATCCACTTCTGCAACACCTAACAATGGTTAAATAGCGGCGCCTCTACTTACTTGCCGTCATTCCTGTGTGGTAGATTTGTAGCTGGTGCCAAATTTGTGGAAATGAGGGAAGAAGGAATCCCAAGGTCCATCTTTTATAGTTCCTGATTTTCACTGTAGCCTTAAAAGACAGTAAAGTGAAAGAAAAATTTGCAATATCTCTGGATAAAAAACATATACATTGTATATTGGCTGATGATGCCTGAGGTTTGACTGAGTTATGCCGCGGTGAAGTAGGAGGTGTTGTAATTCACCTGCGCCTTTCCCTTCAGGCTTCAGCTCTGCCTCACTCGTCTTCCTCAGTGACCCAGTTACATCTGTGGCAGCCACTCTCCTGGGGAGGGGGAACCTTGCGTTGGAAATGTTAGGATTATTTGGTAACGAAAGCCGAAGAGTGATGCAGACGCTTCAGGTTTCCACCGTCTCTGGCCAATAAACAACGAACATGCCGCATACTCTGCATAAGAACGTGGGCAGCTTATTTGGCACCACCAGTAAAATTGTGTCCAAAGCCTTAAAATAAGTTGTTTTATTGCAGCCGCATGGATACACACTGAAAGAATATAATTAATATATATTGATATATTAACTATAATAATTTGAGAACATTGCTGTAATGCAGCTCTTATTCTTCTATAACACTTAATAAGGGTGGAGCGTACAGAGAAACATATACCTACTGTCTCTCTGCATCATCCAGAGTCCTATCTCTTCTTTTACAATCTGTTTTTCTTCAGTTTAACCCCCACAATTTTCCATTTTTTCCCCCAGATAACTGCAATGATTCCAATAAAAAGTGCTGTTTCAGCTGCTAGCTTGCTGTCTAACGTAATCATAGCCTACGCTAGCATAATGGTGCGCGACTTACCCTTGCAGTAACAACAAAACAATCCTGTTTTTGGTAAACTAAATAGCAGAATCTCGGCCACAAATACCGATTGAGTCCATGTATATCCCTCCAGACTTTTGTAGGCATTCAGCGAATCTCCGGCGTAATCTGAGCGAACGTTGATCAGGTAGTTGTAATTGCTGGGATATTGTATATTTGGGAGTCCTGGGCCATCGGCCACCTGATCAATTGTTTTATAAAGCACACCTGGAGCTAAATGTGGACCACTAATTTGTATTCTGTGTATGGATATTTACTGCTTTCCAGAAATTGACTGCTGCTATTCATTCTTCTCATTAATATCTCTGCTTCACGCTCTCCGTTTCTTGCCAATTTAAGCGCTAGCGTAAACAAACCTGGTCACATGACACCCTGAGCTCTGTAGGATTCAGCTCTGTGGACAGAGATGACCACAGAAGGAGGCTGATTTTGTGTCTGGGGAACCATTTCTCTGTTCTTCTGGCCACATCTATATAATACAATGCACAGTAGCAAGCTTCTCTGGGCCTTCAGAAGAAAAACACACCCACAGCATCATAGGTCCTCTACCATACTTTTCCACATATTTGTCCTCTGTTATGCCAAACCCACCTGGATGTTTGTTGCTACAAAAATCAATCTTAGTCTCATCCGGTCGCAGTTCCAGTAAAGGTTCTGGTTGCACATTCCTTTTTATCCAGCATGCTTTCGTAACAACCGACTGGCATGTAGCATGCAATGATTGTTATGGAGACTTGCTGACCCCAAGATGCCACTCTTTGCAGTGAGCCTTTGAAATTGTTGTTGTGTGCTGGCCACTCATCCAGCTTCGTGGCCAGGGGCTGAAAGAGATGTGTCTCTGTGTCATATTATAAATATGCTGCAATGAAAGAGAACATGCTGGATGACTAAATAGGTGTTTCTAGAAAATCTGATCAAAGAAACGAAGTAGAAATCTAAGAAACACTTACAGTTACATTTATTTTAAGGAAATATTTTAAAGCCACTAAAGTGGCTAAAAACCATTTTATAGTGTGGAACTTTCATCCACAATGAATAAATGTACTCAGTAGACTTCCTCACCCATTTTTTTGTGTGAGATTATGCTGCTGCATATTTCAATGTTTGGCACCTTTTTTTCCATACATTTTTACCTTGGGTGCCAATAACTTTGTCCACATTTGCATGTCGCTACTGATGTTGTTTCCTTAACTGTTAGAAATTAGTATAATTTCTTTACCCCAGCATAACATGCTGTATTTTATACTCTGAAACTTTTGCAACAAAGTCATAAAAGGTGACGCCCTCTTGCTTACAAAACCCTATTCATTTTGGGAGGTTCACCTAAGCTGCTCTGTTTTTAAGTCCTTCTTTCTAAAGATGAATGCCTCTATTTTTCGACTGCCACAGGGACCCGGCGTCCCTGCAGAGATGATTAAAGCTTCTTCTTATTTATTTAAAGTCTAAGTGTCAGTGTTCAGCGTGAGGCATTTAGGTCATGTTTTTTTTTTTTTTTTTGTAAAGCCCACTGAGACCATGGCCATTTCTCTTCATCTTTCTGGCGCTAGTGCTTGTTCGATATGGCCCATCCAGCTGTTATCTTCTTCTCGCTTGTTATCAGGATCTCTATCATCAGTCATATGAGTCAGTGTGTGTGATGTTCGCCTCCATCCCGGACTTCAAAGAGTTTTATACCGAGTCTGATGTCAATAAGGAAGGACTGGAGTGCCTCCGACTGCTCAACGAGATCATAGCGGACTTTGATGAGGTAAGTTCTTGCCTTACTAATAATCCTGACTGTCTGACAGTGGGGAAAATGACAAAGGGAGATTCTTAACCTGTTCTGGGGAGGGGTTGCTCAGTGTCATAATGCTCCAAAGTGGAAGAAGCGCAAAGCTAGGCGGTCATGTAGATGCTGCTCATGTTTATATTGTGTGCTGGGTTCCCTTTGCTCTCACAGCTGCTGTCAAAGCCGAAGTTCAGCGGAGTGGAAAAGATAAAGACCATTGGTAGCACCTACATGGCTGCAACTGGGCTCAACGTGACTCCGGGACCAGAGTGTGCACAAGTAAGCTTTTCTCTGCTTCAACAGGCAGACTTAGCAAACTCTAAGACAAGTAGCTTGTAGGTGCAAGTGCCTTGCAAAAGCATTCACAACCCTTGAACGTCTGCACATGTAGTCCCGTTACAACCACAGAGTTCAATGTGTTTCATTGGGGTTTTATGTGATAAAAGTAGAGCAGCTGTAAAGTGGAAGGTGAGAATTTTTTACAAACTTCAACAACTTTTAACAAATAAAAATCTGAAAAATGTAAATGCAGCCAAAGGTCTTCAGAGGTTACATAATTAGTAAATGAAGTCCACATCCATTTCATTCAACCTCCATGTGAATCCTGCTGTCCTCTGAAGGCCTCAGAGAACATTACAAAATAAACAGCGTCATGGAAACCAAGGGAGGACAGCAGACAGGTCAGAGTTCAAATTAAATTCTAACCCTATAAAACATTTTCTAAAGTTTCGGACAGAGCACCATTACAATCCATCATCCAAAACTGGAAAAAGTATGGTACAACTGCTAAGTTAACAAGACATACAGTGGCTTGCAAAATTATTCGGCCCCCTTGAACTTTTCCACATTTTGTCACATTACAGCCACAAACAGGAATCAATTTTATTGGAATTCCACGTGAAAGACCAAAACAAAGTGGGGTACACGTGAGAAGTGGAACGAAAATCATACATGATTCCGAACATTTTTGAAAAATAAATAACTGAAAAGTGGGGTGTGCATAATTATTCAGCCCCCTGAGTCAATACTTTGTAGAACCACCTTTTGCTGCAATTACAGCTGCCAGTCTTTTAGGGTTTGTCTCTACCAGCTTTGCACATCTACAGACTGAAATTCTTGCTCATTTATCTTTGCAAAACAGCTCCAGCTCAGTCAGATTAGATGGACAGCGTTTGTGAACAGCAGTTTTCAGATCTTGCCACAGATTCTCGATTGGATTTAGATCTGGACTTTGACTGGGCCATTCTAACACATGGATATGTTTGGTTTTAAATCATTCCATTGTTGCCCTGGCTTTATGTTTAGGGTCGTTGTCCTGCTGGAAGGTGAACCTCCGCCCCAGTCTCAAGTCTTTTGCAGACTCCAAGAGGTTTTCTTCCAAGATTGCCCTGTATTTGGCTCCATCCATCTTCCCTTCAACTCTGACCAGCTTCCCTGTCCCTGCTGAAGAGAAGCACCCCCAGAGCATGATGCTGCCACCACCATATTTGACAGTGGGGATGGTGTGTTCAGAGTGATGTGCAGTGTTAGTTTTCCGCCACACATAGCGTTTTGCATTTTGGTCTCATCTGACCAGAGCACCTTCTTCCACATGTTTGCTGTGTCCCCCACATGGCTTGTGGCAAACTGCAAACGGGACTTCTTATGGTTTTCTTTTAACAATGGCTTTCTTCTTGCCGCTCTTCCATAAAGGCCAACTTTGTGCAGTGCACGACTAATAGTTGTCCTATGGACAGATTCCCCTACCTGAGCTATAGATCACTGCAGCTCGTCCAGAGTCACCATGGGCCTCTTGGCTGCATTTCTGATCAGGGTTCTCCTTGTTCGGCCTGTGAGTTTAGGTGGACGGCCTTGTCTTGGTAGGTTTACAGTTGTGCCAAACTCCTTCCATTTCTGAATGATCGCTTGAACAGTGCTCCGTGGGTTGTTCAAGGCTTGGGAAATCTTTTTGTAGCCTAAGCCTGCTTTAAATTTCTCAATAACTTTATCCCTGACCTGTCTGGTGTGTTCTTTGGACTTCATGGTGTTGTTGCTCCCAACATTCTCTTAGACAACCTCTGAGGCCGTCACAGGGCAGCTGTGTTTGTACTGACATTAGATTACACACAGGTGCACTCTATTTAGTCATTAGCACTCATCAGACAATGTCTATGGGCAACTGACTGCACTCAGACCAAAGGGGGCTGAATAATTACGCACACCCCACTTTTCAGCTATTTATTTGTAAAAAATGTTCGGAATCATGTATGATTTTTGTTCCACTTCTCACGTGTACACCACTTTGTATTGGTCTTTCACGCGGAATTCCAATAAAACTGATTCATGCTTGTGGCTGTAATGTGACAAAATGTGGAAATGTTCAAGGGGGCCGAATACTTTTGCAAGCCACTGTAGGTTTCCATCAAAGCAGGCCAGGCAAGGAGAGCATTAATCAGAGACGCAGCCAAGAGACCTATGGTTACTCTGGAGGAGCTGATGAGATACACAGCTCGGGTAGGAGAATCCACGAAGAAGACAAATATTAGTCATAAGCCTCACCAATCTGGCCTCCATGGAGGAGTGGAAGAAAGCCATTGTTGAAAGAAATACCATTTAATGTTTGCCTGAAACCATTTGGAAAAAAAGCAAACCTGTGGAAGATGTTGCTCTGACCACATTTTAAACTTTTGGTGAACACCAACAACGCTATGTATGGTGGGAGACTAACACTGCATTTCACCCTGAAGACACTTCCCCCACAGAGAAACATGGTAGTGGCAGCATCATGCCGTAGGGTTGCTTTTATTCAGCAGGGATACAGGACCTGGTTTAGAGTTGATGGGGATCTGGGTGAAGCTAAATAAAGAGTAATACTGAAAGCAAACGTGTTAAGAGCTGCAAAATACTCGACACAACAACCCAACACACACAGAGAGTGCGATGATCAAATTGTTTGGATGAAAGCATATTCAAGAATTACAATGGCCCAGTTAAAGTCCAGGCCTAAATACAAGGGACAATTTTGATCTGTAGATGTTTCAAACAAAGGGTGGTTCTACAAAGTGGGCTGAATGCAAATACACATCACTCTTGACAGCTTTGCACTACTTTGTGTTAGGTTTAAGACATACCAATCCCAGTTGGAATCACATACACTTCTTGTGGTAATGTGACAAAATGAAGAAAAGCTGATTGGTTATGAAAACTTTCGGAGGCTCTGTACTAAGAATACAGTGACATAATGCAGGGTGTCAACAGAGGGTATCTTTTAATCTTTCTATGTACATTTGACAAGTCCCTGGACTTTCCCTTCTAATTATCTACAGCTGCCTGAGGCCACAAAAATGGAGCGGTGGAGCATCGCAGCACTAACAGCTTTCCAAGCACAGTTAAAAGCCCTGTGTGGGTAGCTCCATGAAATCTGCCACAGCATCATCCACCCATCAGTGATTCATTGCTACACATCTGAATGCTTGCAGCCAGCGGGAACAAATGGGGGGTCTTGTTCAGATATCAAGCAGCTCAATGCTGTGTAAAGAGATCTGCCTGATTGCTGAAAATCTGGCTTAATTGGGTGTTCACGTAGCCCAGTGGTTCTCAATTATTTTCTGTCATGTCCCCCCAGGGAACATACATTTCTTCACGTCCCCACCTAAATTTAAATACTATTCAGAACCTGATAATATTTAATTATTTATCTGTGCAAACCACTGGCACCAGCATTCTGCCTACAATCTCCTGAATATCGAAACAGATTAATAAAATGAGCTGCGACAACTTAAATTTTAAGTTGTTGCAGCGCATTTTATTGTTTTAAGTTTTAACACTATTTACAAGTTCAGTTTATTAACTCAAATGGAAACTTTTATTCCAGACTGCTCTGTCTGTGATTATCAGAAGAGAAAAGGTACAAATGATTCACTGGGATGTGCCTTTTCAGACTAAACAGCAACATTCAAAACTTTTTCAAACTATAAACATTGGTTACTTGTCAGCTTCATCAGCTTGTTCCTTTTCTATATATATATATATAATTTTTTTATTTACAAATATTTTCACGAAATAACTGTGCTGGGGTTCAAGCATTACCCTGTCATTTTTAAAGAACTGAAACACTATGTGCAAAACAAAGAATCTCATCTTTTTCACATTTTAATAAAGAAAATCTCCCTTTAGAAATACTTTAATTGAACTCCGCAGTAAAACATCTCATGAAGAGACTTGGAAACAGTAAATCCTCGCGCTCACTTCCATAATGATCAGGACCTTTGTTGATCGGTCCTACACTCCATTGAAATACATGACATCTCAGTGTTTTTGCGTTTAGCTCTCATGTCGCTGCAGACCTTTCAGCCCTTGAGCTGACAGAACTTATAGAAGGGTTGTTCTCACGATTCATAAACATCGTTAGCCCTGACCCTTGCGTTAAACTTCGAGTTTTTTTTTGTTTTTTTCATTTTGTTTGGAGGAGGTTGGAGTTTCAGTAAGTCTTTCACCATGGCTGGCTGGTTTGTTCTGTCTGTGTGGAGAGGAGGGCCGACCTGACCCCCGCCTAATCAGGTAGCAACAGGTACAGGAGTTGCAGCCGCCGAAACACTACCCTGTAGTGTTTCCTGTTGTTGCTACCTGTTGTACCTGTTGCTACCAGGGCGTTTAAATCGCCCTGTGCAATATTCATGCTGCCTAATCAGCACCTTGATATGCCACACCTGTAAGGTGGGATGGATTATCTTGGCAAAGGAGAAGTGATCACTAACACAGATTTAGACAGATTTGTGAACAATATTTAAGAGTAAAATTTGGTGTATATAGAAAATGTTTCAGATCTTTGAATTCATCTTTAATCCCTCTATGTTAAAGAAAGCAAAAAGTTGATAATAGGACACGGAGAACGTTCAGTTACTGGGAGCTTCTTCACAGCGAATGCCCCGTGTCCAACAAGGCATCACAGCTGAACAGAGTGCCAGACCAGGTGTAGCTTTTATGGAAAGAAAAACACTGAGGGTACATTCACACCAGTCCTGTTTAGTCCACTTTAATCAAACTCCAAGTTCCAAGTTCGTTTGCCCAGACCGGTCCAGTGTGAATGCGAAGCGCCCCAGCTAAAAGCAGCAACACTGTTGCAATTTTTGTCCACAATCGAACCGAGTCTACCGGACTATCAGGTGTCGAAGAAAACAAAACAAAGTTAACAGTTGAAATGGCAGAAAATAATGCCATTGGAGAGTAATCGAAGAAGAAAAGTAGCAGAGTGAAGAAAAGTGGTTAGTCTCTCCTCCAACAGTCTAATAGGTTGTCCACACGTAGCCGGGTATTTTTCTACGATTTGGCCTGTCATCCACACATAAACGCAGATTTAAGGTATCAAAAACAATTCTTTCTAAAAAAAAAAATCCAACCAGTGAAGATGAAGTGAAGATTTGCGAATTCTCCGTTTTAAGCATTTGCTTGTGGACAGAAATTACAGGGGTTTTAGGTTTTGCAACGTCACTGCCCGCGACAAAAATGTTCCGTCATCACATGTGCGACCTGTGTCTCCACTCAGAAACAGCATGGGTGCCCTCAGAGGTGTGTTGGCATAATTGATTGTCCAAGGGCTTTTTGCTTGCTTGTTTTTACAAGCTCACTTAATGCTGTATGTAGAATTTAGAAATCAGAAAGTTATTCTGATTGGATAGAATTTGGAGGAACTACTGCCCCCTACAGGTTTGGCATGCCTATGAATGCACTTCTGCATGTTTAGGTGTGGATGATTTATTTCATATTTTTAAAATGAGGTGGTGAGGATATTCAGTTATAACAACAAAAAAAACAGCTATGTGTGTTCAATGGCCTAACCCTAAAGACGTAACTATAACTAACTATAGGCTTTGTCAAAGAGTTAAGTCTGCTCTTAGAATTAAACAGTGTCTGCCTCACGTACCAAAACTGGGAGCTGGTTCCACAGGAGAGGAACCTGATAGCTAAAAAAATCTGCCCCCAATTCTACTTTTAGAAATCTTAGGAACCACCAGTAAACCTGCCATCTGAGAGCGAAGAGCTCTGTTAGGAACATATGAAACAATCATATTTTCCCACAATGTTCGGGGAGATTTAGGCCAGGTCTGATAGTTTTGCTTTTTCACAGCGATTTCAGCAGCTCTTCTGTGTTGTTGGCAGCCCCTATATTGCCTCCTTCTCCCTGACCAGTTTCCCTCTTTTGTTTTTCAGTCAGCTTTGGAGAAACATCCTGGCTCATATTTTCCCCAGTTATTGATGACTGGCTGTGCCACTTTTAGCAGCAGCAACTGCCATCAAGCATTCGTGATAACTGGAAAGGACTTTTTTGTATCACTGTGGATGAATTTTGATCCACTGTTCTTTGAAGACATTTTTTTAAATAGCCACATTTTATGATTTTTAAGCATGATTAGCATGTTTAAGATCATGGCACAGCATTTCAATACGCTTTTATTCCTAATCCTTTTTTCAGGGTTTTTTTAAGCATGCATTAGTCAAACCTTGGTCTGATCAGTGAAATTGAACAAAAATTGGTTAATCTCTCTAAATTCATTCATTTAACAGATGGAGAAGTCACATTTTTACACAGGACCAGATTGCTTTACCTTTTACTTAAAATCTAAATTTGCATCATGATCTACAACATTTAGATGTGATTTTAAAAAAGCAAAACAGAAAAAGAATTGTTAAAGGGGCTATATGCAACTTTTTCCCCAAAATAAACGTAACAATAGGCTTTTTATTTGACCATTTACGACTCAAACATTTCCTGGTGAGCATACTGACACCTTGTCAGCTCACAGTGGGTGCACCTATAAGCCTGTATCCAATTTTTTCTATTTTCTGTCGGGTCGCATTTTCCCGCGCTGTCTGCGGATGTGACGTCAAGCGTGTTCATGTTAAATGTTTCAGATCACTCTGCCACCATCGCTAGTCAGCACTCGCAAGCAGTTCAATGGATTGTGCGAATACACAGAAGAGACCCAGGACAACTCTGACACCAACAGTAACTCCACATAAGACTAAAAAAGTTAAACCCCTGACAAGTGCCCGACAAAGATCTAATATTGAGAGCGACCAGCGTACGAGCGCTGCGAGAGCGAGCAGAAAGGAAGAGCAGTTCCGTTTTTTGGACACAGGTGTCAGTCGCGAGTTTACATTTCAGAAAATTGCATATAGCGCCTTTAAGGTACATACTTTTTCTGAGCAGCTTATGTATAATTTTGTGGGCTATTTTGGTACGTTTCTGACTTACTGCATACATTTGTTTCACAAAATCCCGTGCAACCTCTCTGCAAACTGTGGCTTATGCACAAGGATGCAAATGAGCAGATGTCATGAAAACTATACTAGGACAGCTGATCTGTGTTTGTAGTTCATCAGATGTTCTATAATTGATGGCAGGTGCAAACTCAAGAAGAATACTTCCTGAAGTGCACATTTATGCTACCAGCTTGTTCCATCTACTTTTCATTTTTTTCACAGTTTCTCACCAAACAGATTTAACCAAAAAAAACAATGGTTAATCACTGTCCATTCACTGATCAAACCTAATTGTGATTACTGCCAGACCTGTAGAATGAATAAATCAAGTAGGACATGAAATAAAATATCATGCTCCCTAACTGTCCAGGATAAATGTCACATGAAAGGCAGAAACTGTTTTCAAACAATTTCCCATGGTTTCATTTCTCATACTTGCCATTGCTTTTAAAAAGTGTCGTTTATTTTATTGATTTATAAAAAAAGCAACAACTCAATTCAAATTCAATTCAATTCAAAATTACTTTATTAATCCCAAAGGGAAGTTAAATGTTGTTGTAACTCATTATGCAAGTTCCTTCAAAGATTTGTTGTAGATGCTGATGGCTGTGGGTAGGGATGATCTCCTGTAGCGGTCTGCAGATCTGAAGAAGCCTCTGACTGAAGACGCTCTGTAGTTGTATGACAGTCTGATGTAGAGGACGCTCTGGATCTATGGCGTCTTCTTTTCAACTCATCAGGGTTTTGTGGCTGTAGTTGAGGTCTTATTTGAGCTTTTGTGATGTTAATCAGCTGCTGCCAGTTGTAAACCACCTTGTTGCCATGGTTATGCATCATAACAAATGTCCAAAAATAAAAAGTATCAGCAAAAATCGTTCCAGCTGCACAGCATTCAAAACCAGAGAGAACAGTTGTCCACAAAAACAATGTTTCTACCAGAAATGGAAGAATTAAAGTTTTTAAAAAGAAAAAAATCTGAACGAAAGTAACAGAGCTGCTCCAACATGCTGCCACCTTGAGCAGCGCAATTCCGGAATCTTCTCATGCTTCCAGTTTCCTTTTTGATCACCGATTTTGTGAGCAGACCTGTCATGGGGGCAAACTTGGCTAACTGTGACTCCAGTTTAAGTATTTGTCTGAAGCTTTTGTGATTGAGAAAAAGAGAATCTTCCCAGACTAAGTTCAGACATCTGTTTTACTTTTCCATTTTCCATAATAAGTCTTTCTGTTCACTCTGCGTCTTCCTCAGGAACACGACAGACAGTACATGCACATAGGCACGATGGTGGAGTTTGCCTTTGCTCTTGTTGGGAAGCTAGATGTCATCAACAAACACTCTTTTAATGACTTCAAACTGCGAATAGGTATGAATCGTCTCCCGCAACATTTAAACTGTGCACATTTGTTGTCTTCTTTTTATTTAGTTGAATATTTAAGTAGATTGCCCTAATGTTTATTTCTCTTTGGGTATGCTTTTATTTTGCTAGGTATCAACCATGGGCCAGTGATTGCAGGAGTCATTGGGGCTCAGAAACCTCAATATGACATCTGGGGAAACAGCGTTAACGTGGCCAGTAGGATGGAAACAACGGGGGTGCTGGGTAAAATACAGGTTAGACGTCTTACTGATACATATCAGAGCTGATACCAGATATTTACATATCTGTTCCCTCACTGACAGTACGTTAGATTAAACCTTTACTGATTTAAATCAGTTAGGATTATCAAAAAAATATGATTTACTAAATGCCAGAATAATGAGATAAATTTATTTAGGCTTTTTTTGCATTTTCAAAAACAGGACTTAGGTCAAAGGTTTTTGGTATCCTTCCACAAGGTTCTCACAATTGTTAGCAGGTAGTTTAGCTCATTGTTCCCGGGTTTTTAGGCAGCTCTACTCACAAATGATCTACAGGACTGACATAAGGGCTCTTCAAAACATTGACTTTGTTGTGCCTAAGCCATTTTGCAGTGAATTTGGCAGTATGTCTAGGGCCATAGCTCATGTGAAGATACATTTTAGTCCGACCCCTCAACTACTTGGCTGATGTCTTGAGATGTTGATTAAATTTCTCCTCATAACGTAGGGCACCACTCCCTCCTGCAGCAAAATCCCCACGCAACGTGAGGCCGCCATACTTCACCAGCTAAAATGGGCTTCTCAATGTTACAATGTTGATTTTGGCCAAACACTTCAATTTTAGTTTAATCAGACCCCAGGATATGTCTCCAAAAATGCATGTATTTTCCCCTGTGTCCATTTGCAAACTGTTATCTTGCTCTTTTTATGTTGCTTTTAAAGTTTTGGCTTCTTCCTCTCCGAGTGGCCTCTCAGCCCATGCCAGTACAGGATATGTTAACGTGGATAAAGACATCTTCTTACACGCATCGACCAGCCGCTTCATAGGGTCTTTTGATCTGGGGGTGACTTACACATTTCTCACCAAAACATATTATTCTTGAGGATTTCAATTAACTCAAATGTTACAAATTAGCCTACCAAGAGCCTACAAAACCATTACATAATCAGTTGGGCTTTCCAAAAATGTTTAAGAACCTCTTTCATTATTTTGATATTTAGCAAATAGAAATAATTTTGTTAATCCTAACTAAAACAGGAAATGTGTAGTTTGACTCAATGTTAGACAGTGAGAACAAACTGGTTCCATCTTTTTATATAGTGTGTATAAATAATAATCAGAGCCTTTTGTGATGCAGGTGACAGAAGAAACCAGTGGCATCTTATCAAACCTGGGCTACATGTGTTCATGCCGTGGCATCATCAACGTAAAAGGCAAAGGGGAGCTGAAAACCTACTTTGTCCACACTGAAATGACCAGATCTCTGTCACAAGGGACTGTGATGCCTTGAGCTCGCCTCGTCTCGTCTCGGCACAACCACCAAACAGACTTGAAAACACAACTGCAGAAAGTGGCACAGAAGTGATTTGTCATGCTCACTAAGTAAAACCCATTACTAGAAGCCAGCAGCACACTGGACTGACATTCGTCGAGAACCACTTTTGTCCTTAGCAGCTGAGAGTAGATGGAGACCAAGGTGGGCCGCCACGGTCCTTCAACGCTGCAATACGAGTGGGTTTCACCTCTCTAGGGTTACCGGGACATCACTTTGAGGAGTCTCTTCACTGTCTAAAGGAGTGCCTGACTAAAGAGAGGTTGGCCAAATTAGTGCAGCTCTCAAGGACCCCAGTCACCTATCTGTAAAATAATAGAAGCGTGAAGCTAATTACCCATATCAGTGTTGCAGTGCTTCACAGCCTTATACTTGAGCAAATTGAGCCACCTGTCAAGCTGTTTTGTTTTCTGTTTTTTTTTTTTCTTTAACTCTCTGCCTGCTTGGCATGGAGAGCTGATTTGGTTCATTTCATTCCAAATGGATGTTACAATAATTCTTGTTATATAGGGTTGTTTTGCCAGCGTGATGGGTAGTTTCCCCCCAAAAAAAAACAGACAAAAAAAACAACAACCTGTGATTGTATTTCTTGCTTTATAGCTGCATATGTGTCCCACACGAGCAGGTGGAATCTATCTCATGAATCAAGAGGGAACGTTTCTTTTTCCTTTTTTTTATAATTCAGCTGGAGCCATGCCTAACAGCATAAGTGTAAATGTTCACTGCCATCTTTTTGTTATTCATTAAACATTTGTATATAAATTCTCTGCCGATGTTGTTTTAATTCTCCAAAAACTCAATAAAACCAAACTGGGTTTGTTTAAAAAAAAATTGTTGAAAAGACAGACTAAAGCCGCGTTCACACCGGTCAGCGCGTCCAGGCGTCAAATCGCTCAAACGGACGAAAGTCGACGCTTTAAAATTAAAACCCAGCTGCTTGCACACTTGTGGTCTGCGTCGGCGCGTCGTAGTTGCCCTAACCGGTTTTGGCTAGCGTAGCGTTAGCTAACCTAACAAGAAAGTTAAAAGAAAAAATATTTTTTTCTATGTTTAACTGCTTACCTGGCCCTCCAATATCCTCCGATATCTTCCTCCAAATCAGATCCGATCTCTTCCTGTCTTTGTAAAAAGACGAAGACGGGTCATACAGTTCACGGACATTACATACAGCGACGATCAGTTTGTCCTCCATCTTGAATAAAAAATTTGCCGATTCCCCCATGGAAGGAGTTACTACGTCAGTACAACGAGTCGCTCTGATTGGTTGATGCCGCGCGTCTGCTGCCCGAAAGTTCAATTTTCCCAACTTGAGCAGCAGACGCCCCGACGGTCCAGGCATCAGCCGCGTGGACGCGCTGATGCCAGCTGCGCCGACGCGCGCGACTTGCTGCTTGGCAGTTTGGCGCCCACTAGATGCGTAGATACCATAGACTTGCATGTAATCTAGCTGCCCTGCTGCCTGGACGCGCTGACCGGTGTGAACGCGGCTTAAGAGGAAAAATCCTCTCTCTGCAAATCGATCGATTGCATATATATATCTATATATATATATAGATATATATATGTGTGTGTGTGTGTGTGTGTCAAAACATGTCAAAATGAGCTTATTCCATTTTTATAATTGTTATGATTGAGCTATATAATTTTGTCTAATAATTGTGACCACTGTGTTTAAGGTTATTAATCAGCTTTCAACTAAATTCAGAAGGAACTGAGACATTTGGAGACTCACCCCATCTCTCAGCCTCTTTCTATTTAAACATGGTTAATAAAAGCCAGCAGTGCCACAAAAATCTCTTTATTGATCCTCTGTCTACACTGAGATGAAACCAGGTGCAGCAGCAAAGATATTTCATCCAGTAGGTGTCTCATCCACAAGGAGCCGGCGTTTCAGGACACCATAAACGATCATGTTTGAAACAGGGTCCCAGAGTTGAGAAATCCCACAACGCCGGCTTCATTGTCTCCCTGATTATGAGCTCTCCGGCATTTATTCTGAGTGAATGAAGTCAGCAAGCTCCGACTGAAGAAACTCAGTCTCATGAAGATGAAACTCAAGAGGTCTGTAACATTCTACCCTTTGTTGTGCAAAGAAGGAGTTTCCATAAGCTCTATGGGTTCTAGAGGAGTCCCCAGAACGAAACCAAGAATCCTTTATCAGCTTTAGCTGTTTTAAGTCCCTGGCTCTGATGCTGCTGCCCCAGCAGATGACCACAGAACAAAATGCACCTTCCACAACAGACATTTAGAAGATCTGCAACATCTTGCTGCAAACACTGAAGGACTTACCTTCCTCCACAATTACAGTCTCATCTTTCCCTTCTTGTACTTCAGGTTTTTACAAAATTACAGAAAAATATTATACACCAGTGGTTCCCAAACTTTTTTTCCCTAGATGCATTAAAAGTGATTTATTACAAACCTTTGTTCTCCATGTTTGATTAAAAAATAATTTAATAAAAAAAAAAAACAATTATATTCCCCCTTCACCCATTCAGGTTACCTCGTTTTACTAATCTCCATAAACATACCACACACCTTATTGCATACTGTTGCTATCTAGATGACTGCCTATTTACTTATTAACTAAAATGTATCCCCTAGTAGCTCTAGCACTGAAGATGGCCACAGATCCTCAAATACCTTCACTTTGTTATGTAGTCTTGCAGTTTCTTTTTCCATGTTCATCACTTCTTTTATTCTATTCCACCATTGTTTAATATGGGAGGGGGGTTCCTTCTTTTGCCAACACACTGTAATCATTTTTTTTTTTTTTGCTATTATTGTTAACATTCTAATAACTTTCCTTGTCTTCGTTGCTATATTTTTTAGAATAATTCCCAGTAGAATTAATTCTATATCTAAATATAATTTTACCTCTGTGATTGTTTCTATTTGTTTTCTTATATTTTCCCAATATTCTTTAATTTTAGGACATTCCCAGAATATATGTATATAGTCTCTAATTCGACCACATTCTCTCCAGCATTTATCAGATCTATTACTATATTTTGAGATCTGCAAAGGTACTTGGAAGTATTTCATTTTTACTTCACTCCATTCAAACTCTCTCAGGTCATTACTATTAAACATTTTATGTCCTTCTTTAAATGATTCCTCCAGATCTTCTTCTAAAATAATCTTTCTTTCTGTTTCCCATTTTCCCTTAATGTCCACGTTATTGTCCTGCTCGGCTTGTAGGGCTTTGTAAGACCTGGAAATTAACTTCTTATTACCTTCTGGTTTGAACATCATTAATTTCTCAACTTTGTTTACTGGTTTACATAAGTATTCCCATTATGTATATTTTGTCAAGTAACTTCTAATTTGTAAAACAATTTAAAAAGTCTTGAGTTGGTAACTGGAATTCTTTTTTGAGTTGTTCAAACGATTTCATATTTCCCCCCTCAAATAGCTGTCCAATATAAATAAGTTCTTTAGATTCCCACTTTTAACATCCCTTGTCTTCTTTTGAAGGTATAACATTTTTCCCTATTCTTGTAGCCCTACTTATCGAATTTGACATTTCCATTGCCTTTTTTTAACCCTCCCAATATTTCTATTGTTCCTTTTACCCATTCGTTTCTTATCTTCTCTTCTTTAAGTTCTTTAGAACTTTCCTTATAAGTAAGCTTTCAAATAGCACTTTCGAACATGAATTTTGTTCTAATTGCCTCCAACCCGTCTCTTCCTTATTATTTATCGAAATATCTATTATTCTTAAATTTGCCGCCCAATAATATATTTTTATATTTGGTAAATTCAGTCCTACTTTTTCCTTTGTGGTTTGGAGTAATGTATATCTTACTCTTGGCTTTTTGTTCCTCCAGATACATTTTGCTATCATTCTATCAATTCTTTAAAATATTTTCTTTGGGATTTGGATGGGTAATGATTGATGGGTAATGTGTTTTTGTATTCTCTTTGCCAATATACTTGTTAGGATCTTCAGATCAATACATAATAAACTAACTGGATGGTAATTTTCACATAAAGTAAGATCTTTACCTTCCTTACCCAACACAGAAATAATAGCCTCTGACCATGTTGTTGGCATATTCCCAGATTCCAGAACATAATTAAATATTCTCTTTAATAATGGTGCTATCTCTTCTTCAAAACATTCATAAAATTCTCCTGGGAATCCATCTGTTCCAGGACCTTTATTATTTTTCATTTTCTTAATTGTATTCTTTATTTGTGCAAATGTTATGGGTTCTATCATTTCACATGCACAAAGGTTTTTAATCCCCAATTAAGATAGTTTTAGACTTTCATGATTGGTTAAGGTCAAATTTGTATATTTCCCTAATCGAAATAATACTTTTTAAGTGTGAAAACCTATAACTATATTTCTTTGGCATTCAAAAAACATATCTACCATCTATAAGCTACAATCTGGGTTTCTTTTAAACAGAAAACCCAAAAGTAAAGGAAAAACTGTTACAGATTAAAGCTGTGTTCTGGGGCGTATATTAATTTAGATTTTGTTGCCAAGTAAACAAAATGCTAAAGAAAGATCATTATTAAACATCTTATTATATGCTTTATTTGACATACATCTGATTAAAAGCATATTAAAAAAATATTCCATAGAAGCACTTCATCCTATCTCTTGTTTCACAAATCCGTGTCAATAGCAACACCCTGCTCCATGAAAACAGAATGTTAACGAGGAAGGGTAGGAGATTTTTTCCCCGTATGTTGGTATTAATATTCATAAGTCAATGTAGAGAGAACAAGGAGGATCTTACAGAAAAGTGCCAAAGTGCAACAGACCAGATTTACTCCACGACTCCCGGAGGTGTGAAACCAATTATTTCTAAAGGCTTTGGTTACAAACTACTACCCCGTGTTACAGCATTGTTAATTTACTCGTCTATTTTTTTTCTTACTTGAAAGCAAAAAATATCACCTTCCGCGTTAGCTCCTAATCCTCATTAACAAACACTGCAGTTCTAACACCAAACAGACCGAAATAGCTCCCTGTCGCGCTTCAGAGAATAAAAGGTATATTTCTGCCATAACACAAATATCTGAGGCTGACTGGGGATAAAAAAAAAAGAAACAAATAAAATGATTTGATGTATAGAGCCGTTTTTGATTGCGCAAGTTCACAAGTTCACAGTTTGTGCACAAAAGGAAATGAGGGGCCTGGTGAGTGAAAGGAGACGGTGGAGTATGAAGAAGAAAACGTGTTTGAAAAAGGTAATGGTAGCAAAAAATAAGAATATGCAGTGTAAAAACACAAGACCTAGTCTGATATGTTGAAGAAGAAAATGCAAACATAATACTACAAGTATTTTTCCACTTCACCTCTGGAATTCTGTTACCAAAACATGTTTTTAATTAAGAATCTGTTTGTGTATTAAAAATGAAACTAGAGTTTACCTGCCAGCAATATCCGCTTCACTGATTTTACAAGGTAATGAGGATTCTTTTCCAGACAGACATTTTAGATTTTTCCCATTTCTAAAATCAAAAGCAAGAAAATCAAGTTCAATTGTTAGCGCCATGATGTGGAATATTTCTGAGTGGTGACAGGAAAAAGGTTTTGTGATTGATTGTTTACGACCTGCCTTGTCTTCAACTTTTTCAGATTTTTTCACACTGCCCAGCCAACTTCCATCGATCTTGGGGAATGCAGAGCATAATTAGGAGGTATAACAAAAATTTTAGAAGACCTTTCCATGCAAGACTTTTTGAGGTATGTCTCTACCAGGTTTGCAGATTGAACAGAGGCCTTCTATGAACAGCAGTTTTAAGTCTTGCCACAGATGTTCAATTATATTGGGATCTGGGTCTTTCTACCACATCGCTATGGTTTTATCTCACTCATCTCGTTGTAACAGCCATGTCTTGATGGGCTTACAGCTGCTGCTCATCCTTAATAAATCCCAATGAAATACTTTGAACTTTGCGGTTGTAATGTGACGAAATGGAAAAGTTCAAGCAGTAGGAAAACATTTGCAACACGCTGTAAATGTTCAAACGATGCCCATAATAATGGAGTGATTAAAAAATCGACAAAATTGTCTCTTTATTTCTAATTCATCTCTTAAACCCACTGGATTATGAAGCATAGTTGTGAATCTGGTCTAAAAAGGTAAACAGTTGTAGAAACATAATATCTATCCTTGGTATCACACGGTGAAAAAAATAGATTTACTATGCAAAGACAGAAGGAACGAAACCTTTTATGTCATGCTGGGACACATAGGGCTTTCAGATTGGAGCCACTGACCCATATCCTTCTGCCACACTCCAGATGATCCCGTTTGTCATGTAAAACTCAGATTTCATGGAATCCACACGTCCATACTGCCGTGCCATTTGGTTGAGGGCCGGATTGAAACTGCGGCCGTATTCAGAAGATGACAGCACAGGCACAGGTCTGGACCTCTCCTGGTAGGAAACAGAAATGTATGCATTGAATTGGATTGCAAGCCATGCTGTGGTGCTTAAAAATATCTTCAGACATCAGAAATACCCTAAATACAAGGTAAAGATTTGGAACAGCAATATCTCATATTTTACCATAATGTATATATAAATGTTTTACATGATAAAAAATAAGCTAATTGTGATACTTTCACAAGTATGGAGCTTTGTGAAACATGCTCTGCCTATTCTCAGAATTTTTGTCTGATTAAATTATGCTGGGCTGAGTCACCAATATCAGAGAAACGCTCATTTCATAGCGTGTAGAGTAAAATGGTAGATATTATTTTGTGGCAACAACTTAGGAATATTCACCTTTTGCAAGACAGAAAGATTTTTTAAGTGCAATACTTCCTTGTAGCTTGTCTGTAACTTCACCCCTGCAGGTGATGCTTCATGCAACCTTTTGCCAAAACAACAGCACTTTTTTTTGGTAAGGTTGGTGCAGACAGAAAAGGATCTCTGAACAATCTCTTCAGTTCAGCAAGAGTGTTGGGCGTCATCTTATTTGTTCTGCTTTTCGGCTGACCCCACACAGCATTTTCCACAAGATTCAGGAATTGGGATGGACAAGGAAGGAGGTTGATTTTCCATCTTTTCTGTCTTTTAAGGACTAAATCAGAATCGGCTTTATTGGTCAGGTTTGACAGCACAAATAAGAAATTTGACTTGAAGCTCATCGTCTGTCCACAAACTCGTTGTTGTCCTGGATCAGCCTAATTACAGTGGTGTCATCTGCAAACTTTATGAGTTTCACAGTCAAGTTTGCAGAGGTGCAGCCATTTGTGTGCAGAGAGAAGAGGAAGGGGGAGAGAACACACCCCTGTGGGGTGCCGGTGTTAAATAAATAAGGACAAGCACTGACCAACCTTAAATGGCAGTTAGAAAGGTGTCCAGGGGTCAGGTGCTTGGAGGGTTCCTTGCCACCGTTCCAGCTGGTTTAAACTTCTTAATTATTTGGTCTGATTTTAGATCTGTGTAAGTTAAGATGAGGAGCTCTTTTTTTTAGCCATTTCTCGACTAATGTTGACCAATTCAGTTCAGAAGGTACTTTATTAATCCCAAGGGGACATTAAACATTGTATTAAAGCTTTTTACAATTATACTGGGGTTCAATACTATGATAAAAGGCTAGCGCTCCACAACATTTGTTGTTCTTCTTAAGTCCTGACGATTGTTTTCAGCCAACAGAAATCGAGTTTCCACAATTGGACAATATATACAATACATCATCATCGCAATATCCATGTGTGCAATATTCACATCAAGACTGTTTGGAGTGCAAATATTGTTGGCTAAAATCTTCGAAGTGTCATGAATTTCCCTTTTTCATGCTAGTGTCATTTCAGTCAGTTGAAGAGTGTCTCAGGGCAGCAGATGGTCACACTGAACACTAATTGGTATTGCCTATAGTAAAGGTCACAGAGAAACTGATGGCAACTGTTATTTTCAGTGCAATAATTACCAATATTATCTCCAGCACAAGATTTTCTAATATCGTGCAGCCCTAATAACAAGAATAAATCTCATATACAGACAAAAAACAGACTTGTAATAATTGTTAATCGTCAACAACATGGCACGAGTGAAGCATAGCTTGACGTGCTATTCGAGTCATTTGTTGAAAATGTGTTTATTTTTTCATAACGCAGGGTTAGAAAAAAAATCACTGTCAGTTTTTTCCAACATTGTGCAGCCCTAGCGAGGGGTGAGGTGCTTGGTGCCTATCTCCAGCTGTCATCGAGAGAGAGGCGAGGAACGCTCTGGTTCGGTTGCCAGTCCATCACAGGAGAACACAGAGTCCACACAGGACAAACAAACATGCACACAGGAAGCCCGAGTACCCAGAGAGAACCCAAACATGCATGGGAAGAGTATGACATCTCCCTGCTGAAAGACCTCCAGGCCGGGATTTGAACCCAGGACCTTCTTGCTGCTAACAACCGCTTCATTTAATTGCAATAAGCTCAGCGGTCTTTAAAGGGCATCTAAGAGAGGAAGCAACAGCGCCCACCAATGGCTCTGTAAGTTACTTGTTTGGGTTTATAGTTTAACGGGCTTCAGCCCCAAAAAATAAATAAATAAATCCAGTCTCTAAACACATAAGAGAATATTTTATTTAACATTCATATTCAAATGTAGTCCTTGAAAAAGCAATGCCCTAATTCACCAGGAACTGTCAGCAACCCTGACAGCCAACCACTCAACTCGGTGTAATTACAAGCTCAGCAGTGTGTGTTTGCCTCCGCTTTGTTCATCGCTCTCTCTGCTTTCAGCGACCCAGAAACACACTGTGAGCTACTTTCCTTGACGCGAATAATAACTCCAAGGAGTTGAAAAGGCTTCAAAAAGGAAACATTAAACAAACGTCATAAAACTCAGAAATATGTGGCAGTGGCAGCGGACTAAAAATAATAAAACAACGCCATCGCAAACGTGGAAAGCAGAACATATTTCAACACTAAGGTTTAATAATCAAGTTAAAATGAAAGAATCCGTTGGGTTGGTCCTCTTGAGTCTTTTCTTTTCTGCCCATTCTGGCTGCACGCATTAGAATCACTCTTCGGTTGTGTGTGCAGATTTAAGCCAAGCGTTAAAAAAAACAAAAAACACATGACCTCACATTTGTCTCTAAAATACTTTGGTCTACCGTTTAGACCATGGTTTACTTAAAGGTTGCAAGGCACCCCACGAAAGTGGCTGCAAAACAAGCACAGATCACAGATCTTCATTTAGTTCTGAGCTTTGACTAGATCGTTCTAAAACTTGAATATTCATTTCATGAAGGTGTTTGTTTGCTGATTTAGATGCAAGTTTGCTGGGAAATAAAATCTACTCATCTTCAGATTTCTAGCAGGCATGGTGTTTTTTTTCCAGTAGGTTTCAGTATTGTCTTTTTTACAAATGTTACCTCAAGTTTCAGTTCAGTTTCCTTTAGACCACAACTTAATCGGCCTGGAGTGTTTTAGCCATTTTGGGGGGTGGCTTCTGCTCTACAGCCGTTCTCTGCAAACCAGACCTTAACTGAAATGAGGAGATTACTGGGACATGGAGGACACGGCCAGTATTTACTGGAAATTCCTGCAGCTCCTTGAGCGCTGCTTTTCGGCTCGTTTTTTATTAGGTTTAGGCATTATCATAATGTTAGCTTCAGGGTGTGTACAATAATCCAAGCAGGACATCGCCACTTTTTTTTTATTTTTCAAATTTCTTGTCCAAAAAACAGGTTTCTTTTTGATAGTAGAAAACAAAACTTATGTCACATTAAAGGTGAAAAAACTTCAGAAATGTATCCTGGGCCCATTTTTTTTGACATCACATTTTAACAGTGGTGTGCTCTCGTTTGGTATCTGCTGCGTTCAAGTCAACCACATAAGAATTCTTGTTATCGTCTTAAGTTTCAAGCTTTATACTATACTAGTGTTCCAAAAAGAAAACTTCTTAATCACATCCTCACTTCCAGGGACATTGATTTAGTGCGACACATACGGCGATGTGGGATAATAATGAAGTATTTCCTCTTTTGATTCTAAGACCTAACTTATCAGAAGGATAGAGCTGGGTATCGATTCAAATTTTAAGAATCGATTCGTTTACGATTCTCAAGAGTTAGAATCGGCTATCACAATCCAGTCTGTTCCAATTCAATATTGATGTGGGTCAGTGCTATTAAAATGTTTTTTTTAGCCGTTACCTTAATTACATGATACAACACTGAGTGGGGTTACAGTTCACCAGGGGAAACAATATTAACCCTTTCAGACCTAAGCCTTAAAATGCCCTTCTGGATTTTTTCCTCCTATGTTAGCTGTAAAAAGGCCAAACAATGTTAAACGATTAAATCGATTTTTTTTTTTACGTATGAATCGATTTTTAAGAATTTTTATAAGAATCAATTCCGAATCAGAGAATCGATTTTTTTTTCCCAACACAGCACTACAGAAGGACCTGATAAAAATTCTCCTCTCTTACCAGGTTTTGTAATAATATATAAAATACACAGTGCCATTGCTCATATCAACAAACCTGAAACAAAATTGAATAAAGAATGTATAAAAAACTGAACAAAGTTCGTTCTTCTCAACTTTTTCCATAGAAATTTAACGCAAAGTAAGTATGTCAAGATCTCCTGCTTAAACACTGTTTATTAAGTATTCAGCAGTAAGCATGAGCATCTCTATACAGTTTGACGGTCTGGAGCATGTGGGTTTATGTAAACACGTTGCCAAGACACAAACACAGAGAAGCAACTGTTGCAGCAAATCAATCTGAGAAGGGGTCTTACAGATTTTTCTACACAGTCTACTGTTGTACATTAAGCTGAAAAAAAAAAACCCAACAAAAACATTGACAGGTTTCCCAGGAGTCATTGCTCCAGCAAGTTCATTATAAAATGAGATTGCACAATGCTTCGAGGAAGAGCAAGGCAAACAAAACCGAGCTGAATCTCAGACTCTCTGAGCTTGTTAAATGTTAAAGGTCATGACAGTGCAATAAAAAAAACAAAAAAAAACATGAACAAATTGTAAGTCTTGCCAGGGAGAAATCCCTGGAGAGAGCCTCTTTTATCTAAAAGAGAGAGTTAATAGTTCCACTTCAATTTTTTTTTTAAAAGAAGAAAAACAAGATCCCCTGGAATAATGTCCTTTCAAAGATAGAACCAAATTGGAGTGTTGTTTGTCAAAAATGCACAGCTTCATGTTTGATAAAAACCAAGCATACCATGTCAGCTGCGACACATTAAGTTAACTGTAAAGCCCGATGGTGGAGGGGTGATAGATCTGGAGAACTTCTGCAAGAAAAAAACTGAAGAAAATGAATCCAAAAGTGCTTAAGCAAAATATTAGTTTAGCGTGTGCACGCTAATGTAACCAGGTCATGGCCACCTTGTTTCCTTTACAGTTGAATTTCACAGAATATTTGTCACATCAAATGTGGTAGAAATTGTAAAATGATTACTTTATAATCTCATTTTTACATTACAAGAACCTGGCACGTTAACAGGGGTGTGTACACTTTTGAGAGCCACTGTGTCTAGAGCCACTAACATGGCTTCATTTCCCGGTGGCGGTTGCACAATGAAAATGCTTGATGTGCACACTCTCTGTGGTTATTTGAGCACATCCGCATCCACTCAGTTCAGAACGTAATTAAGAAGACGTCGCCACAGCCTCCACTCATTTTGTTTCTAAGTTATCATAAAGTTTATCAACCTTTCACTGAATCCTAAACATAATTAAACACAGGAATAGCTGCATGTTTCTCTTACCTCCTGGTTTATGTTGAGTCCCCTTCCCTTCCGGTGTTGCCGCTCATCGTATCGCTGCTTCATATCGAAACCCTCAGCTTGGTGGAACACTTGGTCGTACGTAAACACATCAGGGACCTGAGAGCGGAGAAGCAGCCAGCCGCATTAATGTGTCTTGCACAACTTTAGAGCTTGAGGTTTTTGAGATTCTAATACAACATTTGTGTGTGTGTGTGTGTAGTGGCATCAGATTCACATTAAAACTAACCAACTAACTTAAAAAGCTTACTTTGTGAATAATATAATTTATTGAACTCCATTAGCAAAAGATCATAGCAATAGCACTTCAGATCAATAACATTAGTGATTAAAAACTGATACAAAATGAGCCAACTCAGTTTCAGTGAATAGTTGTATCATAAGCAGTTAAAGTCATTCTATCAGTCTAATAAGGAGACTGATTTCCAAAAAACCGACTCAAGTGCGGTTCTAATCATTGTCCTTTTGCATAAGCAATTGTTTTTACTGAAGGAAAAAAAAAAAAAACTGAAAAAATGATCCCAACACATGTAAGGAATCTGTTGCTAAGAAACTTGAGTCTGAAAGAGCAGTTTCCAAGAAGCACAAGGACCATCATCTCAGGAGGGCCGGTCTATAGCATTATGTTGCCACCATTGCAGAGCTTGCTCAGCATCTACATGCTCAGCAAGGCAAAAGCTTTTGAGACATCTCCTAAACTGTCCAGGAAAGAAAAGGTGCAACACGAGGCCTGTGATTCAGCAGTGAAAATATCCCGCACCAATCTGTGTGGGGGTTGCTTCTTGTCTAAAGGAGTCTGACCAGAAGAACCAATAAAGAGGGGGATGAAAATGTTGTTCCGACAATCCCGGCAGGAGGGCAGGAGTTGTGGTTGTGATCACTGTCCCCCCACCATGATGGAGCAAAATGTCACAAGAGAAAAGAGAGAACCAAGTAACTCAGGGATCATATTACCACAAAAAAACTAAACTGCAGCCAGGAAAATCCCCAGATCTTAACTCCACTGAGGATATGTTATCAGTTCTTATTTAGCGGATAGATAAGTAAATTTAAGCACTATCTAGAAATAAATGGGTCTCCCTCCTCTTAACCCATATTCTTTTCCTTTTTCCAGATTTCTCCAAAAGTAAGTGGTGAGATTCATCAGAGAAAATGCCTTTAACCCTGTCCTCTGCACTTCAATACTTCTGTTCTGGATTTTTTTTCTTCACTTGCTCCCTTTCTTGGCACCTGACCAGTGATCAAATGTCAGTGTCTCCATGTGGCTGCAGAAACACTCCTACCTGCATGTTGCCATTTCTGAGCAAGCTCTGCAATGGTGGCAACTTGATTCCTCATTTAGGCAGACCCGGCTTTCCTAACAATAGACCAAACCTTTCTTCTTGAACTTCAGGAAGATTTGATACTGGAGGGCTAATATGTTTGTTGAAACAAACAGAAAACACTGCTGTGGGGTTTTAAGCAGCGTCTGCTTCACGACACCCAGCTCCCTGCCTAATATGAGGACCGGCTAGGTCAGTCTTACAGCATGGAGCTCTGCAGAGATCTGGGATGGAGTCTCCAACTCCAGTCCCACTCAGACCCGAATCAAATCAATGGCCCGTTTGCAGGCCTCTGCAGAACAATTTAGCCATTTCATTCAAATGTGCTGGAGGAGGGACATATCCAAAAGTTGAAGGTCAATGGCGGAGGCTCTGAGTTTTGGAGCTCTATTCTGTTGCTGCACCAGAGGTAAGCTGCTTTTATTTCCTAACTAAAGGTCTGAAAACAAGGCCCGAAAGACGCATCATCTTTCTGTTAATATGCCAGGTTTTTAAGGAAATGGCTCTTTGTAGCTAAAATGTTATGTTTACTACTACTATAGCCTGCATTTGTTATTATCAATATAAAATAAAATAAAACTTTATTTGGTTCTTTCTGTCATTTTTAGCCAAAGTTGTTAAGAGCCATTGCGGGAGGTCCGAAAAACCACTTGAGTTCCCACCTCATACCAAGCGTTACCTTTGACTTGGTGTTGAAGTAAGACATTTCTTTTGGTTCGTTCCGTCGCGGTGGGACGTGACTGAAGGCTGACAGTGTCACCAGCGGTTTGGTTTGAGCCTCCAGTGAAACGTCCATCTTCTTCCGCACAGGCGGCGAACAAACGCTCAGCAGAGAGTTGTGAGCGAGCTGTCAGCCCGAGGAGGCTAGCGTTGGTGGTTGCTAGGATACCGAGCGGGGTTCCAATTGAGGTCGGGTGTGCTGCCTTCAGAGGCTCGTCGTTTGACTTGGAAAGCTGAGTTTCTCCGCCATATACTGCTGTGTAACTTTTGGGATATTATTTTTAGTAACACACTTTAGCTATATATAACTATAAATACCAATGTTCTCTCTAATTTCACTGGCTCTTCTAAACGGTCATATAATCGGGTAAAAATCTAAGGATGGCTGTTATAGTCTCTGCCTTCATACCAGTGGCATTTGTCCCTTGAAGGGCCTTCAGAGCTCTGTCACTTGATTTGTTTTGTAACTGTGACAGCAAATAGTATTAGAAGGCTGGACACAGTAGGCCCATGCCTCAAGGACATGGCATATGTGGCTCAATTATGGACGACATTTCAAAGTTTCCTGGCAATGATTCCAAATGGTTTTTTGTTTTTTTTTAGATTCATATAATGAACCATCCAGTCCATTTGGTACTGTTCAAAGTAGATGGTGCAGCACCAGTTAGTCTGAGCAAATTGAATCTAAAGGTCAGACAGACTGACAAAACAAAGTAGTGCAAATGGAAGGTATGACACATACATCCATCTTCCATACCCCGCCGAATCTGTGCTGGGCTGCAAGGTAGATGGTGCCTATGTCCAGCGGTCATTGAGCAAGAGGCAGGCTGTCAGTCCATCACAGGAGATGCCAATTAATCTACAATGCATGTTTTTGGGCTGTGACGGAGCACCCGGAGAGAACCAACGCATGCACACAGAGAACATGCAGACTCCATGGAGACGGTCCCAAGCTGGGATTTGAGTGCAGGACCTTCAACAATCCTAACAGCTGCTCCACCATGCGACCCAGAATTATACATGGTTTAAATAAAAAAATAAAAAATATATATATCTTCATCTGTATTCGGCCTGGTGATTCAATACTTCATAGCACCACCTTTTCCTGCAGTTACACCTGTAGGTCATTTGGACTGTGTACCTACCAGTTTGAGACTGGTATTTTTTACCAGTTCTTTGCAAAATAGCTCTAGCTCAGGCAGACTGGATGTTCATAACTATTTTCATTTACAACCACAGATTCTAAATTAAGGAAAATCAACCCCAGCATTATGCTGCCACCACCATATCATGGTGGTGCAAGGTGTTCGTTTTCCTATGCACACAGTGTTGTGCCTGTAGGCCAAAAAGGTCAATGATGGTCTGATCTGACCAGAGCACCTTCTTTCATTTCTGCTGTGTCCACTACATGGCTTGTGACGCACTGCAAACAGAACCTGTTGTGGCTTTCTTGCTACTCTTCAGCATTTTGTCACACCTAAGCTGTGGATCCTTGCAGCCCCTTTTAAAGTCACCATGGGCTTCTCCGTGTGTTTTCTGATAAATGCTCTGCTGTCAGTGATGGTGGATGGCGATGTTGTGGAAAGGTTTGCAGCTGTATTATACTCTTTCCACTTCTATGCAACTTTAGCCCTGACCTGTCTGCTGTGTTCCTTGGTAAAATAAAATCCCAATAAAATACATTCAGTTTAGTGGTGATAGCACAAAAAGTTTCTAGAGGTGCAAAGAAGATATAAACTGCATCTGTAACAAAAAAATTGCAGCACAAATGTGGCTTTGGAGCAGTTACACAGCGACCCAGTTAACCTATTAGTTTTAATTTACCAGACCCCAACCACCTTACATTTTTGTGCATTTGTGTGACCCAATCCCACCTGCTGGTATTTCTCTCGTCCCCCTCCTTGTAATTATGACAGCGTAAGCAGGGGGTAGCTAATGCGAGGACGCCACTCTGCTGAGAGCTATGCATGTCTGCTACGCACAGCCACACACACACTAAACAGTGCGGCTCTGGAGAGTGGATTTTTGGACTGCCAATGATTCCTTCCAGCAGCAGTGAGGACGGTCGGGGATACGTGGACAAAGCGTGGATAAGGGCACATGATCGTCACCAGCTTTCTTTCATTTCAGAGGTTGTCTCAGAGCACAGGAGTAATTACTGCTGACATTTCGGAGGGATATATTGCTATTTATCGGGGAGCTGCTGTGGGAATGAAACAATCCGAGGACTGGGGTCAGTCATTCAGCGGGGCTGAGTTAATAAAAACAAGACACTTGTGTCACAGAGTTACCCCGTCACTGCACTTTCCCTCAAATTTCAGAGCTCTTTAAAATGGAACAAGAAGTTTTAACACTTTAGTTACATATGAAATTTCATACAGCAGTGATATTCAAAGTCACTAACAGCACGAACCGAAACATCCAGATTCATTGTAAAAATCATTTTCTGAGTTTAAAAATGGAAAATTGGGTTCTCTTGATTAGGATTTTATATATGAAGTGATTTGGCTCCACCCAAAGCAAAACTTGCTCAAGATAGGAGGGCTTTGAAACATCTATCCATTGTCTATACTCGTTTCTCCTCATAGAGCTGCGAGGAGCTGGTGGCGGTAATTGGGCAATAGGCGGGGTACATTCCGGACAGGAGACACAGGACAAACAACCATGCACACCGCACTCATATGGGCAATTTAGACTGACCAATTAATCTAAGATTTATGGGGTTTTTTGACTGTGGGAGGAAGCCAGTGTGGCTGAAGAAAACCCACACATGCAAAGGGAGACCTGAGGTCAGGGTTCATCCCCAGGACCTTCTTGCTGCAAGGCAACAGAGCTACCAACTACAACACTGTGTAGCCCTGAAACAAACTTTGATTGAGATATTAGGAAAACGGAGAAGCATAGGTATTCTGAGATTGAATAGGGCCGGAGTAAGGCTGTTAGCAGCAAACATTTTTTCTTATCAAAATCAGAAAGCAAAACAATTGCTCCCAAAAGCTGACCTTGAGGCGCCCATGGATATCAGAGAACAAAAACAGCAAGTCATGATGACACCACAGGACCGAACAGATAAACAACCATCAGAGATTAAGTCTTCATCTTCCTGTGACTCAGCCACATCAAATGAGTCTCCATTTAGAAACCTTACAGACAGACTGAACGAGCAAATCAAATTTGGGACACAATTAACACCTAAACTTAGACTACACCAAACGCCTGGGACTAGTGTCAATAAGCCTGGGAGCTTCCCCCCACTGATTATTACAGATATTTGATATTTGAGGGAACCGGGCAATAAATCCACCCCTGCCGTCTCCCAGAACTCGCCCGGCCCCCCCCCCCCCCCCCCGAGTCTAAGATCTCAGTGATTATCAGCAGCAGGAAACATAAATCGTTAACCACACGCTCTCATATTAAACAAAATCTCAAATTGATAACCTGTCAGAAGGTTCAGCTGCCCATCATCACAATACTTAAGTTAGCTTAATTAAACATTAGACCTCTATCCGGGAAGTCTTTTCTAATCATCAGCTGTGTTTTGGACCCGATTCCCACTTCCTTTTTTAGCAATTTTATGGATCTTTTAGAGATGAGATTTTAACCATGATGAATTGCTCCCTTCAGACGGGGGTCTTTCCTGCCGCCTTTAAAGGGGGGGTAGTAAGGCCCCCTGTTGAAGAAGAGCAATTTAGATTTTAATGATTTTAACTATTTTAGACCAGTATCTAACTTACCTTTTTTAAGCAAAATTTTAGAAAAAAATGTTTTAATTCAACTTAATGATTTTATTAAAGAGCACAATGTCCTGGTGAAATTTCAGTCTGGTTTTAGGGTGAACCACAGCACAGAGACGGCCCTTCTAAAGATTTTAAATGATTTTAGATTAAACTATGATGCACAGAGGGTGACAGTGTTGGTTCTACTTGATCTAAGCTCTGCCTTCGATACAGTAGACCACACTATTCTTTTAACCCGTTTAAAACAGATTGGCCTCTCTGGTGCTGTTCACAAATGGTTCACATCCTATCTCACAGACAGGACTTTTATGGTAAGTTTAGATACCTGCTCATCTAGGGTCCATAGGATTACATGTGGTGTGCCCCAGGGTTCGATTTTAGGCCCAGTGCTTTTTAACCTGTATATGCTCCCTCTTGGCAGCGTCATCAGAAGACATGGAGTCAACTTTCACAGTTATGCTGATGATACACACCTGTACATCTCCATGTCTCCCGATGACACACGGCCAATGGATGCACTTTTTAACTGCATTTTAGACATTAAATCTTGGATGGCAGAAAACTTTCTCCAGCTCAACCAGGACAAAACTGAAGTTTTAGTCATCGGTCCTGAGGCTCAGAGAGAGAAACTTTTACCAAAATTACAATCACTGTCTTTTAATCCCTCCTTACAAGTGAAGAACCTGGGCGTGATTTTTGACTCTGAGCTGACTTTTATTCCTCACATAAAAATATTACTAAAATAGGTTTTTATCAACTAAAGAACATCGCCAGAGTCCGCCCCATTCTCTCTCGGGCCAATACGGAGACACTGATGCATGCTTTTATCGGCAGTAGAATTGATTACTGTAATGCCCTGCTTTCTGGTCTTCCCAAAAAGAGTATATCAGGTTTACAACTACTACAAACTTCAGCAGCACGTGTCCTGACGAAGACCAGGAGGCGGGAGCACATTACACCCGTCTTAAAATCATTGCATGGGCTCCCCGTACATTTGAGGATCGACTTTAAGGTTCTTTTAATGGTTTTTAAGTGTCTTAATGGTCTTGGGCCTTCTTATCTCTCTGAACTGCTTTTACCATATAAACCCTCGCGGTCTCTGCGCTCCTCTGGCAGCCGTCTCCTTGTCACCCCAAAAGTCAGGACACACACGCATGGCGAGGCGTCTTTCCAGTTTTATGGCCCTCACCTCTGGAACAGGCTGCCAGAGGACCTCAGGGCTGCAGAGAACGTTCATGTTTTTAAGAGCAGGCTCAAGACTCACCTTTTTAGCCTAGCTTTTAACTGATTATTATTTATTACTGTTTGTTTAATTGCTCTGCATGTTTTATATGATTATATTTTTATCAGTTTTACTATTTAATTTTAGCACATGAATTTACTGTTTATTTTTATACTTTAATTTATCTCAATCCCCGTTCCAGTGTTTCCTCTGTGGGAGCCCTCTGCCCCAGGAGCGGTGGTCGGCTGTGGCTCCCTGGGTGCTCTCCAGGTGGAGCTTGGGTGGAGGTGGGGGTCTTGGCCTTGCCTCCACTGGGTGCCCTGCGTCGGTGCCTCGGCTGCTGCTGTTAATCTACCGCTGCCGGGGCAGATGGCTCCTCTGACGGCGTTTCCTTGCATGGTTCATCTACACGCGGCCCAAAGTCCTTTTTTTACTTTTTCTTTTAACTGTGTATGTGCATGGGAGTTGGGTTGGGGGGAGGGGGGTAGATCTGTGACCATGCTTTTAAATCAGTGGGGGAGGAAAGGAAGGTGGTTTTATGTGGGGTCATTTTAATCTGTAAAGCACTTTGTGATGCAACTTCTTGTATGAAAAGCGCTTTATAAATAAAGTTTGATTTGATCCATTCATAATAACATTCACCTAGTCTTTGAAATTAAAACAGGCCCTCAGGATCAAAGATCCTCCACTGTGCTAAGCAATGAGTGTCCTTTATTTCACATCGGAGCAAACAGATCTTTATATAAATGTCCTGACATCTCAGAACGCTCATTGTGCCTTGGACTTTAAATGCATGATGCTCCAGGAACTTTTGAAATGTAAAAACAGGCCCACAGCATTGAGGGTCCTCCACTGTAACAGTTGGCATGAAGCGTTCTACGATTCATCCCAGACCAAAAGCTTGATCTTGGTCACAAAATTTCATTTCTGAGGATTTTGGTTCTCTGACTCTCTACTTTTCTTTCCACTTAGTGCGTATCCTTGTTTTTTACTGTTGAAACTGAAATAATTGCAGCGCTTCTGTCGTGGATGTGGCTTGGAAAATAAAAATTTGGATCATGGGAAATGTAAAACCTTTCCATTTTGAGAGAAATCAATTTAAACAGTCAAAATTAAATTAATTCCTTTCAGAAGAACATCTCTAGGATTAAACGACTGATGATGCAACACGACCTAGAAAAACTCATCCATGCGTTTAACTTTAGTCGGATTGATTACTGCAACAGCATCTTCACAGGTCTGCCTAAAAAGTCAATCAGACAGCTGCAGCTGATCCAGAACGCTGCCGCTCGCGTCCTCCCTAGAACCAGGAAAGTAGAGCACATCACCCCAGTTCTAAAGTCCTTACACTGGCTCCCTGTAGCTCAGAGAATAGACTTCAAAATACTCCTACTAGTTTATAAATCATTACATGGCTTAGCACCAAAATATGTTGAAGACCTGTTGTCATGGTACCAACCACCAAGACCACTCAGGTCCTCCAACTCTAGCCTACTAAACATCCCTAGACTCAGAACTAAACATGGAGAAGCAGCATTCAGTTTCTATGATCCCCTTATCTGGAACAGACTTCCTAACGAGTGTAGAGCTGCTGAAACTCTGAACTGCTTTAAATCGAGACTAAAAATCCATCTGTTTAGAATTGCCTTCGAGTAAAAGCTTGATGTCATATGTATGAAATGTGTTCATGCTCTCTTGCTTTTTTTTATCTTTCTCTTGCTTTATTGCGTATCATGTGTACTGTGTGTTTCTTTTACTTTTAATTTCCATTGTTTTTTTTGTTTTTTAAATCACCAAATCATGTAAAGCACCTTGAATTGCCCTGCTGTTGAAAGTGTGCTATACAAATAAAATTGCCTTGCCTTGCCTTCAACTAAAGTTTATATGGGGGTCAAAGTTCAGTTGAATCTGTTGCCCATCAGCCACCACAGTACAACTAATACTGTTTTGTTGGGCATGAACATGTCACATAACAAAATGTTCCTTGTTCTCCTCATTAGCCACTTCTCATTATTTAGTACATGAATAGCAAATAAATTGCAGAGAAAGGTTTACTCATTTGGTTGGCAATCAAGTCCAATGTGCTGCTCTGTCTTACAGACTGTTGCGTCAGGAGGGTTTGTACTTAAAACCAAATATTGACATCTTTCAGTTACTTATTGGGATTTACTTGAAGCTACAACGTGAGATTTTGTAACTGAAGAGACTACGAAGATGTTCCGCTGTATGATTGCAACTGTCAATTTCTTCTAAATATAGATTTTAAATTGAAATGATTGATTTTCCATCTGATGTTAGCAAAGTGTCAGAGTAAATTTTCAAAGTTGGCTTATTCTTTGTAGGTGTACTAACAAAACGAAGTTTTCAAATCAATGTTCCAGCATGTAAGAACTCAATTGTCCCGGAGTCCCCTCTCATGGTCAGAGCAGCAACCTTAGTTTTCTTATGTCTCGAGCTGGCTTTGACAAGACAAGACGTTTTGGGGATCTGTTGGCTGGGATTGTGCCAATTAAATAAACACTGCTCAAAAAATAAAGGGAACACATAAACGACACAATGTAACTCCAAGTCAATCACACTTCTTTGAAATCAAACTGTCCACGTAGGAAGCAACACAGATTGACAATCAATTTCACATGTTGTTGTGCAAATGGAATAGACAACAGGTGGAAATTATAGGCAATTAGCTAGACACCCCCAATAAAGGAATGGTTCTGCAGGTGGTGACCACAGACCACTTCTCAGTTCCTATGCTTTCTGGTTGATATTTTGGTCACTTTTGAATGGTGGTGGTGCTTTGACTCTAGTTGTAGCATGAGTCTACAACCCACACAAGTGGCTCAGGTAGTGCAGCTCATCCAGGATGGCACATCAATGCGAGCTGTGGGAAGAAGATTTACTGTGTCGGTCAGCGTAGTGTCTAGAGCATGGAGGCGCTACCAGGAGACAGGCCAGTACACCAGGAGACGTGGAAGAGGCTGTAGGAGAGCAACAACCCAGCAACAAGACTGCTACCTCCACCTTTGTGCAAGGAGGAACAGGAGGAGCACTGCCAGAGCCCTGCAAAATGACCCCCAGCAGGCCACAAATGTGCATGTGTCTGCTCAAACGGTCAGAAACAGCCTCCATGAGGGTGGTATGAGGGCCTGACGTCCACAGGTGGGGGTTGTGCTTACAGCCAAACACCGTGCAAGACGTTTGGAATTTGCCAGAGAACACCAAAATTGGCAAATTCGCCACTGGCGTTCTGTGCTCTTCACAGATTAAAGCAGGTTCACACTGAGCACATGTGACAGACGTGACAGAATCTGGAGACGCCATGGAGAACGTTCTGCTGCCTGCAACATCCTCCAGCATGATCGGTTTGGCAGTGGGTCAGTAATGGTGTGGGGCGGCATTTCTTTTGGGGGCTGCACAGCCATCCATGTGCTCGCCAGAGGTAGACCATCAGGAGACCATCCACCACCTCATCAGGAGCATGCCCAGGCGTTGTAAGGAGGTCATACAGGCACGTGGAGGCCACACACACCACTGACCCTCATTTTGACTTGTTTTAAGGACATTACATCCAAGTTGGATCAGCCTGTAGTGTATTTTTCCATTTTAATTTTGAGTGTGACCTCCATGGGTTGATAAATTTGGTTTCCATTGATGATGTTTGTGTGATTTTGTTGTCAGCACATTCAACGTTGTTAAGAACAAAGTATTTAATAAGAATATTTCATTCATTCAGATCTAGGATGTGTTATTTGTGTGCCCTTTATTTCTTTGAGCATTGTACTTGAACTCAAAACCACCCAAAACTTCTAATACATTTACTGCAAAAAGCTAAATTGTTTATGTATCACTCTTCTTCTTCTTATTATTATTATTACATATTTGGATTTAGATTGTATACATTTTAGTGAAACTTGAGTATATTCATTCCGGGGAAGGTTCAACTGAGCCTTGATATAAGACTCCCCCCTGGTGGACATCACAGGAAACACAGCATGTGTGAGGAAAAAGGAATGAAACGGTTATATTTAAAAAATAAATAAATTTAAGAATAAGTTGAAGCTATTCCAACTATTTATACATTTATGTATATATTTGCGTGGAAACATGTTCTCTCAGAGTCTCCTGTAATGTAAAAGGAGTGTCTTGACAGGGATTTCACTGTTTTATTCAACTCGGTGCCATGTTATAATCAAGCTAATAGCCAGATGTGTTTAGATAAGGGAACTGAAAATTCGGTCACATCATCCCTCTACTCAAAACAAATCTTGATGTGTTATATGTTTATAGAAACGTCAACACTTTAGGGCTTTACAGAGTTGGTGAACCTGCAACAAAAAAAATATTGGAACTTCTGTGATATTTTGTCACATTAAAACCACAAATTCCTCTGTATTTTATTGACTTTTTCACTGACAGACACAACGTAGCATATTATAAAGTAAAAAGAGAATAGTTGATTTTCAACATTCTTTACAATTAAAAATCTGAAAACTGTGGCATACTTCTGTATTAGAGCATATTTATGGTGTTACCAAAAACCTTTTCAGTTCTGATTTAAAGGAGCTGATAGTTTGGGCACATTTCAGGTTGACAAGGAGTTTCTACCAGAGGATAGGAGCTAAAAACTAAACGCTGCCTTACGCTGTTGAGTTCTGTTCCCAAGAACAATGAGTGAGCAGGACTATAAAGACCTGAGGAGTCTGCATGATTTGCACCAAACAAGCAAAGAAATTTATTTTGACACCTGCCTATTTAGTGGTTTTTAGACCAGGAGCAGGATTTTCAAATTGATACTTGGCAAACAAGAAGACAAGGGAATTGAACGCCAGGCAATCCTGCAGGAATCTGACTGAGCTTGAGCTGTTTTGCAAAGGATGGGCAAACATTTCCATCTCTACATGCGCAAAGCATGTAGAAAAATACCCCAAAACACTTGGTGCTGAAACTGCAGCAAGAGGTGCCTCTACAAAGTAGTGACTTGGAAGATTTTCAGATTTTTACCAACCTTGATGTTGGACCAGACCTAAAGCATCAATTCCGGATTCACCCAGTAGATGGCAGCAGCCACAAGAGGTCAGCTCAGAAGTCTAGCAAAGACTACCAGGACAGGATCCTAATAAAAACAGCTGACCTTTTCTGGTATTATGTCCGGGAGACGTCTTTATTAGTTTTACTTTCTTGGAGAATGAGTAACTAAATCTGTGGCATTCCCTAAAACAATCAGTTTCTGTCTCTGTGTTTGTTGCCCCCCTAACTTGAATTTCCAACATATATCATTTTAAAGTAAAACTGAAAATTCACTGACTTAAATGCTGTTATTTTAACAAATATAATAAGTGATTGTTTTTTGTGCTATCGTTATTGTGATAATCGGTAATGATCCACATATGGCCTTTAAGTTGCTCCGCTGTCGTTCCTACATGACCCCACGTTTCCGAAACCTGACGGAGATTTATCGAGCCGAGCGACCCAGCCCCTCCCGCCGCTCCACAGACTCTCCCCTCGGCTCCACTCCGAGGAGGAACCCGGTGCCCCCTGTCTGATCGCTTCCAATTACGTTACCCCAAGATGGAGGTTTGCAGATGGCACGGCTAACGCTCACCAGTCCCCGTAGCCATCCGTGTGGCTTCCATGACGCTTTTTTCCTGGAGAAGAGAGACCGTGTGCCATTTTTTTTTCCGTTTTTTGGAGCTATCGTCCACTTAAGAGGTAGTGAGCTCGGTCGAGGCAGCCATGAGCTCGGGGGAAGGAGCGGAGGAAACCACGAAGGACGCCGGAGACATAGAGGCGTTCTTTAAGACCGGTAAGCCCTTAGGGAGTGAGGGACCGATCTACGGGATGGATATTGTTCCCCATCCGTGTGGTCATCTTAGGGGCTTCTAAAGAACACAATCTATATGCTGTAGTCATTATAAATTGCCCATATGAGCCTAAGTGAAACGCAGAGTAAACAGTCAAGGCTAATGCTGTTGTGTGTTCCTCGCATCTGATCGATTTCTCCTACTACAAAATATTGCACAGCGTTAGCTGGATCGCTAACCTTCCCGAGTTCCATTTTCGGACACCTCCTTGATTTTTTGTTTTGTTTTTTAGATTGACTAGTTCTAATGCTTGGAGCCCCGGCGCTGTGTTCTTGTCTTTTTATGGTTATAAAACGCAAAATAAAATCCCAGCAGTTGTTTTATAAAACTAGAATATTGAAGAAAACCCCCCACATTGAGTTAAATTGTAAAGGAAAGCTGAAATGTTCTGCTCCAAGCCAGACATGTTTGTTTCAAAGCGACTTTTAAGCAGTCTAGAGCACAATAAGAGTGATTTATTTTTCAGTTACACATGGAGGACTTAACATTGTTGAACGAACACAGTGCTTGACAATGGACTGGCTGTTTAAGCTACGTGTTAGAACATTGTTCTCTATATGTTAGCCTGCATATAATGACTCCTGGCTCAGATTTGATGAATCCCGAATGCTGGCTAATGGATGCTAGCTAGTTTGTGCTCAGTTAGCTTAGCTGTAGGTGGACCAGTCTGATCACTGTTATCCCAGTTTCTCTGTACGTTAAGAGGAAATACAGATAATCCGTGTCTGTTCGGAATGTTGTATTCTGTTGGCGTTGGTATATGTTGTTTCCCGTGCTGTCAAAGCGAGCACAGTCGCGCAGCCTATGTAAACAATACATGGCGTGGCACATATAACCAGGGTGTGCACTAAACAGTCAAAGCTAGCTTTGTCAAATAGCTACCATCGCTAAGTGTTATCTTTCTCCCCACGCCAGCCTCTGTCTTTTTGTATTAGCACACGTAATGTAACGTCCACTCATACACTAAACGCTTCTTTTCCGCATACAGTAAAAATGCTAGCATGTTATTTCAGCAGGCTAATTTTTGAGTGAAGACTGTATGTGGGCCTTATAGTCAGTGCACTGGCTGCAACAATGGCTCATAAACTGGGAATTCCAGAGCTCCTTGTGGAGATTTAAGCGGTCACTTAAACATAAGGTTATGTTTTAGTTTAACCCAGCATACTTAACATAGAGACACATGTGTGAGTTGGGCTTTTTTTTGTTTGTTTGATACTTGCAAAGGCTTTAGCACACATTAGGTAGGTTAGCCAAGAGCTGTATGTGCAAACAAATATATTCATCTGGAAGAACAATGCAGTGACTTTCACATTATAAATGATTTGAGATGCACTAAATAATTCATGTATTTCGGTTAAGAATTAGGACTGCTACAGCAATCTTAAAACTGTTATTGTGGGGTAATATACTGCAAGTCCCTCAGTTTACATTAAAATAGCTACAAAGGTATCACTCAAAAATAAATGATTAAAAAAAAGAAAATCATAAGCAATATTGCCATGAAAGTTTCAGGAAGCAATCCATGAGAAATGCCAGTTAATTGAGTTGTAATTAAGGATGCATGATATGTTGGCATCAACATGGGGATCTGCAGATGTTCCTTTTTTAAAATATCGTTATTGGTCCAATAAATGAAACTTGGCTATATTTATAACTGATATTTATTTTAATCTTGTTGCTGTTAATGTTTGTGTTTCTGGAGTTGGGAGGGGTTAGCTATGTGGTAGCCTATTTGTTTGGTCACATGACAGTGATAGTGATGCAGCGCAGGATTGTGGGGTGTTTAACTGAAGCAAAGAAGCAATGTCATCTGTCTGATCACTTTTACCTGGTGTTGAAAGGGAAGGGAAATGTATATAATATTGATAATATCTGTAAAAATATTGGTTATTCCATATATACAGTAATATTAATATTAGATGTCGACAAATTCTCATATCGGTGCATCAATTTGTAATTGTAATTTATTTCAGCCAAAAAGTCACATTTTTTACTGTAGAAGATATTTTTAACATTAACAACAATGATGGTTGAACCAAGCGGGCATCGAGCTTGGACCCTTTTTCAATGTAAACATCATAGTTTAATTCAAATCATAAGTTTCAGAAAGTGATACTTTTATATTAGACAGATTCTGATGATTATGGCTTACGCATATTGTAACTCAAAATTAAGACTCTTAGAAAATTGAAACATTACTGAAGATCAATGAATAAAAACAATATTTAAAACAGAAATTTCAGACTTCTAAAAAGTATTTTCATTTCTATGAACTCAATACTTGCTTGGGGCTCCTTTTCCATGAATCACTCCATCAATGCGGCGTGGCATGGAGGCGATCAGCCTGTGCTTCTGCAGGGGTGTAATGGAAGCTCAGGTTGCTTTGATAGCAGTCTCCAGATCCTCTGTATTGTTGGTTCTGGTGTCTTTCATCATCCTCTTCACAATACCCCATAGCTTCTCTATGGGGTTCAGGTCAAGCCAGTTTACTAGCCAAGCAAGCACAATAACACCATGGTCATTAAACCAGCTTCAGATACCTTTAGCAGTGTGGTTCCTGCTGGATAAAGAAATCTGCATATTCATTAAGTTTGTCATCAGAAAGAAGCATGGAGGGGCGTCGCATGGCGTAGTGGCTGGTGCGGGCGCCCCATGCGCAGAGGCCTTAGCCCTCGACGGGGTCGTCCCGAGATCGAGTCCCGTCCTTGTGGATCTTTTGCTGCATATCATCCCCCACTTCTCTCCCCCTTTCTATACAATCCACTATGAAAAATAAATTTATAAAAAGGCCACTGCGGCTACAAAACCTTTTTGAAAAAAGAAGGGAAGAGGATAGAACCATAGAGTGCTCTAAAATTTCCTGGTCGATGGATGCATTGATCTCTGACTTCAGAAAACCCATTTCATTTCCAAATGAAATGCAAATTTTTCTTTTGTCTGAGAAGATAACTTTGGACTACTGACCAAGAAGCCAGTTCTTATTCTCCTTAGCCCAGATAAGATGCTTCTGAATGGTGTCTCTGGTTCAGGATAGGATTCATCTGTGGGTGGTGGCTGCAAATTTGCGGACTCCAGCTTTAGTCCATTTGTCACAAAGCTTCTTGAATGGATTTTGCTTGTCATTTTGTTACCATAATTCTTCCTTCCACTCAACATTCTATGAATATGCTTGGATACAGCACTGTGTGCAAGAACAGCTTCTTCTGTAATGACCTTTTGTGGCTTACTCTCCTTGTGGACAGCGTCAATGACTGAGAGACCATTTATTGGATGAGGAGACCTTTGCAGGTGTATTGAGTTCATTAGCTGATCATGGTTTTACACCCTGAGTTTCCAATATTTAACTCTTTAAAGATAGTCTAATATCCTTATAGGCTAAATTTTGAGTTTTCATTATGTGTAAATAGTAATGATCAAAATGACAAGAAATAGAGGCTAGAAAAACTTCACTCCATGTGTGATGAATCTTTATAACACACGAGTTTCAGACAGTTTCTGCAAAGAGTGAAAATAAACATGGAACTTTTTGACAGTATTATAATTTGTTTAGATGTACATGTTTATATGAACAAACTGGGAGTTTTTGTAAAAAAAAAAAAAACACTATGGTAATGCGCTGTGCGTCATGTGCTGGACCTAGGTGAAATGTCAGATTTCTGAAGAATACCTGAAGAGATACTGTTAAGAAACGGGAATGCAGTGTGCTGACTCGCACCCTTTGGCCCCTGTGTTTTTTTTGTTTTGTTTTTTTGTCTAGCAAGATAATGAACCACAGAGGGAAGCTCTGTATCTGTATTGAGGTGATCTTTTGGCTTCCTCTTAAAAAGCGAGGCGAGAAGCATCCTGCAGGTATTTTTTCTTTGCAAGCATGCTTTGTTTTTTGGGGTTTTTCTTTTTTTTTTTGTTGATTGCACACCTTTCTTATTGAGAGCTCCTGTTATTTTCCTGAATTGCTAAAATTAATATGCATGTTGGCACTCTCAAATTAGAACAAAGTTATCTGCAGTTTTAGGTGTGCTGCAAACAGCCCCGTATCTCACGTAGACCATTTGGTCTTAATAAGATAAGAAGTGTTGCGGATTAAGCATTTTTATGCGTTTATGGCAGTGGCGCAACAGCTACAGCAGAAGCGAACAAAAGGAAGTTTCAGGAACAAATCTGCTTCTGGTGTTGTTAAATGCAACAAGAGATTGTCCTGGTGCGTTTTAGGCCAAAACTGATTGTCATGGTATTACAAAGAGCTACCAGGCTTAGGGAGATATTATCATAATGCATAGAGAGGTTTACTGTGGATGTGGATTGACCTTGAATTTTTGTTATTTTTGTTACAAACTACAAGGTAAATCCTCTGCGCCGGAAGCCAGGCGTGTTGTTTAAGGTTGTTATATCATCTTTGAGATGTAGAAAACTGTGTACGAGATTATCCACAATTATGCCTCCTGCTATCTGTTCATAACCTGTTCATAATCTGTTAATGTTTTGTAAACTCCAAACAAAATGCATCGAACGGCATACATTTGGTTGATGTGCTAATTAGAGAGAAAATGCAAGGAGTTGAGGGTGGGCGATATGGCCTCAAATCTATATTTCGATAAAACCAAAAAATGTGCGGTAACGATATCTATTGCGATATATTCTTTTCTTAATATTTCAAAATGACTGTTTATGAACATTCTCACTTCCCAGATACATTGCAGCAGAACAACAACTTCAAAGAAGTTTACAATGCCATTTAAAGAACATGTATTGTGCAAAATGCATTTAAAAAATATGAATAAAATGGGAAGATAGAAATAGTAATACAATTGAAGAATGTCATGATATTTATTTATATCTATCTATCTATCTATCTATCTATCTATCTATCTATCTATCTATCTATCTATCTATCTATCTATCTATCTATCTATCTATCTATCTATCTATCTATCTATCTATCTATCTATCTATCTATCTATCTATCTATCTATCTATCTATTTATCTATCTATCTATCTATCTATCTGTATATTAGCCTATATATAATCTATATCTATTATATTATCTGTATTGTACATGTGTATATTACTCATGAATTATATTGGATATATTATTAAAATGAGTAGTACTTTCTGCTTTTGCATACAGTTCATGAGAAGATCAGAATATTCTATTACTGTTAAACCAATGAATAAAGAAACAGGCCGAACCATCTGTCCTGTATCATAGCAAAATGTTTGCAGTTAGCAGACAAAAAAAACAGCATTAAAATCAGTTTAGTATTTAGCGAGTTATGATTTAATAAACTCGCGGACGCTTCATTGCATCTACCAAACAGATTACAAAGTGGAGCGGGGGATACCGACTCAAGATGGTGGCCCCATGGCTCATCAGCGCCAACAGACAATAGTGGTATAGGTGTCTATTCTTTATATATGTCTATGGTGTTTATCCTCCTTGATGACAGCTTGATGACATGACATGGCCGGTTTAGTCAAAATCTCTACCTTTGGCTAAATTTTGATTATTTCTGCCTTATACTTTTTAAAATTCCCAACACTACTGGGAGTTCTGAAATATTTAACAAAAAAGAATCTGATTTTCATGATTTGTTCATGCCGATCAAGAGAAAATGTCCCATTTCCCATCTTGGTCCAGTCAATCAGTGCATGTGTAGTATTTAATGCAGGATAAACCAGTCCAGATTGGATGACCGATGTTACATATTTTGCAACAGTTAGTCCAAATGTTTCCCTTCTGATCTGTTGAAGATTCCAAAGAAAGACGGTCTTGTTTTTGATGTGAGACGAAAGGACAATAAACTTATTAGGTTAGCCTTTACAGGGAAATGAGCTTTGTGTTTAATGACCTAAAAGCGTTCGTATGAGTATCTTGTTCCGAGTCAAGTGAATCCAGTTGTGAAACTAGTGCGTGGCTAAGACTGCTGCTAACTTTTTTTCTTCTTTTTTTTTTTAAGAGGGAGAGGGTGGCTGGGGGGGTTCTTTTTGTTTTGCTTGAGAACTTCCTCTTCATGTATTTGAAAAGTCTTGTCGTGACTTGCATACGTTTAAGGTTCTTGCCACAGGCGCTTCCCCCCCCCCATATAAAGCTCCATACACATCTTTTTCCCCCTGTTCTTTATTATTTGTCATCTTACTCAGCGTTCTGCTTTTGAACCCCACTGTGTGCCTGCAGTGGCCTATATCTATTTCACACGTTCCTCCTCCTTCATTTATATTCAGTAAAGGAAGAAAATCCACCAGTATTAATACAGAAATGTGCTTTTATTCTGTATTTGGCTTGAATTCTGTTCTATTTGTTTATATCACGCCAGTTCACAACAAAACCTAGTCGATGCACTTTGTAAGACAAACACAGGGATCCCACTCTGTCTGGAAAAGTTTTGAAAAGAATGGAATTTGATTTGGGTGTTTTCCAGCTTTTATGGAAAAAGAACACAATGTGGAAAGACTTGTATTTTCTGATTTCCTATTATTATTATTATTATTATTATTATTATTATTATTATTATTATTATTATTATTATTATTATTATTATTATTATTATTATTATTATACTGAAAATACTGTCATGGGCAAAATGACATCGATCATAAATTTCGGTATCGGTAAATGTCTAGTTTATCATCCAGCCTTCCTTCCTTCCTTCCTTGAACTTAGCAGGCGCCATATGTGCCATAACCTTATGATGATGTTTTATATTTTAGGGGTGAGCCAATTCACCATTTAATCGATTAAATGACGGGAACATACAAGTCCGGCGTCCCACCTGGGCGTTTTAAGGGACGGACCACCGGAAGCATGATGGCGGCAGCTAACGTTTCGTCCATGCAGCGTTAAATTTCAGCCGGTTTGAGGCAAGCGTTTGGTTTTTATGAGAACGAGAACAGAAAAGGCCTGGACAAGACTTACTCTGTATTTGTTGCGTAACCTTTTTTCCTGAAAATGTGAGCTTCAATCTTCTGTTTTTTATCCACTATTGGAGAATTTTATTTCTCTAATTACTTTGATACAGCAAATATTTTGCACTTTAGTTGTGAAAGGAGCATCTTTGTTGTTGTGTATTAGTGCTTCTATTGCCAACACATTACTTGTAGGTTTCGTGGAAAAAATACTACCGTGGTGTGATTGTGAAGCCTATTTTGGTCATTTGTTGGTTTTATTTATGGTTTCACATGAATAGAAGACATGACATACATTTGTTTGGATACTTCAATTAATGGAAACAGAATTTATGGAAAGGATGAAGAGAAAAAACTAAATGTAAAAAAGAAAAGATGCAACAAAAAGTTTGATAATCATTTAGTAATCAAATCGTAGGACTCGAATCATATTTAAATTGTGAGGCACCCAAAATGCCACATTTCTAATATTTAAAGTTTTAAGATAGAAATTTGATAACTCGAGTTTGAAAAAGAATGGAATTTGAACATGAAAATGTCTCTGAATCCTGCATATTTGTCCAATCCATATTCAGAAATGACAAAAGTCTAAACAATTATAAACAGATTTAAAAATAACATTAAATTTCAATGTGTTATCCATAACAATCGGAATAATTACTTTTCATCTCTTTTAACTGAAATGTAAAATTGTTAAACATTTTTGTTCTAGATGTTTGTGTTGTTAGCCTTAGTTTCTACTCAAGGTGTTTACGTGAAAAGCCCCCTACTGGTCCTTGTCTACTTAACAACTCAGTCTTCCTTAAAGCATTGTGAAGAAGTTGCTGCGCACCACTCATATGAATGAGAATCCTGTGTATTTCTGCAGTAAAACGAGGGGGGAAAAACTGACAAGTATGAGGAAAAGGAAGGAGAAATCTGATCCAGAGCCTGCGTTTATGCATCAGGTCCTATTCATGCAGAATGAATTCTCACACAGATGCTAACACGGACGCTCTCCGAGACTAATGGCTATTGATCTGGGAGATGGAGACTGAATGAGCCCCATCGGTTGAAGGTTTCCTCCGGGCTTAAAGCTGCCGAGTCAGTCTCTAAAGCCTAATGCGGAACAAAGCAGATCTCTGTTATCATCCTGTCATTTTGGGATGGAAGGATACAAACGATTGCAATGCTGTGTTCAACATGGATTTTGTACTTAATTTCTTCTTGACAGATTGTTGACTTTCTGTAACCAATGAGAAGCTCCCTGTTTTCCCATCTGTATTCTTGCCCTGAAATGCTCTAAAGATGTCTGGAGGGCAGACATGCGTGAATAGCGTATTCGCTCTAGATTTCTTGTTGACATAGTAAAATCTCCAACACATTAGAGAGGAGGATGATATGTGAACATAGGAGCAAATTCCCCGAAAGCATTTGAGTGACTTATTCTGTTGGTAAGAGTGGATTTTTATTTTCTATAACCTGACTTGGATGGGGGGGGTTTCCACATCCATCTGCCCTCCTTTCTGTCCAAGATTGGGTCACGGAGGTACATGTCCAAGAAGGAAACCAATACATTCCTCTCTCCAGCTCTTGATAGGGAATCCCAAGGCATTCCTAGAGGGGAAGGAATATATATTTCCGCACAGGACGTGCTGCTCCCAGTGGGATGTGCTTGAAAAACCTCAAAGGGGCAGATATCCATGAGGACCACCAGTTAATTTGCACCATCCCCATTTCCTCCTGTCCTAATAGACAAGGCACGGCAACTTTATTTGTATAGCATACTTTCAACAACAAGGCAGTTCCAAGTGCTTTACATCACTGGGCGATAAAATAAAATAAAAGCATAAAACACAACATTAGAGATGACATTCCAGCAATTTTTAATCACTTACTCAAAGGCAGCTCTAAACAGATGGGTTCTTAGCCTTAATTTAAAAGAACTCAGTGGTTCAGCAGCTTTGCACTGGTCTGGAAGTTTGTTCCAGATTAGAGGAGCATGGAAACTAAAAGCTGCTTCTACCTGTTTGGTTCTTATTCTAGCGATAATTAGTAGACTATAGTTTGAAGACTTGAGTGGTCGGGGGGTTGGTATAGTGACAACAAGTCTTCCACATACTTGGGGGGTTAACCATTTTATGATTTATAAACTAGTAAAAGTATTTGGAAGTCCATTCTCTGAGCTTGTAATTAATCAGACTAAAGATAAAAGCATGGATGAGTTTTTTGAAATCCCGTTGCTACATCAGTCCTTTAATCCTAGAAATGTTCTTTAGGTGATAGAAGGCTGACCTTGTTATTGACAACACCACTCGGTTTCTGTGTAATTCGTCAAATATAACCCCATCAGGAAGCACACCAGAGTGGACTGAAATAGCCTAAATGACAGTATCATCGGCCATAAGAATAGAGTGAGGCACATTTACATTTACATTCAAATACATTGCCTAATTTAGTTATTTACAAGTCCAGAATTAAGGCGTCCATCTTTGTTTATGCACCCTGTCGAGCGGGTAAAAAATTGGATTTGTCCGTTATTTGCTTACTGCTGTACAGTCATACTGCATATCTAAGGCAACTACACTATAATAGAGCATTTCCAAGCATTGATCACGCACTGAAATCAATCAAATAGTTAACATCAAACAGGAATCTAAATGGAGCCACAACGGTTAAAGTTCTGAAGAAGATCTTTATGTTTGTCACCACTTGTTTCAGCCTCAGCTTTACATAAGCATACATCATGGTGCGTGGCTCCACACAGTTATACTCTGGCGAAAACCCTTGCAGCAAATGTGTCTCTTCTGTTGAAGCTCAAGTAACAAGTCCTTCTTCCTGAATCTTCCATGTGTGAGTCTGTTCAAAGTTGCTCGTCCAGTCAACTAATCTCTGAAACTAGGATTTTTGTATGATCCCTGTTGTTTAGTCATTCTGGCTATTTACTGTCTGCTCTTTAGACTCCCTCTGATTCCTGTGACTCAGACGCTTAAAACTTGTGTTTTGAGAAAATCCTGCATTGTTAATTCATGATTTTTGTGTCCTGCTTTGTTTTTGTAGTCGCTGTACAGTTGTTGAATGGAAATGCACTTTTGCTAATTTACATGAAATCAGTGGTAGCAAAAGCATGTATGAAACATCCCCATGGTAGGTACTAATATTACAAAAGGTCACCTGACAAAGCTTCATTGGGTATAAGTTGGGTACGAAAAGGCTGAAACTGCAAATGGGGAAAAACGGTGAATCGGTCAAGTCTGCTCGATCTATTTGGCCTTTATCCAAGGCAAACCCAATCATCCAACAGAGGGAGCACTTTACTGAGACTTTTCCAAGACATCTAGTTTTTTGATCCATGCCATCCCATGGCAACAGGGGAATGGTGGCTTGTAGCCAGAGCAGCAAATCAAGAGCTAATGGCGAAACTCCTTCTTTACCACAACAGACTGGAATAATGCCTGCCCCAGAGCAGATAAATTCTCAATGCAAGCAAAAAGCTATCTTGAAGTACTGAATTATTGACTATGGATTCTTTAGACCAGTGGTCCGCCAACCCCCGGACCAGTAGTGGGCCGTAAAGAAAGAATAAATATTGAGAAATGACTGATTCTCTCTGTTAAATCCGGCTATATTTCACTCTTGACACACGTCAAGATGCTTTCCTCGGTCATGTGATACGTCACAGCAAAAAAAACCCCCCCACAAGCTAGGAAAATGATTAAAAAGAAAGATCTCTGAAAAGTTTCTTTGAGAAAAGGAAATCGTCCAGCGACTTCAGAGAAAAAGTCACATTTAGCAGACAATACCAGAAGTTATACTTAAAATATGGATTTATTGGGACGGGCGATTTCCATGCACCAAGCCCCTGCTCTGCTTAATATGTGGCAACTGACTTTCTAATGAAGCAACGAAGAGTTTAAAACTGGCCCAGATCCTACCGTCTTGTTACAGAGAAACAGCCACTGATTCAGCTTCATGCACCTTATATTTGTTTTAGTTATGAATCTTATTTTAAAAGCATGTTTAAATGTTACTATAGCGACAGGAGAGTGTTAGTGGGCAGAGAGGATGTTACTCCCGTTATGTTGTTGGCGCGATGTTACGGAAATGCTAATAAAATTAGGAGCACAGATTGGATTTACATTAATTATATCAATGTCAATGTCAATCGTTTTTATTTCATTTTGTTGCATTTATCTGCTGGTCCGTGTGAATAGTGTCTCATATTAAACTGGTCCATGGTGAAATAAAGGTTGGGGACCACTACTTTAGACCCAAAAGTGTTTTACAGGTTTTTTTGCACCTGGTCAAAGATGGCTGCTTAAGATTGCATATGCTGTATAAACATGGACGCTGTTAAATAGTCCAAAGTTCCCATATTTTTTCTGTAACGTTTCCTTCAACCTTTTTTTTCTTTTTCTTGCTGAAGAGCATGTGTGAGAAGCATCTGTAGAAACAAGCTGCAACAGATGGTCCACACATTCTTTCGAACATCCTCACCATTCAGCTGTAAAAAATGGCTCGCAGATCAGGATATCTGACCCCCAAAGGCTTTTACAGCTACATTTCTAGTTACTTTAAATGGGCAGTTATACACCTGCTTGGTAATGCATGTGTATAACTTTGAGTTTGATATTAAAATGTAAAATTTTTTTAATTCATCAGTAAGTATTGACCATCTACAATTTCCTGATGCACAAACCTTTAAGCTTTGGCATTATCAGTTACGTAAATAAATGATAAACTGGTAGTCATTCTTTATTGAAGCAAAAGTATAGAATGCAAATAAAGTTGATGTAAAAACAATCCAAAACTTTAGTGTGTAATGTTTTTTGAGTAGAATTGACTGATGAGAGAAAATAATCTCCTCATCATGTGGTTCACAGTACAATGAACTGTGTTAAGCCACTACTAACTGCTCTCTGTCTACAGCTTTTCACATTTCCTCACGTTCACAGGAGCATTTTGCCCTTTGTTTTCTTCCCTGGCTGACCCAGTCCTTTGAATTATCATTCACACGATGTTCTACATTTAGTCTTTCAAATCTATAGTGACTGGTCGCTTTTACTGAAGCACACACGGGCAAACACCTCAAAGTAACTGTTATGGGAGGGCACATAATAAATGGAAAGCGACTGAAGGGAGAAATCACACTACGGTATTCCCCAAGCAAATAAAAGAATGGATAGAAGATTATTAGTTTGGGCCAGAAATTAATCTAAAAATCCCTATTTTCCAGAACAAATCATCCATCACTTAAACTGTTTCATGTTTGTTATTGGAAGGTTACAACACATAAAGTTAGCACACAGGAACTGCTTCGTTATGTTCCAAACATCAGCTTTATGGTGTTGGTCCTGACTTGAGATTTTTGTGCAAATCATGTGGAGTCATATACTCCAGAGGAATGGTCAGTCTCTTGTAGGCCTGTCACGATAACAAATTTTTGCTGGAAGAAAAATTGCCCCTGACATTATTGCGATAAATGATAACATTGTCGTTTTGAGACCATTTTCCACTAATGTAATAATAATAAAGCATGTACACTCTCTGAACGATCAATACATTTTAATTTATAAAGAACGTTTACCTCTGCAACTGGAACACATTCTTAATATTAAATCTAAATTAACAAAACAACCGAAACAATAAAAAAAAAAAATGGATGAACTCCGTAAACAAAATTGCCCTTTAAAAAAATCTAAATTGCTTGTCTCAGACATGGAAGAACAGAGTTTTGTAAACAGAAAGTGCCATGTAACAACAAAAACACTCAATATGAATTAAAAAAAAAAAATACTTCCCATCTTACTCTGCCACTACGGATATTTAGACCACATATCCCTCTTTTTTTTTCATCTAGTCTCTTTGGTAGAAAGAGGGAGACACGCGAGGAAAACAAACGAGCATTCAAATGGAAATTATTGTCACTGGAAAGCTTATTGAGCTCATTTGAATTTATCATGCGATTAATCGATCAATTGTTTATTGTGACTGGCCTAGTCACTTGTGTTAGTTGTTAAGACATATAAAAGCATTCAGTTTTTTTTTAGTTTTTTTTTGCGTCGGTGTGACCAACGGGACTTTTGGCACCTGTCATACACAGAAACAAACATGCCAGCTATTAGCACGGCACACTCTGCCACACATTTGTGGCGACCTGGACTATATAAAAGAAATTTCTTTTGCGGTACGTCCATAAAGTTACACTTGAGCCGATGTCCGGACTACACGTGAAAAGTGGACATGTCTGGGTAAAAGAGAACGTCGCTGCCAACATAATACACAACAACAAAGACTCTCCTTTCACAACAAAAGTGCAAAATATTTGCTGTCGTTTTAAAATTTCGTGCTGGATGGCTGAAACACTTGCAGCAGCCATTATGTTTCAGTCGGCACCTTCTCCTAAAAAGTTCGAAGGTGGCACGCCGGACTTTTGTTTTTGTCAGTTTAATTATTATGAACACTTGAATCGCTACCGATTTGGCACGTTTCAAATAGCAAATCGGCACACTACTCTACACTAACTCACACACTGATGTTTGTGACACTGGAGAAGAAATCGTCGACGCCCACTAATATTTTGTCCCAACTGGATTCATCCTGCTACCTCAGCATACTATATCTTATAAGATTTTACTTACAACCTGCATTGCTTTATTACTTATTTCTAAATTAATATCTGATTTAACATATTGAAATTCTTCATTAATCCCACGATGGGGAAATTCACATGCTAAAACAGCATACACAAACAAGAACAGGAATAAGGTGCAGAAGTGACAGGCAGTCAGCAGTAACCACTGGTGGAAGTAAAAATAGATCAAATAAAATTGCACATAGACAGAAGGGACAATTGCACTAAACAAGGTGATGGAGATGAACCAGCAGCAGTTAAAGTGTGGAGTTTTAAAGTCTCACAGTGGTGGGAATAAATGACTTACGAAAACGTTCTGCTTTGCACTGTGGATGTTTTAATCTTCCACTGAAGGAGCTGCTCAGAGCCTCCACAGTCAGGTGCAGCAGGTGAGAGGAGTTGTCCAAGATGGAAGTCAGCATCGGCAACATCCTCCTCTCACCCACCTCCTCTACAGAGTCCAGCGGGCTACCCAGGACCGAGTTGGCTCTCTTCACCAGCTTTTTCAGTCTCATCCTGTCTCGCTCCGAGCTGCCTGCATCCCAGCAAACCACCGCAAAGTGGATTATGGAGCCAACAACAGCGTGATAAAGTCTTTAGCAGATGGGTGCTCACTCTGAAGGACCTCAGCCTTCTCAGTGTTGTGCGACCAGCTCAGTTTATTGTTAAAGTGAACACCCAGGTACTTAAAGGCATCTACAACCTTGATTGTCTGAGCCCTGAATATTCACTGCTGTGTGAGGTGGTGTGTTCCTCTGGTAGTCAATCACCATATCCTCGGTCTTACTGGTGTTTAAGCGCAGGTGGTTTCGCTTACACCAGTTCAAGAAGTCCCCGATGACCGACTTATATTCCACATCGTTCCACCTCAGTCACACAGCCCACAATTGCTAAGTTATTAGATAACTTTTGGAGGTGACAGCTGCTGGTGTCAGATGTAAAGTCCAAGGTGTAGAGGTATAAAGAGGAAATCTGTGAGCACCGTACCCTGCGGTGCTCCTGTGCTGTACACAGCCACCTCAGACACGCAGTTACGCAGCCTCACGTACTGTGGCCTGTTGGGGAGGTAATCGATGGTCCATGGAGCCAGATGTCCATCCACTCCTGCTGCTCTCAGCTTCTCCTGCAATAGAAATGGCTGGATGGTGTTTAAAGCGCTTGAGAAGTCAAAGAACATGACTCTCACAGCCCTCTTGGGCCTCTCCAGTTGAGCCAGCTCCCTATGCAGTAGGTAGATGACAGCGTCACTCACCTCCATGGTTGGTCTGTACGAGAACTGCAGTGGGTCCAATGCTGAGCTGACCACAGAGCGAAGCTGGGTAAGGATGAGTCTTTCCATGATTTTCATCAGGTGGGACGTCAAGGCGACTGGACTGACGGCTGATAAATTAAGACGGTGCGACCAGCTCAGGGATCTGGAGATGACAGAGATGTAGAGTCAGGGAATACAAAATCAGCCATTTAAAAATCTCAACATCTCAAGTTTTGTTCCCTCTAGTGTGGATCTACACTAAGAATGACTAGACAGTCCATTTACGGATATGGACCCAGGCTTAACACACCACTAAGAGAGCTAAGCCATTCTGTAAACTGATGTTCAGGACTGTTTAGTATTTAGCTCGAAGCATAAATGATATCATCTTGAACTTGTCTGTGCACCGCTGTAATCAAATCCCTACACTGAAACAAAAAGAACCAGAGTGCGTTTAAGACCGAGCAATGTTCACTTCTCACGCTGCAAGATATTTCCAAACAGGTTTTTAGCGTTCCCTGGATGTAGACGCACATGGTTGGAGGGAAAAAGTGACTGAGAAAGAAGTGAGTTTATGAACGTTTTTCGGATGCGTTTACTCTCGAAAGTCTGAATGTTTGTAATCTTGAGAGATTACGTGGAGAGTATAGGGAACCGAGTGCAGCTGTATGAAAGCAGTGCAGGTTTCTTGGCTCTGTTTGCTTCTGTGATGTTGTCTGCTCTAAAAGCTTTGAGAATTTTGGAGGTGAGAGATTACTGAGTTATGCACTATGACCTGATCTAACCTGGTCTTTATTCTTCAGGATTACTCTGTTTAGATTTGAGCCTACCAATGTAGAGACCTAGAAAGGAAGGTCAGGTGTGTTTTTTTTATTTTTATAACTGGTTGTAGATACAAAAAAAACCCCAAAACTATTACGGTTAAGTATTGTTTAGATTTCATCAACAGAATTAGAAGTAGTTATAAGTTTTATCTCACACTTTTGGGACCAGTGTCACCACAGCTACCATGCCTGTGTTGTGACCCATGTTTCTCTTTAGACTTATTCTTAGAACAGATCCGCATAGGACCTGTGTCATTCCTGAGCACTGTACTGCTCACATAGACCGATTTAAAGATGCAGATGCTGCCACCTATCTAGTTTTTTTTAAGTTTGGGGGTAGGGGGTGTATTGCATTTGGATGCTTCACAAATTTTATATGCAGTGCACACAAAGAATGGAGCCTGTTCCAAGAGCTGTCAGTTAGGATGCTTGCGAAGTTGGACAAACTTGTCAAGGTATTTTAAATAAAAGTTTGGCAAAGTGGGCAGAAAAGCTTTCAAGTTGCAGTTTGATTTTTTTTATTTTAAGTTTGGAGACTTTTAAGGTAAGTTAAAACTTTGATATAAAGGCAATGCACTGAAAAGTCAGCTACTGACTGGAATCAGCCAATGTTCAGCTTGGGTACTCAAAAATCAAATTTATTTTTCTGATCAGCAAACACACTGTTACCTAAGCCACGAAACTGAGCTGACAACAACCTTCTTTAGTGTTAAAGTTGTTACTGAGGGATAAAGACTCTTAAGTTATTCTTTGTCATTATCACCGAGGCCTTTGAAAACACATTGTAATTTCCAAAGGTGTATGTGAGGTGTTTATTTAGGCGGCTAGATGGAGAGCTTCATTTTGCTGGTTGCCGATCGTATTGCTTCTTATTTTTCCTTTTTTTTGTCGTCGTTTACCCGGCTTATTTGGGTACAGACAGCACCTGTTTGCCACAAGATGTCAATTCTTTGAGGAAACAAAATCACTTTAACGGTTCTAGAAATTTTGTTAAACATCACGGTAATACACCTGGACACCACCGCTTACAGTTAGTAATGCTGACAGTGCGACTTACTAATATAAAATGGTAAAGACAACTTAAAAAGTCAACTCGAATAATCGTTTTGTTTTTACTTTAACACATAGAAGAAACCCTAGTTTACATCAAGTGCTCTCTCATACACCAGCGTGACGTCAGTCCTACTCCTATTAATAATTAACAAGCGTTCATGGCAGGACGGCTGGAATTAAATATTTTTAACCGTTAATGAGTTGGCAGGTCAAAATTTGGAGAAACCAGACTTTGGAAACCATTCACAAAATGTCCTCTCTGGTCTAGGAACTATCCTATATGTCAGACTGTTTACCAGAAGTTTAATTTAGAAGTTAGCCTTTTGCTTTTTTTAGGTTTCCACTCGGGGGTAATTGAAACACACGTGTAGCACACACACACACACACCCCCACACACATACAGACACACACTCACATACACACCAGTATGCCAACCTCTCGCCTCTCCGTGTGTTTATAAAAAGGATCCTGTCCCACTTCCCCCCCCCCTTCATCTGGTGTGCTCCCGTTCTGTAATTTCTCCTGCGTGACAGTTAATTGGTGTGAGCTCGGGGAGAGATTTGCTGCCTCGTTGCCGTTTCCTTACAACAAGCTGGAACCAGAGGGTGCAGGCAGTAAAGAGAAACATGGAGAGAAGATGGAAAAGAGGGAGAAGACAGGAGGTATGTTGGGTGTGAAGGTGGGGTTGGAGGGGTTGGAGGGGTTACAAGCTACCAGTGAGATCGCATTTGCAGAGAAGTCCCTTTCTTTGCGTATTCCTATCTGAAAAGCATAAATAAAAACCCTGACTTTTTGCCAATAATGATGCAGACATGTAGAGTGAGTTGAGTAATTCTGCTTAGAACCGGCTGGAAATAAAGATGAAAAAAATCTGTGAAACTCAAAAACTTAGGAAGAACCAGCTAGTGCAGAGATAATGAAGAGAGGAAGTGTAGCGCAAGCCTGTGTCAACAGTTTCAGTTTATTAATGAAAAGCATCACCATTGCTATAGAGTTATCTCTCAATTGATTAGAATCGGTGCATAAAACTTGCCAATAGGGTATCCGCTGCTATTTTTAAGAGTAAAGAGGCTGAACCAAACTAGGACATGTCCTGAAAGACCATTGTACTCGTTTTTCTTTGGGTCTCTCCAGTGCATTCAAAAGTGCTTTCTCACTGTTGCCCTCTCTATTACTCGCAATTCTTATTCTCACAACATGGGAAGGAGCTAAAACCTCTTAGAAAATGATCCACTGTTAATGACTGGTATAAAATCCAACTGTCAAAGGCAGGAGGTCCTTGAGATTCTCCTTGAGCTCCTGGTTTCAAACGGGTAACCCTGTGGTTCTGATCTTCAGAGCAGAGTTGAAGTTTTTCATCTTGGCCACCTAACAGGGCCAGTCTTACTCCTGGGATCCATTTTGAGGACATACAGGATGATTGGATCGGCAGTTTTCCAATTGAGAGCTTCTATACAAAAGAGTTGACACTGTAGTCTGATTAACGGACTTTAAACAAATGTGTTACACAATTTATTAAATCAGTTTAAGGAATGAAGACTTGACTTTCTTGTTGGGTAATCTATAGGCTATTACAATTTAAAGGACAAAGAAGATTTCTGAATTATTCATTGGTTTAAGATTTATTTAGGATCAACACTGTAGGGAACAATTCAATTATTAGGAACAATCATCTGGAACTGGTAACATATTTAAGGATATTTTTTTATCAATCAAAAAATATTTGCTATTTATTAACTGAGCTAAAGATACCCAACAACAAATCTATTTATGTAAGTATTAAAATGATAAATCGGTTTTATAAGAAAGTACACCAGTGTTATTTTGGTAACTGTTTACGTTTCACCTTCAGCCTTTGCCGACAATGTATGTGATGTCATCAGTTCCGTTGTTGCTAAGCTACATACACAACCCCCAAAAGCATTTTTGGCAATATCTGGTGATTTTAATCATGCCTCGCTCGCTACTACAATTCCAACATTTCAACAGTTTGTCAGCTGCTCTACCAGAAAAAAAAGCAAGACTTTGGATTTGTTTTATGCCTAGAATTAGAACCAAACATGGAGAAGCAGCCTTCAGTTTCTATGCTCCTCTAATCTGGAACAAACTTCCAGAAAACTGCAAAGCTGCTGAAACACTGAGTTCTTTTAAATCACAACTAAAGATGTATCTGTTAAGAGCTGCCTTTGAGTAATGCTTTTATGTATCATGTTTTGTGTATGCTGTTTTTGTATGTATTGTATTGCTGTATCATATATTGCTTTTTTGCTGTTTTTATATTATACCCTTTGTGTAATGCCTTGATGTATCTGTGTATGTTTCTTGCTTTATTGCTGTTTTTACTTTGTATGCTTTGTCTGTGTTTAACTGCTATTTTTTATTTTACCCCTTTAATCATGTAAAGCACATTCAACCTTGTTGTTGAAAGTGTGCTATTCAAATAAAATTGCCTTGCCTTGCCCTTGCCTTATGCAAATGTTAAGGATTGATACATGTCCAAAGCAAGACCTCCTCTGGGACAATCAGATTACAATCTGGTTTTTCTCTGCTCAAAATATAAACCACTTGTTCAGAGGCAACCTGTGACAAAGAAAATTGTAAGAAAGTGGTCACAGGAAGCTGAAGAAGCCCTGCAGGGTTGTTTGGAGGCTACAAACTGAATGACTCTTTGCCAGGCACATCACTGCCATGACTGAGTGTGTGACTGACTATATAAACTTCTGTGTGGACAACATTATCCGCACCAGAACAGTGAGAGTCTTCCCTAATAACAAACTCTGAATCACCAGTGACCTGATGGAAATGCTAAACAGAAGAAATGGCAATTATTGAGGGGTATACAGAAGCAACTTAAAGTCGAGATCAGAGACGGCAAAGAGTCATACAGAAGAGAGGCTGGAGAGCAAACTAAAGAGGAACAATATTAGAGATGTGTGGTCAGGGATGAAGAAGATTACAGCCTTTAAGCACAGGAAGGATTGGATAGATCGAAGTCTGGACAGAGCCAATGAACTGAACACATTCTTCAACAGGTTCAGTTCAGGAACTAGCTCAGCATCCCCCTCTCTTGTCCCCAGCCAAACAGACATCCCACCTTCCACTCACTCACAGCTTTCCTGTTAGACCTCAGATTCTTTATCTTCCACCTCAGTCAGGGACTCTTCTGCTTCCACACGTTTGTCTTCAACCAAGTCAGCAGATACTGCTGCTCTCTTTGCCTCCCCTTTTCACTTGTCTGTGTCTGGGGTGTCCGCCCCAGAGTCCTGAAGGCATGTGCTGAGCAGCTTTGTAGGATTTTGCATCACCTCTTTATCCTTAGCCTGACCCAGGAGAAGGTTCCCGTGTTGTGGATGACATCATGCCTTGTTCCTGTACAAAAAAAACTCACCCATCAGTCACCAATGACTATAGATCTTTTGCCCTGATATCCCACATCATGAAGATCCTGGAGAGACTCCTGTTGGGCCCCCCTGAGTAAGCAAACTAGAACCTATCAGGACCCACTGCAGTTTGCTTATCGTTGTGGAGTTAGAGTTGAAGAAGCCATCATACACCTGCTTCAACCAACCCACTGTCATCTGGACAAAGCAGGCAGAACTGTAAGATTTTTCAAGTGGTGGAACCCTCAGCAATCACCTGGATTAATGAGTATCTGACAAACAGGCCAAAGTTTGTGAGACTGAAGAATTGTGTGTCAAACAAGGTGGTCAGCAGCACAAGAGCACCAGAGAGGGACTTTGTGACATGGGGCTGAAACAATCATCTTACCCTAAATGTGAACAAAACAAAGGAGATTATCGTAGATTTCAGAAGAAACAGGGTTAAGTCAAACACTGTTTGCATTATGGGAGAAGACATGAAGGTGGTTGAGGAGTATAAATACCTTGGAGTTCACCTGGACAACAGACTGGACTCTAACCCAGACTTGAGATTCAACAGTGAAGCCGTCTACAAGAAGGGACAGAGCAGACTGTACTTCTTGAGGAAGCTTAGGTACTTCAAGGTTTACAGCAAGATGCTGCAGATCTTCTACAAGTCTGTTGTGGAGAGCCATCATCTGTTGGGGTAGCAGCATCAGAGCCAGGGACTTCAAAAAGCTCAACAACCTTATAAAGAAGGCTGGTTCTGTTCTGGGGACGACTGTGGAACTTCTGGAGTTGATGATGCGAAGAAGAATTCTTCATAAAAATCAAGAAGATTATGGACAACCCTGAGCATCCTCTTCATGAGGCTATCCTACAACAACAGTGTGTTCAGTCAGAGGGTTCATCAGTTTCGCTGCAACACAGACCGCTGCAGGAGATCCTTCCTGCCCACAGCCGTTAGGATCTACCACAACTCCTTGAAGAACTAAATAGTATGAGCTACAACAACACTTAATTTCCATCTGGGATCAAAGTATTTTTGAATTGAATTTGAAAACACCATGTTTCTAGGGGAGGAGCCACCACAAGGGTCTGATGTAAAAATGCAAGCCGCTACAGCACACAGGTGTTGATCCTCCATCGTCTTCTCTACTCCTCAGAACCTGAGCCAACGGGGCAGGAGCTTGTAGCCCGCCCAGTGCGGTTGCTACGTCACAAGCACTTTCTGTTTTACACGGCCTTTTAGCGTCTGCTACTGATTCACAGCGATTTGAAAGCAGAAATACGCAGAAATGCAATTTTGAGCTTAATTTTCTTAAGATATGTCCTCTGGTATCAGAAGCCAGAAAGCCACAAGAACATGTTAACAACACGAACAACAGACTTGTAAAACAATTCAGTCTTCTCTCTAAAGGTTAAGACCTATGTTCACGCTGCATTTTTTCGGCCGTCTCAAAGGACTGCACCATGCCACGCTGTGCGAGCTCCACCGAGTTCTAGAGGTGTGTCACACTGAACGGCCCAAGATTTCAGTGGGTCAAACTGCACACCGTCTCGTTGTAGCAGGACGCACCAAAAGCCAACGTTATTCATAGTCATTCACTGCAGTTCGTGGTCGTAGAATTTCAGGCAGTGCCTGAAGATTTACGATGGCTAGCTTTGGTCGGACAAGCACTAAATAAGCTGTCGGGAAGCCCATCACACCGCACGGCAACGGAGCCTCATCTCACATGCACGCGCCCCGTTTTTCATCAAGCTTGTTTTCACGACGAAAGAAAAGCTCTTGGACGGCCAGATTGTACAGTGTGGTAATATCGATATTCGATATCAGTATTATCACACATTAGAAAAACTCACAAGCTGTTGTAGGCTGTCTGGATTTTTTTCATATGACTGTACATTCTGTTGCTGCAGCTCTATCATTATATTAAATGTGGTTTTTTTATGTGCTCAACAAAAAACATGTTTTATACTGCATATTTATGTACGTGTGATTGTTTTATCTTTTATTTCACACCATCGTATTTGTCTTCATTCTCTCTCCACATCTTGTAAGATGAGTTCATAAGATAATATGCCAAACCATAAAATGACTCGGATGAATGATTATTACCCATGCTGTCCTTGACATTTGCTTTCTTTGGCTGACCCCTGCAGCTGTACCCTTGAAGACAACAGCTGATTACTCACTGTTTTTGTGCCTCACACTTCCAGTTTAGTCAGCATGAGCCAAATGATTGGTATTTTCAAATGAAAGGGGGGTCTTTCCTTTTTCCGCATGAGTCAAACAATGAGTGTGCCTGCCGAGAAGGGGAAGTGCAGGGGGCCCACAGAAAGGGTGGTCTCGCGTCAATGCGTTGCACAGAGACTGAATCAGTGCGTGTGTGTGTTTGGACGATAGCATTGGGCTGTCTGTGGAAGAGGAGCACATTTAAGGATACAGTGTGACCAGTGTTTATCTGGGCTGAAGACTTGGTGGGTCGGAGAGTAAAGAGGGATTGGATGTTTTACAGGACCGAGCAGGACCGAGTATTTGTTGCATTTATCTCCTTAACGCTCGCTTGAATATCTGTCAGAACTGTTTGGCTTTTTTCAAACAGCTTGAATGAAGTTTCAGAGGGTTGCTTTATGTCGTCTCTAGCAGAGCAGGCTGAGTGTGAGAGCCGATCTGTCTTCTCTAACGGCCTCATCCTAGAGGAAAAGGCCTCCACTTGTGGCAGCACGATACTCTTTAAGCACACATGTATTATGCATAGTTTTCCTTTTGTCCATGCATGTTTGACTTCCTGCCCAATGACGAGTTCTACTGTTTAGATTGTGGCCTGCCTCTAAATGCAGTCTGGCATTACATGGTTTTACACAGTGGCTTAAGTGCGCTTCTTTGGCATTGCAAATATGTGAAGTATGCAGGTCTGTCTCGTGCCTCGCTCTCTCTCTCTCTCTCTCTCTCTCTCTCTCTCTCTCTCTCTCTCTGTATCTTTCTCACTCTCTTTGAGGTATTTCCAAGTAGCCCGACTTGGAGAACACTCCCTTGGGATCTTGGCATTTCTATTAAGCCTAGTTTATGCTTCTCCGTCAGCAAGTTTGCACTCACGCACGTGTATTGACGGAGACGTTTTCTTTTTATGCTTCTTTTTTGGTATGTCAGTGTTGCAAAGCAATTTCCCACCAGGACAGATGGGGGTGTGGACCCTTTCTGGCAGGTCTGCCTACCACTGCAGTGACATCGCTGGTCGACGACAGATTATTTACTTCAGCTTGTAAACACACATCCATTCAAGGAGCAATGGCCGACAGAGAGTGAGTTTTGATTGACCTGGAAAGCTTTTTACTAGAAGTTCAGCTCATTGAATACTCTAAAAACCCATATAAACAAACAAACACAGCGGCCTGTTTTGTTGTTCTCTACACATCCTGGTGTTCAAAATCACCATAAGACCATATTAGATAAACTGGCCTTGCAATATAAAGCATGTAGTGCCCAAAAACTGTATTGACTACTAATGACATCGACTATGTAGCACCGTTGTGGTGAAATGATCTGGGGCTGATGTTGGGGTGACCAATCCCTGATGTGTGCTCTCCGTTGCGTTCAACAGATAGTTAAAAATAGGCAAAATTCACAATTCATGTAAATGCACCACTTTATGCAAATAGTTAATATTTTCAGTCTTGACTGAGAATTGGACCAGTTTTTGTCCCTTTCAGCCCTAACTGATGCAATTGCAAAAATATGATTTTTTTCCCCAATCAATGAACTCAACTTGCCTAAACACTGACAGGTTGCGATGACATCACTCTTGTGTGTCATATGGACTTAAGAGTTTACTACTATAACAATAAAAGTCACTATGAAAAGATTTCTAAAATGTATTGCCGTCTTTCTTCACAATAGGGTTAATGTGACTTCTGGATACTAGTAACATTGAGTAGCCCAATTGAATTGCACTCAACTAAATACATTTAGGCATGTTTTGTAAAAAAGTGCTTTTTATATTGCTGCTTTCATTGAACTAATTGTGAAAAAACAAAAAGAAAATAATTCCCCCAAAACCTTTTTAGGTTTTTAGGTTACGTAAACTTCTTCATGTAGAGTTTATTCCTGTCACAATAAATCAAAACTGTTTTACGCTTCGATAGTTGGGTCTTGCATAGTGGACAGTGGTACTGAGTGAAAATTGAATGTTAGCTCTTTTATTATCAGTTTAGAGCCTACAACTGAGGTCAGAATAAGCACAAGGGTGCAATAAGCTCATTCAGGCTACAACAGAGCGAGAGAGAGCAAGACTTTAAGTGTTGGCAGCCTTTTGGAAATCCTGCAGTCTACATTATTGACAATATAGATTGCAAGTATAGAGAAGACTGTTTTAATAATGCCAGCCATGTTTTCTATGATAACCACACTTTTTCTTATTTAACATGCTACATTTATAAATGTCCTCATTGTAATCTATTTGGCCTTATGTTCAAACTATCAGAAGCTAGGGGTTTGCCGATTCACCATTTACTCACTTAATTGCAATATGAATGTGCCAAATTAATAGCATGTGTAGTGTTCAAAACCAATAATATTTCACAAAGGTTAAATGACCGTTAAAAGCCAGATGTGCACTCCGGGCATTTTAAAAGACGGACCGCTGGAAACAGCTAGCGTTTCGGCCATGCAGCGCGAAATCTACTAAGCGGGTTTAACAACGCAAATAATCGATTAAATACTCGGCAGACCCCTAATAAAACCCCATGTTCTCTCGCACATAGATCAGGCATTATGTTGCCTGTGCTCCTAATCTAAATAATTTATGACCACTCTCTGCAAGAACACTAAAGTGAAAATATTCTTGCATGCTGTCCATACATCATCTCATATATCATGGTTCTTAGAACATAAATTGGAATTAGCTAAATTCAGGATTTGCCATTCCAAGGCTTAGAATAACTGAAGGTTGGTAATTGACAGCTAAATTCTGATTGCTGCATCTCTATTCTTGACCCTTGCTTTTTAGGACTTATGGACTTTTGAGATGCTGGACATCAACCTGTAACCCAAATTCTGACTGATGGTAGCCCATTCTCGTCCTATTATAGTTGATCACCATTTTTCTTTTTACTTCTTGTTATCCACCTGCTTTATGAGAATTGATCAACACAGGTTCTCAGTAAAGATCTTTCGTGTCTTCTTCCATGTAATTTTAACCACTGGATTTTGGAACCATTCTATTTATTTAGCCTTGTTAAATAGTGATAAGCATATGAAAAATGATGCGAATATTGGAATTGTATGCAACCTTGATTTAATGGTAATGTTCTTGGACTGTTTTTTAAGTAAGCCTACTTACTTTGCTTATGTCCTGAACAATTAGAAGGCGGATTCATCAGAAGGAAATATCTTCGCAGCAGTTTCCTGCTGTCCATTGTGAATTTCAGTGCACCCTTGATATTTTTCATGAACAAAACTGGCCCCCTCGCTGCCCTGATTAAAACATGCACATAGTCTTTGCCGCAGATCCGCTTGCACTGACATGCTACTGTTGTTGGCCAAGCTCTGCGCTGTGGGTAAATGATTCTATAAAACAAATGTAAATATTATGGCACTCGTCGGACACTCTTGTTCCTGAAGTTAGATGGTAATTTGTTCCATGGTAAAAAATATTTGTATTCTTTTTAGAAAGTTGTTAAACTGACGAAGCTTTTTGAAATCGTTAATATGCAGCTGGTCATTCAAAATAATGATCTAAAAATAATGTAAACTGTCATCGCAATAACTGAAGCCAAAAATGCTGCAAATTACAAGGAGATAAACCCGGTAAATCTTCCAAAACTTTTGACTCTAGAACAAGCCTCATGCAGAACCATGGAGGCTTACATTGAAAATAGAAAGGGAATATGTCTGGTTAGCAAAACCAGTCTTTCAATATCCAGGCATATATTAGGAGTTTAAAAATCCAGGTGCTGTACTTGGATAAGCCTCTCTCTCTCTGCGTATTTGCTGTAGGAATAAACAGGTAGAAGCAAGCCTTAGTCAGAGGGGAGAGCATGTGTCACAGAGTCAGTCGGTCCAACATCCAGTTTGTTGACATGTTGGCAGCACATGACACTGACTGTGTCCTCTCCCTAGTCTCATCAGCAGCCTCCCTCTCACCAGAGCTATAGGCTTCATCAATGAGCCGATTGTTGTGCAGGCCCAGGATCCACTCAGCCTCGGTCATGAGTTGCAGGGTGACGAGGAGACGAGTCCTGTCTAATCTGCTGCAGACTGAACCTGGAGAGGAAGCTTTGTCTCACCAGCCGGCTTTCAGTTTGCCCCTGAAGACGGTTTTCATCAACTGAGATTGCATTCTCACTGTTCTTTCTTTCACTTTAATTGACAAGATACTGTAAATGGGGATTCTTTCAGCCGAGTTGCTTTTCTGAACTACTGTTTCCACAGTAGGTTCTTTAAAAGCAGCTTTAAATGCTATTTTTGTGAATCAGTTTACACAAGAAAAAAGGCAGTTATTGTGTACTTCTAAGCTGTACAGTTGCACTGATCAACCTAACTGATCCAACAAAGAAGGCTACTATATTAATAATATTGGTATTAACGATTGTGCCACCACTGATTTTTGTTCAACACAATTACTTCTTAATATTTGACCCTCCCTTAATTCAAAATGTGCGCAAATGAAATTTTCAATTCACTTTATTTATATGGCGCAGATTCACAACAGATGCCATCTCAAGGCACTTTACAAGAAAAGTCATTTCAATGCAATCATACAAACATTCTAATTAGTTTGAAGTTTTAGTTAGTTTTCTATTTAAAGAATCCCAGCAGATTGCATTGAGTCATTGACCTGAGGTTGCGTCACGTGGATGCAGACGTCACACCACAACAATTCCTCATACTTAGCAAGCATGTAGCAACAGGTGAGAGGAAAAACTCCCCTTTAACAGGAAGAAACTTCCAACAGAACCAGAACCTGGCTCAGTACGAGCGGCCATCTGCCACGATCCTCTGGGAGTTTGAGAAGATGGAGCAGAAACACAGAAAGTTGATAAAAGGACACGGAGGATGCTCAGTGACTGGGATGCCCCCCTGTCCAACAGGGCATTGTAGCTAAGCAGGATACCAGACCAGGTGCAGCTTCTATGGAGAGAAAAACTGAGAGAAAACAAAGTCAACAGTCGAAATAACAGCAAATAATGCAACTGGAGAGTAGTAGTAGAAGTGAAAGTAGCAGACTGAAGAAAAGTGGTCAGTCTGTCCTCCAACAATCTAAGCCTATAGCAGCATAACTACAGAGATAGCTCAGGATGACCTAAGCCACTCTAACTATAAGCTTTAGCAAAAAGGAAAGTTTTAACCCTGGCCTTAAAAGTAAACAGTGTCTGCCTCACGGACTAAAGCTGGGAGCTGGTTCCAAAGGAGAGGACCCTGATAGCTAAAAGATCTGCCTCCCATTCTACTTTTAGAAATCCTAGGAACTGCAAGTAAAGTAAAAATGAAGAGTTAAAATTTTTTTTTACTTCTCAGCATGGGGTGCTGCTACAGGGAAAAATCAGTTAATAATTAGTTGGCTCTCATTTACAAGGAGGTAAACAGATTTAGCCGTGTCTGTATTTCTGTCAGCAGGAGGGTGTTTCTGATTAACTAATACTTGTTCTTTTCGATCGTCTTAGCTTCATCGCATTAGCTGCACGGTTACCTGAGAGCTGTCTCTTTGTTTTGATGCGAATATAAAATGCCAGACCAAGTATTGGGTGGATTGTTTACTTCTAAAATGATTTAACGTTGTGTTTCATGACATTTCAGCTGCACTTGTTGTCATGGCATTTCAGTCAGCTCTTCTGGGGAATAAATGTTGAAGCCTTAAAATACGGTGTTATTGACGTGCTAATTCAATGTTTTCCTCTGTCAACGTTAAGATTATTTTACCTACTAAACCAAAGTTCTGCTTATTTATTGGTCCTTTACTTTTGCTGTGTGTCTACAGATGGATCCCTACCCAAAGAGCCAAAAGGAGACGCGTCGAGCCAGATAGCAGGTAACAAAAACACCCACATCAGGAACACAGACGTGATGTTTTGCTGCTTCATTTCATCCTCGTCTTGTGTGGGGAGGATGGATTTGTGTGTAAAGCATGTCATACACGCCCGCATGCAAGGAGTATTAATAATTCATTGTGACAGTGACAGGTCATTGTCATCTGAATCCCTGACATCTCCTTGATATTCCCCCTTTGTCTGTCTTCTCTCCCCTCCCACAGCGATCATCGGAAGATGAATTGGCGGCCATCTTATATAGCTTCTGCTCCATTATAATTTATTCACTTGTCTTGCCTTTAATAAGCTTTTTATTCTTTCTGTTACACTAGCTGCTGTAACGTCACAATTGAGTTCAGTGTATTCCCGTCTGTTTTCCTTGCCTCTGAAGTGACTTTTTCTGTTTTAAAAATCTACACATTGACTTGATATTTTACATCTTTACTCCCCCGTGCATCAGTGGGAGGTCTTAAATGTTTAGTAGACAGGTTTTTTCTCTTCTGAAAAGCAAATAAAACAGCATGAAAGGGTTATTAGTCTGAGAGTATAAGCAGTGTTGCTGCCATCAGAGTAGAGCGAGAGAGAGAGAGAGGAAAAGCTCAAACTCAAGATCCAAAGGAGGACAATGAGTTGGCAGGTTGCTCCAAAGCCTCGGGGACTTCAGGGAGACTGCCTCAGTCCATACACGAGGAAAGGGACCAGATGAAGGCATCTGAATCTGCTGTTTCATTGGGATTTTATTTGATAAAGCAGCAAAAAGTAATGAACAACTGTGAAGTAATGGGAAAAGGGCTCATGGTTTTCCAACCTTTTTATAGGTGAAGCACCTTTAGCTGTTATTATGTCCTATTAAGCCTTTTTTACGGTATGTCTCAACCGGCTTTGTACATCCAGGGACTTGACACTTTTACCTTTCTCTTTTTAAAAAATAGCTCAAGCTCAGTCAGAATGGATGGGAAAAAAATCAATGATGATCATTGATAACATTTTTCAAGTTGAATTTAGATCTGAACTTGATTTAGATCTGACTGGGCCATTCTGACCCATGCATACGCTGTGATCTAAACCGTTCCATTGAGGCTGTGGCTGCTTGTTTAGGGTTGTCGTCCTGCTAGAAGGTAAACTGCTTCTAACAGTATCTCTACTACGATTGCCCTGTATTTATATTCACCCATCTTCTGACCAGCTTTGAAGCAAGGCATCCCCACATCATGATGCCACCACTACCATGCTTTACCATGGTGGTGGGTGGTTAAGGGTGAGGTGCAGTGTAAATGTTATGCCACAAGGTGACTTCAGAAGGCATTTGGTTGCTCTGGACTTTTTAGGGGTATCAAAGTAAACAGAGTTGTATACAAATGCATGGCACACTTTTCCGCTTTTTATTTATGAAAGATTTGGAAAAGCTTTTTTTATTTATTTTTGTTGGACGGTCACATAAAAGCCTAATAGGCTACAGTAAGGATTGCAGTTGTAATATGAATAAATGTGGGAAAGTTAAAGGGGTATAAATACTTCTGTAGGCCCTGTATGTGATACTGGTAAAGCATTTGGGCCTAGACAAAAGCAGCTTTTACTAGTTGGACAGAAAGGACCAAAAAAGGATAAACTAATGCTTCCAGGTACAAAATATAGATTGGCAGTTCTGTTGAATGGGATCAAGTGCAATTCTGCAGCACTGAACTGAGCTCAACTGAACTGAAGTGGGCAGGCTTGCTTTTTCACCTCCAGATGGCGCTTTTCAGCAGATTGAAAACAGAAGACTTGCATCAGTTTGACCTGCAAGTGCCTTCTGAGAGTGTACGTTAATAAACCTTTTTTTTCTGTGTTTTTTTTAGAAATCCCATAGATTTTGGTGTACCTCACCCATGGGATAAAAATGTGCTGAAATAAAAATTATTGTTCTGGGACTTTTTTTGATAAATCCAAACAGAGGCCTTCTTCTTTGTCTCGTCACGGCTCATCAAACGGAGGTGGTGGCAAAAGACCCTGGATAAATGAACTCCTGGCACCGATAACAAGCAGTCTTTCTCTTCGGTCCCTTTGCCACAGTTTCCCCTCCACCCGCTCTCCTGCTGTGTTTGGGTCGCTGGGGCAACCCTGGCCTGCTTCTCGCTCGGTTAGACTACCCTGCTATTAGAGGTCTGGATAGATGGAGAGAACAGAAAGAAGTTGGGGGGGCAGGCGAAGATGGTGTGACGTCTCTTTTGATTTCTTCCAGGCCATAGGTTAGATCTGGGGACAAAAAAGAGGAAATTTAGGAAAAATAAAAAGCTGCAGCATTAAATATGTTTTATAGAATACCATTACATGAACAAAAATCTGTGTTTTCTTAGATCTGATCACTGAACTGAACTGTAAAATATTCCTAAAAGTCTCTGGAATTTAAAGAGACAGTAACGCCTAACTAAACATCTCAAAAGAAAATAAGGTAATCATAGATGTTCTGTTACTGAATTATGTATGCACTACTTTAACATTTTTTACCAGAAGTGATCTATATCTGCCTCAGACCCATAAATCCTCTAAATAAACCAGCAGGCCTTGATTTGATCCCCTTTCTTGTTGACTGGTCGTTCACTTGTTAGCTCATGTACAGTGGCATAGCCAGTGCCAGCTGGATCCACAGTGAATGCATTGTTACTGTTGCATAGCTGTGTCTGAGATCACATCAGCCAATCAGATTAGCTTGTCTTGCTTTTGGTGGAGTGCAGTGACACAACCAATCACGGCTTCTTTATTAGGCCAGAAAAGTGGGGCAGGAGCTGTCTGAGGTAAAGTGGACTATTGATAGCTGAGGCAGAGTAAGGAGAGTCAGGAGTAGGCTGTGATAATATGGAGGTGATGTTTTAACATATCTAGAGAACAAAAGGGCTGCACAGTACTTTCAGAATCCGGTGAGTGTCTTCACTCTGTGGTTTTTTGTGCTCAGATGCAAAACATTTCAGATCATGCCAAATAAGACCAGGTCAGAGAGGTAAAATAAATAGGAACCAGAGGCTAAACAAATAGAGTTGGTAATTTATTCAATTCTGTATTTAAACTTAAACAGGGTGTCAGTTGGGCGATCATACGTTCAAAACCATTGCAACAAAGAGTCAAGATCTGCGCATACATCTTGATTCAAGACCTCTCGCAATGGTCCACCACCTCCAAGTGACGGTCTTTATAAAATTTCAAAAAGATACGGAGATGGTTGGGACAAGAAATTCCCGTGATAGGGGCAGGGGCTTAAGCAGGGAGACCCAGACTTCACTCTCTCCAGCCACTTGTGCCAGCTCCTCGGGGGGGATCCCAAGATGTACCCAGGCCAGGCAAGTAATATAGTCCCTCCAGCGTGTCCTGGGTCTTTCCCTGGGCCTCTTCCCGGTGGGACATGCCAGGAACACCTCAGCAGGTAGGCGTTCCACGAGGGATTCTAACCAGTTGCCCGAGCCACCTCAATTGATTCCTCTCAATGTGGAGGAGCAGCGGCTTTACTCTGAGCCCTCCCTGGATAACTATGCTTCTCAGCCTATCTCTGAGGGAGAGTTCAGACACCCTGAGGAAGAAACTCATTTCAGCCGCTTGTATCAGTTTTCTTCTTTCGGTCACTACTCAAAGCTCGTGACCATAGATGAGGTTAGTGACATTAATGAACGGGTAAATCAAGACCTTCGGCTTTCAACTCAGCTCTTGCTTCACCACGACAGACCGGTACAGCGATCAGTGATAGACCCAAAAATCTTTACTTGTGCTGAGGTGAAAAATCCAGAGAGCCATCTGTTTAAAACACAGGTGAACTCTTGACCCAAGTGAAGACTCTTAAGCCTAGTTTATGCTGCTCCATCTACGGAGGTACGTAGCGCCATTGTCCGTTGACTCAAGGACTCTCCAACGGCCACGCATTGACGGATAGAGTAGAGCCCAATTTTTTAACTACCCGTCGAACGCAACGGAGAGTACACGTCTGTCATTGGTCAGCCCAACATCAGCCCAAGATCATTTCACCAGAACGGTTCTGTATAGTCGGTGTAATTAGTAGTCAATGCAGCTTTTGGGCACTACATGCTTTATATTGCAAGGCCAGTTTATCTAATATGGTCTTTTGGCGATTTTGAACACCAGGATCTGTAGAGAACAACAAAACAGACCACTGTGTTTGTTTGTTTGCATGTGTTTAGAGTATTCAATGGGCTGCACTTCTAGTAAAAAGCTTTCCAGCTCAATCAAAACTTTCTCTCTGTCGGCCATTGCTCCTTGAGTGGTTGTGTGTTTACAAGCTGAAGTAAATAATATGTTGTCATCCAGAGACGTCACTGCAATGGGAGGCAGACCCGCCAGAAAAGGTCTACACCCCCTGCTGTCCTGTCAGAGATTTGCTTTCACTGACACACCAACAGAGAAGTGTAAAAGGAAATGTCTCCGTCTATACGTCTGCGTGTCAATGCAAACTTCCTGATGGAGAAGCATAAACAAGGCTTCACTGATGCTTGCTTCAGCCCAGTAAGCATAACAGCTTTGAGAGAAGGACAAAAAAAGCCCTTCTCCTATTTATGGAGAAAAATATACAGTATTTGTCTAAAGTAAGTACCCAATGCCTATGCAAAGTTTTCAAGTGATTAACAAGAATTATGGCACTTTTAGTTCAAATTTGCATGTTTTTTTGGGTAAGCATCCTAAATATTTGATCCCTCTATGGACAGCCTGTTTGAGTTGAAATATTTTATACATTTCTATCTATGAGTTTCTAAGATTTTCTTACCATCCAACACACACATATTTGGTAGATAAGTGTGGGTCCTTGTCCAACTTTGTGGAAAGTGGTAAAACGAAGTGGGCCTTTTTGCCTCTTTATATCAATACCCAGGAGGGATAAAACCTCATCAATCACTGATCAGTTGTTCCTTGATACTCTGATCAACTTAAAAGGTAAATGAACAAATACGGTTGCACAATATTTGGAATAAATGACTGCAATATGGTTGAAAGTTGCAATGACAATATCGTTTGCGATAAGCTCACATTTTTTTCTTTTTTCTTGTTCTTTTGCACAATCGCATTGATCCTACTCCCCCCTCCTGACCTTTACCATCTGAGTCACTAAGGTCTAGATCAGGTGTGGCCATAAAGGACAATGAAAGTCCACACAATTGGCAAAACATGTTGTTTACCAGGAAGGTATGGTACCTTAATTCTTTTCGTCTACCAAACATGTCATCCTAATTGCCCTTTCCGATCTTGATTTAATTTGTTGTGCACCTTTTGTATAAAAATAACAAATACTTGAGTTAAATTTTTTAAAATAAAAAATACATCCCACAGATAATAATCATCTTTAATTCTTTACAAATTCTTGACCCGTTTTAAGGGTTATTCATAATTAAAACAAAATGCCACAGAGTTTAGCCTTAAATGTTTGACTGTAAATGTTCATACTAGCGTAACCTTCTTTTAAAAAAATCCCTGGAAAAAAAAGTTTTGGAGAGACAGGGCTGCAAAACTTGATGAGAACAGGAGCAGGAGAGTGAATCAGTCATGCCTGAGATGCAGCCAGTAACAAGGTGATTATTTAACAGTTAAAGAACCTTATTAAGCAGAAGTTCTGTGAAACGGCTTCAGGAGAGCAGCGTTTGCCAGAACCAGCTGAAAAACAAAAGAAAGAAAACAATAACCAAAAAACCTCCTGCTGCTTAAAGGGCCTATATGCAATTTTCTGAAATGTAATCTCGCGACTGAAACCTGTGGCCAAAAAACGGAACTGCTCTTCCTTTCTGCTCGCTCTCGCAGCGCGTGCTCTCAATCTTCGATCTTTTTCGGGCACTTGTCAGGGGTTTAACTTTGTTGGTCTTATGTGAAGTTACTGTTGGTGTCAGAGTTGTCCTTGGTCTCTTCTGCATATTCGCACAATCCATTGAACTGGTTACGAGTGCTGACTAGTGGTGGTGGCAGAGTGATCTGAAACATTTAACATGAACGCGCTTGACGTCACATCCGCAGACAGCGTGGGACAATCCGACCCGACAGAAAATAGAAAAAATTGGATACAGGCTTATAGTTGCACCCACTGTGAGCTGACAAGGTGTCAGTATGCTCATCAGGAGATGTTTGAGTAATAAATGGTCAAATAAAAAGCTTATTGTTACGTTTATTTTTGGGGAAAAGTTGCATATAGCCCCTTTTAAGGAGGCATTTTCAAAACATGCTGTCTGACGATTGACCATTTTAGATACAGAGACTGATTCTTTTAGCTCTTATTTTGTGAATTATTTTTATTCCGTATGTTTTTTGTCCGCTAACTCCTTCTGTAATTTTCAACCAGTTTGAACTATTCGGGTATCAAAATGTTCAGCTCATTCAGGACTCATCATACTGATTGCTCGGGTGCTAATGTTAGCTAGCATTAGCATGCAAGCTCATGTCTGCATTTTGGCTTATTTTTGAATTCTAACTTTCGTACTAGTTATTTTGAGGCTAATTATAGCATGCTAGTTAGTATTAGCATGCTAACTAATGCTAACTAATGTTATCATTTTTTTTATAGCATAATTGTTGAATTTTGACTAACGTTTCGTACTAATTGTTTCGAGGCTATTGATCGCATGCTAGTTAGCATACATGCTAGTTAGCATACATGCTAGTTAGCAGACATGCTAGTTAGCAGACATGCTAGTTAGCATTAGCAGAATTACCATTCGGCAATCAGCATTCACGCCTGCCGCCACTTCCTGTAGTTCTTGTTTGTGTTGCAACTACACGGGTAGACCTGTCACGATAATGAATCTAGCTGGATGACAAATTGCCCTGAAAATTATTGCGATAAATGTTGTTATTGTCGTTTTGAGACCATTTTCAACTAATGTAATAATAATACATGTACACCCTCTGAACAGTCAGTTAACTTTAACTTCTAAAGAACATTTACCGATGAAACTGAAACAATAAAAAAATGCATTAAAATAACAGCATTTATAACTTCGCTCAGACAAGAAACACAGGAAAATTACCAGTTAGAATTTTTTTAAAGTGTAAATTGACAATAAGAAGACATCCTAATTTTACTCCACCACTACAGATATGTGGACCATATCTGCCTTTTTTCATCCACTCTCTTTGGTAGAAAGAAGGAGACACATGAGGAAAATAAACAAGCATGCAAACGACGAGCTCAAATTATCGAGCTCATTTGACTCCATGTGATTAATTGATTTATTGTTTATTGTGAAAGGCCTGTACAAGAGTTTATTACCAATGTTTTTGTAGGTATATGTCTGGCATTTAAAAATGGTTGGTTTTGTGTGTTGAACCATTTTCTGTGTTGATTTGGCCATATGTTTTGCATTATTCATATACTGAAAGACTCAGTGATGACCCATTTTCAGTTTGATGACAGTCTATCTAATGTTTTAAAGAGCTAATGATGCCATCCTGTTTTATTTGATAACTGTTTTACTTTTGAATATAATGCAAATGTTTTTAGCACTCCTCAGATTTTATGCATCACAGTTTATAGGCCTCCTAAAAAGAGTCCACTTTTTATTCAAGAATTTTCAGAGTTTTTATCAATTTTGCACAACTCCTTTGAAAGGATCATTTTATCTGGTGATTTTAATCTACATATAGATAACCTTTTAGATCCTTTATCAACAGATTTTTTTAAACATCCTGACTTATATGGATTTTAGCCAACATGTCATGCAGCCGACTCACAACAAAGGACACACCCTGGACTTGGTCATCACACATGGCCTGTCCACCCGTGTGTCCTCTGTTGTTGACTTGGCTGTCTCTGACCACTACTGTGTGTTTTTTAACATCCCCAGTTTTATTCAGCAGGAGACCTCTGTGAGAACTGTCAGGAAGCGCCATCTAACCCCTGAAGTGGCTGCAGGTTTTCTGGAAATTTTTTAAAAGAATCCTTCTATTGTTTTACCTGCCCCCTGTGATTTTATTGTCAAGGATTTTAACAGAAGGCTTCAGTCCACTCTTGACCGGCTTGCTCCACTACAAGTTAAAAGTTTTAAATCTAAAGCTGCAACGCCGTGGAAAAATGAAAACCTTCGAAAAATGAAGAGAAATTGTAGGGCGGCAGAGAGAAAATGGAGGAAAAGTAAAACCACAATAAACCATCAAACATACACAGATCTTCTCAAATTATACAACAATGCAGTAAGAAATTCAAGAAATTTATACCTCTCCAAAATCATCTCGGAACATAAAAATAATTCCAAAATCCTTTTTTCCACCATTGATAAACTTTTTAACAGAGCTACTACTGCATTTCCTAAAACCCCTCAAACACTCTTTGTGAGGAGTTCGCAGACCACTTCAGAGGGAAGGTAGACACCATCAGATGTAAGATTTTATCTTCTCAGAGTAACATGGTTTTAGACAAATCTGAGTGTGTGTCTTTACCAGAGGAAACGCTGGACTGTTTTGTCCTGGTAGAAGCTGGGACTCTTGATAAAGCTTTCTCCTCAGTGAGGCCCACCACATGTGTTTTGGACCCAATTCCCACTTCCTTTTTTAAACAATTTTATGGATCTTTTAGAGATGAGATTTTAACCATGATGAATTGCTCCCTTCAGACGGGGGTCTTTCCTGCCGCCTTTAAAGGGGCGGTAGCGAGGCCCCTGTTGAAAAAGAGCAATTTAGATTTTAATGATTTTAACAATTTTAGACCGGTATCTAACTTACCTGTTTTAAGCAAAATTTTAGAAAAAATTGTTTTAATTCAACTTAATGATTTTATTAAAGAGCACAATGTCCTGGACAAATTTCAGTCTGGTTTTAGGGTGAACCACAGCACAGAGACGGCCCTTCTAAAGATTTTAAATGGTTTTAGATTAAACTATGATGCACAGAGGGTGACAGTGTTGGTTCTACTTGATCTAAGCGCTGCCTTCGATACAGTAGACCACACTATTCTTTTAACCCGTTTAAAACAGATTGGCCTCTCTGGTGCTGTTCACAAATGGTTCACATCCTATCTCACAGACAGGACTTTTATGGTAAGTTTAGATACCTGCTCCTCTAGGGTCCATAGGATTACATGTGGTGTGCCCCAGGGTTCGATTTTAGGCCCAGTGCTTTTTAACCTTTATATGCTCCCTCTTGGCAGCGTCATCAGAAGACATGGAGTCAACTTTCACAGTTATGCTGATGATACACAGCTGTACATCTCCATGTCTCCCGATGACACACGGCCAATGGATGCACTTTTTAACTGCATTTTAGACATTAAATCTTGGATGGCAGAAAACTTTCTCCAGCTCAACCAAGACAAAACTGAAGTTTTAGTCATCGGTCCTGAGGCTCAGAGAGAGAAACTTTTACCAAAATTACAATCACTGTCTTTTAATCCCTCCTTACAAGTGAAGAACCTGGGCGTGATTTTTGACTCTGAGCTGACTTTTATTCCTCACATAAAAAATATTACTAAAATAGGTTTTTATCAACTAAAGAACATCGCCAGAGTCCGCCCCATTCTCTCTCGGGCCAATACGGAGACACTGATGCATGCTTTTATCGGCAGTAGAATTGATTACTGTAATGCCCTGCTTTCTGGTCTTCCCAAAAAGAGTATATCAGGTTTACAACTACTACAAACTTCAGCAGCACGTGTCCTGACGAAGACCAGGAGGCGGGAGCACATTACACCGGTCTTAGAATCATTGCATTGGCTCCCCGTACATTTGAGGATTGACTTTAAGGTTCTTTTAATGGTTTTTAAGTGTCTTAATGGTCTTGGGCCTTCTTATCTCTCTGAACTGCTTTTACCATATAAACCCTCGCGGTCTCTGCGCTCCTCTGGCAGCCGTCTCCTTGTCACCCCAAAAGTCAGGACACACACGCATGGCGAGGCGTCTTTCCAGTTTTATGGCCCTCACCTCTGGAACAGGCTGCCAGAGGACCTCAGGGCTGCAGAGAACGTTCATGTTTTTAAGAGCAGGCTCAAGACTCACCTTTTTAGCCTAGCTTTTAACTGATTATTATTTATTACTGTTTGTTTAATTGCTCTGCATGTTTTATATGATTATATTTTTATCAGTTTTACTATTTAATTTTAGCACATGAATTTACTGTTTATTTTTATACTTTAATTTATCTCAATCCCCGTTCCAGTGTTTCCTCTGTGGGAGCCCTCTGCCCCAGGAGCGGTGGTCGGCTGTGGCTCCCTGGGTGCTCTCCAGGTGGAGCTTGGGTGGAGGTGGGGGTCTTGGCCTTTCCTCCACTGGGTGCCCTGCGTCGGTGCCTCGGCTGCTGCTGTTAATCTACCGCTGCCGGGGCAGATGGCTCCTCTGACGGCGTTTCCTTGCATGGTTCATCTACACGCGGCCCAAAGTCCTTTTTTTACTTTTAACTGTGTATGTGCATGGGAGTTGGGTTGGGGGGAGGGGGGTATAACTGTGACCATGCTTTTAAATCAGTGGGGGAGGGAAGGGAAGGTGGTTTTATGTGGGGTCATTTTAATCTGTAAAGCACTTTGTGATGCAACTTCTTGTATGAAAAGCGCTTTATAAATAAAGTTTGATTTGATCCATTCATAATAACATTCACCTAGTCTTTGAAATTAAAAGAGGCCCTCAGGATCAAAGATCCTCCACTGTGCTAAGCAATGAGTGTCCTTTATTTTACATCGGAGCAAACAGATCTTTATATAAATGTCCTGACATCTCATAACGCTCATTGTGCCTTGGACTTTAAATGCATGATGCTCCAGGAACTTTTGAAATGTAAAAACAGGCCCACAGCATTGAGGGTCCTCCACTGTAACGGTTGGCATGAAGCGTTCTACGATTCATCCCAGACCAAAAGCTTGATCTTGGTCACAAAATTTCATTTCTGAGGATTTTGGTTCTCTGACTCTCTACTTTTCTTTCCACTTAGTGCGTATCCTTGTTTTTTACTGTTGAAACTGAAATAATTGCAGCGCTTCTGTCGTGATGTGGCTTGGAAAATAAAAATTTGGATCATGGGAAATGTAAAACCTTTCCATTTTGAGAGAAATCAATTTAAACAGTCAAAATTAAATTAATTCCTTTCAGATGTTTTCCCATGTTAAAACGGCAGTGCTCGTAGAAAAAAAGAAATCTATCCTGTCCAGTTTCTGGAGTGGTTTTTTTTTTTTTTTGTGGCTATCCAGGCTTTTCTCATAAGTGGGTTTTTAGTTGTGTGTGGACGCACAATTCCTATCCCCTCCTTCAGCCTCAAAAAAATCCCTGCTATTCCCACACATCCCTCAGCCTGGAATTTCTGGCATGATGTGAACGTGGGAAGTCTGCAGCTATGCAGGGATGCACACACACACACACACACACACACGAATGTGTGTGAACGGTTCTGATTCCTACTGAGTTACGCCAGATTGACCAAGTCAGCTGCTTCGGAGCCATTAAGAGATTGAGCCTGCGTGTTACTACCCTTTAATCAAACAGAGAAGATTGAGCGAGCGCTCCCATTTGTCGGCATATTTTCTACTCCGTGCCTCAGCTGATTTCATCACCCGACCCGTCTGTCTTGATCCAGGCAGCTGTTGCACCCCCCACCCTTTAAACATGGACGCACGTACACACCGCCTGCCGCCACCCTCAACTATTTGTCACAATCATGTAGCTGACTGGTTTACATAAAGTGCTTTGTTGTCGTGTGTGTAAGTTAATGCCCACTTGACCTCTCAGAGGAAGTCTCTGAGGTGTGCAGAGTGTTGACACATCCTGAGACAGAAACGGGACCCGGAATGATGAGCTGACCGTGTCGTTGACTCGGATCGTTTCTCCGAGGAATGACGGACACGTCTGGCATTTCGCTCTCATCTGTTGCCCTTTCTGACTCATGGGCGCAGCCTTATGGGTGATAACTGTGTTTCGCACCCTTCACACAAGCCCATTCACCCAGGAAGCGTCGGGACTCTGTCGTTTGGGTAAAACTGATCTGTGTTTAATTCTGTCTTGGGGGGGGGGGGGATTAGAGCTCTTAAAGTGTCCCCTTAGCCTTTTAAAGAAGATTCCTCTTGTGGATTTAAGGCCGGATTGAGGTTTTTATTTTCTAAATGTGCTCAACATCATTAAGGCGAAAGCCAAGTTGACACTGAGAAATGCGGTTTACTTATACTTCTTTGCTTCGTGTTAAAGATTCACACATCAGACTTTGTTCTGAATGTCAGCGATTTCGTTTTTTTCTTACGTATGATGCTTAAAACGTCCAAGAACAAAAATGTGCTGCAGATTCTTTGATAGTCATTTTTAAATCTAACATAAAATGAAGGAATTATAAGACTGTCCCCATTTGTCAAAGTGTCCCTCATCCTAATCTGTTATTTTTTTCAACTCAAAACGTTTAGTTGATACATTTACACATTAAGATGTCGGAGTTCTTGGTTTTGAGGCATGTTTACTGAATTAAGGGGGGAAAAAATCTGATTTTCAAATTTGACTTGGTTGTCACTGATCTAGGAAAATCAAAAGGTAAATTCAGATCTCTGGTCAATTTATTGGAGCATATGTTATTTTTGCAGATATGTAGGAGGCAAAGGAACTAGTGTTGCAGTTTTTTTGGTGGAGGAAACTTTTCATACAGCAGCTGAACCTTTTCATCCAGAAAATTAATGTACTCCTGTATTGGGATTTTTGCCGTAGTAAACCTAATGATCAAACCTCTAATTACCTAAATATCGTGTTTTCTCAGTTTATATGAGAGATTAACCACTGTGATGTTAGTTTTGTATTCCTATATGTTACAGATGGTGTCACTGTTAGTTGTTAAAAAATCGAATTTTTCAAATAAAAAATATGTTCTAGTGTCATGTGAATTCAAATGGTGAAAAAAGTATATTAAAGTTTGACATGCCTTGTTGCATATTTGCATACTTAATCTATTTTGGTTTAAGTTTGGATATGCAGAATATTGGAAAATTTCAACATTGCATCATCATTGACAAATATTGCACGATATTGATTGTTATTAACACAGATTTTCTTCATTCTTTAATTTTCTTTTCTCTCGTCACGATAGTCCCACAACTCTACTTGAGCATTAGCATCTTGGTCTCAAAGATCTATGTCGTGTGTGGGAATAAAAGCAAAGTGAAAAATCCATCTAACTGGCAAAATATATGTCTGGCAAATACACGGCACATGAAATATTTAGATTCTTCCTTGGTTACTTAGTTAGTTTGGGTAGATTAGTCACGCTTGGAGCAAAGCAACGAAATGTAAAAGTTAGATTTATAGCAGGTGTGTGAGTTTAGCATTTCTGCATAAACACATTAAACAGTTTCCTCTTGATAAAGAGCTCCTAAAACAATATCACTGAAGTCTTTTGTTCATATTTAGCATGAAGTTGAGGAGCTGATAAAATCGTGACCTCTATGGAAAGTGCTAAGTTTATGAGCAAATTCAGGAATCTTACATCTTGATCATATATTCAAAAGAACAGAAGCACGCGATCCAAACTTGTACAAGTTAGGATATTGTTGCTCTAGATGCAGTACTGTAGATAATGGGGTGCCCCAGAATTAAGACCTGGGGCACCCCCATTCCCAGCACGTTTTAACTCCTATGGCGGCCGTTTCATGCCAAGGTTACCATGGCTTCCAGTACTACGACTTCGTCCAGTGTTCCTTCCAGTAATGAGGTTACTTTAGAAAACTACATTGCATTTAGTTATATAGTCAGATGTCTGCCGCTTCGCGAGTAGACGATCTCCCTCTGGCATTTGTCACGGTGCAACTGGGTGTAGCCAAAGCGCGAAAAGCGGAGCTAGAATTTCTAGGAATGTCCCTCGTTGGCGAATGTATTTCAAAGATGGAGGCTCAACATGGATTCTGAATGTATTCTGAATAGCAGATTCTACACTTACGATAATACTTTCATTAGTAGGTGGAAGTAATTACACATGAATGAGCACATATTTTTGACATAACAAAGGGTTTTTTGCTAAGAATTAACCCAAAAAAATACACAATGTAGCTTAAAAGCCCCAAAGGTGGACCCGATTTTTTAATATTTTACCATCCTATTTGTTTCATAAATGAAGAACATGCAGAATCGGTTGTGTGTTTGTGTACCTTAAGTTTGGTTGAAACAATTTTAAAACTTTTTATTCATGCATAACTGGTCTTGAGTTGCCGGGGTGACTAATTCAGTGGCTTTGTCATCATCCCTTTCAGGTAGGCTGCTGCCCTAAGCACATATAGTTTAAATGGCTACTGTAGCTTCCCCTACAAAGACTATGATGTGATCTTGATGTTCTAGCCAAGTTCCTCCTGCACTGTAAGGACTTTTCCCATCAACCTCGGGTCTCCTGCTATGCTAAGCAGCTTCCTGGGGTTCATAAATGCAGTGCAGGCATGTTATAATTACTGCCCCTCCTACACAATTAGGATTACCCTGAGGAACTCGCCTTTCCAAAAGACAGAGAGATTAGCAGCTCACCTTATGCCACACGAGACCCACACAGCTGCTGCGGCTTGTGTGAGGCGAGGCGCTCTACGGCGTGGAAAGGGTTTGCTTCAGCTTTTCCATGCGAAACACGCAGGAAATGGCAAAATGCTCTTTTTTGGTTGTCTGAGGCACTGGAATACCGAGCCTCAGGAATCCCAGGATTAGCTTTAATTGCTGCGGCAGCAGCTCTGCCCACAGTGGATCCCTTCGACACGTCAGCCATCCACCGGGTCATGATCTGATGGCGGCGGTGGACCGTTTCTCCATCAGGGGAGCCAAACCCACCGCGGATTATGGATATTCTTCCCCTCGATTTGCAGAAGAGTGATCAAGTATGGCGTGTTGGGCGATGAATCACAGGTGGCAGTATGCACACACCGGCTCCGCCCTCATCCCGCTGACAGGTACATTGCTGGTTTCCTATCTGCTGAAGCTGACCAGATAAGTGAGTTTTTTTTGTAGCCCTGATGGACGTGGAGTTTTAACTTTTTGAAGAAGTGGCGAAAATGGAAAAAGTTGGGAAGATGAAATAAAAGACGAGAGATTTGACAGTGACTATCAGTGCTGTCCTCTCCGCTCTAAGTCCTTCTTCTGTATCCAGCTCATTATTCCCTTTATTCCCTCATTCCCTGTTCAGTTTCACACACAGATGTTCCCTCAGCCTAGCTATGAAAACTCAAAATGCCTCATTAGCCTTCCATCTTTTTCCCACCTCTTCCTCCTTTTTTTAATATGAGTTTGCTCATCATTTATCCAGAGATGTCTCCCTGTCCCTATGCATGAGCCAAGTGTGTGTTTGTAAGAGAGAGTGGGTGTGACCTGGCCACTCTATATTTAGCTGCTGTACCACTTTCTCCTGTCTTAGTGCAGAAAAGTGATGAGACTTTGTTTCTAAACTTATATCTCTCTCTTTTTTTTCTTCAATGCTCGTATTATATCAGTATTTGGGAATGCAGCGTTAGGAATAACATGTTCCCCGTCAGGTCCAACATGCAGATGCGCATCACCCCAGACTCTGGAATTTAAACAGATTGTTGGTTAATTAAATGAAAGCAAAATGCATCCGGGGGCTCAAAAAGACTGCTGTGTTTATTTTGAAACCATTTTCAAAGACGGTGCGTGTCGAATCCTGCGACTCTTAAAGTTCACCGTACAGTAGCCAGTTCACACTGTTACAGAGCCGTGCTTGTACACACACACACACACACACACACACACCCACCCTCTAACAGAAACACACGGTGGTCCTCTGCTTGTAGTCTTGTCAACATGTCTTTTCTTTTTTTTTTCCTTTCCTTGACCTTTGATTTTCCTCTTGCTCTGTGGCAGCCGGCCAGGCAAACAGCAGTTTGCAGAGCCCTGATCAAACGCTGTTGTTGCTTTTAGAAGATAAATGGCTCAGTAGTGAGAGTATCCAGACTGATCTCTTTGTTCACTCACATGTGGGGCTAAACTCCTGCAGCTTTTCCCAGCCACGACAACTTCAGCGCCGCTCCATGTGACTGGCAGAAATAAATGCAGTCAATATAAAGTAATGATGGAAAGGAACAACTTCACATTCTAGGGATTTGCTGCCAGTTTCTTGTTCTTTATCCTAAAACCTGGTCTTCGCTCTTTTTCCACGGAAGTCTATATGTGGCTCTCTGTTTGCAGCAGCCTTGTCTTCATCATAATCTATTTTAAAAAAAGAAAGGCTAAGAGACTACTTTCTATTCAAGAGAAAGGTTGTTAAGCATGCTCAATTGTTTTTTTCCCTTGAGCGAAGGCAGAGGACCAATTCAGGGAGTGAACAGAAGTAAAGATGGATACAAGTCCTAATTGTCAGCAGTTTCCTCAGGTGGCAGATGAAATTAAGGTCTCATTAGCATACTGTATTAAATACAACTTTGCTCTGTGAGCAGAAGCTGGTGTGCGCTTGAGTTATTTTGTAGTGTTTTAACCCGGGCAAAAGTGGGGTACAAAGCATTTTAAGACATTTACAGTGCCATTCAAAAGTATTCACACCTTGATATGTTCTACATTTTGTCTTGTTACAACCACAAACTTCAGTGTGTTTTACTGGGAATTAATGTGACAGATAAATATTGTGTATTCTTACAGCTGCTCTGAGTTGATGCTTTATAGAAGTACATTTTGTTCTAATTTCTACTGTAAGGCTTTCGGAGTTAGTCTTCACCAGCTTTGCCTGCCTGAGGACAGAATTTTTCCCACTAATTTGTCTTTGGAACACAGCTGATATTCAGTCAGGTTGCTCTGAATCAAGCTTAGCCACATATTCTCCGTTGGATTTAGGTTTCTTTGACTGTACCATTTCACACAGGAATATGCTTTGGTCTAAATAATTTCAGCTGTCTGTTTGGGGACATTGCCCAAACATCTGAAGTCTTCTGTAAAGTCGAGCAGGTTTTGTTTCCAAAATTGAATCTAGCTCCATCTGTCCTGTGCTTGCTTTAAGTAAAGCATCCCCACAGCATTATACTGCCACCACCAAGTTTGACATGGTTTACTTTAAACTGTGGCTTTTTTCTTAGCAGTTTTCTGTAAAAGCCAGATTTGTGGACGGCATGATTAATAGTTGTCGTGTCAAAAGATACTCCCGCATGAGCTGTGGATCTCTGCAGCTCCTCTAGAGTTACCGTAGGCCTCTTTTGCTGCCTAATCAAGGCTGTTTTTATTGCCATTCAGGCAATCATGCAATTTAAGTGGACAAACCACGTCTTGGCGGGTTTGCAATTGTGCCACATTCTTTTTAATTTGGGATGAGGAGATTTAAACGTATATATATAAACTCTATATCTTTATCCCGGACCTATCTGCTGTGTTCTGCTGTTTAGGCACTGATATTCTCCAAAAACTCTAAAGCAGATGCACTGTGAATAGAAGTGGCTTAATGATTAGCAAGATAATCTGCTGTAAAAGGGTAGCTATGTAGACTGAATGTATTTGAGTAATACGTTAATCAAAACTTCAAAATGTTGTGCTACCAAAGCTTACTGTGGGGAAGCTGAAGATGCCCTGAGGCCAATCTCCAGTTTTTTGCAAAGCTTTCATCTGTCAATATCAATTTCAGCAGATTCTGATTCCTTATGAAGAAATATTTTCAAACTGGTTCTGTTTTCAAGCCTTCCTGCCCTGAGTGTATGTGAAACTGCAATAGCTTGTAAGTAAAGGATTCTTTTGAAGCACAGATGAACTGTCTCAGCCAGGTATCTCATATTAGCGGTTAGATTGATTAGCATTACAACATTTAAAAACCAGGCTGTCTCTTCCTCCTGAATGCAGATTCTTTTTAGGAAACTGACCAAAAAAGCTGCCAACATTTCGAAATCTAGCACGCTCCATGACTTGATTGAAAGCTCAAAAAAATACAACAGAACAACATTCATCCTTACTGTTATCTGCTAAAGTTTCACTCTCTCTTTCAGCAGCGGTCTGAATACATCACCTCACTCATAACAATTTTTTTTTAACTTTTTCTTCCTTTCCACTGAGCGGTATGGCACAGATCGGTGCGGTTCAGTACATCGTTTTATCTGTTTCCGTTGTAAAAGCGGTCCATACTATCAATCAATCAAACTTTATTTAGCGCTTTTCATACAAAATTGCATCACAAAGTGCTTTACAGATTAAAATGACCCCACATAAAACTACATTCCCATCCCTCCCCCACAAATTCAAAAGCATGGTCACAGTTATACCCCCCTCCCCCCAACCCAACTCCCATGCACACACACAGTTAAAAGCAACAGTGAAAAAGGACATACTACCAACCCGTACCGCACCATTCCTGGACTCTCCTCTATTGTAGGTCCAGAGAACAATGGTACAGCACACTTAGGGCGTCACACAACACAGTCCATTTTTGGGGGGACAGAAAAACATTCCTTGCTTGCGACAACTACGAAACATACATGTGACTTGTCTGTTGTCACACTAGTATAATGCCCACTGGGCGTTTGGGTTTAACCCACTACCCAGTGAGAGTCCATCTGGCAGTGGAAACGCTCTCTTAAGCAGACTGACCCGTCCCTGTACCGCTCAGTGAAAACAAGCCATTTGAGTCTACTTCCCACACTCAGATGTTCTACACCAAAGAATGTTGTCAGCCCAATCCTATAGTGTTTAGTACCTTCTATTGGAAAAAAATACCAACCAGCTGTTTAAAGACGAGAGCTGGTCAAACTGAAGATCGTCCATTTCTGGTGCATCACGTGTTATTGGTGGGATATAAGAGAGTGACATAATATGATAGACAGTAGTCTCAGCTGCACTTAATAATTCATCCAAATATGAACAGAGAGTTGTTTGTTTATGATACGAATCCAGCCCACTTGCAAAAATGTCATAAATCAGCCCCATTGGCCTTTAGAAAAAAGGTAAAATAATCCATCTTCCACTGGTTAGACCGTTAGGCAGAATCAACTGTGTGATTTTCTTTTATTTGGATCAGAAATAAACCGATCTGAGTCCGATTAGTTTGTTTGGTTCTGTGGTCATCAGGCCTGATTCCTGATTTGGTGCTCCTCATTGTGCTTTGACATCAATCCCCTCACTTTTGCACCAAAAACAGATTCATTTAGAAAGTCTCTCCTTTTTAATGATTTGACGTCTAACAGATTCACACCTCTGCATATTACGGTCAGATTGCTGTCACAAAATGTTTCAGAAAACGAGCCAGAGGTCCTCTGGGAACAATGCTGAGAATAACACATCGGAGAGGGTCATGACTCTGACATCTAAGACTGGAGAAAAGAAGAGAAAGTCTTAAGGAAGCTGAATGACACAGAGACACTTGGGTAGACACGTCCTGTCTGGATCATCAGTCACATTAACCAGACGTCTGCTCTGTCTGAAGGACAGAATCTGGGCCCATTCTGTGTTCCTCTCTGCTGACGCTCGAATGGGAGTTTAATCACTTGAGAGAATACTGTGTCTGTGTACAAAAGTTATTTAGGCAGGTTTTCACTTATTGAATATCTCCCGACAGAACTTAAGCTCAAGACTATATTTCACAGCGCAACACCCATGAGATCATCTAACTTGACATTTATAAGGTGACTGTTGGCTGTGCTGGTTATCCCTGCCAGACTTTTTTTTTTCTTTTTCTTTTTTTTTTTTGCTATAAATTTTTTTCAATATTTGCTCCAGATATCCTTGCATGGAAAATATATCAGTCCTTGTGTTGTGTGCCAGAAGATTTTTTTACAAGAAAGTGTCGCGGTATTAGGAAGAAAGGAATTAAGTGAAGGTTCAGCTACTGTTGGGTGATTCATTACACAGAAGTGAATGAGTAAGTGCTTCTACTGTATAGACAAAGATTCGTAGTCTAATAAACCGTAGTCAAGCAGTTTTTACATTTACATTCATGCAATCGTTAACAGTTTGCTTACTTTGATAAAAACTGTTATTTAAAATTCTCCCATAGTTGAGAACACGTGAATATATCTTGAGCATGTTAATGCCTCATTAAGGTAAATAAAAATTAAATATGATATATCAAATGGTTTTTGTTATTGGTATAAATGACAGTGTTGTGTTCTTTAATTGTTAGAGTAGGTTCAGACTTTTATAGTATGCTGAAAATAGAATTGAATAGAAACCCCTTTATGGTTCCTTAATGGGGTATTTCAGGCGTATCGACAGCAAAGTGAGAGGCAAATGGAAGCATGGAGATGCACACAAAGGTAAAAATATAAAAAACAGACAGTAGGGGTACATTTACAGCACACAGAAATTATACAGCTAAGTAGGATAACTTAAAAAATATTCAACATGTGCGTGTATATTTGTGCATAAAAAACAGACTATACAGAAGAAATAGAAAACCTGTGCAATTAACACTAGGGATGTAAACACACAATGATTTTGTTGGGAGCAGTCATTCTCACAGGGTCTAACAGCTGCTCAGAGGAAGGATCTGCGATAACGCTCCTTTGTGCTCCCAAGATGCAACTGTTTGTCACAGAAGGAGCTCACCAGTTCTGCAATAACTTCATGCCTGGGATGGACGACTTGCTCAGGGATGTTGTTTTAGCCAGATTTCTTCTGTCTCCCACCACCTGCACTGTGTCAAGGGGGCATCCTAGGACAGAGCCGTCCTTCCTGATGAGTTTAATGAACTAACAATGCTGATCTTTATTAGGGCTGCCACTAATGAGTAGATTTTTTCTCTCCCAATTATCTGATAATTGATATAGTAATCTCAGTCACTCATTCTTCTACAGTTTTCCTGTTGCAAGTAATAAATTCAGTAAAAAAAAAAAAAGATGAATCTCCTTACACCCTCAAATTGGGCAATATAAGACAAGGTAATGGCTAGATACCGTAGATAAAACCCAGGCATGGAAGTTTATCGTTTCTTGAACGGACTGCGGAAAATGTGAGGCAGATGATCCAGGAACTTGAAGATGGATGCTCTGAGCTCCTAAGGGTTAGCTACAGACTATGGTCACTGATTTGGATTTATAAACTTTATGTTGACAAAAATATTGATGTTGAGTTATCCCCTCCATGTTGTTGTTATTTTTTTACTTTTGATATCTTGCTGGTAACTGTGAGGCTGACATTTCTGATCATTGCTCGATAAAATAGCTTATTGTTGAAAATTCGGCGATCTCATCTACTATTATCCCGTTTGAACTTGCCGTTGCGTTAATCCCTGTTGATATAGCAACAATTCCACAGAACTGTGTAGAAGAAAAAATAGTTTATATGAATCAGGCCAAATACTGTGCTTGAGACCATTATATATGCATTGTCTTTTTGCCAGCTGCTAGTATAGATTTAAAGATTCTAACCTGGATTTCTATTTTAAGATTTCACAACATACACATTCATGACATCATAAGAGAGGCACCAAAATCAAGCTAATTTGATCAGCTTTTCATCGTTTTTGAACATGGATTCTGAAGCAAATTGGTTCCCTTCCAGTCTGCTCTCGTCATGTTTTATTGTTGAAGAAATTTGTTGTTGCAGCCAAATTAAGGAAAAGAACTTGTATGGAGGAATGTAATTTTGTAAAACGGCACAAAAATACAAATGAACACACTCGAAATACCTAATGAGTTGCCTTTTGCCTTATGTGATGTCACCAGAAGCATGTGTGCATGGGTAGATGTTACATTGCATACTTCAGGTTTTACAACAACATTTCTTGACAAGTTAAAAAAGTGGCCACGGTATGTTGTTCTATAGGTGACAAACTATATCTTAAGGAAATTGTATTGACTTTACAAAAAAGTCGAATCCGCCTTTAAATGTTCATCTGTATTATGTTGTGTGGTTGGCGACTGTGTCGTGTCTGCAGAATACAGAAAGAGCTAGAAGGCCCCTCTTTCCTTCTGTCGTTTCCAGCTGCATGTGGTTTAAATACGGATCTCCAGATTACAATTAAACGGCAGCTACTCTTTCCCAAAATAATCTGCCCTGAAGGGGGGGGTACATGTTTGGCTCATGGCAATAGGTGGAAAAAACAGTGGGAAATCTTGTTTTTCTTCTTTTTTTTAAATTATTATTATTATTAGACTCTAACTCTTGTCTCTTATGTTTCTGTTCAGGATTTAGGAGAAATGAGGAGATGAGAGCGATGGAAGTGCTCACCATTCTCAAAGAGAAAGTTGCTTTTCTGTCTGGTAAGATTTTCTTTTCATTTTTTTCCCGCGCGCACACACACACACACACACACACACAACACTTAGCCCTTGACCCATCTTCAAACACTTTCATGCATACAAGCACGCTTACCCCCAGAACACACACTGACTCGCATACAGATGAGCATTGTGTAACCAGTGTCAACAGGACTGCAGAATAAAGAGCTGCTGCGGCCTGTGTCTTCGCACACACACAAACACACACTGACACTCAGGCGGATAGCTTGAGTCGTGCCAGAGAAAACTCGCAGCAGGCCGGCCCGGACCTACAGACTGCCAAAAACCATCCAACAGGATTCTTTGTACGGCACTCGAAAATATTCTTCTTCCCGTGTGTGCATTATCCCATATATCTACAGGAAAAACACTTGTGCGGATTATATCCATACCAAAGTAAAAAAGTGTGTGCCCGCCCTCTCTTTTGGTCCCTGTTGCTTGCGCTGCAAAGGTCACAGGTAGAAACGATGATGAGGACAATGACTCAGACCAAATAATACAGAGCTTGCGAGAGGGAGATGCAAAAAAGCGTTGCTATGGAGATGACTTGCCGTCGGCCAGCGCATCCCAGGGTAGATGCTTGCGGAGTAATTGGCTTTAAAATGGACAAGAGAGGGAGGGAGGGAGGTGGAGGAGAGGCTAATGGTGAAGAGGAGAGTAAATGAACTAAGCTTATTATCCTGAATCTGCTCCCCTTTTTAAATCGCCCATGCTGTCTTGTCTCCTGTTTGTATGAAACTACATGAATGTTTGATTTTTGTCATGGTTGAGCAGACAGGCGCAAGACAACAAGGCTGAACCCAGTAATTTGTGTGCCGGGCGCAGTCGGTCTGTGTCTGCAAGTTCCCACATGAGTGTCTTGTTTATCTCCAAATGGTCTGGAGCGAACTATTATTTCAGCCAAGACATGCATCAGCCACAAAACACAATGGCATGAATGACAAATTCATTACACAAGCTAAGATGGCAGCCAGAAAAGACTTATGCTGAAATTATCTTAGTTTTTCCCATCTTCATTATGCAGATAGCAATGTGTGCATGTTATGCATAACATATATTAAAACAAACATTTTGCTTGCCTGGGTCTGGGTTAATAACTAACTAGGGGTTGTGATTTAATTCTTTCCTATACATTTTTACTTTGCCAATAGCACATTTTTATTCTATCCTTTCGCTTTCCAGAGTTTCTCTATTGCTGTATGACACATTATGCAACATTAGTGGAGACCCATACTGATAGCTGCATACACTTCATATAATATATGTTTTTGCTTTTTCTTTGTTTTTGAATTTAAAAGGCCCAGAATTTGCAATTTCCAGTATCCGTAACATAGTATGTAGGAACAACTGCAAGCATGTCCTGGGCCATGGACATAAACATGTAAAACAAGATTACTTTACAAAATCAGGAAAGTGACAAAAGACCTTGGTTGTCTTGCTAATTTCATCAATATTTTCGCTCATATTGCTCCCACACTGCCAACATAATGAGCTAAGCTAGTTCCTGAACAGCAACCAGGTTATAAGGTTTTCTTTTTAAATGATATAGTGCAATAGCCATAGGCTGCTTACTGGTTTCAAGATATACCAAGGTTTTAAAATGTTCTTTTTATGAGGGCAATGAAAAGCTTTTCATACCGTTCCCATAGTTTTAAGTTATTTTAACTGGATGCCAGAGAAAGTGTTGAGAGAATCTCAATCCGGCCTGCACCTACATGTCTAGTATTTAGTTCAGCCAATCCTCACTGGTTTTCCCATTAAAGACTGGAATATGTGTAAGTTAGAAGTGTTGTCATTCCCAGCTCCAAGTTCAGACGTAAAAGGTAAATTTGGCAAAAAAACTACAACATTTTGTTTTACAGATGTCCTCTTAAGCCAGTATTTCCAACCCTGGTTCTCGACATTTCCCTGCCTCAGCACACCTGATTTTAATTGGTGGGATATTAACAGCATAACAGAGAACCATTGACAGGCTTCTGGGGTAATTAATACTCCTGAATCAGGTGTGTTGGAGTACGATATATTTGAAATATTTAGAACTGTATGCCCGTTTGACCGTGGTAAGGAAGAACTCCAGGTCTCAATGCGTAATTTAAAATTTAATAAGCATGTTAACATTGTTTTTACTATGGTCAAATGTGTCTTCTATTTAGTATTAGGAAAATTTAGCCTTTTTAAAATGGTTCTTTTATATGGGCTAAGTGCTAGTTTGGAATTAGCTCGGAATTTAGCTTGCCCAATGTTTAGCCGACAGTTTTATTAGAATAACATGTAACTGTTTTAAATGTTTCGTGCCATTTGCTCTTTTGCATTAGGGGGCCCTCCAATAGTCATTATCAGAGCCAATACTTTTTTGCTTAATATTTTAAATTGTGTTTCTTTTTCTTTTCTCTGGGCTAATGGGTTAGCTAGCATGTTAGCTGGCATGAACTTTTAGCTTGCAGCGTGTAGACAAAGACTTTACAGGGCAGATTTTTTGCTTGCTTTATTTATTTTTGAATTAATTGCATTTAGCATTTTTACCAGTGAACCAACTAAATTAATCCATCTCTTCTGTATTTCTTTAAAAAAAAACATCAGTCACTACCTGAGCAAATACTTTAGAGTTGCACCGATAAGAAAATGTGTGCTAATAATGATAATCGATATTAATACTACTGTTATGGCCGATAACCGATATCTACTGATGATAAATGTGTATATTTCCCTACACTTTCGATAGCAACCACTACATTGCTTTTCTGCTTCAGTTAAGCACCCCATAATCCTATGCTGCGTCACTAGTTAAAAAAGAGAAGCAACACTTGTTCCGATTGCTTTTAAAATTATATAGCATTTCTATAGTTAGTGATTTTGTCTGTCAAATTGGATTTCATACATTGACTTGTGGACAAATATTGAATGAATGTATAAATTGTGCAAAATATACATAAAATAAACTGATATTAGCTGGTTTTATTGTCAGGGGCCATTTGCTCAGGTTGCCAGCCTGTAGGTAGCTGTTTACAGGACATGCAAGTTTTAAAACTAAATTGTCCTTATAAAAGTAATAAATGACCATTCTTTAGCTTTCACACCATGACTGTTTTGTACCTGGAACATTTTCAAAAAGTCATATTTATTTTTCTTGTAAGCAAGGTAAAAGGGAAGTAGCAGCACTGCGTTACTCTATGATCCATACTGCCAGAGAAAACTCCTGGCACTCCAACACTTTATGGTCCTTCTATAAAAGGATGTTAAATAGCAAGAAAGAAATTATGGAAGAATTCTTTGCCGATTTGAAACTGCACCTTTTAAAAACCTCATTATATCTTGTTAACGGTAACACACCCATGGCTACTATCCACAGGCTCTAGTTATAATTTCAGTACTTGTGTTTCTTTTGCCTCAGGTGGAAGAGACAGACGTGGTGGTCCAGTGTTAACGTTTCCATCACGTAGTAACCACGACAGGATACGAGCAGATGACCTGAGGAAACTGATCGCCTACCTCGCCTGCATCCCCAGGTTAAACATTCATTACCTGTCTGTTTATCTGTTGTTGTTTTTCAGACAAACTTAAAAAGATACAGACAACCAGAGTAAGTGGATGTGGTGAGGCAAGAAACACGTGATGGGACTGAGATGAACATGTGAGCAGCGAGGCAGGAACAGTTAGATAACTCCAGCTTCTCTGCTCCCAGAAGTCATTTATATGGATGCAGGGATGCTGAGACAGAGTAGGGAAAAGCCTCGCGAAGAGCTAAGAGTGGGGACACGCACCAGAAATCTGATGACAACAAGAAGGAAAGCGGTATCACCAGAGAGTGGGCCGGCGGGGGGAGGGGAGGTGGAATTAAAACGGAGTGCGCATGTGTCGGGAGGTGTGTGCAAGCGAGGGAGCAAGCGAGTGTGTGTGTGTATGAAAGCAAAACAAAGTGTCGCAGTAGCTGAGGCAGTGCAGCAGGATCAGTAGGTATTGTGGACGAGTAGCTCCTCACCTCCCAGGTAAAGCATTCGTCATCTTTACCTCTCTGCGCGTTTCGTTTGCCTTTGAAATTGATCCTCCTTTCTGTGCTTTTCTTTTCTACTCTGACTTCTCCGTCACCTGTTATCCTCGTTGTGCAGATTTCTCGCACATTCTGTACTTTACTTTAAGCATACTGTGTTTTGCATGTGTTCATAGAGGAATATCTGTATTGATAGTTCGAGTTCTTTGGGTTCTATGTAGATCTCATTTTGTAACGATAGAATCTGCACACAGCTGCCTAGTGGTTGTCCTCTGGCATTGTTACGCTGATAGAAGAAGATGATTGAAAATGCACTGAAAAGAGGATATTAGGATCATTTCTGCAGTGACAGGCATTTATAGGCTAATTCCTGCATTTTGCAAATTGGGCTGAATTATTGCAATGGCATGTTTTAGCAATTAAAAGAAGCTCTTTTGTAACACAATCACATTGGGAAAGATGGATTCATGTCTCAGCAACAAAACCAATTGTTTTCAAATTCACCCCATTTGTCTTTTGGGAGGTTTTTAGACATTTTCCCAGTTGTGCGCGTGTCCAAGATGCAGCACAGCAGGGGAAAGAGGCTGTTGCCACTTCACAAGTGTTCTGATTCATATTGTTAATAATAAAGCATGCGTTTTTTGACTCATTTGTCACAGGTTTCTGTGCTTTATAATGTGTGGGTGTATGTGTGGGGTGTGCATTTGCTGCGTAGGCTTCTCATGGTAGAGAAAATGCTTCATTTCACAGTTTGTTCTAATTCTCCTTCGCTGTTTCCCCCTTTCCCAATTCCATCGCCTTTTTCCTTCCTCTCTCTCCTTTCTCCCTTTCATCTTTCCTCTCTCATCCTTTCCCACGCCTGCCATGTGTCTCCTCTCGCTCTCTCCGGATTATGCTCTTCAACCTCCCCCTGCCCCCCTGCCCCCCTCCCTCTTACTACTACTCTTAATTCCTCTGGCTAACCTCCATCGCTGTCCATCCCAGCGAGGAGGTGTGTAAACATGGCTTCACGGTCATTGTTGACATGCGCGGTTCCAAGTGGGACAGCATCAAGCCTCTGCTGAAGATCCTGCAGGAGTCGTTTCCATCCTGCATCCACGTCGCTCTCATCATCAAACCAGACAACTTCTGGCAGAAGCAGAGGACCAACTTCGGCAGCTCCAAGTTCGAGTTCGAGGTGAGACCAAAATCTGAAAAAATATTTATTAAAACAAAAGGCAACAATTGAAACATATACTTGAATAATTAAGAGATCATGGTATAGTCCTATCCTTATAGAACTGTTGTAACTATAGGTTCATTGTACATTTTCAATCACTGCTGTAAAAGTGGGAAAGAAATCCCCTTTGCCAACAGCTGAGCTATGGTATCAACCACCGTAGCTGCCCTGCACTCAGCTGTTCATTGTCAGGACATTTTGTTATTTTCGTCTCCTCGCTGATTTGGATGCAGACTTCATCAGGCAGGGGAAAATGTCAAAATATTCAACAGGCATGTGTGATGGTGTCAGTCATGTATTAAACTGATTTTTGCTGCTCATTTAATGATATAGTATGAAATAGAGATGCGCCCATCAGAATATTTGTGATTCTGGAAGGTTTTAGCCTGCCAATACAGTTTTTACTCTGTTAAGATTTCTCTTTAAGGATAGCAGAAACCAGAACATCATTTAAAAAAAAAAATTCTAGCTTTACTGCTATGAGCGGTCATTAAGTTAACATTCTAAAGAAATGTTTGCTGATTTTATATGACCGATGTGTGTGATTATCACAGCTGGTACAACTAAAACCAGGGTTGCCATGTTTGTTATGTTGCATGTTGACCTTTACATTAATGCTGAAATGTCCATAAGGTTCCCAAAATTCCCAAGTCCTGTTTGTTTAATAACAGGTTGAGAGGTACCTGAACGATTGGCATACATTTCTCTAAGGAACGTTATAAAAAACACAACTATCTGCGAACCATCTTGCATGTCTGTCAAAACTGGCTAACTTTGAGTGTTTTTATGGCATCCATATTTAACAGTGCTGTTTTCAGCTAGACCTGGTAGCTCTTGGGCACTGTGCAACATTAATCAGAAAAAGATCACACTTTTAGGTTTCTAAAGCACTGTTCAGGTTCCATCAACTGCCATTTCTCTGGCTATCCTATTTTTCAGACTGGGGATGTATTGGCATCACAAAACCAATGATGCTGATGCATCTCTGGTCTTAAAAACAGGTATACTTCATAGTTTGAGTGCTTTGGTAGTTTTAATTGTGTACTATAGAAGTTATTCTCAATATCATCGCCTCTTGAAGACTGCACAACAGCTTTACAACCCAGTTGACCTTTCAGCCTTGCTTAAGATAAGAAAAATTTCTATTTGTGAAATGGATGCTGCTTTAAGCTTAAGTATTGTTTTAATTGGGTCAATTTCTTGTTTAATTCTTGTACAGTATATTTACAGTGGGGCAAAAAAGTTTTTGGCAGCCACCGATTGCGCAACCTGTCCCACTTAAAAAGATGAGAGAGGTCTGTGATATTCATCATAGGTACACTTCAACTGTGAGATACAAGATGTAAAAGAAAAATCCAGAAAACCACATTGTAAGTTTAAAAAAAAAAAAATCTATATATTTCTATAATGGTTCAGAAAATAAGTATTTAGCATCCACAACCAAGCAAGAATTCTGGATCTCACAGACCTGTTACTACTTAATCTTTTAAGAAGCTCTTCTATCCTCCACTCGTTACCTGTATTAATGGCACCTGTCTGAACTCATTATCTGTATAAGACACACCTGTCTACACCTTCAAACAGTCACACTCCAACCTCCACCATGGCCAAGACCAGAGAGCTGTCCAAGGACACCAGGGACAAGATTGGACAGCTGCACAAGACTGGGATGAGCCAATCTACAATAGACAAGCAGCTTGGTGAGAAGAGATCATCTGTCAATTATTAGAAAATGGAATTAATACAAGGTCACAGACAATCTCTCTCGACCTGGGGCTCCATGTAAGATCTCACCTCGTGGAGTACATATGATCTTTAGAACAGTGACGAAACAGCCCAGAACTACACATGGGGAGGAACTGGTCAATGACCCGAAGAGAGCTGGGACCACTTCATCATGGATTAAAATCTAGCAGTCCCTCTGCTTAAGCCAGCAAATGTCCAGGCCCGTCCAAAGTCTGCCAGAGACGATCTCGATGATCCAGAGGAGGATTGGGAGAATGTCATGTTGTCAGATGAGACCAAAATAGAAATCACCGTGTTTGGAGGGGGAAGCATGCTGAGTTGCATCCCAAGAAGACCATACCCTCTGTGAAGCATTGGGGTGGAAACATTATGCTTTGGGGCTGCTTTTCTGCAAGGTGGTCAGGATGACTGATACATATTAAGGAAAGGGTGAATGGGGCCATGTATCATGAAAATTTGGACAAAAACCTCCTTCCATCAGTGAGAGCATTGAAGATGAAATATGGCTGGATCTTCCAGCATGACAATAATCACCAAACACATCGCCCAAGCAAGGAAGGAGTGGCTACGTAAAAAGCATTTCAAGGTTCTGGAGTGGCGTAGCCAGTCTCCAGACCTCAATCCAATAGAGAGTCTGTGGTGGGAGTTGAAAGTCTATGTTGCCCAGTGACAGCCCGAAAAAAACCAAGCTCTAGAGAAGATCTGCATGGAAGAATCGACCAAAATAGCAGCTACAGTTTGTGCAAACCTGGTGAAGACGTACAGGAAACATTTGATCTCTGTCATTGCCAACCAAGGTTACATTATAAAGTATTGAGGTGAACTTTTATTATAAAAAAAATATAAACTTCTTATTATAAAATACTTATTTTCTGCACCATTATACAAATAAATTCTTTAAAAATCATATGATGTGATTTTCTGGATTTTTTTCCACATTCTGTCTCTTGCAGTTGAAGTGTACCTATGATGAAAATGACAGACCTCTCATCTTTTTATGTGGAACAACTTGCACAATCGGTGGCTGCCCAATACGTTTTTGCCCCACTGTATATGTGGACATTTTCAACTAAAGCATTGTGAGGGAATAGAGTGATGTAGAAATGACTTCGATCGCTCACATTTGCAAACAGTTTCAATTTAGTATGATGTCACAACATTGATTTCTGTTCTTTTTTTTTTAAAGGAAGAGTAGCCTGTGGGCAGGGCACAGTTATCATTAAGCCACCCTACCAAGGCCACATGATCATTGATTGTATACGCTACATGAACAAGGGAATAATTAGGGCTGTTCGCTTTTTAATGTTTTCTCTTTGATATGGATGATTTGATAAAATGTCTACAATTTTTAAGCTGCAACAGTGAGTTTTGGTTTTACTGCTGCAAAGATTATTTAAAATGTAGGTGAAATAGACCTCACCTGATTACTAGCACCTTTATGGTGACTTTAAATTGATTCATCAAATAACAATAAGACCAATAAAAACAATTTTGACATGAGAAGGACCAGAGTTCACTCATAAATGATCATTTAGGCGCTTATATAAAAATAAAACCTTAGTACCGGGTATGAGACTCTCATAAAAATTTTCAACATGACCTATCTGTTTTTAATTTTAAACAAAACAGCAATAGTAATTTGTACTAATATACTAATATTTTTTTTTTTTTTATTGTTATTACTAACATTTATGAATTAATAAATGTAAAAAATGTAGAATAAGCTTCCACAAAATTTCTAAATATTTTCCAGGTAACGTTGTCTGGTAATTTGCAGGCTAATTAGTTGAGCTATCTGCTAAGGTGGTAAGCCTACAGCCAGCTGCTTGACAGATATCTCGCTCATAGATTTGCCAACTGTAGTAAGTGAGGGAACCATTTTAGTTGCCCTTTTTCAGCTAGCTTAGAGATGTGATCCTTGTAACAATGTACTAATGAAGTAACCTGAAGACCAGCAGCGAATGTGGTGGTGTGGCTATGTGAACATCTGCGGCTCCTTTGCTTTGTTACAACATTGCATCTCAGCGTTGTTTGTCCCACACAAGGCCTATCCAAGCTATCTCTTGGTCTCCATGGTTCTCTGGCCATGTGTGCGGGGGTGTTGTGTGGAGGTGGCTCAGCAGAAACACAGAGGCAATGAAGCCAAACAAGGAAACGTGTATCTCTGAAATAAATTATTTAATGTCCTCTTGTTTAAGAGAATTTAGGGTTTTTTAGGTTTAGAAGTAACAAATGCAGCTCTTTACTTTTAAAAATACTGATTTAAGTTTTTTTTTTTTTTTTTTTTTTTTTTTGGGCTGCATATCAAATATTTTTGTTTCATCAAGAAGCTGCCAGCCTTCATTTCTGGAAACAAAAGATATATGTTGTGTTTGAGTTGGAAAAAAAAGGGATAACCAGAGGGACATTTTAGATGTTTTAACTTCCCAAATGGCTAACTTCAACTTTAATCTCTTTACCAGACTGTCATGGTGTCGCTTGAAGGTTTGACGAAGGTTGTGGACCCCTCCCAGCTGACGGCTGACTTTGACGGCAGCCTGGACTACAACCACGAAGAATGGATAGAGGTGAGACAGACCGACCACATTCCTAAAATTAAAGTAAGGCCTCGTTAAAGTAACTCAAAAGGTTAACAGTGAGCCCTCATTCAGATGTGATTGTGTGGGTGATTTGGAAAAAACACACACTCTGTTTTGTTGATGGGTTTGACCAGGTGCGAGTGGCGTTCGAAGAGTTCTCTGGCCATGCCACCCAGATGTTGTCTCGACTGGAGGAGATGCAGGAAACCGTGTCGAGAAAAGACTTCCCCCAAGACCTGGAGGGAGCGAGGCGGATGATAGAGGAGCATGCTGCACTGAAGAAGAAGATCATAAAAGCTCCAATAGAGGAGCTCGATACTGAGGGGCAGAGGTAAATAGAAAAGTTTTTAAAACAGTCCCTACATTTTAATCAGTGTAAAGCAGAAAGTACAAAGTGAGTTAAAGTGCAACAGTGCAAAATCCCTTTAACACTAGAACTCTTTTAGATGCAAGCCATGAGCTGTGTCTCGTTGTGTTTCGTCCTTTCTAAAATATTGCACATAGAAGAATTATCTCCAAAAAATCTGAGAAATTTCACAAGTTGAAAATAGATACATGAAGACTAGGATGCTGGTGTTGTAATGAGTTCCTGTGAGTGTCCAAAGAGTGTGAAGAATATTTTATACAACTGTCCTTGGACAAAGGCTGGTAAAGAAAAACTTTGTTCTTTGGTCAAAACATAGCAAGATTTAAAACTGCTATCACATGTTTAACTCGGTAGGATAAATATCGGGGACCCATAGTTTAGTTAGATGGAACAAATATTTTCTATGCTGTCAACTTGGGTAGGACTAAGTTTCGTAGTCCTTACAGTAAAAAAGCAGAGGCTATTCAGTGATATGAGGGTCCTTGGGTCCAGCAATTGTTAGTGGACTAACATATATCCAACAATTCATACAGAATAATGAAGCTATATATTGCCAGCATCACTCAAGAAAATGTCAAAATGTATGTGACAAATTCTCCAGACTGACCACAGAAACTGTCAGATGAGTTGATATGCTGGTCGAAGAGTAGTTTAAGTTGTAGAAATATAAAATGAGCAAAAGTCTTTCGAGAAATGGGCAAAAATTATATAAACAAAGTATAGATAAATATTTATGCAAACGCGTGTTAAACACCCGAATGCTTTCTGGTTCAAAACATTTTTTTTAGATATGCAGTTAACTGATCTTTTCCGTTAATATATTTGGTGTGCAGGCAAAAGCATCCAGTTCGTTGACTTGAATAAATAAAAATGCATTCATAGATGTTCATGCAATGAAATTACATTGCTTGTCCACTCTGCTCAGCTCTGTGACAACTTGTACGACTTATTGGGAGACGTGGTTGACTCTGATCATCTTTTACCAACTTAAAATCGGAAAGCGTTGGATTTCCTGTCATATCATTGCAGATTTATTCATACACATATTGAACTGGAGTTTGTGTGGCAGCAGTACCTGTCTGTAAAATATGAGGCGAACAACATGACACCTATGTTTACATTGCAAATATTAAACTTTATGTACAGTGCCTTAAGGGTGACATGTATTTGTATTCAGGCCTCCTTACTCTGATACCCCCAAAATACCCTGATAAGTTATACAGCAGTGTGGCATGAATGCAAACCTACCGAGACATGCCTGCCTAATTAAAGTGCCTGGAGAGGAGAGCATGGCCCAGAGAAGCAGCAAGGGGCTGCAGAGATCCACAGATAAGGTGGAAGTATCTTTTAAGACTCAACTAACAGTTGTGCAGTCCACATATCTGATCTTTATGGAAAAAGACCATGAAGAAAGCAGAAATGCAAGGCACTGTATGTCTTAAATCTAAGTCTGTCAGCCTTTTTGTCAACTTCTTTAGGATGATATCTTTTCAGTTATATCATGTTACTAGAACTAAAGTAGAAGAAACAATTCTAAGTGCACTTATGTGGTTCAAATGCAACCTACTTCTGAGTGACGTGCAAAAATGTACTTTAAAAACAACACACACAAAAAGCACAGCTTTTGATCCAGCAACGGTCACATCGCGATATATTTAATCTGTTTCCAGGTTGCTTCAGCGGATTCAGAGCAGCGAGGCTTTCTCCAACCGTAACGGCAGCACCGGTGGCAGCAGCAGTAGCAGCAGCGGTGGCGGCGTTTGCAACGCTGACACCCAGGGCCTGGTCCCGCGGATCACCCAGCTGCTGGATAAGCTGCACTCAACCCGACAGCACCTGCACCAGGCCTGGCACGTCCGGAAACTCCAGCTGGATCAGTGCTTCCAGCTCCGCCTGTTCGAGCAGGATGCAGAGAAGGTCTGTGCGTGGCAGGAGTCAGGGTTGTGTACAGTGTCATGTAGAAGTAATCTATAACAAGAGCTGGTGATCAGTGTGGGGCCGGCCACTGTCAATAATCAGCTGAACTTAATTACAGCTGCAGAGAGGCATTGATTAATGCTGTTTGTGGAGCTCCCATGAACTCATGTCGTCGTTTTTGTGATCCTGTAAGTGAGTACTGAGGGGAAAAAGGTAAAAACTGAACAGCTTCATCCGATTATGAGGCATTAAGATGGATAATAGCTAATACAAGTAAAGAACCACTTCCCCTGGTGCCAGCCCAGTCAGCTCAGGCGATGACAGCTGCAGCAAAAAATAGAGACAGGGAAAGAAATTCAAGGATCCATGTTTGAGTGATTGGAATAAAATAGCAGGCTGCAGCAGCTAGGAGAACCACAGTATTGGATACACTGCAGTAGCAGGAGCTTGTTGCTAGGACACCATAGGCCACAAGTTTATCCAGGAGAGCATGAGAGGATGCTGCTAATGGAAGCAGTCCATTTCTGTATATCTTGGCCTGGGAAGATGACAGCTCTGTGGACGTTAACGACGCACGATCACACTCAGGTTCACCAGCATGAATAGGTCCCAGCTGTGTGTTCAGACTTTCTCCTGCAATAAATTGTAAATGCTACTGAGGAGCCTCCACATCTGCCTTTGGATGTGTTTTCATAAAGATAGTTAACTTTATTTCTCTTGTCTGTGTTTCTGTGTGTGCCTGTTGTGACATCTTCCCGCCTCAGATGTTTGACTGGATCATGCACAACAAAGGTTTGTTCCTGGCAGGCTACACGGAGATTGGCAACAACCACCCCCACGCTGTGGAGCTGCAAACCCAGCACAATCACTTTGCAATGAACTGTATGGTGAGACACGCACACACACACGCATATATACAGAAACACAGATATGCAGCAGGAGCTAATGCTTTTCCGCCCACTTGGACTCAAGTCCATGCCCCCAACTGCATAATCATGTTGTTATTGCACTAAGTATCAACCTCTAGTTCTGGGTTTTGGTGTTTGTTTAGAGCAGCCTGCGCTTCTGTGCATATTACCCACATAAACGTAGCAACACAACTAGGTATTAAGTAATCCTATTCACTATCCACAAATCGTTGCATAACTATTATGAAACTGTCGTGGAGAAGAAATCATCCATCGACTAGGGATTCTGGAGATTCTTTGCCTTGCTTCCTTCATTTTTCCATCTTAGCCATGAGTTCCTCAAACCATCCTTTCTACGGGTTAATCTTTTCTTTCTTTTAAGTTCTTCTTAAGCATTTTGGTTTTCAAAATGTGCCCATAATTCACTGTCCAATCATCTGTCTCCCTCCGCACAGAATGTGTACGTGAACATCAACCGGATCGTGTCGGTGGGCAGCCGGCTGCTGGAGTCTGGACACTACGCCTCGCAGCAGATCAAGCAGATCTCAGGACAACTGGAGCAAGAGTGGAAAGCATTCGCCGCAGCTCTAGATGAACGTAGCACACTATTAGAAATGTCAGCCAACTTCCATAAGAAGTGTGACCAGGTAAGTCTGTCTGACCTGTTTTTGTTTGCTTGTGTATTAAATTTTTTTTTTTGTTATCAATTTGTTCTCGTTAAATGAGTTCAAAATTAATAAAAGCCCCTTTTTTAGTTGTTTTATATAAGTGAAGTGGTGACTCTCTTTAGCGTGCTGTTAAGTGTACAGAACATGACCTCAGTATTGATCTGTTCATGTAACCGAAGCAAATGAGCATGCTGTTTATTCTCAGGTTGCAGCTTGTGACAAATAGGCTCTGACCATTGCTATAAAAGTCCTACATTAGGAACCATCTGCCTGCTGAACTCGGGCTCATACATCTGGACCTACTTTCAGAAACCATTTTTTAAAGGATTTGCAAATGTTTTTTTTCACTACTTATTCAGTCATTTCTTATTCATTTTTAAACGTTGGCAGCATTATGTAACTCATGTTGATGTGTCGTTTGTTGCACCCAGCTGAGGTTTTTATTTATTTAATGGATCCACTTTAACAAAGATGGCGAGCCTCTAAAGCAAGACATCCACAGGACATTAACATGCGTTTTCTCAAACACGAGCGAAATAAAGTCTGCACTTATTCGGCTGTTGAGGTGTATTCAAACTCACTCACATGGCCAACAGAATGGCACCTTACGCTATTAATTGTTTTAAAGGTGTAAGCAGAGAGCTTTCTGCATGTTACAGCTTAGTAACAGTAAAAATAACCCTCCACAAGCTGACTCTTCTGTACTCAGCAGTCTGACTAAAAAACAGCTCGTGTTAGCACAGCTGTCTGACTCCGTTTGTGTGCTTCTTCTCGCCTTTAGTACATGAGTAATGTGGACTCGTGGTGTAAGGCGTGCGGCGAGGTGGACTTGCCCTCTGAGCTGCAGGACCTGGAAGATGCAATTCACCATCACCAAGGCCTCTATGAGCACATCACAGCTGCCTACTCTGAGGTAAAATACTCTGTACTGTAGAAATGTGCCTAAAGCCTGGTATTGTTCAGTCAGCTGGTGTATAGATTACTCAGTGCTTCACACATATATTCACACCCCTTAAAGTTTTCTGTCATGAAGACCCATGTTTCTCAAACTGTGGTACAAGTTGCTGGTACCAAGGCTGCCTTTAGTGGTACTCGGAAGAAATTCTGGCATTATTTATGCACAATGTAAGTATGACACTGAGCTAGGAAAAAGTGCCTGTGGCTATTTATGATGGGCTTCATTTATCTCTGAAGTTGGAGCTTGGATCGCACAACGACATCTCACCCAACCGGACAGTGTAGTTGTACCTCTGGATGCCAGTTTGCATTGTTTACCTTCAAACACTGGAGCAGCCTGTTTACCGCAGAAGGCTGGATTGTACTGGGTTTGACATTTAACTAAAGAGCAATTTTAAGAAGCGCAGCTGTTAAACGTGGACATTTTCTCTCTTAGAATGAAAATGAAGCCTATAATTAAAATGCATAAGTCCATTCTAAGCACTCAGTGCTAAATGACAGGACTTTACTTTCTGTTTTATTTTGTTTTTCGGACGAAACACAAGAAACAGAAAAAGCACATATCTTGTTATATTACTGTTCTATAACCTCATTTAGTTTGGTGTTTTTTGGGATAGCTTAATATTTAATAATGTGGTACTTGTTATAAAAAGTTCAGTTACATACATTTCAATTTGGCCCTTGTTATACAGGTCCTTCTCAAAAAATTTGCATATTGTGATAAAGTTCATTCTTTTCCATAATGTAATGATAAAAATTAAACTTTCATATATTTTAGATTCATTGCACACCAACTGAAATATTTCAGGTCTTTTATTGTTTTAAAACGGATTATTTTGGCATACAGCTCATGGAACCCCAAAATTCCTATCTCAAAAAATTAGCATATCATGAAAAGGTTCTCTAAACGAGCTATTAACCTAATCATCTGAATCAACTAATTAACTCTAAACACCTGCAAAAGATTCCTGAGGCTTTTAAAAACTCCCAGCCTGGTTCATTACTCAAAACCGCAATCATGGGTAAGACTGCCGACCTGACTGCTGCCCAGAAGGCCATCATTGACACCCTCAAGCAAGAGGGTAAGACACAGAAAGAAATTTGTGAACGAATAGGCTGTTCCCAGAGTGCTGTATCAAGGCACCTCAGTGGGAAGTCTGTGGGAAGGAAAAAGTGTGGCAGAAAATGCTGCACAACGAGAAGAGGTGACCGGACCCTGAGGAAGATTGTGGAGAAGTACCGATTCCAGACCTTGGGGGACCTGCGGAAGCAGTGGACTGAGTCTGGAGTAGAAACATCCAGAGCCACCGTGTGCAGGAAATGGGCTACAGGTGCCGCATTCCCCAGGTCAAGCCACTTTTGAACCAGAAACAGCGGCAGAAGCGCCTGACCTGGGCTACAGAGAAGCAGCACTGGACTGTTGCTCAGTGGTCCAAAGTACTTTTTTCGGATGAAAGCAAATTTTGCATGTCATTTGGAAATCAAGGTGCCAGAGTCTGGAGGAAGACTGGGGAGAAGGAAATGCCAAAATGCCTGAAGTCCAGTGTCAAGTACCCACAATCAGTGATGGTCTGGGGTGCCATGTCAGCTGCTGGTGTTGGTCCACTGTGTTTTATCAAGGGCAGGGTCAATGCAGCTAGCTATCAGGAGATTTTGGAGCACTTCATGCTTCCATCTGCTGAAAAGCTTTATGGAGATGAAGATTTCATTTTTCAGCACGACCTGACACCTGCTCACAGTGCCAAAACCACTGGTAAATTTTTTACTGACCATGGTATTACTGTGCTCAATTGGCGTCCAACTCTCCTGACCTGAACCCCATAGAGAATCTGTGAGATATTGTGAAGAGGAGGTTGAGAGACGCAAGACCCAACGCTCTGGATGATCTTAAGGCCGCTATCAAAGCATCCTGGGCCTCCATAACACCTCAGCAGTGCCACAGGCTGATTGCCTCCATGCCACGCCGCATTGAAGCAGTCATTTCTGAAAAGGATTTCCGACCAAGTATTGAGTGCATAACTGAACATAATTATTTGAAGGTTGACTTTATTTGTATTAAAAACACTTTTCTTTTATTGGTCGGATGAAATATGCTAATTTTTTGAGATAGGAATTTTGGGTTTTCATGAGCTGTATGCCAAAATCATCAGTTTTAAAACAATAAAAGACCTGAAATATTTCAGTTGGTGTGCAATGAATCTAAAATATATGAAAGTTTAATTTTTATCATTACATTATGGAAAAGAATGAACTTTATCACAATATGCTAATTTTTTGAGAAGGACCTGTATATTCAGTGCTCAGTTTCTTATGGAAGAAAAATGATTTTCAGTGTTTTTTTGACCCAAAAAATATAACACAAAAATTGCCTGTAAAAATGTGCATTTGTATTCAACAAAATCCAGTGCAACATGCTGTCTTTAGAAGTTCTGTGAAGGCCTGAGGGGTTTGTTGGAGAACTTTAGTGAACAAACAGCATCATGGAGACAGTAGGCAGGTCATAGCCCTGCACATCTCCCTGAACACACCATCCCCACAGTGAAGCATAGTATTGGCAGCATTATGCTGTGGGGACGCTTGTCCTTTTTCAGGGATAGGGAGAGTTGATGAGAAGTCGAATGAAGCTAAATTAGAGGGTCTGGGGAAAGTTCAAAGGAAATGAATTATTTTACTAGCTGTTTATGTAAAGATGCCTTAAGAAGGACATGTTATGTATTTTGCAATATTTCAGGGTGTTTTTCTGTGTGGAAGATCTACAGATTAACATAACTGTTATATGCGGTGAACCCTAAAATAAGTAATATGTTTTTTTTATATAATGATCATTTGTTCTTTTAAATATTCAAAATAAGATATTTGTATGGAAGCTGGGGATTGTCTATATAGGGAACCTTTTCTTATGAGTAATAATATGTAACATTTGTTCAGGTGAGCCAGGATGGAAAAGCCCTGTTAGACAAGCTGCAGCGACCTTTGACGCCGGGCAGCGCCGACTCCCTAACGGCTTCGGCGAACTACTCAAAGGCAGTGCATCACGTCCTGGACATCATCCACGAGGTGCTGCATCACCAAAGACAGCTGGAAAACATCTGGCAGCACCGTAAAGTGCGACTGCACCAGCGTTTGCAGCTCTGTGTCTTTCAGCAGGATGTCCAGCAGGTACATGCATCAGTAATTACACACAGCAAGACTGCAATAATTTCTTGTGTGTGTCTAAGCAGTGCATTTGCAGCATCATTCTTCATTTGCTGGGATTTTTGACATGTCACACAGGGATTAGATGGTAAATGAAAAAAAAAACAACTGATCTGTGCTCCTCACAGGAAATATACATCGGAGCATTAGGAATGAAAGTCCAAATTTGATAATACAGCTACTGCCTAAAAATCATGGCTGCTTCTGAGTGTGTTGACATGGCAACTGTTGCTGTGGCAACTGAACTGGGTCCATATGTAGACGGTATTCATCCATTCACATCATGACTGAATGCAGTAAGGAGAGTGTGTGAGAGCAGACTCAGCGTTTACCATACACCACATTGCTTATCCCTTTGCTCTTTAACTGTTGTATTACCCAGCATCTCTGGTTTTGTGCAGCTGCAACTTCAGCGCGCCCCCTGGTGGTTGCCCATGTTCAGTTGTGTCTAGTTCTGAAGGGAACGTGGTATTTTCCTCACAGGTTTTGGACTGGATAGAAAACCATGGCGAGGCCTTCCTCAGCAAACACACAGGTGTGGGAAAGTCTCTACATCGAGCCCGAGCTCTGCAGAAACGCCACGAGGACTTCGAGGAAGTGGCTCAGGTCTGTGTCATTTCTCGTCTTATCTGTCCTGTCCTTTCCCTGGGAAAAAAATGTGGATTGGTGGTTTGACTACGTATAAAAATTAAGAGCTCAGGGTGCACTTATTAAAATTTACTATAATGTTTTTTTTTCATTAAAAGTGAAATGACTAACAGATATGATAGAAAATGATCTGGTATTTGGATTTGAATGAAATAATAAACACATCTTTTATGGATACAGAAAAGTTCTTGGCAATAAACACAAAAGAATACATTTTACAGAAAAAAAGAAAAACTGGAAAAATCTTTATTTTGCCAAAAATATTGCATATTATGGACATTGCATAATTATGATGCCAATCATTCACTTAGACCAGGGGTGCCCATGTCCAGTCCTCTACAGCTTCTATCCTGCAACATTTAGATGCATCCCTTCTCCAGCACACCTGAATCAAATGAATGCCTCGTGACCTGGCCTCAACAGAACTGAATGACTGAATGCCAATGGGGGAATTCTGGCAATTGATCCAAGTGTGCTGGAGAAGGAATGCATCGAACAGCTGTAGGATAGTAACTCTAGAGCTGTAGTTCCCAAAGTTGGGGTCACGAGTATGTAAGTCAGGGGTCATGAGGTCCTCTTCAGAAATTAACCTAAATACCAAAAAATGATGATGAGAAAGCGTTTGTATTGTAAAAATGCTGTAAAAGATAAAAACAAGGTTGAAAAATAAATATAAGCAAAATGTTGGTCAAAATATTGACTGTTGGTTGTGATTGTGTTGTCATCTTACCACTTTTTACCTGACGCAGCGAAAATGTTTGTTTGCTCAACCAAGAGCTGGGGTCGCGACCCTCTTACATTTTTATTATGTGGGTCAGAAGCTCAAAAGTTTGGGAACCACCGCTCTAGAGGACTGGCCTTAGACTTTATTCTTAGGGCACTTTTCATACCCTAAAATGTAACACAAAGTTCTATTATAGAAGTTATAGTAAAAAGGATGCATGCAGAAAAATCATCAGAACACGAAGAAATGCCAAACTATTTAAAAAAATTGTTGTAATAAAAACTCACAAGACAGATAATTGAGAAAAATAAGTCGTATGCGATCATCATAGACAGGTATGGACAATATAAAATAAAAACACTTTAGCAGTTTAATTGTATGTTTTATATCCACCCTTTGGATAAATGCAATATAAAATCTAAAATGGAACTAACAACAAAATAAAAAGATAATTATTGAAGACATTAAGATCAAATTTAAACACAATGAAAGACACCAAACATACATCTACTGAGAATTTTATAAATGGTTGAATAAAATAAAATATGACACTAATACTGAAGTCAAAGTGAAAGATACATGTTTATTCTGCTTTTAAAGTAATTTGCTTAAAAACTACTAAAATATTATGCAAAATGCTAATATGATCAAATTGGATTGATTTACTTGCCCCTTGCAATTCTTCCACTAACAGCTGCTGCCTCTTTGTGACACCAGGTTTAACTGTAAGACTGCAGAGGAGACCTCTGGTATAAACCTGAGCAAGACCGAATGTTGATTTTGAACCCCCTGATAATACTTTTCTGTCACATTCCTTAAAAAAATATTTCAACCTTTTCTTCTTGTCAAATATGTAAATACAAATAGACGCACACCATAATATTAAAACCAGAGATAAAAAGGTACATAGCACTACATTTAATGGTTAAAATACCTGCCAAAACACTGGAAGCAAATAACTTTATTAACATTCTTTATCTAGTTGTTTTTAATACCACAAAAATACTTTCCCTAGAAGTGAAATCTCAATTAATTTTGTGAAAAAACGAAACCGTCTTTAAAATCACAATCCTTCTGCGTCAGTTCAAAACCTCCTATTTCTCTCTTCCTCTTTAGTCCAGCCTCACTCTCTGTTCAATGTCCTTTTTTCCTTTTACAACTGATCTCTAAACTCGTTGGCTATCACCGGCTCCATCAGTGAGCGCATCATCTGCACATCCTGTTTTTCATTTTGCTCTACAGTGTCTCCATCTCTTTTGTAACTGAAGTTTTCGCTCCTTTCATGCGGCCCCCTCGTTAAAACCCGTTCCCCTCTGCGTCCCTGTGCAGAACACGTACACCAATGCAGATAAGCTGCTGGAGGCGGCCGAGCAGCTGGCCCAGACTGGAGAGTGCGACCCAGAGGAGATCTACCAGGCCGCCCACCAGCTCGAAGACAGAATCCAAGACTTTGTTCGCCGCGTGGAGCAGCGTAAAGTCTTGCTGGACATGTCTGTCGCCTTCCACACGCACGTCAAAGAGGTGGGCAGGGAGAGTGACGCAGCGTTGAAGTGGATGGTGGGCTGTGTGCTTATGGGAATGAGAGCTTTCAGAGGTCTCTTTAGCATTAGGGAAATAATTACCTGTTGAAATGAAGCATGCAGTACATTTTATGTTTTGTCCAATCACTCAGAGAAATAGAAAAGAAATATGTGTTGGTATACCTGTAATGTCTGTTTTATGTTAGACAGATATCCAGCTTTACATTTAGGCGACAAAGCATCTACAGTTTGGTTACTTTCTGTCACAATGTAGATTTAAAAGCCAACGAGCAACACAAACTTAGTTAAAGACAGGATTCTCTGGAACAAGGAAGGAACTGAACGAGTTGCTGTTTAAGCTGATGGCTGTCTTCCGTTCCAGCTGTGGACATGGCTGGAGGAGCTGCAGAAGGAATTGCTGGACGACGTTTATGCCGAGTCTGTGGAGGCCGTTCAGGATTTGATCAAGCGCTTTGGCCAACAGCAACAGACTACCCTGCAGGTCACCGTCAATGTCATTAAGGAGGGAGAAGACCTCATCCAGCAGCTCAGGTACAGATCAATGTACTTTTCCAATTTCTGTTCTCCTGTCTGTACTCTGAGGCAAGTCTGTGTCACAAATACTGAAAGTGATGACACTCTAATCTTCTTTCAGGCCACATTTTGATGCTTTTGTCTTGTATGTGCAGAAAAAGGCTTAAAGACATAGAAAGGAGAAATGGATGTCTTCTCTTAAGGGGATCTGAGAACAGTTAGAATGTCAGATCTTAAGCTCTTTCACATTTTACCTCATTGCAACCAATAAATGCAATCCATTTTATTGGGATTGTATGTGAGAGACCAGTGCAGAGTAGGGCATAAAAATAAAGTAAAAGAAGAAAATAGTTTTCAAAGTATTTGACCCAAAATAAATCTGCCAAGTATTTACATTCTTACCCCCTGAAACAATACTTTATAGAATCACTTTCTGCTCCATTTACACTTTCGAGTCTTTTCAAGTTTCTCTCTTGCAGCTTTTTACATCTAGAGACTAAGATGTTTGGATTTTTTTCTTTGTAAAATATTTCAAGCTGAGTCAGATTAGATGAAGAGCATCACTTTTTATTTATTGCCACAGATTCAACTGAGGTCAAGACTGTGACTTGGCCATTTAAACATTTGAATGCGCTTCAAGCTAAACCATTGGACTCTGTCTTTTATATTTATGTTTAGTAGAGTTGCACAATGTATCAGATGCAATATATGTGCAAAATTGCAATTGCCAAGGATTAATTTGATGTAATATTTGGCAGGCTGTTATATTCCAAGGACCATTCATTCACTCCGCAGGCTAACTTTTCCCAGACTTGATGACCGCAACTGATTCATAGATTTTAGTGAAGAAAAACTGAATGCAATATTTAACAATAACCCCGCCAAGTCATGTTTGTTAAATAACAAAACATATTAAAAGGTGAACCACTATCCAAGTCTAAAGTCTTCTGCAGCCTCTATTCTTCCAGTATTGCCCTGTAATTGGCTCCATCCATCATCCCATCAACTCTGAGCTTCCCTCCTCCTGAAGAAGAGAATCCCCACACTATGATACTACCACAACCAAGGTTCAACAAATACTTCTACAAGGCCCTGTAAACTAAGTGGGGACTTTATATAGTTGTAAACGAATAATTTCAGCTTAGTTAGGAAAAGAACACTGTGCTCTGCTGCAAAGAGCAAGACACTGTTTAACCAAGTAAGCCAGAGTAAAATAAAAAAAGAAACATAAGTTATTTGCCTCCTTTCATATTGGTCTTCCTCATCATAGCTTTAATTTAGGCAGGCATGGATTTGTAATATTAAATGAATGTGTCAACACTAAAAGCTAAATATATATGCTATGAGAAAGCTCCCTGTGTAATTTCGAAGACATTAATGAAGTGCATTAAGACCAAAACGGCGAGCTGCGAGAATGAGAGGCGGTGTGAGAGAGGTGGATGCAGTTGTCCAGCTTTATTTTTATGCAGAGGATGTTCCAGTGCCTCTCCTCACTCCCTCGTTTCTCTTTGTGTTCGCCACCCTCTCCCTGGTGAGTTGGCTCCGCTGTGGATTCTTACATAAGACCACTTTTATAAACGTGTGTCTAATTGTGTGGCGCTCTCTCCGAGAGGCATCTGTAGCTCCGAACACCTTCTGCTTCTTCGTGCAGGACTGAGCTCCCGGGAAGTGCACGCATGCTGTCCTCCACCACTTCATCGACACCGACTGTGCTTTCTCATAATTGGACCTTCTTGTAAAACCACATGCGTGTGTTGGCCAGAACCACGAATCAGAATTAGTATGAGTGCAACCTCTTAATATTTCCCCTTAACTCCTGCGATATGCTGTTCTCATTTAATCTACTGTGCTGAGATGTATATAGGCTTTAATTTGTCACAAATAAGAATGTATTTGCACCCTGGCAAATTAGTGACTGCTTTAGATTCCAGGCTAGCACTGCTGCAGCAGTTTATACCAACCCAGCAGTTTCCAGACCAGCTAACTCTGACTGGCATAATGCCCAGCAGTGTCTTTCTTCCCATCTTTCATGGCTCCACAGAAGTGCACTCTGCAGATTATTGCCTAATTGTGTTTTTTTATCTTCCAGGGACTCTGCCATCTCCAGCAACAAGACACCCCACAATAGCTCCATCAACCACATCGAGAGCGTCCTCCAGCAGCTGGACGAGGCCCAGGCTCAGATGGAGGAGCTCTTTCAGGAGAGAAAGATAAAGCTGGAGCTCTTCCTCCAGCTCCGCATCTTTGAGAGAGACGCCATTGATGTATGTGCAAAATTAACATTGAATTTATTCTTATTCATGTCAACCCCCCGCCCCCCCCCCCCAAGCATTCCTGTTACATAGGGTGACCATATTTTGATTTCTAAAACAGAGGACACTTGGCCCATTCCTGAAACACTTTCCTGAAACACTTTCAGGACTGGGCCAAGACTTTATATTTTGAAATATTTAAAGTGTGCATTCTCTATGCGGTTAGAATGAACCGCTAAATAAAAAAATTCAGATAGGCTTTCACTTCTACAAAAATGACTTTAAAATCTCTAGAAAATAATGAATAAAAATAATTACTCTTCCAAATTAGAAAATGTACCAGTAACAATAATAGTTACTACTAAATTTTAAGTCATATTGGACAAAAATCTGAAATATTTTGAGAAAACAAGTATTCTTTTCTTTTCAATGTAATAATGTAAAAAGCAGCAGTCTCAAAAACACAACAATGCATACTCCAGTCTTTAGTTTTATCTTCATCCCCCTCATTCAATTCATAGATGAACTCTCACTTTGAACAGCATTATTACAGTTTTTGTGTCCATGTACTGGATCTTTGCAACTTTTGTCACACACAGAAATAAATTTGCCAGTTATGACAGCTCTGATTATCTGTAAAGCTACACTTGCGCTCTGATATCCTGTAAACAGTTGCAACGCTGCGCATGCAGCACAGCCCACTGTCTGTTCCATCTATGAACGGATCAGAACCTTCCATTAGGCAGCAGCTTGGGGAGCACGTCAGGTGAGAAAAAGGGTGTCGTATTCCCTGCAGCGAACCAGTCATTTCAACTATGCTTATTGGTCCCCTGAAAAATAATCAATCTATGAAATCCCCCCGGATGCCCTGGACAGCGCGTGAAAAGTGGACATGTCCAGGGAAAAGAGACCTGTTGGTCACCCTTCGTTACATGATCCACTCTTGGCCAAACTTTAGCTGTTGCATATATAACCTTACCGGTCACTCTAAAACTCTCTGGTTTGCAGAGGAGCTCATACTTCTCTCAATAACTGTGAGTTGGCTGCACAACAAACCCAAATCAGTTGGTGTTAGGTGCTTGTGCAATTATGCTGTTTTTATCTCTATTCTTGTTCCATTTCTGCAAATGACTTTGAAGAAGTTATTGTTGTTCATTCAGGAACAGTTTTGCAAAGCTAAGTTAAGAGTCCTTCTTCTCACAACCGTTCCAAACTGCCCTGACATTAACAACCTGCTAACGGAGGCCTGCAGACGCTTGAAATGCAACTCCTGGGGTTTTTATTTCCTGAGCATTGCACTCTCAAATTTTTGGGAGAATTTACTTGATCATCAATTCCTCTGAAGGTTGATTCTAATAGTTTTCTTCCTCATTATATAATGATGGACTTCAAGCTGTTTTTACTTTATTACCCTGTCCATATTGATGGCTAGCAACAGCTGCTTCTGTTGTGCCATCGCTGATGTCTTTTTGCCTTGGCATTGTGTAAACACATAATGGTCTGGCGCAACACGCCTGCTTTATAGAGGTGATGCCATCACAATAAATCACAATTTCTGTCATCCTAAGTTAATTTTGACGATAATAATCAACAATAAGCTAAAAACCCACCCCTACCTAAAGTCTAAATTTCTATGACATGTACACAACAATCAGTTGGGATTTTTAACAGTTGTCTGAACGCTGACAGTAGACTAACAACAAGCCATCGCGAGGTGAGTTTCCTCTGTATATCCTGATACTAGGGCTGGATCTTAGATTTTTTTCATACCAAATCAGATTTTCCATTTTAATGTTTTTTTTTCTTGTTCCATCTTTTTTTCTTGAAAATAATTTACAATGACATAAAATATTTTCAACAACATGCTTTCGTTTCAATCATCCCTTCTGGGAGTTGACCTGAATTGAAAGCCAAACTAAATACAAGCTTTAAAAAATGATTGTAGGCCTTGGGTGGACTGACATCACTCTGAATTACGGAAACGGGAGTGCATTGGTAAAAAAATAAAATAAATCCAGATTTTTTTTAACTTAAATCTTCATAAACAGAAAATGTGATTAACTCATTGAAATATGTCACTCATTAAAATATGTCACTCAGACCTACCAATAAGAAACATTTGCAAAACCCCCAACAAGATGAGATATTTTTAGCAAGGAAGGTCCAAAATCAGTACTTACAAATGCTGCAAATATAAAACATATATTTTCAGTTACTTATTAGTAATGGCTGAATACTTAGTAACAGGGCCGCATATGCCTTTCACTATTGCTTGTAGGTTTTGGAAAAACTTTCTTAAAGGATAATAAAGCTTTTGTTAGTAAAGTTAAAAAGTGTCTCATAGAAGATAACACCAAATCCTTGATTGAAACTTGCTGTTATTTCCATACATGTCAGGATTTTACGTTAATGCGAAAGGGCTTTTCTAGTGTCCTAAAATCCTTTTATAATCCTTCCTCAGATCATCTCAGACTTGGAGTCCTGGAATGAGGAGCTGACGGGTCAGAAGAGTGACTTTGACACGGAGGACTTGACATTGGCTGAGCAGAGGCTCCAACACCACGCCGACAAGGCGCTGACCATGAACAACCTGACGTTCGATGTCATCCACCAGGGACAGGAGCTGCTGCAGTACGTCAACGAAGTCCAGGCGTCTGGTGAGCTCTCTCCTGTGTTTAAACCTTTAAAGAACTTGAAGGTACGGGTTGTTCCACCTTTGACAAGTTTTGTTAAATTATAAATTAATTTTTTTTGTCAATTTCCTTTCTCTTTTATTTGCTGCCCCACATTACGTGTTTGATTGTGCTGCGTTCAGTGTCAAGCTGAGGGTTAACATGGGCAGCAGCTCATGTTCAGTTCAGTATTTCTGTGTTGGTTCCATTAGTTTCCCTGTGTAGGTGTCCTGGGTCAGATTCACTCAGAGATTGTGATGAGAGGCACCCACTCACCTACCATAATAACTCACCTGTGAACCTAAATGCTAATAGGTGCTCTGTGAAACCACTCAAGGAGCGGTTGCATTATGCAACTTGCAGTAAACACAGAAAATATATTAACAGGATATAAACAGTTAGATTTTCCTCCTTTTCAGGTTTTATGGCTTGGATCAATAGAGATAATGTTTGAGTTTTCCAGAATTACATCTTTAATCCATTATCGAAAAGATACACATACAGAATTTCTTAAAAATAACAGTTTTTTTTTTTTACATTGATGTCTTTTCAGATACTTTCCATTATCTTGATTTGCAACATAAAAGCTTACACTTTTTAGTCACTGTTTGAACAGATAAAGGTGTGTATTTAGCAAGATTTGGCTTGTAAACAGAGATTTTAAACATTCTAGCAATATAAGAAAGGTCTTCAAAAGTGTTTTTAAAAGCAGCAATTTCACAGATTCTGTAAAGCTTCCCTTCAGAACTTCTCAAAACAGGGTTTTAAATGCATCTTCGGTTCTAAACCAGAGTACTTTTTACATGCCAAATACGCCATTCACACTTCTATTTTTTGAGTTTATACAAACAAACAAAAAAGCATCACACAGCACAGAGTGAGCTTATATTCTGAGATAATTCAGTCCAGATATGAAAAGTCCAAATTGTATAACTCTTAAAATAAAGTTGATTTATATAGATTATATAGAGATACTGCCAAATCAGAAGCCTTAAACATCCTGTTGTCTTATTTGTTGAACAGATAATAAACCCAATTAGGTAAATGCTCAAATCCAGAATTGTATTTAACTGCAAGAAATGTTATGCCTGGAAAAGTTTGAAATTTTGAAACGGGACCCTGGGCTGCAGGTAGCGTGGAGTCAGGTCTTCTCATGTCCAACCAGGGGTAATGTGGCTGTCTACACTCTCTTAAGGCGTGGAGTTATTGTGCGATCGAGATGTGGACATGGCCACGCGGGTTCAGGACTTGCTGGAATTCCTTCATGAGAAGCAGCAGGAACTGGACCTTGCAGCAGAGCAGCACCGCAGGCACCTGGAGCAGTGCGTCCAACTGAGACACTTACAGGCAGAAGTGAAGCAGGTAGGAATCACACACGCATGCGCACACACACACACACACACACGGCTGTATAATGTTGTCGGTTTCTTAAAGAGATTGAGGTGCAGTATTCATTTTGTAAACGCCCCCTCAGGTTCTGGGCTGGATTCGAAACGGTGAATCGATGCTTAACGCCGGGATAATCACAGCTAGCTCCCTGCTGGAAGCGGAGCAACTACAGAGAGAACATGAACAGTTTCAGCACGCCATCGAGGTAATGCAGCGTTGGACTTTAGACATTATCTGCTCAAAGCTTAGATCTAGGTTTAATGAAATTGTTTGGTGGCTCTAGTCCTTGACTTCTTTGCATTTTTTCCCACTGCAGAAGACCCACCAGAGTGCTCTGCAGGTCCAGCAGAAGGCAGAGGCTCTGCTCCAGGCAAACCACTATGACATGGACCTGATTAGAGACTGTGCTGAGAACGTGGCTTCCCATTGGCAGCAGCTAATGCTGAAGATGGAGGACCGACTCAAACTGGTCAATGCTTCCGTAGCTTTCTACAAGACCTCCGAACAGGTACAAGTTCCAGTTCAACCAAACCAAGTCCTGTTATTCTTCGTTAAAAACAATGATCTGTGTCACCGACTGAGCTTCCGCGTTCAGGTGTGCAGTGTGCTGGAGAGCCTAGAACAGGAGTACAAGAGGGAGGAGGACTGGTGCGGAGGAGCTGACAAACTGGGCCCCAACTGTGAAACAGACCATGTGACCCCCATGATCAGTAAGCACCTAGAACAGAAGGAGGCTTTCCTCAAGGTAAGACGAATCAAGTGAAAATGAAACCACATAAAGTTTGAAGTTACACTTCTGATCTGACCATGGTGTTTTTCCGCCAGGCTTGCACTCTGGCCAGAAGAAATGCGGACGTCTTTCTAAAGTATATGCACAGAAACAGCGTCAACATGCCTGGGATGTTGAGCCACGTCAAGGCGCCAGAACAACAGGTTAAAAGTATGTGTCAGACAACATGCTGGACGTAGCTTAGTATTCATTGATGTCGGTATAAAGATATCTTAGTCAGCCGAAACAGAAAACCAGTAAATTTTTATTTTTAACCCTGGGAAAACTATTCCAACAGATCCAACTGAAATGTGGAAAACTTAGAAAGGAAATTAGCAATCTTTTTTGTTTTTTATTTTCCTGCAAACAACCAAAGAGAGGTTTGTTAATTAGCCATAAAGACCCAGGTTTCCTAAGTGGAAAAAACTGGAAAAGTATGGAGTTCATTTAAAGCTATATTGTGTAAGAACTTCTCCGATCTAGTGGTGAAACAACCAACTTAATATTACGTTCTAGCCCCACCTCCCACCCACCCCCATTCCGAGCGCGTTTTAACTCCTACGGTGGCCGTTTCATGCCAAGGTTAACATGGCTTCCAGTGCTACGACTTCGTCCAGTGTTCCTTCCAGTGATGAGGTTACTTTAGAAAACTACATTGCATTTAGTTATATAGTCAGACGTCTGCCGTGTCGCGAGTAGACAATCTCCCTCTGGTTTTCGTCACGGTGCAACTGAGTGTAGCCAAAGCGCGAAAGGCGGAGCTAGAATTTCCAGGAATGTCCCTCGTTGGCGAATGTATTTCAAAGATGGAGGCTCAACATGGATTCAGGCATTCACGTGACTCGCTCGTATGTATTCTGAATAGCAGATTCTACACTTAGGAGAATACTTTCATTAGTAGGTGAAAGTAATTGCACATGAATGAGCACATATTTTTGAAAGAACAAAGGGTTTTTTGCTAAGAATTAATAAAAAAAACACAATGTAGCTTTAAGAACTGTCCATATCTAGATAAATATAAAAAGCGAAGCAGAGTAAAATTTCTCAATGCAAATCATTTCTGTTTCTTTTGTGTTCAGATATCCTCAATGAGCTGTTGCAGAGAGAGAACCGAGTTCTCCACTTCTGGACCATGAGGAAACGGCGGCTGGACCAGTGTCAGCAGTACGTGGTGTTTGAACGCAGCGCCAAACAGGTAAATGGAGCGCACCCAGGAAACCAGGACAGGAAGGGCGTGGTTTATTGGAGGGAGAGGATGCACGCAAACATGGGCGAAACAAGCAATGACAGAGCGAAATAAATACATGTCTGTGTGTCTAGGCTTTGGAGTGGATTCATGACACCGGGGAGTTTTACCTATCTACACACACATCAACGGGCTCGAACATCCACCACACGCAGGAACTCCTGAAGGAGCATGAGGACTTCCACATCACAGCCAAGGTTGTGGGGTCACAGCTACTCTGATTTAATGTTGTCTTGTTGGGATTCAAATATTGAACTGACTCTGCTCTTCTTCTCAAGCAAACCAAGGAGCGTGTGAAACTGCTAATCCAGCTGGCCGACGGCTTCTGTGAGAAAGGTCACAGTCACGCTGTGGAAATTAAAAAGTGGGTGACTGCTGTGGACAAACGTTACAGGGATTTCTCCCTGTGCATGGACAAGTACCGCAGCAGTCTGGAGAAAGCCCTGGGCATCCCTTCGGACTCTAACAAGGCAGTACGGGTGGTTAATAGTTAAAATATCTTCTTGTTCATCCCTATAATGCCTACGTTTGTCTGCTTTTCAACCCCCCTAATCCTGGAGTGTCTCTCTTTGCCAGAGCAAGGACCTTCAGCTGGACATCATCCCAGCCACTCCTCCGGGGTCAGAGGTCAAGCTCAGGGATGCTGCCGCGCACGAACCGAACGAGGAGAAACGCAAGTCGGCACGCAGAAAGGAGTACGCAACCGCTTCCTCTTTGTGATGTTGTTGAGAACATTTTACAACTTCCAAATTCTTTGAAATCTCCAAGTCATTCAGCAAATGAAAAGCATCCCACAGGTTGACTTTGTGAATGTATTCAGCAGCTAACAGCTCCACTTCAGGGTACTATGTGCTTACCTTACAGTAACCAGTCAGCACTTTCTCTTCAGAGAACAAAAGATTTATTGCAGCGTTAATTTAATTGATGTTTGAGTGCAGAGGACGTACAGAAGTGAAACCGGGCGCTTTTTAACAGGATGAACCACTAACTGGTCCATCATTGTTCTTGTCAACACTGAATGAGCGATTTTAATGTAAATGTGAGGGGATAATGGACTTGGATGATTTACAGATCCTTTTCCATTTGTTAACATTTTCTTCGCTGTGCCAGCAAACAGCCCAGGCAGAGTGGGGACTGTCATTTTATCGCCGTGTCTCAAATCCCCAGCATAATTTATGTCACTCATGGCAGGTTTATGAGAGATTTTAACGGCCCATGAGGCTTTCCTTATTCATTGCAGTAAATGGATGAAGCTGACAGGCTGAGAAGGAGCTATTGATTATTCACTGTTTCTATGAGGGACATTATGACAAGCTGCCAATTTGTGCCTGTGTCTGTTTTTCTGTGCATCTAGGTTCATCATGGCGGAGCTTATTCAGACGGAGAAAGCGTACGTGCGAGACCTGCGGGAATGCATGGACGTAAGATCGCCTCTGTGACTCCGTCTTCCAACTCTGTAATTGTGGCTGATTCCAAATGATTCCAAATCTTCTCATCATATAGACATACTTGTGGGAGATGACCAGTGGGGTTGAGGAGATTCCCCCGGGAATCATCAACAAGGAGCACATCATTTTTGGAAACATGCAGGACCTCTATGAATTCCACCACAAGTAAGACACACATCTCAGGAATGATTTTTACTCATGTAGTCATGAGTCACACTTGGAGCATTATTTAGTTTAGAATGTCATTAAAAATCTAAATACGAAATGTATTGCAAAAAACTGAGTACACCCCTCATGCTTCAACACAGTTTCGAAGGAAAAGTAGCACCCAGGTGATAATGGTAATAAACTCATCATCAGCACATTACCTCTGTTAATGCAACTGTTTCGGCCATTTGCTGTTCTGAAGCCTAAATGTGTTTGTTAGCCCAATGCCAAAACGAAAAGACAACAGCAATAAATTCAGAGAAGCACTCTCTGCTGCCCTCTACCTCTGGGAAAGGTTTCAAGGTAATTTCCAAACAATTCGAAGTCCTCCATTCAAGCCTAATCATAAGTAGACAACGTTTACTTACAGGGGGGATGATACAATATATTGCGATACTTTGAGTAAGATATGAGTAATATATTGTGATTTTTAAAACTGAATTGAACTGTAGAAAAACTGTCCCATCATTTTAAACATTCCAACCTGTTTCATATTTAACACATCCAGTTTTATTACTAGATCTAGTTGATCCACTGGAACGAAGAAGGTGAAAACAGCCACCAACTATTAGTCATACTTTTAATTTTAGTACAAAAATTACTGTCATCATCAATGGTTCCTTTCAAATTCCAAAAAATAAAATAAAAATCAATACATTGCTTTTGAATATCAATACAATATTGTGGCATAAAATATCACAAAATATCGGCGCAACGATATTTTCTTACATCCTTCTAGGATACCATCTCCAGATATCCTTTTTGTAGCGCAGATCTGCCCTGGCGCAAGTCAACATCCCTGTGGTATCCCTGATACGCTGTGACAGAACACATGGAAGAAGAAAAAAAGAAAGCATGTTCAATACTCAAATTCAACGCAGGAAAACTATAAACTTGTTTGGAAGGGATGATTGGAGAAAGTATTTTGTTTTTAATGGTTAGCCATAATGCACAATTATGCTTCTTTTGGGGGGAAAATGTCAATTGTGTTGGTTAAGCTATAATTATTAATTAAGTTAGCCACGCAATTCCTTATAGAAAGGTATTCAAGAGTCAAATATGAAGTAAATTGTTAAACAGTTCAATCTTGGCTTGAACTACCTCATGCAACAAAAAAAGGCTCCCAAACACAGCAGCAAATCTGCAACAAACAGCTGGACAAAGAGCATCTGGATGCTGCAGTCTTCCAGACCTTAAGCCATTTTAGTTAATGTAGCTGTAACCTAGGATAGCTCAGTATAAATAAATGCCTGCAAACATCAATGAACTGAAGGAATATGGTAAAGAACAATTGACCACAATTCCTCCCCAACAGTGCTTGAGACTGATAGTCATCCATAAAACCCCTACTTTAAGTTATTGTTGCTAAAGGTGGTGCTACAAACTATTATAGGGTGTACATAGTTTTTTATATGACTGTTTTGGCAGTTATTTCAACTATTTCCCCCATGACTGCAATTTGTTTAGCAATTTATTGTTTTTTTGGCCATACCTTACATTTTCATCTCACATTCCTACATTTATTTCAGCATTTTTCTCAAAGAGTTGGAGAAATATGAGCAGCTTCCAGAAGATGTTGGCCACTGCTTTGTCACATGGGTATGTATCGTTTGGCTGCAGGTATTGGCAATATGTCACCAGACCTAAACAAAACTGTACTGTTTCGCCAACCGTTCAAATGTACATCCCATATTTTCAGAAGTTATTGTTTTGCCTTTTTTTCCTTAAACACACATTTGATTCAACATTTGTAACAACCCATTTCTGTGTCCTTTTAGGCCGATAAGTTCCAAATGTATGTGAACTACTGCAAGAACAAACCTGACTCCACACAGCTCATATTAGAGCAAGCTGGGAACTACTTTGATGTGAGTAGCGCTGTCAGTAAAAGTGACACCGGATTGGTCGTGTCAGTTATTTACAATCTGGACTTACCCAAACTTTTCTGCCTGATGACAGGAAATCCAACAACGGCACAGACTGGCCAACTCCATTTCCTCCTACCTGATCAAGCCAGTGCAGAGAATAACCAAGTATCAGCTTCTGCTGAAGGTCACGCATCTCACCACACTCCACAGGTGCCTCATTCTAGTTTCCATTGTGCTTCTCCTCATTTCTGTGCACTTGTCTGTTTAGGAGCTCCTGACGTGTTGCGAAGAAGGTAAAGGAGAGATCAAGGATGGCCTGGAGGTGATGCTCAATGTTCCCAAGAAAGCAAACGATGCCATGCATCTTTCTATGCTGGAAGGTGAGTGCCACGCAGTAGCTGTGCTGTTTTTATAGATCTGGTTAAAGCTGCTAATGACCATCTCATAAATCATATCTGATCAGGAGATCCTGGCCTATTAAAGTAGTTTGCTAAAGCTAAACTATTCAAACTTAAATGTATTTCATTGTTATACACCAACACACACCTTTGAAGGAGAAGGAAAATAATTCATGCTTTAAAAAACTTTTTTTTTTTTTAAATGCTTTCCTTCAGCCGTGACAGGGATTCTGGTCAGAGTTTATGGGAAGCTGGATGGTGCTAAATAGGGGGTAATCCTGGAAGATAACCTGTTAGAGACTGCAAACATTAAGATTGAGACAAATGTTCTTTTTTGATTGAAAACTGTATATTAGTTGTCATTACTTCAGTTATACACTACTTAATGCTGATGTTTCACTAAATAAAAATAAAATACTTCCAATTTTCAGGTTTTAAAGAGATGGCATAAAAAAGTAAATGAAAACTTTTGAAAGTCAAAGTTTAGATTTTTTTTATCATTATTTATATCTGCTGTTTTTCCTCCAGGATTCGATGAGAACATCGAGTCTCAGGGCGAGCTCATTCTGCAGGATTCATTCCAGGTCTGGGATCCTAAGACTTTGATCCGCAAAGGCAGAGAGCGCCACCTCTTCCTCTTTGAGATGTCTATGGTCTTCAGCAAGGAGGTGAAGGACTCAAATGGGAGGAGCAAATATATCTACAAGAGCAAGCTCTTTGTAAGTAGACAATGAGCCTTCAGTGTTTTCAAACTGGTGTTCCTTTTTCTTCTGTGATTACAATCATGGGGAAGACAACACCTGACACAGAGGCTGCATGATATTTATACTGTACATGCATACATACAATTATGTAGAAATTATTTTTGTTATTTTGAGCCACAGAGACGGATAAAGGCATCCTCATCCTCAAACTCCAATTTCACAGCTTTTTTAGCCTCTAAACAAACTCAAATAAGGGTTTTAAACTGGGTTAAATGAGAAATAAAGCATTATAATTGCTATTTAAAACAGATTTGTTGAGTAAAGAGCTCAAAGATCACAAGCTGAATCGCTTTAGTTTAGCATAACAGAGTTCTGATTTTTAGTCTATCTGTGGTTGTTCTGGAAAAGCCCCAGATCAAACTTAGTTATAACCGTTTAAATCTTCCGCATCTTTTTGAGAGATCTGCTCAAAAATGACATGCCCGTAATGAAACTAGTATATTCCTTTAACCACAAGGTATATTTGATTACTTTTGGTGAAATATTTAAGGGAACCCTTGTGAGATTTGCTAAGATGTGTAAATATCAGTATATATTGATAAAGTGTAAATGAACATTGCACAGTGTAAAAATGTAGTGGGTTTTTTTGTGCACCAGGAAAAAAAAGTACTTTAAGGATGAATATATCTTTGGAAAAATCCAGCTGCAGCTTCAAACCTGTTGTGCATGTTAAATGTTATATTTTATTTGGCATAAGAATGAATTTATCTCCAACAGTGGTTATTTTGTATAATAGGGATAGCCTGAAATATGCTGTATGTTTTTTCCTTCCTAGACGTCGGAGCTGGGGGTGACGGAGCACGTCGAAGGAGATCCATGTAAGTTTGCTTTATGGGTGGGACGTACCCCAACTTCCGACAACAAAATTGTTCTCAAGGTAAGGAATGAAAACATTTTTCTCGTTTTTCTGCTGACATTTTCTTAAGGGTTGACTAATACAGTTTTAAGAGAAAGAAGTTAAAAGCTGCATTGAGTGAGATCAAAAAGTAAAACACTGGGATCGGCTATATATTAGGAACCAACAGAGTTAATGAATATATCTTAAATCCTCTGTATTGGTCTAACCCAAATATCTTGTTTTCCTTCTCTCACTTTATTCCTTCCTTTGACTCGTAACACTTTATAGGCTGCAGAGTTTTCCTCAAGCTCTCTTCTGTCCTCCTTCCTTCCTTCTCTGTCCTCTGGCTCTATCTGTCATCTCCGTCCTCCGGTCAGATTCTGCTTTGTTCCATCTGTTAACAAAACCACAAACACATCTGTAAATCTGGGGCTGTGTTTTTTGTGGATGTTTGTATATCTAACTCTCTGTGTGGGCTGAAACGCTTCCACCAACGCTGGTGACACTGTCAGCTCCTGAACGCCCACGGTCCCTCATCCTGGCTCTGTAAGCACTTCATCAAAGTAACGAGTTGTCTCCTCTTTGAAGCAGAAAACCGATCTTTTAATCATCCCAGTCACCCCAATACATCTTCTGTGTGTTTTTGTTGTTGAACTCACAGATGGATTAAAGTTAGTGTCAGCCGTTGGAACAGCATGAGCCCAGAAACCCTCCACATGCAGCCCTGACTGCCACAGCTCTGTTACACACCTTAAACTAGTAAACTAGCCACTGATGAGCAGCCATGCAGTCTGTCTGTTGTCTGCCATTACTAACACTACACAGACACACATACTCCTCATTACCGTCTTCTACACATTATCATAACTCTGTCAAGGCAAATTATCCGTGTTTTGCATTTCTATCACGTGAATTCATGTTTTTTGTGAGCGCATAAAAATGTCCCGTATATTTTCTTAAGCCAAATCAGTGAAATTCTTTATTTTATATTTTAAATTCAAAGCTAAGTCAGGGAGCCAAACATGGAGCAACGGTGAGTACAAACTATTCCACAACACAGCCCTCCTCTGCTTCACACAGGTCTGCACTCTTCATATGCTCACTTCCACAGGTTAGTTCATTATTACTATATGAAAGACGGACATGACTTGTTCAGCCTGTTCCGTCTGGTGGGGGGAGCAACGATGGAAGTCAGCATTGGCTGAGTTTGTTGTAAATCATTAAATGGTAGTGTTTTCCAATCCTACAAAAGTCCTTTGGGGAAGAAAAAATACATTTCTGCTAACATTAAGAAATTTTAAGATGCATCTTTTTATTCAAATGAAAGAAAGTCCAAATTAATTTACTTCGTATGTAACCTGGTAACTTTAAGGTGTGCAACCATTTCTTTCAGGTTTTCTTGTCACTCATTTCAGAAAGGGAAACTGATATATAGATTGGATTTCTCACACACTGCAATTTTTCAAGCCTTAATTTCTTGCAATTAATCAGTGTCTCAGAAAATTACAATATTACTGAATATCTTTTAAAAAGAAATGTCGGGCTTCTGAAAAGTACGTCCATTTCTGTGCATTCATCTCTCGGGTGGGGCTTCTTTAACATAAATTAATGCATCATTGTGGTTTAGTATGGAGGCAATCAGTCTGTGGTTCTGCTGAAGTATAATGGAAGCCTAGTTTGCTTAGCCTTCAGATCATCTGCATTGTTGGGTCTGGTGTCATCCTCCAGATGAATACCCCATGGATTCTCTATGGGGTTCAGGTCAGGACCATTTTCTGGCCAAGCAAGGACAGTAACATCATAGTCATGGAACCAGCTTTTGGTACCTTTAGCAGTGTGGGCAGGTGCCAAGTCCTTCTGGAAAATGAAATCAGGATCTTAATAAAGCTTGTCAGAAGCAGGAATCATGGAGTGCTCTTAAACTTCCTGGAAGATGGTTGCATTGACTGCAGACTTCAGAAAATCCAGTGGACGAACACCAACAGATAACATGGAACCCCACATCACTACTGGCTGTAGAAATGTCATGCTGGACTTCAGGCAATGTGGATTCTGTGCCTCTTCACTCTTCTCCAGACTCTGGGACGTTGATTTCCAATTGAAATCAGCCCAGCCTAGTGTCTACCAATGATCTTGCGCGTTTTGGGTAGGTGTCTATGTGTGTTTGTGTGTGCCTGCGTGTGTCTGTGTGTGTTTGGAAAATGGGTTTGGCAAGGGGTAATAACTGTCATTTCGTTTTTATAATTGTGGGGAAGGGATGGGAATGTGGGTTATGTGGGGTCATTTTAATCTGTAAAGCACTTTGAGCTGCAATTTTTTTGTATGAAAGGTGCTTTATAAAGATGGATGGATGGATGGATGGAATGGATGGATGGATGGATGGGATGGAATGGAATGCAAACTTGACTTTCATCTGAAAAGACCTGGACGGACAAACAGTCCAGGTCTTATTCTGCTTAGCCCCGATAAGACGCTTCTGATGCCGTCTCTGGATCAGGGGTGGCTTGGCACGAGGAATGCAACATTTGTAGCCCATGTTTTGGATTTGTCTCTATGTGTGGCTCCTGATGCGCTGACTCCAAACATAGTTACTCCCTGTGAACCTCCTCCAATTGTTAAGTGAGTGTTGCTGGTGCACCTTTCCCTTCCACTTTTTTCCTTCCATTCAACGTTCCATACATATGTTTGGATACAGCTCTCTGTGAGAGCTTGTGGCTTCTCCTCCTTGTGGAGGGTGTTAATGACTGTCTTCTGGACATCTCTCTAGTCAGTGGTCTTAACCATGATTGTGTGTTACTGACCCAGACTGAGAGACCGATTAGTGGCTCAGACAAACCTTTGCAGGTGTTTGGAGTTAAGTAGGTGATTATGGTGTGTCACCACAAGTTTCCAATATTCACTTTTTTTTTTACAAAATCTAACTTTATGTGTTGAATTTTGGGTTATCATTATCTGTAAATCACAATCATCAAAATCACTAGAAAAATGAAGGCTTGAAATATTTCTTTCTATATAATGAATGTATGAGTTACATTTTCTGAAATGAGTAACTTTCTAGAATGTACTTGTATATATGAAGCCTGCCATAAGAAAAATAAAAAGAAGCTGTTCAGACTTGTGTGAAACGGAGTGAAATTTCATTAACAAATGAAGTTTTTTTTTTTTCAATTATTTTTTGGGACGTCTCATGTCAGGTCTTGTTCAATTTCTTCTTTTACTGCCCTTTCATAGGCATCAAATATTGAGAACAAACAAGACTGGATCAAACACATTAGGGAGGTGATCCAGGAACGCACCATCCATCTGAGAGGAGCTCTTAAGGAGCCCATTCATATTCCCAAACCAAGCACAGCCAAGCATCTCAAAGGACGAAGGTAGGCGTGTCAGTGTTAAGAAAGTAAACTACTCTTTCACAAAACACCTGAAATGTCCAATCCAGGTGGTCTTCTTGTTCTGAGAATAATTGCAGTATCAAATAATCATGTGTGCTGTTGTCAGGGATGGAGAGGACTTGGACAGTCAGGGTGAAGGCAGCAGCCAACCAGACACCATCTCTCTGGCATCTCGCACCTCTCAGAACACACTAGACAGCGACAAGGTGAGAATTCTTGACTATCGAGCTATGCGATCTTTGCACATTTTTTAGAAAGAAAAAGTTGTTCTAAGTTAGCGAATATTATTCTTTATCGCCATGTGAGAACTAAAAACAAGGTCTTGTCCTCAGCTCTCTGGTGGCTGTGAGCTCACCGTGGTGATACACGACTTCATGGCCAGCAACAGCAACGAGCTGACGTTGAGACGAGGTCAAACTGTGGAGGTTCTGGAGCGTTGTCACGACAAACCAGACTGGTGCCTGGTGAGGACAACAGATCGCTCTCCTGCCCTGGAGGGCCTGGTTCCCTGCACAATGCTCTGCATCGCCCATTCTAGGTCGTCCATGGAGATGGAGGGCATCTTTAACCACAAAGGTATGGAGTGCATCACTGCTTCTCTTTGAATGCACGTGACATATAGAACATAAACTGCTCCTGCAGTATATGTTCTGGAGAGCTAACACTGAGAAGCACCATAGAGAAACAAGGGGGGGGGGGCGCGGCTACGTCACCTGTGGGTTTCTGAAGAGGTGAATTCCCACCAGCTGCTAGCCACCAGTGCTAGCGCTAATGGCTGAAATTCACCCCCTTCAGTGTTGCCATTACAGTAAACTTGACCTATTAAACCTGAAATGGTTTTTTGAACCAGGTTGTAAACATGTTTATTTCTGCTGTGAAGTTGGCATTTTCAACATAAGAATCAATGGGAACTTGCTCCTTCCTGCAGCCAGCCCCTAGCGGATGAGGGGGGAACTGCAATTTCTGTCACTTCCACATTGGCTTCACATTTGGCCGGCGGAGTTTGCCCCTTGATGGCAATCTTAGAGAAATATGTTGTAATTCATATTGAGGTTCAAATTCCACCAAGATGAGGCAACCAGAGCTACAGTTTAATAATAGATGCAACGTGTTAAAATGGCCATGTTGTTTACAGTTGCTTTCAATCCAAATTTGACAGAGTTTGAGCTGTTTTGCAAAGGAGAACTGGCAACAAATTCAGTGTGTAGATGGGCAAAGCTGGTACTTAAAAAACTTGCTGTAAGTGCAGAACAAGTTTTCACTCAGGGGTTTTGAACACAACTTCACAACACAATGTTCAATTTTTATTTATGAAACAATAAAAAACACAATTGCAAAATTGTGTGCCATTTTGTCTTGGTCGATTGAATAAAATCCTAATAAAACACATTATAGTTAGTGTTGGTGTCTTGACGAGATGTTCCAAAGTTCAGGGCGTATGAACATTTTTAAGGCTGCCATGTTAGCGCTTCATCCTCAGTCTCTCCCATTCGAGACATTCATGGCAAGTCTGAACCCGGGTGAAGTAGTTCTGATCCAGGAAAAGAATCGCATGAAAAACTTAGGCTACGCTTTTGAAAATATCCAGGTGCACATCTTGTAAATGTAATACTTAAATCTTATTGGACTGGCAATTTCTGTCAAATATTTTTTTCTTGCAAATGTCTGACTTTACAATGTCAGAAAACATCTTGGTTTAAATATTGAAAATTGATGCCTTAATTAAAGGAAAGTTCTTAGTTTTCTCTTGCAAATTTTTGACTTTTCTAAATGACAGAATTTGCGAGTTTTTTGTGGGGGGGAAATGCTAAGATTTTGGGGTGGAAATTTCCTCCAAAAAGTTTTTCTTTTGTCTACAATGGCCCTAATACTTCATCGTTATATACATTAAAGTGTTCCCCTTAACGTTCCTACTTTCTGTGGTTGGGACGTTACGTACTTCCTGGTCAAATCTGCCTTTTTTTTGTGACACCCTTTCCATGTACATGTACATATTAGACATCACTAGAAAGCTAAGATTCTTGTGATTCCAATGAGGTATTCCAATCAAGGATAAAATCATAACTGTAAACAATCATAACTGTAGACAAACAAAAACAGTCCAATTAATGTCCTCCAATAAAATAGTCCAGGAAAAGTCAGACGTCCACAGTCCAACATTATCTGCAGCTGAAAACCTTTTTGATCACCTTCCTTAGATGTGGTAGTTTCCATTAGCATGCTCATTATTAGCACACAAATAACGCAGCACTCTACATCTTCTGATTTTATCGTGGTTGGCAAACAACTTGAAGTGCATTGCCACCACCTTCTGGACTGGACTGGTCTAGTTTTAATGCCTATATTATTAAGTAAATACCTGACTCTATAAAACCGAAATATCATCTTGAAAATTACATTACCCATACTCTTTTGTAAAATCTTTTTAATCCTTAACTTTACATCTTTGAAATTATAGTTCAAAGGAAGACTATTCTTATTAGCTAAATTAAATTAAGTTGTACAACATGGAGGTTTGAGTTCAGAACTACTTTTAATTTTTTTTTTGAATAAGTTCAGTTGCACCTGTTTGATCAGGTACCGAAATAAACATTTTAAAAAGAATACATGGTTTATGATTTACATTGAACATTAAATGTCAATGTTGTTTTAAAAAATGACTCAAAATGATTCGACGTTTAAGACTTGGGACTTGACTTGAAACTTGAGGATAACAACTAGAGGCTTACTTGAGAGTTGAAAAGAAATGACTTGGTCCCACCTCTGCTGGATACTTTGAATGTGCATACCAGCGCATTTACGAAGTATCCCCCTGTCATTCACAGACACTTTGTCGGTGTGCAGCAATGACTCCATCATGCCAGGGTCTTCCGCCACACTTCAGCCAGGTCATGGCATCGGCTCCCACAGCTCACCAGGACCCAAACGACCAGGTAGGCTCATCTGTGCGTCTGTACTGAGGAAACCTGATATTCGTATAAACTATCATGGCAATCACACCTTAAAAACACAACGGTAATGCTGTTGTCTTGCTATATTTCCAAGGTAATACACTTCGTAAGTGGCTCACCAGCCCAGTGCGTCGGCTCAGCAGCGGCAAGGCAGACGGCCACGTGAAGAAACTCGCCAACAAGCACAAGAAGAACCGGGAGGGGAGGAAGAGTGGAGAGATAACAATGGGCTCACAAAAAGACTCTGATGACAGTGCTGCTACCCCTCAAGATGAAACTCTGGAGGAGGTGGGCGGATTCACGCATACTTTATTTCTGTAAGAGTTATGCAACAGAACTGTGGGGAAAATGTTTTGCCGCCGTCCTCGTGTGTTGCAGAGGGTTCGTAACGAGGGCCTGTCAAGCGGTACGTTGTCCAAGTCCAGTTCTTCAGGCATGCAGAGCTGCGGAGAGGAGGAAGGAGAAGAGGGTGCCGACTCAGTCCCTCTGCCTCCGCCTATGGCCATCCAGCAACACAGCCTGCTGCAGCCGGACTCCCAGGATGACAAGGTGGGGAGAGAGAGACTGGTCATAATCAGAATGGAGAGGAAGATGGGGAAAAAAGCTTTATGTTAGACTTTGACTTTAAAAATTATTAAAACAAGAGACGTGCAGTATTTCCAACCACAATTGCTTTAGTTTCTGTGACCAATCAGGAGTCACTGTGTTAAAGCATCATTGTTTACTATTGAATTGCCAGAGGTAAAATCTTGTTGATTACCAGAAAGCTGTCAAATATGATTTTTGTTTTGTATTATTTACAGTGAAACATAAAAAAATGCTTGTACCATGTAATGAAAAACCTCAGTAGATTTCACAGCTGTAGGATGTAAATCAGGAAGGTAATTTCAATTTCTGGTCACCCATTTAGCTAAATTTTACAGGCCTTTGTGAATTGCAACAAACATTTTACTGGGATTTCATGTGACAGACCAACACAAAACTGAGAAGTGGAAAACCTGAAAAGTAAAGGGGTGCGTTTATATTCAGCTCCATTTAGGCTGATGCCCCTAAATAAAATCCAGTGCAACCAGTTTCCTACAGGGTTGGGGTGTCCAGCGCCAGGCCTCAAGGGCCTCTGTCCTACCACATTTAGATGTCTCTGCTCCAACACAGCTGATTCAAATAGTCCAACTTCCTCCTCAGCATGTCATCATGTTCTGCACAGACCTGCTAACGAGCCCTCATTTGATTCAGCTGTGTTGAACCAGGGAAAGAACAAAAACATGCAGGAGACCGGCCCTCGAGAACTGAGTGCATCCTTATCAAACAGCATCATGAAAACCAAGCACCACTGCAGATTAAAATCTATTGTTGATTACTTCAACAATTACTTCTAATATTTATTTTAGCTTTTAATCTGCCTCTTAAAAAAAACATGCAGTTTTAAGATATGAACTTTTTGTGATTTTATTAGATTTTTATTCAGATGAAAAATCAACTGTGGTGTGAAAATCTTTTCTTTTTTTCCGTTTAAGTTTTGTTATCAAACTAGTATGATCATCACTGTTTGATGCCTAAATTGCCTCAAAATGCCTTGAAGTCAAAATATTTAAAACTTTTACACAAAGACTTTTGCTTTGTTTGTAAAATGGCAAATTGTGGAAAAACCACAAGGAGTAACTCTATAGTAAGGACTTAGGATAAAACACAATTTCATTCATAAGTAAGCTAAATCTAGCTTTCACTAAGATGTTATTACTTTTAGAAAAGCTAATCTGTTTACCCTTTTCCCATAAACTGACATTCTCTGACAAGAATAAGCTGATTCTTCCAAGTTATGCGGAGCATTTTTCTCATTTCACCATATTCTGCCCTGTCTTTTAAAGCAGAGTGTATAGTTTTATGCAGCTGAAGACTAAAGCAAATACTCTTCTGATACTAATTTCTGTTTCTCTTTTGTTTTGTTTCCTGGTTGTATTGTTTGCTGTTTGCCATTATGTAGCATTACCTTGATTTATGTCCTGTCTTTGCTTTGTCTCAGTTTCCATATCTCTCCATCTGAAAGCCTTGCTCTTCCCCTTCTGTCTCCTCCCTCAGTCTGATTCTTTAATTCCTACTTTTTCCCCTCCTTCCACTTTAAAATACCCTTTCTGAAGCCTATTCTTTTTATTTTTCTTTATGGGAAATGACTTTAAGCTTCTTAACTTCTTTTTTATGCACACTGATTAACTTTTGTACTTTAATGAACTCATAACATTTCTGAATTTCTTTTAAAGCCTTTAGTTCTTTTATTTCTTATTTTGACACTTGCTTGTGTTTTTTTTTATTTTTATGTAACTCTATTATGGTAAGTCGCCTGCAGAAAAGCAGGTTAGGACAAATTGTAAATAGAGAGAGAGAGGACACGTGTAGCTCCCAACTCTGAGTGAAGGGCAACGTGGAGCTTTATTTCCCCTTTCGGTGTCAGTTCAGAGTCGAGGGATGCACTGCCTTATTTCTGCCAGCTACACAATGCCTTGAGCATGCTCGACTTGCACTTGAATGCAGCGTATTTGTGCATGTTTTATAAGTCACAGCAAGAGATGACAGACGTTTAGGAAGAAACAAGCGCTGAGTAAGAAAGTGGTCAGGTTCCCTGTCAGCAGGGCAGACAGCTCCTCTCTAACAAACTAAATAAGACCCACGCTGAACCCAACCCCAACCCCCCACCCCCCCGGTCCCCGTCATCCCCGACCAGTCACAGCTCCCTCCATTTCCCACCCCCTTCCCGCTCGTCCTCATTCCCTTTTTACCTTATGTGCGTTACCTCATTACCCATGCAAGTAATTGGCATCTCTAAATGCTGGCGAGGCCAGAAGGGCGCACAGCACAGAAAGGGTGAGAGTCTCCTGAACTATATATGCACAAATACATCCATGAATCTCTTTCATTCTCGCTGATGGCATTCTCCTCCATAACAGGAACCAACAGAAACCTTTTGCATTCAGATTGCACATTTTTCCACATTCTTTCTATCAAGCCTTGAATTAGTTGTTTATTTTTCCCCTTCCATATTTCTTTTTTTTTCTTACCGCCTCATGTTTTCCCCTCTCCATTTATAGTTTTATTGAATTTCATATAAGTTTCCTTTTTTGTTTAGTTTTAAATGCAACTTCTGGAATACTGGAGTTTCACCAGTGAAATCCTTTCTCAGAGGAACCTCCTCAGATTATATCACTGAATATTTTTATTAAACCTGTACAAAAAAAACCCCATAACAAATGACAACTAATATGCATCCAGATCATTAAAAGCTGAACTTGACAGCATGACCCTCAACCATTAGAGAAAAGGCATTTTCTTTGCTGTCCATTATTGGATTTTTCTACATTGTTTTAACCAGAGTAGCAGTAAAATGAGTAGAAAAACATTTCCTTAAGCTGAGTGCACATATTGTCATGTTCTCATGCCTGTTCTGCTTGCTTCCTCTCTCTGTTGCCGCTCAGACGTCTTCTCGTCTGTCTGTCCGTCCATCCAGTTCGGAGACGCCCAGTGCCGCTGAGTTGGTGAGCGCCATCGAGGAGTTGGTCAAAAGCAAGATGGTAGGATACAAACACAGACTATAAGCTCGATGTGACCCAACCTTCAGTAAAACTTCTTTGTAATAATGAGTTTAGGCGTAGTGTCCTCCGCAATTATTGCCATCCTTGAAAGAGATATGTAAAAAGTAGGGATGTCCGATATTATCAGCCTACCATTATTATCGGCCAATATTGGCATTAAAATCTAATATTGGGAATCAGTTTTAACTTTATTTAATAACACAACTTTTATACTTTCCTTTCATACCATGCACATTTTATATACAGTACATCAGACTCTTCTCCTCTCAATCAAAATGTTAAAATATGACAGATCAGAGGTATAGCTTTTAAGATACTTTTGTTTGTTTGGCAAAAATAAATCTATCCTGTGGCGCCCGCATTTCTGAGTCAACATTGAACGTTTAGGTAGACATCCGTCGGCTGTATCGGTTTATATTGGTATATGAAACTAAGACTATATTGGTAAAAAACCCGATATCGAAAATACCTTGTAAAAAGCATTAATATCACACTGAAATTTTAAAAACAGCCTTAAATGGATTAAATTAGAATTGGCTTTTCTATACTTGACAATACACCCAACAATTATTATTTAAAAAATGTAATAGAAGCTGTTTTTATTTATTTATACTTTACTTGAAGCTGATTAGAGGGTCTACAAGCTTTAATTTGGTAATCCATGACTTTTTGTTTATCTGAGGTATGAATATGACATAGATCAGAGCTCCTTTTCTCCACTTATGTGGGAGTCCATGTGAGAGAAGCTTTTTCTATCCTACAATCACCCCTACCTCTTTAGCTGTAAAGCTGTGGTGTTTAATTAACTCCTAGAGTTTTCCCTAGAGCCATGTGCTTTATTAGTAGAAGCAAATATTGAGATTACAGGCAGCAAACATTTCAGATGGATTTGGCATAAAACAGGACAGCCTACTGTTAAGTACAGTAAAGGATCTGTGATGCTGTGGGGCCGTTTCACTTTACAGTGGATGACATCTTGACCTCTGAAATACCAATTTCTTTGTGAAATGTTATTGGAGAACAATAAGTGAGGCATCTATGATCTTTGTTTTTTTTTTTAAAGTTAATGTCTAGATTTTTTGTGGGAATTTTTCTATTTTTTTAAGTGTTTTTTTTAAGTGTTTTAAGTTTTTTTAAGTTATTGCACTACAAATAATTTATTTCAAGCTTTTTACACATCTTTGTTCGGGGTGCTATAAAAATGAATTTGATTATCTTTATTTTAAAAATCCAGTAAAAGAAATGTATGCTGAACAACTATAGTAAATAATAACAGTGTTAAAAAAGCCTAACTTCCTCTTCTCTTTCCATCACTTTGTGTCGATGCAGGCTCTGGAGGACAGACCCAGCTCTCTATCTGTAGAACAGGGTGACAGCAGCTCTCCCTCTTTTAACCCCTCTGATAACTCCCTCCTCTCCTCCTCCTCACCCGGTGAAGAGATGGACGAGCGCAGGGCCAGTATTCTCAAGAAAAGACAGTCAGTGTGCCTCTGTCTAGCACACACACTCATAACATGTTAACCGAGTTCTCTTTTCAGCTGAATCTCTCTTCTTTGTGCGTTAGCTATGTTCTGCTGGAGCTGGTCGAGACCGAGCGAGATTACGTCAGTGATCTCTGCCTTGTTGTTGAGGTTAGTTAAGCTTTAACAGCAGTGTTATACATGCTGTATGCTGTGTAATCAAGCTTTCAGTGGTGTTTTTTTTTCCTTTAGGGTTACATGAGCAGGATGAAGGAGGAGGGCGTTCCGGATGATATGAGGGGGAAGGATAAAATCGTGTTTGGAAACATCCATCAAATCTACGACTGGCACAAAGAGTACCTCCAACACACAAGAATGCAGATTTCCCTCTGCTCAGTGACCAACCAAAGAACTCATGTTTGTCTGTCTGTGTTTCTCTCAGTTTCTTCCTCAGGGAGTTGGAAAAATGTTTGGAGGACCCTGACAGACTGGGACTACTGTTTCTCAAACAGGTTTGTATTATCTAAACATCCCCCTTTTCCTAAATTTAAACTTAGAGTTGATAAAATTCTCAAATCCTAATTTTGCTTTGCATTTACACAGGAGCGGAGGTTAAATATGTATGTAGTGTACTGTCAGAACAAGCCCAAGTCAGAGCACATCGTGTCAGAGTACATCGACACCTACTTTGAGGTATACGATTGTTGTTTAACTGGAGAGCTATCAGATATAGACAGCTTTCAGACTCTGAGGACACTATGCTTTCTTTATTTATGAAGGACCTGAAGCAGAGGTTGGGCCACAGGCTGCAGATCACAGACCTGCTCATTAAACCTGTCCAAAGGATCATGAAATACCAGCTGCTGCTCAAGGTTAGTACATACTGACCAGAAAAGGGGGGCGAAACCGCAGCTGCAACTTTTTTTTTTCTACCTGGCTTAGATAAATTGAAGAAAGACCTTCTTCTGACTCATATTTAACACTGTCAAACGTGCTATCTTTTGTCTGATTCAGGATTTCCTCAAGCACACTAAAAAGGCTGGGCTGGAGTGTCCAGATTTAGAGGTAAGATCAGTCACAGAAAGCTTCTTCTTCTTGAGCACTTAATTTAATTTAAAAGACCTCCATAGCATTTCAAGCTTTTTTTCTTTTCCACCCTTATAGAAAGCAGTGGAGGTCATGTGCATCGTGCCAAAAAGGTGCAACGACATGATGAACGTTGGCCGGCTTCAAGGATTTGATGTAGGAAAATTAAATTACACAACATTTCCTCCCAAACATCCCTCTTGGGCCTTTCACGCTAAATGAATTTTATGTGATAGACCAGCGTAAAATGGGAATGGTTTCCAGCTTTTTTGCACTCAGAACAATCTGAAAGGTGTGGCATGCATTTGTGCTCTGCCTCCCCTTTTGCATGTTGCCCACTTATAGTGAGGGGATGTTTTGCACATTGTCTGTATTTGATGTGGAAGTGTCCTACATCATCATAGCTTACCTGAAGTGTGAAGGGACTCATGGATTTTTTTTTTCCTTCTTTCGGTCCTGTGCTGCTAGTCTGGGAGTAACTAGGGAGAAGGGTTTGAGGAAGCAAAGTCATGCATAGCCTGAGGGTTTACCGGCCTGAGGTCTCCCGGGTTGCTGCCTCCCCTCACGTTTAGATCTGAGCTTTAACTGGACCTTTGTAAAACCGATTTGTTTGAATAACCCTTCTGAAGAACAGCATCCCCACACCATGATGCAACAGGTTTTCTGTGTCGGCTACATGACCTTTGGCGAACTTGTTTGCAGTGTTGCCATACTATTTATTTATTTATTTATGTAAAAGGACAATGAATATTAATGAACATATCAATGTAAATCTGTCAGAGTTAGCCAGAAGGCTAATTTACATCTGTACCGGATTAAAAGGGGGTCTGTGCAACCTTTGAGGCCTTCGGAGAACAGCTGGATTTATACGGAGATCAACTTCCACTCAGGTTTACCCTATGTATTTATTGATTACTTTTATAGGTGATTGGTAGCACTGAAATTTATTTCAGAGCATCAGAGTAAAGAGGGTTGAATACAAATGCACGTTAGATTGGACTAGATTTTTTTTTTCTTGTAGTTTTATAACAGTTTTGAAAACCATGCCTCGTTTTTCTTCCTCGTAACAATTATTCTCTACTTTGTGTTCGTTTTATCACATACAATTCTAATAAAAAAGACTTTTCCAAGGCAATTGCAAAAGGCAATGTAACTGATTTATGCTAAATTACACAGCATGAAATGTTTCTATTAAAAGACTTCTTCCTCTTTCTCCCTCTCCAGGGGAAGATTGTAGCTCAGGGCCGCCTTCTGCTGCAAGATACGTTCATGGTGTCGGACCCAGACAGCGGCCTACATGGGAGGATGAAAGAGCGGAGGGTGTTCCTGTTTGAGCAGCTGGTAATCTTCAGTGAGCCTCTGGACAAAAAGAAAGGTCTCACTCTGCCAGGCTTCCTTTACAAGAACAGCATTAAGGTGAGAATCGTGCAAGTGAAAGGAAAGTGAAAGAACAATTTTAGTGGGAAAAATTATTTGTTTTGACATGGATGCGAACGGGAATTTCCCCCGTTTTCCCTGAACCTTTCGGTAATCCAGGTTAGCTGCTTGGGTCTGGAGGAGAGCGTGGAAGGTGATCCTTGTAAGTTTATTCTCACTTCTCGGTCGACCAATGGGACTCTGGAGTCCTTCGTGCTTCACTCCTCCCATCCGGGGGTGTGTGAGGTTTGGACCCTTCAGATCAGCCAGATCCTCGAGAGCCAACGCAATTTTCTCAACGGTAAGCGCTCAGACAAACGCACCGAAGCTGGTGTTTGGTGGCGGAGCAGCTTTTGTACATGGCTGTCTATGTTTCTTGTACCGTCTCACAGCTCTGACTTCACCAATAGAGTATCAGAGGAACCACGTCGGGGCCGGCGGCAGCTCATGCGTGGTCAGCGTGGGAGTTCAAGGTGGTGGATCACCTGGAGTTGGAGGAGGGATCTCTCAGACAAGCTCCATCCCATCAGGACCTCAGAGCGTCTCTCGACGGCCCTCCAAGATTCCCCAACCCTCCCGCCTGCCCCAGCCCCTACGTCACCACGCCGGGGCCGATGCAGAGGGCCCCAACAAGATGTCAGGTATGGAGCGTCAGTCTGTACTCGCAAACTTTGTTTTTCATGGCACATTGAAGGTTCTGACTGAGGTGTGAGTTTTGCTCGGTTGTGATCCAGGTTTGTCCCCTCGTCCTGTCCCTGCTCCCCTGCTTCCTCCAGGGGGTAGTCCGCAGGGCAAGCGTCCGTCCCCGACCGTAGAGGACCAGACCCAGACACCCGCCAACACTGTAGCCCCTATTCCTCGTGCCACAGTGGGGCCTCTGCCCTCCACACCTACTTCCAAACCACGGCCAGGAGCCTTGTCTCCAATTGCCCCAACTCTGGCCACTCCCGTCTTTGGGAAGGATGCCCTCCCACCTCCCCCTCCCAGCCCAGGTCAAAAGGCTGGATCTGGATTTTGGACCTCTATACCAGCCTCTCCAGCCAGCAGGCCTGGCTCATTCACCTTCCCAGGAGAGGCAGGAGAGACCCCGGTCCGTCAGACCGCAACCTGCACTGGGGTTCAAGCCCACAGACACTCCACTCACAGCAAAGAGGCTGATCGCATGAGTACATGCTCGTCTGCAAGCGAGCAGTCCATCCAGTCCACCCAGAGTAACGGGGTAAGAGCACCACCTGCTGTCCAGCTGATTCCACTAACACAGAGACCGAGGGAAGCCTCGCGTGTCCTGCTGCAGCCAGTGCTACTAATCTGTTCCCTACTAAGCATCTCTGGCAATCTTCACCACTATTCAACATCATGCTCTGTAGCTTTAGATCATTTCTGAAGACAAACTCCTTCAAAGGTTTCAATCTCAGTGTTTTTATCCCCCTCTTTCCAGGGGAGAGTCTTCACTGAGTGATCTTTTTGGGCTTTTTTCCCCCTGACTTTTTATCTCTACCAAACCTGAAACTAACAATCTTCCTTCCTCCTGGCTGTCTCTCACCAACTGCTGGTTTCACGGTGTGTGACTGAATTTACTTTACCTGCAACTAACCTCTGACGTTTGTGGTTCCTCCATAAATGCACTTCAATCCTTCCATGCAACCTAACGCTTTTCGTCTCATCTCTGCCCGGAGCTGCAAAGACAACTGAAATAGGAATCATCTGATTACAAATGATAATGGATGAACCTTTTATACAGCTTAGGTTCTATTAAAATCTAAATAATTACTGATTTCTAGATAATGTGTTTCTCTTCCAGAGGGTCGGTTTGCAGTGTGTGCACATTGTGAGTTCATACCACTGTCTTTTTCCTTGGTGCAGAGTGAAAGTAGCAGCAGCAGTAGCGTGTCCACCATGTTGGTGACCCAGGACTACATGGCTGTGAAGGAGGATGAGATCAGCGTGAGTCAGGGCGAAGTGGTCCAGATCTTAGCCAGCAACCAGCAGAACATGTTCCTGGTGTTCAGAGCGGCTACTGAGCAGGGCCCCGCCGCCGAGGGCTGGATCCCCGGGTTCGTGCTGGGACACACCTCAGCCATCGTCTCTGACTCCTCCGAGGGGCCAATCAAGTAAGACGTCTCCACGTTTCCAGTCGTGGGCTGTTTGTTGCCAACAGATGTGGAGTACTTTTCTTTCTTGTCTACAATGTGCGAGCTTAGAATGCTTTCTGTTTTATCGCTCACTGACCTTTCACACTTTTACTCATTGAAGTAGGAAGTCTTCATCTTGGCACACATCTCTGCGTATACGCAAGAAGTCTGAGAAGAAAGACAAGGAGGTGAAGAAGGAAACCAAGCTGGAAAATGGCTACAGGAAGTCCAGAGATGGAATGACCAATAAAGTTTCTGTAAAGGTGACTTTCTGATTTGTTTAACAATCAGTGTAGAGTTACGGTGAGAAGACCGGTCTCTTTCGATATCTGACGCTGCCCTTTGTTTTCACAGCTTCTAAACCCCAACTACATCTACGATGGTAAGCATTGACTGTGAGTTTAAAGTAAATGGACAGAGCTGGCTGTAGCCTGGGGATTAATTAAAACCTTTTCTTTTATCAGCTCCCCCTGACTTCCTGGTACCTCTGAGTGACGTGACATGTGACAACGGCGAGAGCGTCACCTTACGATGTAAGGTTTGCGGTCGACCCCGCGCCACCGTCACCTGGAGAGGACCTAATGAGAGCAGCCTCACCAACAACGGGCACTACAGTATCGCCTACAGGTAAGACAGGGACTTGCAAACCTCTTCTTTCACCTTACACCTTACAAGTGCAAACATGGATGTATTTTATTGGGATTTTAAACTATTTTATAATTTTGAGCGGGAAACGAAAAATTACTTTATACCTTTTTCACAAATAAAAAGCAGAAAAGTGCAGTAAGCCCCCTTTACTCTGATAGCCCAACATGCAGTCTGCTGTCCACCTGTGTATAATTTGTCCTCAATGTAAGCCCAGCTGCTCTGTGAAGGCCTCAGAGGTTTGTTAGAGAACATTTGGGAACAAACAGCATCATTAAGACCAAGAAACACAGTAGACTGGTCAGGGAGGAAGTTGAACCAAGGTTTAAGCAGGGTGAGGTAATAGAGCAACACTTAAAGCTTCCAACAGCTGTTCAATCCAACTAGATGGTATTGTAAATAGTCCTCATTCTGACAGGCCTTAATAAGTTGTTTTTATTTTTAATTCTGCATGTTTTTGTTTTCTGCAACCAAAAGCCCAGATTGAAGCAGACTTTGCAAATGAGGGTAGGCTATAAATGCATAAACCAGTAAGTCAGTTTCTAATCTAAGAATCTAAGAATGAAGGGAGTAGTGCACAACCCCAAGGCCGAGCAGAGAGAACATTAGCCAGAGAAGCAGCCAAGACTCCTGCGCAGAGGTCGCGCTAGACTTTTTTGTTGTCCATCACTTCAGCTGACGAGGTAAAAAAAAAATCTGTTTTTACCCGTCAATTTTTAAAGTGACAATAATCCATATCTGACAGTATTTAATTCATAATTTTAATTAATATTCATTCCGAACAAACTGCACAAAGAATCCACATTGTACCATCACACATCAAGCAGATGAATACATGTATCGGATAAGAACAGCTTGAACATTACAGTCTCACCACGTCTTCCTGGTCCGCATGGGCCCGCTTGGCGTCACCGTTTAAAAAGAAACAGTCAAATACGGAAAATATTCGGCAAACTCTGCCCCTGCTTCTGTGATAACGCTGGGACAGCTACAGAGATCCTCTGCTCAGGTGGGAGAATTTGTTTACAGGATAACAGCTGTGCTTTAAATAAACCTGACCTTTATGGAAGAGAGGCAAGATTAGAGTAAGCAAATGTAGAAGAAGTTGCTCTGGTCAGATGAGACCAAAATGAAACATTTTGGCCTAAATGGTTTTAAGCTCTTGGCTAAAGGGGATCTCTAGTTGCAGAGGTGATAACGTATCCCAAAACCCTTGTAGCCATGATTCCACTGAAAAGTGGTTCTACAGAATAGTGCCTTAGATGAGAGGCTGAATACAAATTCACAGCACGCTTTGGAGATTTTCTTCATTAAAATTAGGGATGTGTATTGGCAAGAATCTGGTGATACAATATGCATCACAATACAGGGGGGACGATACGATATATTGCGACACTATGAATAAGACTGTGTATTGTGGTTTTTAGAACTGAATTTAACTGTAGAAAAACCACCACAGCATTCTAAACGCTCCAACCTGTTTCAAACTTTAACACATCCAGTTTTATCACTAGATCTAGTTGATCCAGTGGAACAGAGAAGGTGAAAACAGCCACAAACTACCAGTCATACTTTTAATTTAATTACAAAAATTACAGTCATCATTAACGGTACCATTAGAATTTTAAAAATAAAAATCGATACATTGCTTTTGAATATCGATACAATATTGTGCCATAAAATATCACAATATATCGGCATATCGATATTTTCTTACATCCCTAATTAAAATGTTGTGAAGCATTTGTGATTTTCCCTCCAATTCCTAGTCACGCACTTTTTTGTGTTGGATTGTCCCATTAAAATCCCCACAATGCATTGATGTTTGTAGTTGTAACGCACAAAAAGTGGAATTTAAGGAGAATGTTTTCTGATTAGCCTGTTGAACCCTAGGGTCCACCTCAGCCTAATTTGAAGCCTGTTTCTCGAAAAATGCTTACCCATTAAAAATTAGTATATTTCAGCAACCAAAAGGAGTATTTGAACCATTTTTTGTGTCATTGTAAAGGTAACATTGAGTAGAATTGATAGATGTATCATTATGCATGTTATCTGTTACTGGTTAGGAGAAACTGAAGATAGAACACAGCAAAAATGTGGTTTTTTTTGCTCCGCCTAAAAAAACAAACATGTTTTATATTGAAAAACTCTATGGATATTGCTTGAAAGGCAGTGGTTACTCAATAAAATGTAAATACAACAATAGGACATTATCTCTGCAAAAGTTGATACTGATTATGTGAAGCAGGACAAAACTAGAGAGGTTTTAGTACAGGCAAGTCAGGCGAGGTGTCCAGTTTGGCACAAAGTGCCATTTCTATTTTTGTCATGTAAAAGTTATATTTTTTATTTTAATGTCACATAGTTTTTAGTAGTCCTAAAATAAACACTTTTGGGCGTTTTTGGAAAAAAAATCTGATAATTCAATAATGGATATATCTATATTTTTATCCTGTGAGCTGTGCGCCCTCTTGTGTAATGCGCATGCCTTGCCGGCTGGTAGTTTTATTTTACGCAAAGACCTACCCTCGCAGCGGATTGGTCAATTTTGATGAGCGATACCTTGTTGGATTCGTAGAAGCCTATAGAATAATGCCAAAACTTTCCAAACAAGATTGACAACACAGTCAGCCAACCAGAGAGCCGAGAACAGAGTACCAGGAAGTGCCAGCATTCTCAGCGAACAGACGAAAAAAACACTTTATAGGAGCCACAAATAGTAAGAGAAACGCCCGAAAAGTACTGAATGGTGCATAAGAGATGGAAGTATCAGAAAATAACGTTTATTTGTCGAAGAAATCATCTTTACACAGCAAAACAGCAAAGGTAGGGCAAATTTTACTACTGCGATTCTGAAAAGCGATTTCCTGTTGTGTTATACTTTGGCTTATATCTCCGCCGTGGTTTGGTGTAGCGTCTTGGCAGATGTATCCTTGGAATCGGCTGGTTCTCTGCTTTCATTTGAGGGGCTGCTTGTGAATTTAGGACAAAGGATTGCTGTGGTAGAGCCAGAAATGTGGTGGCTGGGTTGACAAAACTATGATGTTACGAGTTTGTTCGCAAATAGTTATTTACGTGGCATCTGAGTTGTGTTTGTGGTTGATAAAAATAGTTTAGATAGCCTTGTAGCACGTGGTCTTCTGTTTAATTTGATGTGCATTATGACTATTTTTTTCTGTCAGGTTGTGTTGTCTCAAGCCTGTTGAAAAAAAGTAATTCCCTAGGTCCCCCAATTGGGTTTAACGTGCGCTTAGATTTCTGTCCATCAGATCTAACATGAGTCTGGAAGTTGTTTTTTTTGTTTCTTTTTTTAAGCAAGCTGTAAAATGAAATGTGTGTTTCAGTGATACTGGTGATGCCACACTCCGGATCATCGGTGCAGCCTCTGAGGATGATGGCGTCTACACTTGCACTGCAACTAACGAGCAGGGCAGCGTGATGTCCTCGGCTAGCCTCAGAGTGTTGGGTAAGTGCATAACGGGATCACGGCGTGCGCCGCCTGCTATGCGACACGTGCTGTGTGTGTGTGTGTATGTGTGATGCAGATCTGCGTCCTTCATTTTCAGCTGTGTCCACCGATGGACTCAGAGTGAGCTGGAAGGACAACTTTGAGTCTCAGTACACCGAGGTGGCTGAACTCGGAAGGTAACAGACTCGCCGCCGTCGCATGCTGTTAACAGCGAAGCCAGTAATGATTCTGATGTGTGACGATGTTTCTTCTCTGCAGGGGTCGTTTCTCTGTCGTCAAGCGTTGCGATCACCGGGGCTCCAAACGTACGGTAGCTGTCAAACATGTGAACAAGAAGTTAATGAAGAGAGATCAGGTCACTCAGGAGCTCAATCTGCTTCAAAGACTGCAACACCCACACATAGTGAGCCTCGTGGACACGTTTGAAACCTCCAGCAGCTACGCTATAGTCCTGGAGATGTGAGTACCAGATAAATGGGGAAAAGCATGTTGTTTTTATATTGAACCTTAAATTTGCAGCTGACGATGAAACCCTCTGTTCCCCTGTTTTTGATGATTATGTGTCATTTCAGGTCTGACCAGGGTCGTCTGCTGGACTATATAGTGAGCTGGGGGAATCTGACGGAGGAGAAAGTGGCCTCCTACCTGCGAAGTGTTTTAGAAGCTTTACACTACTTGCACAACTGCAGAATAGTGCATCTGGACATAAAAGTAAGTTCCTTAGCATTTGCACCAAACCCACAATAGATATTGGGTTTAGTACTAAATGTGCATAACTCTGCTTAACATACATATCCATAAACGTTTCCTCACTTTACAACCCCACACCTGAACACATTTTTTGGGATTCCTGATAGACCAACACAAGGTAGGGCATCATTTTGAAGCAGAATTGAAAAAAAGATTTGAGGTTTTAAGAATTTTTCTTTTTTACTAATACAAATATGGAAAGTGTGGCATCCATTTGCATTCACCTGCTTTGTGCTCGTTTTGCTTTAATCATAGCTGGAAGTCCTTTGTGGTTTGTCTCAATCAGCTTGGTATGTCAACAGATCGAATTTTTTTTCCCATTTAACCCAGGCAGATTAGATGTACAGGGTCTGTAAACCGCCATTTTCCAGTGTTGCAACGGATTTTTAGTTAGACCCGGGTCTGGATTTGGAGACTGCTCTAACACATGTTTCGATTAGGGATGTCAAACGCCAGTCCATAGGCTTTTGCCCTGGAGGTTTTAGATGTGTTCCCGCTCCAACAAAGCTGACTCAGATGGCTGAATTACTGGTATCTAAAAAAGCTTCATGTAAAGCGTAGTTTATACTGCACATCTCCATCTGCGGGGATTCAGAGACACGCAGCGCCATTATCCGTCGACGCAAGGGCTCTCCGTCACTCACGTAACGACGCACGGAGTAGAGCTCAATTTTTTTACTATCATAACTTGTGCTGATGTTGGTCACCACAACGGTGCTACATAGTCGATGTCATTAGTAGTCAATACAGCTTTTGGGCACTACATGTTTTTTGCAATTCCAGTTTATCTAATATGGTCCTTTGGCAATTTTGAACACCAGGATTTGTAGAGAACAACAAAACAGACCGCTGTGTTTGTTTGTTTACATCCGTTCTTTGATTATTCTATGAGCTGCACTTTTAGTAATAAGCTTTCCAGCTCAGTCAAAACCCACTCTCTGTCAGCCATTGCTCCTTGAGCGGATGTACGTTTACATCCACTGCATGCTGCCCTGGCGGAGGATTGCTTTGCATTACTCACACACCAATAAAGAAGTATAAAAAGAAGACGTCTCCATCAATACGTGTGAGTGCAAACCTGCTGACGGAGAGGTATAAACTACGCTTTAGTCTTGTCTAACTAGAGGACCTTCTTCTATTTATATGCAATGCCTCCAGAGCTCCTCCAGAGTTTCCACATGTCTCTTTTCTGCTCCTCTGACCGATGCTCTCCTTGTCCAGCCTGCCAGTTTAAATTGACCAACATGTCTTGACAGGTTTGGAGTTGTACGTTATTCATTCTGCTTTTAGATGATGGACTGAACAGAGCTCTGTGGCTTGTTTAGATCCTAAGCCTGCTGTGTTCCTTGGTCATCATGACGGTTGTTCTCTAACAAACATCTGAGGCCAGAAACAACAGCTGCATTTATTCTGAGACTAAATTACAATCAGCTTTATTTACCATTATTTACAGTGGATTATATTTAGGAGCATCAGAGTAAAGGGGGCTGAATGAAAAAATACATGCCACACTTTTCAGATCTGTGTTTGAATAAAGGTTTGAAAAGCAAGCGTCTTTTTCCTTCCACTGGCCATAAATTCACTACTTGTTGTTCTGTCTCATTAAACCCAAATAAATCTTTAGGCTGTAATTTGACCAAATTCCGAAATAGTTCAAGGTGTGTGAATACTTCTGCAAGGGACTGTCGTATAAAATTAATGAAGTTCATTTCTACTCTGAGTTAATTTACCGGTAACACTACAGGGTTAACAGCCTCTCTTCTCTTGTTCCAGCCTGAGAACCTGCTGGTCGCTCACAACGCCAGCGGCCAGCCTGTGGTCAAACTTACAGACTTCGGAGATGCGGTCCAACTCAACAGCGCCCATTATGTTCACCCTCTCCTGGGGAGCCCCGAGTTTGCCTCCCCAGAGCTGGTCCTAGGAGAGCCCGTGTCGCTGACCTCTGACCTGTGGAGCCTGGGAGTGGTGACCTACGTGCTGCTGAGCGGCGCCTCTCCCTTCCTGGATGAGAGCGCGGAGGAAACGTGCCTCAACATCTGCAGGTTGGACTTCAGCTTTCCCAGGGATTACTTCCACGGCGTCAGCCAGGCCGCCAGAGACTTTGTCTGCCTGCTCCTACGGACCGACGCCGGCAGGAGGCCGCCGGCCGGGGTCTGCCTTCAGGAGCCGTGGCTGCAGGGCCCTCAGGGTGATGGGCGGGGCCGAGGAGAGGGCTGCCTGGACACCGCGCGCCTCATCTCCTTCATAGACAGGAGGAAGCATCAGACAGACGCTCGGCCCATCGGAGGAGTCAGGAGCTTCATTCAGAGTCGCCTTCAGTCTTGAATTTGAACACCCATGTTGCCTCTCTGACGAAGCAGGAGAACTTCTCAGTTTGTTCTCCGTGCTGACGGAGTTGGTGGCTTTATGGTTTAGATGTACGCTGATCTTATCCTCCTTCACAACACTCAGAAATCCTTTAGTCCTGTGTGTAGTTCAGTCTGGAAGTATTGTGATCCAGAATCCCAGAGAACATCACCAAACTAACGAAAGGATGCCCTCGTCTACTGCTGCTCGCTGAGATTTTCTAGTTTTAAATGAACAAAAGTTTTAAAAAAAAACATTAATAAAGTAACTTATTTTCCTCCATAGGAGGAAAAGCCGATTAGAGGAGGTGTTTGACGGAGACGGTCAGAAAACGCTGCCAAGGACCGGCGCGGACATTTTGTTTATTCTTTTACACTAAAGCTCTGCCTGACACTTTGGAGAATCAGCTCTATCTTATAGAAACAATATATTTAAAGAAGCACCGTCTCTTTGTTCTAAAGCAAAGCTAAGATGTTGAAACTCCGCTGTGCTACTTCAGACGTCGTTTTGATGGTTCTGCTTACATCCATCATCATAAGATGCCATGTTGACCATGCTGCGTGTAACGTTGCCAAACCCAGAAGGAACGACACCCACACGGAACAAAAGTGGCGCCACGCAGATACCGACATGTTTAAGCCTTATCCTTGTAAATAGACTTCTGCCTTCTTTCCTCCCACATTCACGACAGACTCCTGCTTCACTACGGCGGGACGCGGCACCGCCAGACCCTCGGCAATCGCCAGGGAAACCAGTGAATGTGGAATGTGGAAGCCCGGGAGGAGAATTTTTTTTTTTTTTTTATTTTTTTTTTTTCTTTCTGTAAATGCACTCAAAGTATGTTTCAGTTTGATTTATCATGTGCAATGTTGCGGCTTTAACATTTTATGCAACTATTTATGAAGACCTCTGTTGTACCTGTAATGAATCTAGAGAAAAGCATGTACTTGGTACTGCAAGGTAGTTTGTGTTTGACTGTTAAAGTGTTCTGACCGCCAGGCCACACTAGGATCACAATCTACAATCATGTGATTAGATTTTTGGATTTTGGTTTGATCAAAGCTAATTTAACATGTTTTGTACTGTATGCCTCTGTAGTATTGGTACACCAAAGTTGCTCTAGCTTTATAGTACTTAAGAAAAAAAGGTTTTATTGGGATATGTTTAGGTAATCAATGACCTTTTGAAATGATTGTTTACAAGAGTAAAACACAAGCAGTGTAGGAGGAAAACTCTTAGTTTAGTCTCATTTTCTTTCCTTCATAAACAGGCAGGAGTCTGAAGGACAGAAACTAGCTCTTATAAATAATTCATTGAATTAGGATTTATATGATCTTATTTCCTTAACCATCTTCGTACTTGCTGCCAAAATATTTCTTCCATAAATTGTTCCTATAACTATAAAATTTCCCTGGGAATTCATCAGAAAATTCCTGGAAATGAAAGCGACAAACGCTCATGATGAGGGTAGGACGAGCCCTCCGTTCGCTTTTTATTTATGTGATAGAAATGTGCACAGGCCGCTAGAAACAAGGAAACGTGGACTGGATACCTCAGTTTTAGTTTATCCAACCTTTTTTGTTGCTTTTGTTATTTTTGTTTGATAATTTACATGTTTGCAGCAACATTGTGTTTTATTTTTATCTTTGCATGTACATTTCTTTGTACAGCTAATCAGATTATCTCCTGTAAATATTCTCATTTTGTCATCAGCTATTTGAAAATTAAACATAATGAACAAACGGGACAGCTTCTTTTTCACACTTTGTCACAACACAACCACAAGCTTCAATATGGGATTTATTTTATACGGGAGGCTCAAAGTAGTTAATAAATATGAACCGCGTGGTGTGCATACATCTGCCTTTATTCTGATGCCCCTAAATGCAATCCAGTGCAACCTATGAGGCCTTCACAGAACAACTGGATTAATACTGAGATTAAATTATGCACAGATGGGCTCTAATGATCAATTAGGTGAATGTTTATGAGGAAACGGTATCATGAATACCAAGGAACACAGCAGGCAGGGTCAGAGAATGATCTCTGGAGTTTTATAGCAGTGTTTATGGAGCAGAAGAAGAAACTGCAACTCCAAAGTGCAAATCTATGTAGTGGAAAACCCAACTATCCTTCTGAACACTATCTAGACCAGGGTCTCCCAATAAGCGGCCCCCGGGCCAGGGCCGGCCCCCGAACCGCCTATGTCCGGCCCTGGACCCGCGATTCTATTACCACATCCCCGTTTTCATATCGAGGCAGCAAGGTATATTATGTGCTCTATTCAAATAGCAGAAAAGTCACGCAATGCTCATGTGTCAGCTCCATAACAGAGCAACAGTACAGTCTTTGTGTTGTTGACATGCTGTCTGTCACTCGCATTACCGCAGCGTGAGCGACACTTTACTTTCACTTTCACAGCTTCTCCTTAAAGCTGCATTATGTAACATTTTTGTTAAAATAAAACGGTTTTTAATCTATAGTTAGTTTTTTTCTAATTTCCTGACGGTACGATTGAATCTAGTACTTTTGCCACTGTTGCAATTCCATTTATTTTGAGGTGGTTGGGGTCAGTAGGCTACTGTTCAGTGATGTAATGATGCACGTATGTACCCATCTATGCACATTCACGAGGAGTCGGTCTTCAGCTGCTAGATAAGCTAGGAAAGCTAATCCATACAACCACACAAACTCCATGCAAGTCAAATGTAAATTTCATTTTTGCACATATTTTCTTAATCCGTATTTAGAAAGAAAGCCTTTCCCTAACCCCCTCACTATGTTGTTTTAGATTTATTACAGGGGTTTTGTGTTTAGTTTTATTCGAGTATTTAATTGAAGATATTAAATAGAAGTTATATAGTATTGTTGTTGCTGTTTTGTTTAAAACATGTTTTGTTCACGGAAATTTTATAAGGCCGTGTTGATTGACAAAAGATAATAAACGGACCTCTGACTCATTAAAAAAAAAAAAAAGTGGCCCTTTAAGATTTGTATTTGAGCACCCCTGATCTAGACAGTGACCCAGGCGGTGGAAGCATCATGCTGCAGGGAAGCTGTTCTCAGCAGGGGCAGAGAAACTTGTCAGAGTGGATGGGAAGACGAAAGGAGCTAAAAAAATTAGAAGAAAACCTGTTGGAGGATGCAGAAGACTTAAGATTGGGTCAGGGGTTTGCCTTCTAGCAAGACAGTGACCCTAAACATACAGCCAGAGCTACAAAGGAATGGTTTGAATTCTGCAAGAAGAGTTCTATATCAAAATGGAAAATAGTGTCAAGGGATAGGAATATATTTCAAGGCAATGTAATGCTGCTTTTTAAGCACGCAGCACTGTAACACGTCGTAGTGGTGCATGAATAATTGATTAAGAGTGATTTGGTGCTGATTTGGTACAAACTAAACCAAAATGTCAGGGACAACGAGAAAACGCTGGTAAAAAGATCTACAGTAGACCTATTACTGAACTCAGATCAGAATGTTTACTGCAAAGGCCATGAGATTGTGTTAACTGGGGATTCATGTAATTTAAATAAAAATGTAGTGAGCTGACTAGTTTTGAAAGCAAATCTCCAATCTATCCCAGTAATCCTTTACTGGGTTTTTGGGAACAATTAGACACATTAAAATAAAATAATAAAAAAAAAAACCGAGCAGCGTTTAATCTGTGATGAAACACCAAAGAAAAGTAATTAGATATGGACTTAGTTTCGGCAATTAGCGAAATTACCGGGAGGGGGGGGGTCAATATATTTAATAACAGATGGTAACACTGCCCTCTAGTGGTTCATATTTAATGTTTGAAAAAGTTTGTCTTGGGATCCATTCACCATAATCTTCAGGAAACGAAACGCCGTAGGATACTTTGAACTGAACCATGCTGCAGTACACAGAGTTTGCCAGTGGGCGGCACCATGAGTCCAACCAGGACGAGGTGCTGATGGGAAAACTGGATGCTAAAAAGCAGCGATAGAAATATTTTTGATATTGAATTGAATTTTTATGGCTACTAAACTGATAAACATTTGAAAAGTAATAGATTCGATTGTATTGAAATGTTACATACCCATTGTAAAAAAATAGCAATTTCATTTCAATGAATGAACACATGAACATTGCATAAAATCATCTTTTAAAATGAACTGAGTTAAATAACTTGCCACTCATTGAGCTGCAATGTAGTAAGACGGTCCGATAGTGTTTTACTAATTTTTAAAAGCGGTTTCAATCTGGCTGTAAGAACAGTCTTTGACCAGCAGAGGGAGCTGTGCGCACCCGAGGCCCTGAGGAAAGAAAGCCTTTTGCAAAGTATTTCCGTGGAAGCCTGAAACTTGAGCTCACTATCAGCAGTATTAACATGATTCTAACGCCAGGAGATTATTTAATATTTAGATATAAATGAAAGATTGTGAATCTGATCACGTGTTCTGTAACACGACTGAGACAAGACAAAAACCAAACCACAAGGCTAATAAGCAGAGGGAATAGACAGTTTCTATTCCAGATGCAGGGATTTTAATAATGACTGACACTTTGCATACATATGCCTAAACCACCCACATACACTGATGCGCATTTGCATGGCTTTCTCTCTTCTGACCAAGATTCTGAAAAAGGCCACCATCAGGACATCACATTCAACTAATCGTTTATCTGATGGCTTGAGACAACCAAGACATTCAAAGGTTGTGAGGAACTGTTCGTTTAGATGGCTGGGAATACATGTCAGAGTATTTTTTTAAAAAGTGAATCGTCAAATTCTGCTTGCACCCTTATTTCATAGTCAGTTGTAGCCAGTAAAGAATCAGACTGAATGGAGCTATCTTTGAAAGCTAACCAATAGGGTTTTTAAAAAAGGACTGAAATGATATTGTTCACTGTGCATTTTGAGATTTTAATCTTTAAAGTTCCAGCAAGCTTCTTTTTTTACCTTCATGCACCTGCAGTAAAGACTAGAGCAAGCTTATCCTGCAAGACTACCTTGTGGGATTGTTTACAGTTTTGTTCTTAATTCAGTTAGTGCCAATTAACAAAAAATATTGTCAACATAAATCCAAAGAGAGGAACCACCGAAACACCTTGCTTGTTCATATATCTTTATTTTATAACTAGTGTATTAAACATATTAGTGTGAATACGAAGAGATGAAGGATTGATTATAATATTCTAATCTCATTCCTGTCTGCAAAGTATGCAATTAGAGCTCACAGATTAGGTAAAGGAATTTACCACTGATTTATTGCCGTTATCATTTTTCTGTAGAAGAGAGTAGAGGGTCATCTGAGGACAATAGAGATAAGACTGTGACAGGAGTGAGTCCTTTATAACCAACTTGTTCTGATACAAAAAGATGATTAAATTTAAGATCGATGCTGACTGTAGATGACACAGTAAAACAATATTAAATATAAGCAATTAAGTAAATTGGCATCTGCTGAACTTTGAGGTCTCCTCCACCATCAGCACCAGTAAGAAGGAGGAAGATAAGGAAACGAAATCAACTCAAAGAGTAAGAAACTTTGGACTGATGGAAGAAGCATGTGAAATGATGATTCATCAACAGCGGATCAAACAGAGAACCTGTTCCAAAACTATTAAGATCTTCTGACTTGAACACAGTCTGAAAAAATGTGAGTAGATGAATCCAACTTGAGGAGACGTCAGCCTTCAGTAGTATATTATTCAGATTTTTTTTAAACACAAAAGGAACGCGTGTCTGAGAAGATGTAATAGCTCTAAGATGACAGAGACGAGGTAACAGGAGAAACAAGACATCATGAACAACAGAATTCCTGCTGCAGATCTGGACTGTATAGATTATAGAGTGGAGTAAGTCTTGTTCAAGCTCTTGTGAAATCGAAAAAAACCCCATAAATCATTCTATAATTTTCCATAAACAATATAGATGATGCAGCTTGATCCACCTGGTTTGTGAGTTCGACTCTGCAGAATGTGTGATTGCTTCTATGTCGTTTTTGTAACCGGATGGAGAGGAGACTACAAGACGAATGGGGACGGAGAGGAGCGTAGTGCACAGGAAGGCAGAAAACCTGCTGCAGGGTTTCAGCGAAGCCTTTCCAGGTAAAACTGGGGGACCCTTGAGGACGGGACTTTTCAGATGGTTATTTGTAGAAGATTTTAAGAGTCGTACTGCTATTTCCCTCCCCACCATGGTGATGTGATTACATGGTGATGTCAGTCAGTACTCTTTAAAACCAAATTTCCCCGCAATCACAAATGCAGTTATGAGGCCCAGTGTGTCTCTACTAGCTTTACACATACAGAGGATTCTTCTTTTTTTTGCGCTAAATTGATAAAACTAAGTCAAATTGGATAGAGAGCATCTGTGAACATCATCAATTTCAAGTCTTGCTAGATTCTCAATTACCTTTAGGCCTGGATATCTAACACATGAACATGTGTTGATCTAAACCAAACCATTGTAGCTCTGGCTGTCTGTTTAGGCCTGTTGTCCTGCTGCAAGATGAACATTCACCCCCAGCCTCAAAGTATTTTGCAGGTTTTCACCCAGGATTTCCCTGTATGTAGCTCCATTCATTTTCACATCGATTCTGACCAGTTTCTTGTTCCCAGCAGATTAAAAAGAAGCATCCCCACAGCATAATGCTGCCAAGACCTTGTTTTATCAAAAGTATGGTATGTTTTCCTTACACTTATGAACTAATCAGCATTTCAAAATCTAAAAAGCATGACTTGTATTTGTCACTTTGCTCTAACGTCCCTAAATAAAATGCAGTACTTTTTTTTCCCCATTGGATTTTCCTTCCACTTAATTATGTTATCGAGTAAATTCATAGATTTGTGGTTGGAGTCTAACAAAAAGTTTTAAGTGGTGTGTAGACACCAAGAATGTCCAAACTCGATGGACCCATCACACGGCGCTCCCATCACGCCGTCTTCCACCCGATGTTGTTCTCAAGAGTAACATATAAGAGGTTCAGCCATATTTGGTTTATAGCAATTATGTCTTTTATTCTAATTTCCAATAAACAGAGAATATATCAGTCCCTTATTTGTACAAAAATACCTGAACAGGATACAATGTAGATCCAGGAAGTCGCAGAGACAAAAAATAAAAATAAAAAATGAAGCAAAGCCATGAGGGGTGTGAAGAAAAAAAACAAAACAAAAATGAAAGTTTTTGTTTCTTTTGAATTCCCTGAAATGTTTATTTTGACTTCAGCTTATGTTGATTTCAACCCAACAAGAACACACACACAGCCAGCACAGTCACTTTCTCTTGAACTACATGAGTCACCAAACTCAGTGGGACGTGTATAGCTGACGTTGAGCTGACGTTTTAGCTCCACTTCACCGCTAGTTGTCGATGAACGAGACGAATGTTTGTACGGATGGCAATTAAGGACTGTTAATGTGTAGAAAGAGGCACCTGCTGAGATATTTAGTCAAGAGGGGAATTAAAAAGGGATCTACGTAGTTAGTAATGCACCTTAAAATATGAGTATATGGATATAAAGAAATGCAAAAAGCCTCTCGAGCTACAGCTCATCAATAAACTACCTGTCGTGAAAAGTGTACAAAAGCTACTACTAAGCTCACCATGGATGATGGTCAGGTGTGTGCTCTCAATGAAACCCCCCCCCTGCTGAGAGTCTGCACGAGTGGGACGTCATAATATTTACTGGAGATGACAGAGAGAGGGGATTTCCTTTAGAAAAATTGGGATTTTACAAGATGCGGCATCAGAGTTGGATACTCTGACGCCCTGTCAGCTTCTATGCACTAATGTTCAGAAAAACAAAACAAAAAAATCCAGTTTGATCACAAAAATCAAAAGACAGAAGAAAAAAAAAGAATTAATACTGTAGATACTGTGGTGCATATGGCAAATATGTCAGCATACACACAATCAAGTAGTTAAAGGAAAAAAAGGACAAAATACATTGATAAATCTGCCTTCAATTTATGGTATTAAGACTGAAAGCATAACACAGCCATACATAGTGATCAGTGACCTAGGTACAGTGTTAGATCTACTTCTCCACAGCTTCATATACTTAGAAAACAGCTGACACTTTGAAGTTTGTATGTTAAAATACTTGTGTAAGGATTACATGGTAATGAGGAGGAAGGGTTGGCGATTGGTGAGAGCCATTCCCTCAGAGACGTGGGTTTGTGTTGCTCCTCTCTGACAGGCAATAAAGAACTCCACAGGTAAGGAGTGGCAATGTTGGGATACAGTGCTTCGCAAAATTATTCTTACCCCTTAAAACGTTTGCACATTTTGTCATGTTACAACAGCAAACATGTGGGAGGAGGTAGTCTGCTCCGATAAGATCAAAATGGAGAATTTTTGGCTTTAACGAGCAGAAAAGCTCCTCACTCCGAACATGTGAAATATGGTGGTGATATTCCTGCGCTACGACGTCCTAGTCAAAGTCCAGACCTTGCAGTTGTTTGCAGTGGGTTTTATTTAGGGTTATTAGAGTAAAGGGGCCACATTGAAATGTTGCACAATTTACTTTCAAAGCAAACCAAATATTTGGCTATAACATGACAAAAAAAGTTATGTTTAAGGGGTGTGAATACTTTCGCCAGCACTGTAGTTCCTGTCTGCTCTGAATCCTCATCTTCACTTGACCTTAGCAGGCTGACAAGCAGCGCGCCTCTAACATGTCTTAAAAAAGAAAAAGAGAAGTAAATAGTTTGGACAACCAACTATACCAAACACAAACATCTTCTCTTTATGCATCTAAAATCATAGCTTACTGGCTGGACTCGGGTGGGTGAGGCAGGGCGGTTCAAGCATGGCCTAAATCCTTGGAGACGGCGCGGCTGACCAGTGGAGCACAGAGAAGCTCGGCTGACTGGTGAGTTGTGGATCAGTGACAACACACAGCATCCATATTATACGTCTATTTTTGGCAGGGTCGCCTCACATAGATCCCAACTGTGGCACTGGGGTAATTTTGGGAGACGGGTCATTTACCTCTTCAACATCCCGACAAAACAGCTGCAATCGTGGAAATCCACGGATAACGTCCCACAAATCAGTCAACGGAAATTTAGTTTTGTAGTGTCTGAGATGAATTACACAAGCAGCTTCAGTTTTGCTGATTCACTTGACGTGTCGCCCCTAGCCACCTCTTTCCTAGCAAACGGGCCACAGGGTCTTATTCAGTGTTATCGGTAAACTGTGTCAAAATTATAAAGCAAAAAAAACACAAAAAAATAAAAGCAACTCAAACAGAAATACTATGAAACCACACAAGCCTGCTACATTTTATTATGATAGTCTCATCTTTCACTGAGTAAGAGATTCATTTCAGATTTATTTCAGTTTGGTTCGGTTTTAAATTTTCTCTAATATCAGAACTGCTCTGACAAAAGTGTGGCTGTGCTATCCTCTGTGTGGCCACTTTTCACCTTAAGCCTTTCAACAGTTTGCTCAGAAAAGAAGGAAAATGTCATGTAAAATAGCTGTACCAGGCAAGATATTAAATCAAAACACCTTACATTACCGCCCACAAAATTGCTTAAATAAATGATGAAAATGCAAATGACCACATATGGGAAACTGGAACTATCCAACTTTCGCCATTTCCGCTAAAACAACAAAATTAAGTCTTGAATTTCTTTTTTTTTATATTGGGGAAAATAAACGTTTTCTGACAGTAATTTTTCGGAATATCCAACATATGTGTAGGAGTTGAATTACAACAGAAAAACGCCCTTAGTCCTTGAATATGTGGTACTTGAAACAATGTTTTGGACCGATGCAGGAGAAACAAATCCTATTAGCGTCTCAGATAAATCTGAACACAGTTAAATTTTCGCATGCATTAAGACCAAGGAGGTTTACAAGAGTTGGATTTTTTTTTTTGAAGTATCCGGTTTCTTGCCACAAGGTAAAAGAAAGTACAGACACGGGTAATGTTTATATGCATAGCAATCTTCCAGATTTTTACCTTAGAACAGCACTACAGCCTAATTACAGTGTTCATGAATAACACAAAGTTCCGTCCATAGTTTTTGTATCCTAGTTATTAATACTTTAAGGGATCGCTGACCATTTCTCTCCATATAATCTCTAAACCCTCCTGGGTCTCCTCCTCCAGCTCATCCAACAGGTTTTCTCTAGGATTTATGTCTGGAGAGTAGGATGGCTATAGTAATACGTTGATTTTCATTTTATTTTGGTGAACCATTTCTGTACTGATTTGTGCCATAGGTGTTGGATTACTACGTTTAAAGATCAGATGATGATCTATCTTCAATTCCCTACAAGAGGCGACCTAATTTTTCATGGTTTTCTTTTATTAAGGATTCATGTCAAGCTCTCCAAAAGGTTCACTGGGGCTTTATAAGAGGAACAGGCCCACAGCATTATAGGTCCTCCATCCTACCAAATAGTGGGCATGAGGTGTTTTTTCACATTTTCATACTTTCAAGCCCACCTACAGTCAAGTTTACATTAATGATGGTAAGACAGAATAGCCTTAGTTGTCACAGTCCCAGTTGTTTTGAAGTGTCTATTACTCTGACTGTAGATATAAGCAAGTTTATGCAAGTAGTTATTTTCCTGTAGCTATTTCCTCATTTATGAAGATTCAAACACATCAGCCTTGTTTAAATAGCATGTTCTCTTGTAGATCCTGTATCCTAGAGTGGCTGAAAGAATCTGGCATCTGTGTGATTTTATTTTTTAAGGTGAGGAGGCCTCTTATCAGGGGTACTAGACTGAGGTGTATACAGATCTGGGTGATGCAGCTAGGATTGCTAAACACCATGCAGTTTGGCCTATTAGGTGTTTTCTCTGAATATAACCTCATATAAAGCAAGCTAATGGCAAAGAGTGTTTATTATGGGAGTCCAGAAGTGCCCGAATTTAATAAAAAAAAAACTAATTATGAAATGATCAAATATGTTACTAATGTAATAAAATGGGAGAAATACATAAAATACACAACTTCTAAAATGTATAATTTAACAAGTATGGCAGAAATGTATTTTCATTATTTTTTTCCTGTTATTTTTCACTATTATCCAATAATGTTAATGACAGCAGCTCATCTGGAAATTACTTTTTCAGTTTTTTAAATTTAATTTTAATGTTTAAAAGATGATTGGTCTGAAGTCAGCTTCATGTGTAAACCAAATCACACATCACGGGTCTATTTGAGAAGCCACAGTAACAATTGGACGGTTTTTTAATAAATCCAAATGAATCATAAAAATTTCTTTGTAAAAAAATTATTTTAACAAAAACATTTCATGTGTTTTTTATTTTTGAAAAAATGTAACTTATTGAATGATTTATTTAGGGCATTTTGGCACTTTTGGAAATAAATACGTAAGATGTCAGCCCTTAGTTAGCATAACTTTAAATCTGGGTTAATATCAGAATATTGCAGTGCATGTAAACGCACCCACTGTCAAGTGTGCCGTTAATGTGATGTGACTTACTTTAAAAGATCTTTCCATCCTATATATAGAAATTTGGAGGCTATAGCTCAAGACTTAAGACAAGATTGTAGCCTGTATGCTAAATATGAAGCTGCTATATTAGCATAGAAAATATCACTCTCTGGAAGAACAATAAAACCAGACATGGGGGGTGTGGGTAAACATTCAGGACATAAAATATACATCATAATTTTGACAATGAAAATTGTACAAGTACCAGAAATATAGATCTGGAAATTGTGTCAAAAAACAAAAATGCTAATTTATAAGAAAGAAAAATGTGCTTTTTTTATTTATGTGTAACTTAAATATCAGTTTTAATATCAGTTTATGATCGCAGAGTAAAATTCAAGCTTTTGTTCAACTAAAATCTCAGATTATTTTAATAAGTTTACAAGCGCAAATATAAAAAAAACCCTCCATATTTAGCATACAGCTCTAAAAGTGGCAAAAATAGCAAGAAAGTTAATTTCCCAAAATCTAGAGCTATCCCTCAACATACTGGGTAACAATCACTCAAGATGTCCTTCCACCCTCTTCAAATCGCAAACGTCTCACTGTATGTGCATTTTAAGATAGCTTCTTCAATTTCATACACATGGCTCATAATTTTCACTTAAGGCAAAGTGAAACTCAGTCGGCTTCGCTGATCCACGAATGACTGAGTTCACATTTCAAGTCATTTGTTCAAATTCCATATTTAAAAATGAAACAGAAAAAAAAAAGTTACGAGAGTGCTTTTGTTGCTTTGTATGAGGGAACAGTGGTCAGGATCCGAACGGGAAAGCTCCAACCACAATCAGAATGATTCAAATGTGCAAGCACTGAACTCGGATTAGACTCAGGAAAAGAAAACATTCAAAGACAGGTTCACCAACAAATATAACCCTTTTCATTAAAAAACCAACAACAAATAAATGGTAGAAGCTTGGGGGTGGACAATTTTTAGGAGTCTATAAAATAGTATTCCTCCTCTTCCTCAGAGTCTTGAGGAGCTGCAGCTGGTTCAGGAGCACATTCATTAATCGCAGTGGTGCCGTGTTGTTGATGCAAGCCACAGAGGTTTTTAAGATTTTCCTAAACCTCGCTGATAGGAGCTGCATGATCAGCTGCATCTCTGCTCCCACACCGCTGTCATCCAATCCGAGCTGGTGGCAATTCACATGCACGCTTTGCAGAAACAGAGCGCAGCTGAAAGAGGAGGCAACTTCATTTAGCTAGAGAGCTGTTGTTTGTCTGCCCAGGAGTGCAAAACTAGTTCTGCATTGAATCAACATGAATAAAACAGCATTAAATGACATCAAGTAATTAACTCTACAAGAGAGGCTTGTTACAGCCTTCCTGATTAAACATTCCTCTGTCCTTTTTAGCAAACCCTCGTCACTGTTCTGCTCGTCTCGCCTTCGGCCACTTCTTCCGTCTGTCCCAACCTTTGTCTGAGCTTCTGTGGAAGCAACCGGATTGTGGTTGCACCAGGGGGATTTGTAGACACGTCACTTCCAACCCGCTAAGCTTATCCAGACTGGACTGCACAGGTTGAGAAACTCCTGGAATCTCGCTTATTCAGACCCAGAGAGGTTCCCGTCCATCCCTGATAATCAGTGAGGAAGTCAGAGGGTGGTGCTCCCTGCCCACCCCAGTGATGAGGGAGCGAGGGTGGGGCGGGCACCACAGCTTATCCGGCCTGGAGGAAGGGGGTGGGGGTTAGGAGGGGCTGAACGACTTAGGGATCCATTCAAAAAGACCCTCAACAATCCGGCTGTAGGGATGTTGCTTTAGTGGTCTTATGTTTTCACAACTTTTGATGTTTAACAAACCTACCGAATTTCCAGGAAACATTACAGGATCTGGACAGCTATCGCACGACACGACCACAACACGATCCGAACGGCTGTCGTTCCAACGTCCAGACAGAGATAAGGCAGAGAAAAACACCACAGATTAGGGACTGTAGAGCAGAGTTGGTCTCGTCCCAAAATAATGGCCTTGCTTTTCTCTTTCTCCTTAACCCCACTGAGTTGGATGATTAAGCGGGCATGGGGGAGATTCTGATGTGCAAAAAAAAAAGGGGAGGGGGGAGCTGTGTCAGGTGGGGTGAAGTGTTACAAGGCCACAGCGGTGCAGGGGTGTTTGAGCTTGCAGGGCAGCACTCCTCTGTTGAGCTGGTAGAACTCCACCAGGTGGATCAGGTCCGTGAACTTTGTGGCACCATCGTCGAGGCTGAAGAACACCTGACCGTCCTCCTCAACCTGCAGGAGAGAGCATAGTCATCACATCATCACAAGTCAAATTAAAAGCTTTCTTTGGCAAATTTTTTATTTTGAACAAAACAAAATCGTTTAAGTTTGAGGAAAGGAGTTTGCACAAAAATAGCATGAATGTTTGTTTTTGTGAGGTCAAAATGTTACTCTAGACTCAAGAAAGTAATCTGTGATTGCATATTTTAAAAGATACCTATTCTCTACAAATGCTTTTTATTTAAAAATGACTAGTATACTATACTATAGCTAATCCAGCAGATAAAATTGGTTGTGACTAAAAACGCTGGTGACGTTTTTGAACTTTATCAGTCCCGATTGGTCAGATCCAGTCATTTTTCTTTTTTCTAAAGTCAATGAACGCACCATACCAGTGCTGAAAACCCTTCGGGTGGATGCTGTAACTGAGACAAAAAGACTCAGCAACATTTAATACCAGTGAGGTGTTAAAAGTTGGAGGAAGCACCTAGATGTAATCAGCTAGTTAAACTGTAACCATTTTCTACAGTTGTGGTTCATTTAGAATGTGTTTAGGACATCTCAGTTTAAATTATGTTTTAAAAATTAAAGCAAACATGTGGCTATCCACGAGAAAAAGAACAAAAAACATTTTAAAGCTTTAAAACAATTAATTGGAAAGTGGTTAACACTAGTGTAAAGAAATATGAAGCTTGACAGCAGGAAAATCTGTTTTCCTTTTTTTGCTCTATGGAATCACTCTTAATCTTTACAATATTTTACATTACTTAGCAAAAGTATTCCCACATACAGAGATATTTGATTATACGTCTTTGCAAAATAACTCAAGATCAGTCAATTTGGGTGGAGAGCATATTCAAACATCAGCATTTTCAAGAACAGCCAGAAATTCTTAATCAGAATTGGGTTTAGACTGTTCTAACATGAATATGATTTGATAGATACCATCGCAGTGCAACTCTGCCTCTATGGTTGTTGTTCTGCTGAAAGGTGAACAAGTCAGGTCTTCTTCAAGTATCACTCCCCATTATGTGGGTGCAACCACTTCCCCAGATACTTTTCCTTATTGTGAGGATAGTGTGCTCTGGAAACCTTTCGAGGATTCAAAACTTGCAAAGCTCTCTCCCCAAATGGGGCAAACTGCAGAAAGCACTTCTTATGGCTTTCTTTCAACAAACCCAGCTAAAAGTTGTACAGTGAACAGATTTTTCTACCTGAGGTGTGGATCTCTGCAGCCCCTCCAGAGAAACTATGGATCTTGTAGCTGCGATTTTGTTTTATATCCCAACTACTTTAAACCTCACCACATCCTTCTTCCTGACCTGTCTGATGTGTTACTTGTTCTTCATGATGCTCTTGGATTAAAGTTCAAAAGGTATGAATACTTTAGATTTAAGAAGTGACAGACAAGACAATCACTAGTGAAACGTGGAATATTTTTAGACTCTGTAGCAAAACAGCCAACCTACCAGAATAAAATGCCATGTTTCTCAGATTTAAATATTTATATAACAGAACACTGTGGCTCTTCAAGATATACCAGCAAGGTAAGCTGACATTGTAATTAATTGGACACCTTTTTTCAGATCAAACAGAGAAAAACAAAAAAATACAAAGTATTGAATATTGAACTAGAAATGAACAGTTAGCTTTTTGTTGCATCTCCTGAATTCTTGGAAGAATCAACATCACTAAAGAAGAACAATATTTTTCATCCTCTATGATTTTATTGATTAATTTTTTTACAACACCATAAAAACACCTGACTGAACATCGTCCAAGAGTAGCGATGGCATATATCTGCCAGGGGTTGCTTTACTTTACTGACCGGTAGGATCTGGAAGTGCTTGATCTTCTGGTGGTAGCACAAGGTGAGCACGAATGCCTTGGGATTACTCTGACTGTCTCGCAACAGGAACAACCTGACAAGAAAAAAATATATTTTATTTAATTTTTATCTAATTTCATAAGGATTATGGTTTACACAGACAAATGCGTGATTGAACAACTGTACAATACAGCTTCTTTTAAACTTTTTAAATGTGTCAAGCCAAAGAGCCTTTTTAGACAGAGGATTCTATTTCAATTCTTTTTATGAAAGATGGGGGAAATATATTAACAAAATATTTCATTCGTTAAGTTTTTTTTCTCTTCATAGCAGCATTTCACACAATCTCTTACTTTTAACGCATGCGATACAACTTAATCTGTCAGAGTTTTCCCACTCACCCATCGACTTGGCCTTGTTGGATAATCATTTTGTGGGCTTCCTCTCTCATGATACGACCATGAAACCACACCTGAGTCCTGTGGATCACTGGGAAGAGGGGAAAAGAAAGATCCACTTCAGAGATATGTTTGTAATTATTAGACATGAGTCTATCCATCAACTCAGGCAGGCTAGATCTTTTCATTTCTCGGTCGGACAGAGTGGTGTTAGTGAATTCAGTGGGAGTACCTGTGTTCATTGAGGATGGGTGCAGGGGGCTGGGACTGCCTAGAACATTCATACGGTGGGTTCTTTTCTGTAAGAAAAAAACCTACATAAATAATACATAAATGAAGGAGGAATTAGTCTTGGGGCTGACATATTTGTTAGCTGTAAAACAAGGCTTTTATTCTGAGCTCTGTACCGCTCGGATTTGTGTCATGTCAGAGTTGAATTGGAGCATTCCTGATAGGATTCATATGACCTCAAATATTAGTAGTTTGAAGAAATTTCCAGTAAACACTGTATTGTATTAATTTTAAACCTAAAACGTAACCCTGCAGAGACCACCTTCCCCACCCAAACATACCATGTGTTTAAAAGGCTGTTTTTCCACATGCCGATCACTAAACATTGGTTAGGACCGGCACCAGTGTGAAAACATTAGGGGGGGGGGACACGATTGATGGCTAATAAGTGAGTGGTGGAAGTTTATTCTCAACAAGAAGTTATTCAGTTCCCACAAGTTAAAAACTGAATGATTTATGTGCACACTTCACCCCTGAACAATCCGAGCTAAAGTCACATTCACAGCATGGTCGAACTCTATTTCCTCATCCATGTTTTCTCCTTAAAATTTACAGATCATAATACCGTGGGCTAATAAGCCTTTAATTATGACATAGTGCAGTATTTTCCACATGCCAGCTGCCTAGTTACTTCTATCTGTTTATTTCTCTCCATTTCTCTCTTTATTTGCTTTTGCCGAATTCCTAGTAAAGATCCTCTCATTTACAAATCACCTTGATTTGGTTGTCAGAAAGAAAAATGAGTGCAGTTTAGATGGAAAATATGCTCATTAGAACTGCATTTTTAATTGGGGCCAGCCTCACAGCATAAGGTCCTCCATGGATGAAAATCCTGGCTCTGTTTGAAGATGTCAGCTGACAAAACTGACTTGCATAGATTAAAGCAGCAGCTGGCGGCTGCACGATTAACACAGAATGACTGCAGACTTGGTATAATCTATAGGCTCTGAAGGTTTAGACATGAGCCTTCAGTTTATGTCAATATGTTTTAAAGTGAGGCGGAGGCATACATGACATAGATGTTCGTAGCGACCTGAGATGTTCCATTAAGAAAATCGTCCTGTCCTAAGAGTTTGTCTGTATGCAGCTTTCATTAATTACCAAACAGAGTGGAATGTAATGATGCCAGGAAGAGCTTTGTGTATTAAATTTACATTGTTCCATATTCTCCAAAATAACTTAATGGCCCTCATGAATGCACTTATCTAATTTAAAATTAATCTATTTTTTATATGTTACAAGTATTGTCAGTGCTTATTCTTAATTTAAAAATATATAGAGAATTTTTTTTATAATTAACATGGCAATAAACTTAACTTGCTTAACTCAGACCCTAGCAGGTCCTGCTGCTAGGCTCCGAGTCATTGACATGAACATAAATATCTAATGCTAAAACACAGAGTTCCTTTAAATCAAGGCTACTAACTCCATGTGTGTGGAGTTTTCTATGATTAATATGGAACATCATTAGCTGTATTTTGTATTCCAACTTTTAATTAATTTACTTTATTTTGCAACTGCAGCGTATTATGTTTTCATCATAAACAGCACTTTGAATTGCCTAATTAATAACTGATACCTTTGAATTGCCTAATTAATAACCGATATCACTATTTATATATTGAGCATCACGATAAATCCCAAATATACAGTGACGATATTTTTTGTTCAGATCATCCAGATTTAGTAACAATAATGTAAAATCCAGGATTTCATTACAATGTATCAAGACTGATGGTGTTACTTGTTTTGTTTGTGAATGGCCATTCTGTCAGTTCAGGCTGGTGCTCATTATAGTTAACCAACATTTTTCCAAGGCTGACTACCTGGTCTAGAACATGAAATAAAGTGTCAGGCATGGAAAAGGGAAAGTAAAGACGATTCAACTGTTTGTTTTTGGAGAACAGCAAATTTTGAGGCAGCTGCAGCAGCAACTACCTGGTACAGGAGATATATTTATCATTGTCAGAACATATGTCCCATCTGTGTGAAAGAAATCCTCTAGAGGGTGAGGAGGAATATTAGACAAGAAGCAATGAGTAAGCGCCAGATACTGACCTAAAACCTAAGAGTAAAATTAGAAACAGTCAGATTTTTGTTGTTTTCTAGGTGATGGACCTGCTTACCCTCCAGGTTTGTCCCTCCTCCAGGGCGGCGCTCTGGGCCTCGACGGGGTTGTCAATGACGCGGCCGGTTCTTCCAGAGAAGTCCATGGCAACCAGAGAGTTCTCTGACACACTCCGCTGTTAGGAGGAAAGGTGGAGGCAGGTGGGGGGAGGGGATACAAGAGAAATGGGGTTGAGTTGTCGTGATTGGTGTAGGGGGTGGGAAGGGAGGGGGGGGGGGGGGTAGAAAAGGGTCAGAGGTCAAACCAGCCAGACGCAGTCACTGAAGCATGACAAATCCTGTCTGCACACAGACCCACTTTAGTCAATCCACAAATGCTCCTCTGAGGAAAAGCACAAGCTTCTACGCGGCTTAAATAATTCCTGTTCGCTTTGAACCTCTGGCTCTTCAATGAGGAAAAGAAAAACGTTTGTTTTTTTAATAAAATAAAAATATTTTATTTGGCAACACCAAATATATTTAAAACATTGAGGGGAATACATAGAACAACTTTTTGCTGTAATTACAGCTGCAAATATTTTTGGGGGTACATCTCTACCAGCTTTGCACATCCAGAGACAGCGATTTTTCCTCCTCCTCTTTGTAGAACAGCTCAAGGTCAGTCAGATTAGATGGAGGACATATGGTAGCATCAATATTCTCGTCTGGCCAAAGCCTCTCCATTGGATTTAGGTCTGGTCATTCACATATGCTTTGATGTAAACCATGCCATTGCAGCTCTAACTGTATGATCCAGCTTGCATCCCATTTCATATATTGTTTTGCATATTCTGTAGGCCAAAAGGTTAAGTTTTGCTTTCATTGGCACAGTTGGTAGCGCTGTTGCCTTGCAGCAAGAAGGTCCTGGGTTCGTATCCTGGCCTGGGGTCTGTCTGCATAGAGTTTGCATGTTCTCCCTGTGCATACATGGGTTCCCTCCGGGTACTCCGGCATCTCTCCCACAGTCCAAAAAACATGACTTTAAGGCCAATTGGTCTCTCTAAAACTGCCCTTAGGTATGAGTGTGTGCATGTTTGGTTGTTTGTCCTGTGTCTCTATGTTGCTCTGAGATGGACTGGGGACCTGTCAAGGGTGTACCTCGCCTCTCGCCGATGACCGCTGGAGATGACCAATAACCCCCCCATAGATAATGGATGAATGAACATTGCTCTCCATGTGTTCGTTACATGGCTTGAGGCAAACTTTAAAAAGGACTTGTTATGGCTTTCAGAAATGGCTTTCTTCTTGAAACTTTGGGCATGATGAGCTAGTGAGGAGACGTGTGAAGTGGGGCTCTGGCTGAACTTCTACTAAAAAGCTGCTGAACGATCTAAGTATTCCCTTTTCCCATCTCTTCTACTTGGCTAACTTAAAACGGGAATCTTGTAACCTACCCACTGTACAGAAGAGTTTATTAGGCTTCAGGAACTCGAGCTACCGTTAGCTAAGTTAGCAAATATGGCCAAAGAAGCTAAATGGAAGGGCAACAATGACGACAGCCCGATCACTAAAAGTGACCTCGAAGCTCTTCTTAATGATCAGCAAGAAAGCTTCAAGACCGATGTGGCTGCTTTGATCAACAAATCAACAGAATCTCTCAAATTATCGGTTGATTCACTGGGACAACAGGTATCATCATTTAATAGCCGTCTTACTCAGGCAGAAATTTCGGCTGGGGAGAACTTTGGAAAGCTTGCTGATCAGGAGACTGCTGTTAAAATTCTAATCCCAGTGCGGAAAACTACTGGATAAAGTCGATGATTTCGTAAATTGATCTAGGCATTCAAATTTGAGAATAATCAACATACCCGAAGGCAGCGAAAAGAGCCAAGATCCAGCTAAGTCCAGCGCATCGTTCAAAACTCACTGATAGATGAGAAAAAGGCATTAAAATATCAGCGACATGGCAGCTTTTAAATATATTCATAATATATTACCATGTTTCTTATGCACGTACATCCTGAACATGTACTGTCTTATGGCAGATAAATGTAAAAATACGCTTAACTTTACTGTTTTAACGTCACAGTGTCTCAGTAGTAGCTTTCGGTGCCCCGCTGTTTACGGGTGACATTCTTTGCTTTTTTACCAACAGCGTGATAGTTTAAGCATTGGATAACATTTGAACTTTTTAAACTAGCGATTAAGGCTGATATGGGTGCAAACAGGACACAATGTATGTAAGAAAACGTTTTATCCGCTGTTAATGGCAGAGTGCACAATTTTGTTATCGGTTGGTCTAAAAACTCTTTATTAATGGCCTACATAAATTATGTAAAATACACCCTATGCCCCCTAAATGTCCGTAATGGAAATCAAGAAAATCTTGTTTTGTTCTTTGGGGAGGGGTCAGGACCTGGAAATTTTGTTATTATGAAGTTCATTATTTTAATGCAGTATTTCAATGATTAATAAAGTACAAAAAAACTCCTCCCCGGTTGTATACCCCACTTTAAAAACTCTAAATAGACCACAAATATTCACCTTTCCTTATAGTGTACCATGTCCTTTAATACTAAACTAGATGGCAAAAGTTTGAAAATCACACCAGCAGCCCAAAGAGGATGCATTGTTTTATAAAAAAAGATTTTATGCCACACAAATCTCTAAAATAGCAGGGCAGCTTTTGGCCATGGAGATTCAAAGGCTGCCACAGCATGCACTTCCTCTCTTTTTAACCCAAACATTGTCCTACAGAGCTGGAATTCACACCAGTAGCTCAGAAGACATATGGAATGATGTAGAAAATGTTATGACTTTCTAATTATTTGAAATAGAATGGGATGCATTTTTCACCAGGGCAAACTATGAGGTTGTCGAAAACTGCATCCCCTCTCTTTTTAACCCAAAAATTGCCCCACAGAGCTGGAATTCACACCAGTAGCTCAGAGGACATATGGAATGATGTAGAAAATGTTATGACTTTCTAATTCTTTGTAATAGCATGGGATGTTTTTTTGAGCAGGGCAAACTATAAGGTTGCCATGTATCTGCCATAAAATAGTAAATTTTCAGGACGTACATGCATAAGAAACATGATAATATTACGAATGTATAAAAGCTGCCACGTCGGTGATATTTTAATCTGTTTTCTCATTGTTATCAGGGAGTTTTGAATGATGCGCGTTCCCGCGGCAGGGGATGCATTTCTCGGCAGAACACAGGCCCATCTCCTCGTTTCATTCCAAGACCAGGAGTACTACTTCGATTCGCCAGAAAAAAAGCCCAGGACTTTCATGAATAGTGCATCAACATCCCTGCAAATGACTAGAGTTTGGTCTCAATTCAAGATGCTTATGGCAAGCTGTATTTTTTGTTACTTTTGACTGCTAGTATTTGCTATTACTATGTTTTTGCAGATTTGTGATTGAATCCTATTTGGTTCTTTTTATAGACTTGTCATCTTATTTCTCTGTTCTTGTTATCTGACATAATTCTTAGACTATATGTTAATAATCTGAAGTGGGAGATGAATTTTGAATGCATGCCTATATCTCTTGACTTTAGTATTCATTATTTCAGCATTCATAGAATTTATTACTTAAATTATGAGCCCCCTGACTTAAGTAGAAGAGAAGTGGTTAATGCAGTCTAGAAGCGACATGTTTTGGATAATCCTGCTTCTAGTTCTAGTTCCGAGAACATGATTACAAATGTTATATAGGTCACACACTTTCCGTTCTGAGAGTCTATTGGGTTGTTTTATGAGAGGGGTGGAATGCGTTGGTGGGTTGGTATAGGTGGGTAGACATGCCCTCATTGCATTTGTTATGATTCTGTTTTTTGTTTCTGTTGTCCGTTTTACCCCCTTTCATTCCTTTCCCCTACTTCCCTTTGCTAATATTCTGTCATATCAAGGCATTGTCATTTTGACTACTACATATGCCTAACATAACAAAAAGCACAGGAGCAAACCTGAGGTTTGTATTCCGGAACGTTAAAGGGCTGAATAGCCCAGCCAAGAGAGGCAGATTATTATCTAATTTAAAACATTTGAAAACGGATATAGCCTTTCTTCAGGAGACCCATCTGATCACTAAGGATCTTAAAAGATTGAGGGCACCGTGGTTTGGCCAATGCTTCCACTCCAATTTTAGTAGCAAAGCATGGGGTGTAGCCATTTTATTCCATATAAACATTCAATTTAGCCCACCTAACATAATAACTGACAACCAAGGCCGATTCATTATGGTTACAGGTTCTCTTAACAGTGTAGCAATTGCTCTTGTTAATTTGTATGCACCCAAATTAACAAGAGTAATGCACCCAACTGGGATGATGAAGCATTTGTTACAAAGGTGATGTCATCTCTTCCAGATGTAAACAGTCACCAACTTATTTTGGGGGGGGGGGGGGGTGACCTAAACTGTGCATTAGACTCATTCCTGGATAGATCCTCCTCTGACAGCATTCACCTTCTAAAATGACCAAAGCCTTCTCATCTTTTATAACCCAAATGGGTGTGGATTCATTGCATTTCTTCAACTCTGATAAAAAACAATTTTCATTCTACTCCCAGGGTCATACAACTTTCTCACTAATAGATCTTTTTATAGATAATGAGTTCCTCCCACCTGTTAGTCACACAAAATACTCAGCTAAGTCATATCAGATCATGCACCACTGCTCCTAGAACTTTCCTTCAATCTCCAACAAAAAACACGCCCCCCCCCACACCCCCCCCCCCCCCCAAAATTGATAATTTCATTATAAACAAGATTCCATTTCTCCTTCTTTGCTGTGGGAGATGCTGAAGGTTGCTATCTAGGGAGAGATTATATCATATTCAGTAAATTTAAATAAACATACATAACAGCTAATGGAGAATATTAAAAATTTGGATGATGTGCTTTCAGAGTTTTCATCACGAGAGCTTGTAAAAGAGAGACAAAATCTTCAAATGGATTATAATCCTCTTTCAATAGATAAAACAGAAAAGCTACTATTGCACTCAAGAGGTTTTTTTGTATGAACATGGTGAGAAAGCAGGACGGCTATTGGCTCACCAGCTCAAGAGTCTGACAGCATCTCAACAAATTAGAAAAATAAGAACTCCTTCAGGACAATTTACAGTAATCCTGTCTGCCATTAATGATACTTTTAAAAATTACACTTAACTTTATACTTTTGAAGCCTTTAACACCAATACTGATAGGATGACATTTCTTGATAATTTGGAATTCTCATCCATATCCTCTGATAAAGCAAACTATTTGGATAAACCTCTGGCAATTAACGAAATTACTGGTACAATTAAATTAATGCAAAGCAGCAAAGCCCCAGGTCCGGAGGGGTATCCTATAGAGTTTTATAAAAACATGTATTGATAAGTTAAGCCCCCTCCTCCTTCAAAAATGCAATGACTTTCTCAGTCAAGGAACCTTACCTCAGACTCTCACAGAGGCTTCCATAACTTTATTGTTAAAACTGAACAAAGATAGTACAGAATGTGGTTCCTACAGACCGATCTCACTCTTGAGTAATGACTATAAGATTCTAGCTACAATTCTTGCAAGAAGATTGGAATCTGTTTTACCAGACATTATATAATCAGCACAAACAGGGTTTATGAAAAATCTGCATTCTTTTTCAAATATTCGTAGACTTCTAAATGTTCTTCTATCTCCAACCTCTGTTGGGGCGTCGGAGGAGGCGGTCTCAATTGACGCTGAAAAAGCGTTTGATAGGGTGGAGTGGGGGTACCTGTTTGAGGTCCTTGACAGATTTGGTATGGGATCCAAATACATATCATGGATGCAGTTACTATATACGTTGGCTAAAGCTTCTGTAAATACAAATGGAATGAGATCCCAATACTTCACACTTTCCAGGTCTACACGTCAGGGGTGTCCTCTGAGTCCCCTATTATTTGCCGACATTTAAATGATCCACTCAATCAACTCAATACACAGTGGCGTCGTCAGCCGATTTTCCCGGGGCTTCAGCCCCAAATGTTTTCAGTCTAGTCCCGGATGTTTTAAGTCTTTTGTTTCACTCACCAGCCACAGTCTCACCGCTCCCTAAATCACTCACAAAGGGCCGGCTTTGCTCTACTCTGATCAACGCTGCCACTGCCTTGAATCGGTGTCAGGTTACAGTCAGTTATGGAAAGCCATCAGTATCAAAAATAAGGCGTGTATTAAAACCTTATTCAGGTATTAAAGTCCATGGTGCATGTTAACGCCTTGCCATAGACAGTATGTCGCTACCGTGGGCAAATGGCCCCTCCCCTCTCCTAACGAGGCCACTCTGTACAAACCATAGACTGTATATATAACGGTACAAACGCATGCGCAGAAAACTGCACAGCGCCAAACCAGTAGATATATTACGACTAGCAACATTTCTAAGACAAAGTGTAAATATCTGTTTTTTGTTTATTAATATAGGCCTGTTTAGTTACGAGTATTGTCCAGTAAACAGTGACAAGCTGCGCTTCCAGCTCAGACCGGAAAATCAAGGACTTGTAGCGCACATTTGCCCAAATGCGGCTCTCAACGAATCAGCAGCAGCATAATACCGGACTAAATGAACACATTGCAGCCCTTGGAAGGCGGAGCGAGGTACATGTTTTAAACTGTACTTTATTGTTAAATTGATATTTCGTTGTATGTTGGAGTTTATATTAAGAATAAGCATCTAAGCCAAGGCCGGATTATCCAATGGGCAGTTTCAGGAAGAAAATTAAAAAAAAAAAAAAAAAAAATTCATATTTCAAATATGGGAGATATCGGTGCTGGTGGAGATAACCAATAAGATCCACACCCTTTTTTTTTTTACCCTAATAAAGTTACATAGTCTCTAAGGCGCAGTTGTGGAAACCATGGTAACATGCCACTCCCCTGGCCCAGCAAGTAGCGCTCCGCTGACCGTCACCGGACAGTAGGAGTACTCCTAAGAGAATCGAAAATGAGAGAAAAAAGGCGGTTTCTATAAATGAAAGACAGAAAGACGAGAAGAAGACGTGTTTATTAGGAAGTCTGTCATCCATGACACGTTCTGTGTAAAACCTAAAGAGGAAAATCTGGAAAAAGAAGACATCGTGGATGATGGTGAGCCAATGAACCTGTTCGGAGGGGACTGCATTAGCTACACAACACAACCTAAGGCTAGCTGTAGCAGCAGCAGCTCAGACTGGGTTTATCCGGTGTGGGACGCAGCATTGTGGGGGACACCTAACATAAATGCTTACGCTGTTGTTATCGATGGTGGAGCTGCTGCTTTTAATAATCGGGCGACCAGATGTCCAGCTTCATCCCGTGATTGAGGTTTGGGCAGTAAAGTGACCCAAACCTAATGATCTGCTGTCACTTCCCAAGTGGAGAAAAAGTTTCTTCAGACTGGATCACATGTTCACCGACGACAGGTAGGCTAATATCTTTTGTTTCCCCTGCATCTTATTTGGAGCAAATAAAACCAGTACATTTGTGGTTTCTTTGACTGGAAAACACTCGTAATGCGTGTGTGACCATGAGGAAAACTGATCATTGCAGTGTGCTGCTAGCATCAGCCACTGGTAGCGGAACAGATAGCTGGACTGGACCAGCTGGAGGGAGAGACGAGGTACTGGGGGAGGTTCTGCTCAGGCGGGTCGTTGCTGTCAGTCAGTTTTTAGGTGAAAGAGGTTTCTGTGATGATAAGGAATTACTTGGACCAGCATATAGTGTTAACTTTGTTGGCATTTATCTGTCAGTTTGGTCATTTTCTTTGTGAACTCATAAAGAGGTGGACAGAAAGGCTGGGGCAGCACATCATGGAGGGCAGAGTTAAAAGATGCACCGATCAAAACATATGCGGCAATACAGATATTTGATATTATTGCTCTTATGGGCAATAACTATTATTTACAATGTTATAAATATTACATTAATCTCTTACAAAGATGGAAATACATAGTGATTTTTAACATTGGCTCAGTTTTACTTATCGGACCAATACAATATGTTAAAAAATAACTAACATCGGCAGATACCGATGTTGGTGTCAATACATTGTGCATTCCTAGACAAGAGCCCTGTTCTCATGGTTTTAGTTATGAAAAACAGGAGAGGAGGAGGAAAGAGGCATGAGGAGGATGGAGAAACAGGAGTTTAGAGATACAGATACAGGTTTATTAAACACATTATTATGTAAAAGGAAAAGCAGTTTTTTTTACTTTGCATTCATTTTCCATTTATGATCAAATGCTTTAAAGTATGAGTCAAGTTTACCTAAACTGATTGCACTATTTTATCAATAAAAGAGAAAGAAAAATAGTGAGAAGACAGACAGAGACACAGAAGGGCAGCATTGGAGAGCTGAGAAGCAAAAGAACTGAAGGAGCGCTTTGAGAGAGGAGAGGAGAGGAGAGACAGGAAAGAAAAATTAACGAGTATGAGTGAGTTTTTGTGATTAAGTTATGAAACAATCTGAATTATAGTTCTGGTCTGGTGGAGGTGAGATCAAGCAGGATGTGTTTACATATGCAAGGGAGTGACATCACTGTGTTGTGTCTTGATATTGTTGCCCTTAGATGAGCAATGTAGTTGTACAAGACTGTGGTGAAAATTCAATTTAAATTATATAATTTTTTTGGCGGCAAGGGGGCCCCTTTGAACATTTTGTGCCCATGGGCCTCTGCTAACATAATCCGGCCCTGATCTAAGCAGATGTGTTTTGTGATAAATTCTATGGTATATTGGCACTGTTAGATTCTAAATGAATTTTGAAGTAAAATAAAAGTAAAACACCCGTCGGGGCTCTCACTATTTGTTTCTGGGTGACTGCTACACTAACAGAAATCAATGGATCATAGAAAAATTACGAAAAAAAACTGTTGTTACTCCTTAGCTTTTTCTAGAGAGAGACCAAAGGTAAGAATTTAAAATGAAGTGATTCAAAAAGGCAAACTCTGCCTTTTGCATCATTTTCTTGAGCAGTCCTGTTGGTAGCAAACTAGTTCTCCTTAGTAAGCATATTGACTAAAGAAAGTAATGAAAAAATTACTAATACAAAAGCAACAAAATAACTTTTTAATTAAAATTTATAATTATCATTGCAAACTTTATGTGGGAAACACTAATACAGCAATGTTGACTATAAAATTGGATTTATTTTGTTCTTTTCTATTGATTATATATATATATATATATATATATATATATATATATATATATATATATATATATATATTATAGCTCTGATCATTTCTTTAACTCAAGTTGCTCCTGCAGACAGTATTCCCCATTTGAGATATGTTGCTTTAGACAGGAAGGCTGAATGCTTCCATTGTTGTTTAACTTGTTGATTTGGTTTTATTGTCCACTTGTTTGTATTACATTATTGTATTAATATATGTGCGACTTGTTTTCTGTTGGTTTGTTGCACACTTTGAGTTGATTGAATAATTTTGTAGAAGGAAGCAAAGATGAGCTGCAGACAGAGAAAGAGCCAGCAGCAGCAGAGCTGTTCCAATCAAACATGGACATTGGTCACAGTTATTCAAGTAGAATTTTTTAATGCTAGAGATTGCTAACCGAGTAAACACTTTTGTAACACTCTTGATGCATCATGACTTGATGTAACCCAGTTGTTTGCATAAGGATATTTAGTTTGTGTTTTGTAGTATTAGTTTACAATAATCATATTTTGCACACTTAATTCTGATGTCATGATTTAGTAGAGGGTAGGAGAGATGAGCTAAAGAGAGAAGCTATAGCTGCAGCTCCAGCAGAAGCACCAGCATCATCATGTGAACTGGCAGTAATTAAATATTCTAACACTGTTTTATAGATTGTTAATAAGAAAACCTTATTTAATTCCAAATATCATAAAACCTATTAAAATATAGATAGAAGCAAATTCAAAACGGGTCAATAACAGTGCATCATTGAAGACATAATAAATGACATAACTAAAGCTTTGCTTTACCTTATTTGCTCATTTGCCATTTTGGCATTATTGACAGAGCCAAACAGACTATCCAAGACAGAACCAATGATGAGAGGGAGAAGAGGAGAGACAACAGCTAGAGATAAAGACAGCAATAGGTGAATAGTGTATGAATGAGTATGTGCACGGTTTGTGAGCAATCTAATTCTAAATAAAACATTGTTTGATAGTTCACTGGTTGAAGGAAAGAGATGGGGAAAAAAGCAAAGATAAATGGGAAAAAGAAAGGGACAAGGGAGACCAACAGAAGCAAGTGAAGAAAGTTTGCTTGAACTAAATAATTGTTTGGTTTTGCTATTTTGAGATGTAATTTTCCAAAACACAAAAAAATGAACATTAAATGTTAAATTGAACATTAGATACAAAATTACAAAAAAAGCAATTCTATATTAAATTACACATTACACTGTTTTAACATGCATGCATTATAATTTAGGCCCCTTACTCTGTATGCTATAGTCTATAATCTATTGTAAGACCAGGTAATCCTTAAAGGCTGGAGACGCCCTGTCAATACACTTACAATCCTATTGTTATCACTACCTTAAGGATCTGGTCCTAATTTAGACTCATTTTTGGATTTAAGGGGGCATCCATCCATAGCTTAATTTGCAAAAACCATATTTTTGCTCCCTCCAGTGTTGATGCTGCCTTTTCCATGTGGCAAAGGTTGGGCCTCAGAAGTTTAAGAGACCTCTACACTGACAATTCTTTAATAGCTTTACCAAACTGTGCGTAAAGTTTAACCTCCCACAATCACATCTATATCGCTATTTCCATATTTGCAACTTTGCCAGGCTCAATAACCCAGTCTTTCCCAATACCCCTCCTGTTTTAGCAGTTGACTCAATTTTGGATATTTCTAGCCATCAGAAAGGCTTCGTCTCCAAAATACATACTTCAATATCCCAACTCAAAGAGACCTCGATGGACAAGATAAGAGGGGACTGGGAGGAGGAGTTGGGTAGCCTTATAGCTGATAATGACAGGAGGAGGCACTCACTAGAGTAAACGGGAGCACATCTTGTGCAAGACTGAGTTTAATACAATTTAAAGTGGTCCAACGCATTTACTTGACCAATTTTAAACTTTACAAAATATATCCTAATGTCAGAGATACCTGTAATAGATGTAACTTATCTCCTGCAAACATGACATACATGTTTTGGTCTTGTACTCGTCTTCATGACTACTGGACTAATATCCTAAATCATATGTCTCAATTTGACATTGCCACAGAGTGTGGAGATTGGTGTTTTTGGGATAATACTAAATCATGAGAACTTCAGGAAGTCGGCAGAGGACATCATTGCTTTTACATCCTTACTAGCGAGCAGCAGAATACTACTAGGATGGAAATGACCACTTGCTCCCACAGCATCTTCGTGGCTTAAAGACCTTATGATGTTTCTCACTCTGGAAAACATTAAACACAATTTCTCTCCTGAGAAATTTGAGACAGTCTGGAACCCAACATTAAAATACATAAGAGATTTAAAAACACTGGATGATAAGCAAGCACATCCATTTGTCCATATGTCTCAGGGTGCTCAGAGCATGATCTGACCTTGCAGCATTATTTCCCTTGCAGACTATAATCCCCTTCTCCCCTTTACCCCTTATTTCTTAAATGTAATTTTTTTCCTTAATTAATAAATAAATTTATTTATTTATTTATTTAAATTAAAAAAAATGGCTTTGTCCTTGCTACCCTTCCAAAAATGTCCGAATTGTGGGGTGCATGACTGAAAGTTGTCCGTTCTGCAGTTTCTTAAGCCTGAGCTGTGGAAATCTGCCAGTGTTACCATGTTTGGCCGCGATGGATGGATTCCTTGCTGCATCTCCTGCTACTACATCAGTCGTTTGCAACCTTATAATACCAACTGAATGCATTAAAAGAAACATAGCACATTTTACTCCAAGTAATTTCAAATTAAACTTCTAATTCACTGTCACAGCTTGAGATTTATGGTCATTGTGTATGACAATCATTTAGACCAAAGTTCACAAATCAGCCAACAAAGTTTGTATAGACTGTAATGAGCTTGCAACTTAATTGAATTCAAATCTTTCATAAGGAGCTTACTGACAACGTTTCCAACACCTCTGGGTGTGATGGAATTAGAGGATTTTGAGGTGAGACACAGCATGCCTGTGTGCTGCAAATGAGCGGACTTCATTTGTGTACAGTTTTAATTCTGTATGCGTCTTAGCATTATGGAAATTACTCCAGGGTAAGATGGTATGTGCCAGATGTACATGATCTCAGCCAAACATTCGTAAAAAAAAAAAAAAATCAGTCCACATAATCACCTCTTTAGTTTTAGACTTATTTAGTTCTGCAGTTAAACATTTACTAATGATATTATGAAATACACAAATAACAGCACTTATTCTAACAAGATTCTAACAATTAGACGGTCGGTCTGTACAGAACTACAGGCCAATTTCTAACCTTCCATTCATCAGTAAAGTTATTGAAAAAGCTGTGTTTCACCAGTTAAATAGCTTCATAACAATGACAAACTGCTTTGATGATTTTCAGTCTGGTTTCCGTGCTCACCACAGCACCGAGACTGCCCTCGTCAAAGTTTTCAGTAGCATCCACATAAATACAGACTGTGGTAGAACCACAGTGCTGGTTGTGTTTTACCTCAGTGCAGCATTTGACACTTGATCATGATATACTATTGGAACGACTGGAGAGCTGGGTTGGACTCTCTGGTACTGTACTTGGCTGGTTCGAGTCTTACCTAAAGGACAGGGACTTCTTTGTTTCCATAGGAAACCTTTCATCAGAACGAACAGAAATCACTTGTGGAGTGCCCCAGGGCTCCATCCTGGGGCCCCTCTTATTTAATATCTACATGCTCCCACTAGCCCAGATTATGACAACCAATATGATTAACTACCATAACTATGTAGATGATACTCAGCTTTACATAACAATGTCACCAGTTGACTTTGAACCCATCCAAACCCTATGTAAATGCATTGAGCAAATCAGTGGATGGATGTGCCATAACTTTCTCCAGCTGAACCGAAACAAAACAGAAGTAATTACTTTTGGAGTCAGCACACAGCTTCAGTTAATACAGCTAAAAAATACAGATCAGACCTGAAATTTAGGTGTAGTAATGGACTCGGACCTGAACCTCCAAGGTCACATAAAGGCAATAACAAGGTCAGCCTTCTATCACCTGAAGAACATTTCTAGGATTAAAGGACTGATGTCGCAATAGGACCAAAAGAAACTCATCCAGGCGTTTATCTTTAGTCTGATTAATGCAACAGCATCTTCATAGGTCTGCCTAAAAAGTCAACCAGACAGCTGCAGCTGATCCAGAACGCTGCTGCTCGTGTCCTCACTAGAACCAGGAAAGTAGAGCACATCACCCCAATTCTAAAGTCCTTACACTGGCTCCCTGTAGCTCAGAGAATAGACTTCAAAATACTTTTACTAGTTTATAAACCATTAAATGGCTTAGCACCAAAGTATGCTGAAGATCTACTGTTATTATACCAGAACACTCAGCTCCTCTAATTCCAGTCTACTCAACATTCCTAGAATTAGAACCAAACATGGAGAAGCAGCTTTCAGTTTCTATGCTCCTTTAATCTGGAACAAACTTCCAGAAAACTGCAAAGCTGCTGAAACATTATTTATTATTATTATTTTAAATCACGGCTGAAAACTCATCTGTTTAGAGCTGTCTTTGAGTAATGTTTTCATGTAACATATGTTTTGTGGGTGCTTTGTGCTTTATTGCCGTTTTTACTTTATATGCTTTGTCTGTGTTTTACTATTTTTATTTTGTCCCCTAATTATGTAAAGCATCTTGAATTACATTGTTGTTGAAAGTGTGCTATACAAATAACATTGCATTGCCTTATTGGTTTTCAAAATGTATTTCTGTAATACTAGTGTACTTTACACATTCCATTTTTATCTTTTTCTTCAAAATAAAAAAACTATTTTTTAAATTTTATTTTCTAAATGCATCAGTATTTTTTTTATGGGTTCCCATTTCATTTTTTCTTTAGAAACAAACTTTTGGTTGAACGAAAGCAATTTTAAAGCTAAATCTACCAGGGGTATGAATAATCTAGAGTTTAACTGAAGCAGCTGTTGTTTCTTTCTTCCACAAATTAACTTTTGAATTTTCTGAACTTTTTTGGTAAAATAAAATGTTTCCTGTTTCCTTTATGCCTTCACTCCTCTGTCCATTACACAAATTTTGGTATCTCTGGGCTTTTTGTTTGTTATTGAAGATGAGGAACCATTAGCTTAATACTAGATCCCTGCGATCTGCTCCTTTCTAAAATAGGCAATATGACAGCTGGGTTATTCTAGGATGATGGCAGAGAGGAGTTCCTCACCACAGGCGCAGAGAAAGATGAGTTGTTAGCCTTCCTCTGCTGGGGTACATTGTAGTTCTGGTACAGGACAATCCCATACTGTGAAGACAGGAGAGGAGGTGGTATCAGCTGTTAAAGCCTTGGACTCAAACCCAACAAATGAAACACGAGCCCTTACTTTCAGCAGTCGGAAGGCAGTCATCCAGCATGTCCTGCTCTGTTCGTCCTCGGCACACAACATCTTGAGCTCCTTACAGTCACTCCTGGCTTTATTGGGCTGTCAACCAAGCAGAGGACACAGCAGGGTTTAAAATTAATGAGAAACACATTGTGAACACAAACAGAGCCAAGCCCTCTTTCTGTGGCACACAAAGATATTCAAACTGGTGTGTTTCATAACACCACGCTCATACTTTAATGATCTCAATTTGAACGACATGTTTTTAGAAGCAACAGGGATTTTGACAGCTAATATTATAAAATATGTCAGTTTTGAAAATTCCAATGGTTCCCACAGTATCTTTAAAGTGACAAACAAACTCTTTACACCAATCTTTGAGAATCACAAAAAATCATGCATTAAAATTGCATAACTGCTCATTAAAAAGGAGATAATTCATGAGAAATGTAAATGTTTTGTGCATGTCTAAAGCTAATATAAATATAAAGAAAAATGCAGAGCTTTGTTTTGCCCCCCAAGATTGCAAATCTCTTATTACACGTGGTAAGGAATTTTGCAGCAGGACAATTTCAGTTTAACAAACAGATACAGTGCAGGCTACTTTTACAGGTGCCCAATGTAAAGATATGCAGTGTAATCTCACACAGAAAATAGACAAATCCACCCTGTAATGTGAGCACATTTATTTAGTGGCGGACAGAAACTAATGTCATAAAAATCAGTTTTTAACGAATTCACCAGTGGCATAATTAATGGTACCCCCTAACTTAATGTAACTAAATCCTTTTTTTTGGTTATATTTTAGTTTTTAAGTTGATCAGCGTTTCTAGGAAGTTCTAATAAGTAATCCTTGAATTATTGTACATTACTGGGCAGGGGTCTCCATCTCCAGTGCAACAGCCCTACAACCTTTAGATACCATCTCTGCTCTTGCAGAGCTTAATCAAATTATTAAATTACCTCTTCAGCATGCCATCAAGTTCGCCACAACGAACCATTCATTTGATTTAAGGCCCATTTCTTTTAGCTTTTTGGCCACCAAGCTGGACAAGCATGCACGGTTATCTCGTGCACAGCATGGTAATGGGGGTACAAAAATCTCCAACGCTCGCTTTTTAAGTATGGTGGAGAAGCTATGATGCTGTGAGTCTGTTTCTTTTCCACTGGAGCATGGGGAACTTGTCAGAGCACATGGCATTGTAAATCTTTAAAGTAGCAGGACATTTTGAGTAAAGATCTGATGGGCTCTAACAGTAAACAGAAAATGTGTAATTATCTGGTCATTTAGCAGGATAATGATATAAAACATATGGCATTCTTACAATTTACATGCAAGGCAATCGTGTTGGATTTAGTGGTCTTTGTTAATGAAAAATGTCGACCTTTACCACTTGAAATGTGGACTTCAGAGAGTTTTCCTGGTTATTTTCCCAATTTAGAATCTAGAAATTGGGACTTACGAGTACAAATCTAGCATCCAAATAAACAACATCTTCCAGCCACACACGCAGAGCTGATGAATATGAACGTTTTATTTGCTTTTTATGTCTTGTTTTATTATCCACTGGTGACAACAAAGAAAATGGTGATACTTGGGAAATGTAGTTTTACTGAGGTGTAACCTGGCATAAAAGTGTGAGCACTGATCAAGAAAATGTGCACAAAGTAATTGCCAGTGATCTGGATGTTCCAATCTGTGCTGTCTGACTGGAAGGAAGCCATGGAACATATCATCCACAGAGGTATCAAGGATACAAAAACTATGATTTCCTAACATTAAATTTTTTTCTCCACTAAATAAAATGTACCTAAATTTGATCCCCATACAAAATTCTATGAAACATTTACAGTGGGGCAAAAAAGTATTTGGTAGCAGCCAATTGTGCAAGTTGTCCCACTTAAAGATTAGAGGTCTGTAATTTGTATCATAGGTACACTTCAACTGTGAGACACAATGTAAAAATAATAATCCAGGAAATCATATTGTATGATTTTTAAATAATTTATTTGTATAATGGCGCAGAAAATAAGTATTTGGTCAATAACAAAAGTTCACATCAATACTTTGACCTCAGTCATTGCCAACCAAGGTAACATTGCAAATGTTTCCTGTAGGTCTTCACCAAGATTGTGCACACTGTAGCTGGTATTTCGGCCCACTCTTCCATGTAGATCTTCTCTAGAGCTGGGATGTTTTGGTGCTGTTACACGGACTTTCAACTCCCTTCACAGATTCGCTATTGGATCGAGGTCTGGAGAATGACAGGCCACTCCAGAACCTTGAAATGCTTTTTATGTAGTCATTCCTTGGTTGCTTGGGCAATGTGTTTGGGATCATTGTCATGCTGGAAGATCCAGCCATGTTTCCTCTTCAATGCTCTTCATGATGGAAGGAGGTTTTTGCCCAGAATCTCACAATACATGGCCCCATTCATCCTTTCCTTAATATTCAATTCAATTCAATTCAAAATTGAATACCAAGCAGTCATCCTGTCCCCTTTGCAGAAAAGCAGCCCCAAAGCATGTTTCCACCCCCATGCTTCAGAGGGTATGGCATTCTTGGGATGCAACTCAACATTCTTCCCCCTCCAAACACAGCGAGTAGTGTTTATACCAAAGACTTCTATTTTGGTCTCATCTGACCGCATGATCTTCTCCCAATCCTCCTCTAGATCATCCAGATGGTCTGTGGCAAACTTTAGATGGGCCTGGACATGTGCTGGCTTAAGCAGGGGGACTTTTCGAGCGCTGTAGGATTTTAATCCATGATGACGTAATGTGTTACTAATAGTAACCTTGGCTACTGTGGTCCAGCTCTCTTCAGGTCATTGACCAGTTCCACTTGTGTAGTTCTGGGCTGTTTCCTCACAGTTCTTAAGATCATGTGTACCCCACAAGGTGAAATCTTGCATGGATCCCCAGACAAGGGAGACTGTCAGTAATCTTTATTGTAGGACTTGTTATGACTGTATTTATTTAATTTTCTAACAATTGCTCACACAGTGCATCTCTTCTCACCAAGCTGCTTGCTTGTTGTTGATTGGCTCATCCCAGGCTTGTGCAGGTATACAATCTTCTCCCTGGTGTCCTTAGACAGCTCTCTGGTCTTGGCCATGGTGGAGGTTGGAGTCTGTTTAAATGTGTGGACAGGTTTCTTCTATACAGATAATGAGTTCAGACAGGTGCCATTAATACAAGTAACAAGTGGGGGGTAGATAATGATTCTTAAAGAAGAAGTAACAGGTTTGTGAGGGCCAGAATTCTTGCTTGTTTGTAGGTGGTAAATACTTAATTTCTGCACCATTATACAAATAAATTCTTTAAAAATCATACAACATGATTTTTTGGATTTTTTTTATTTTACATTTTGTCTCTCACAGTTGAAGTGTACCTATGATGAAAATTACAGACCTCTCATCCTTTTAAGTGGGACAAATTGAATAATCGGGTGCTGCCAAATACTTTTGCCCCCTACACATCTTCAGTGCCTCATGATGTGATTGTGCCTTAAGAAGGCGATCATACCCCTTTCATATTTGGCACTATCTGAGGCCCATAAAATCAACTGGTGAAAATGGGAAATATTTCAACTTTTAAAGCAACCTTTTATTCCCCCAGCCTCCATCAAGTGTAAAAGAGAGCTGAAGAGGTTAGGGGCGGGGGAGACTTGCTCTACCATCCAAAGCTTATCCCACTAGGCTTATCCTAGATCAGCAGGTGACCCACCACAGATAACGCATGGAGTAGAGACTCTGTTTAACCCCCTGGTGGGCGGCGTTAACCCTTGTGTCCTCTGACACAGATACAGACATGATACCTTGTAAGCAAAGCAGAGTCTTTTATTATAAAGAGGTTTTATTAAGGATAACAGGCAGGAGCCTCAGCTGGGATGGCTTTATCATGCAGTTCTGTAGAAGCTGCTCAGATCAATTTAGCCAACAGCACAAATCTCTATTCGCTCATGGACAACTCAGTTAAAAAGGCAAAAATAAATCCTTAGAAACCAAAATTTTAGATTTGCACATGCTGCAGAGCTTCCAGGTTTTACCTTTATGCAGAACTGGTAGTCTGCAGGGGCATTGTGAAGTTTTCTCCCAGTGATGATGGTATAAATGTTACTGTCCTCTAGATCTGAGAGCAGCTGCAGATGTCTGGGTTCCTGTTGGGCATTGACAAAAAAGGGACATGGCAGTCAGTTAAAAGCAATATAGTATAAATAAAAAAAGGAAGTTGGTGTATCATCTTGTTACTTTTTCAACAAGGTTCTGTCTCATAAAAAAAAGATATGGATTTATTTTCAGGATGAATGCAGCCATGATTTCTCACCTTGGATGTTCCTTTAGTTGAGTAATAAAGTCCTGAGCGTCGCAGGAACATATAGAGCTTCTTCCAGGACTTTCTTCCTGGCTCCTTCACATAAAGATGGCCTTGGATCTCCGGACAGATGCTGGAGTTCAGAAAATTCTAAAAATAAATAATGAAAAATAATGTTACTTCATGTAAGAACAGCATGGATGAATTAATATGGAATTAAATTAAGAAAAAGAAGTCTAGGGAACAGAACTATAAAGGCTCCTATCTCAAAGTCTATTTAGTATCAATTTGTAACCATCTTATTCCACAGAACATAAAATTATGCATATCAAGCTTGGACACCATGATCATAACTTTATTTTGTATATTTTTATAAATCATTAATTCATTTGTAATAAATAGTTTCAAGATATTCAAGGGGAGACCCTGGCTTACTGCTAGGATTGTTAATTCCTCATTTAGAGAGTCTTTAAAAAATGTTTATACTTTTTACTTGTAGAGAATCTGTTGACAGGATAACCATTAGCTGTATGCTCCACAAATCTGCCTTTAATGGAGGAGTAGCAAGAAGAAATATATTGTTGAACTATTACATAAAAAGTCATGAAGGGGGCACTGCAAACTTGGAAAAAGGTGCGCTGGTCAGATAAGACCAAAATGTAACTTTTTGGCCAACATGCAAAATGTTACAAGTACAGCACCCTGAACAATCCACTCCCACTGTGAACATCATGTTTGAAGCACTTTTTAGGGGGGCTTCTTAAACATGGACAGTGAAATACTGGCAAGAAAACATCCTAAAGGCTGCAAAAGACTTGAGACTGAGGGCAAAGGTTAACCTTCCAGCAGAACAATGACTCTAAACACACATACAGAGCTACAAAAGAAGGATTTAAATAAAAGCATATTATTGATAGAATGGCCTAGTCAAAGTTCAGACCTAAATTAAATTTAGAATTTAGACTTCAAATTAGATGTTTACAGATACTCCTTATTCAGTCTGCAAAATAACGTGTACCACACTTTTTAGATGTTCATGGGATTTTAAGCCATGTATCATTTTTCTTCACAAATTGCCCATTTCTTCACAAACATGTACTACCTTGTGTTGGTCTAAAATGTAAAATCCCAATAACATACATTATTTTGGGTTTGTGGTTTAAACAAGGCAAAATGAGAAAAGTTCAAGGGGTATGAATACTTGCTAGGCAGACTGCATTTCATAGAAAATACCTGGTAAATATAGGCAATATTTACAGAGAAACGTATGACATTTGTGTGCACATTTCTGCATTTAAATAAATTTTTAACCATTAAACAAAACCCTTGGCTTGGGAACTACCTCACCTGTAAGAGCTGTGCCTGAGGGATCGAACCATCAGACTCATGACACAAAGCCACCATATGCTCTGGAAAAAAGTTCTGGAGGTGAAAGAAAGACAAACCAACACACTGATAATGAGTATCAGAGAAAGGGACAAAGAAAGGGACAGTCACCGGAAACCACTTAGGGCATGCAAAAGCTAAAAGAGGACAGCATCTCTTTTTACAGAATAGATGTGTGTGTGCGTGCGTATGTGTGTGTGTGTGCGTGTGTGTGTGTGTGTGTTTGTAATGAGCACAAGAACTCAAACACTAAGTGGTGGGAAGTGAAAGAGGGCACTCCAGGCCTGCAGTAGATGCAGTATGATCTCACCCGCTGATGTAATCCCCTTTAGCCAGCAGCGCCACTCTTAGCGTGATTGACAGGGAGCAGCCAGCACTCTGGTGTTTTTCTCCCCTCATTACCACAGGGCTGAGATCACCTGCTGGCTCTGACACACACCTAAATCACCCTGGCAATAATGTCATTGTATACCCAGTCAACATGCAGAGAGATCCCAAACAGCAGAGAGCCCCCAGCTGAGTCCACATCACCCAAAAGATGCCAGGGAGGACAGCTAACACTGGCTGGCTGGCAACTGCTTACCAAGGAATTAGGCATTGCCTATGAAGCTGAAGTAGTTCCCTTAAAAAAGCTGCAACACTGCTTTCACGTCTTCACAGCAAACAATCAGTAGGCACATTTCCTAAATGAGCCAGCAGAGAGTCACTTTATATTTGTTGAGTGGTTTTGTTCATCACAAGGAAGTCAATGAGAACCTAACATGTTTCAGATCCACTGGGTTGTTAAGAAACATCCCCTAAACTTGCACCTTCCAGCTAAACAATAAATACCTCTTCTATTAGCAAACTACCACTTTTATTGGACATTCTAACAAACTGACACAGCTGATTTTTTTATTCTTGTTAATTTCATATAATCTGTTGTACTTTGCAATGAAGATTCCCCCCCCCCCTAATGTTTGCATAACATATTTGCCTCCTTACATAGTTTTTCTGTTTTTCTTTAATGTCTCAGTTAAATGTTTCAAATCAAACTGGTTTTAATATCAGACAAATATAACCTGAGTACATGCAAAAACCTGTTTTTAAATGAGAATTTAATTTCTTAAGGAAAAAAGCAGGCAAAAAGAATTGCCTCCTTCCTTAGTCATAAGTTAACCGCATTTTCTTTTTTTTGGGGGGGGGGGGGGGCTGAGCTCCATTGTTTATGACACACCCAGCTAAATCTGCAAAATAAATGAATCACTCAAATAAACCTTTCTGACAACATTAAATAAGCTGAAACACCTCAGAGTAACAAAGAATTTCACTTGGTTTATCCAGCAGACCACATCTGCAAATCCACCTGTTTGTTCTTAGAGTGGCCGATTCAAAGTCTGGCCACGAATCAAACTACATCTAAAGTGAGTGAAATAAATACAATTTTAGAAACCCTGCAAACAAGTATGCATAGTGGCATAGTGATGTACAAGACTCATTGCCAGTAAGCACAAATGCTTGATGTGCATTTCCCACACAGCCAGGTTGGTTTGGAAAGTTTTTTTTCTTTAATATATAAATAATTTGAAAACTCATTCTTGAATTTACTTGGCTTATATCTGAGATCCTCTTGCAGGAACCGCTGACACATTCCAGCCACATGAGGTGTAGCATTGTCTGGCATTAGGAGGAACCCAGGGCCAACCGCACCAGCATATGGTCTCACAAGCGGTCTGAGGATCTCATCTTGGTACCTAATGGCAGTCAGGCTACCTCTGGTGAGCACATGGAGGGCTGTGCGGCACCCTAGAGAAAAGCCACCCCACTCCATTACTGACCCACTGCCAAACCGGTCATGCTGGAGGATGTTGCTGGCAGCAGAACATTCCCCACAGCGTCTACAGATTCTGTCACGTCTGTCATGTACTCAATGTTAACCTGCTTTCATCTGTTAAGAGCACAGGGCACCAGTGGCGAATTTGCCAATCTTTGTGTACTCTGGCAAATGCCAAACGTCCTGCACGGTGTTGGGCTGTAAACACAACCCCCACCTGTGGACGTCGGGCCCTCATATCGCCCTCATGGAGGCTGTTTCGGACTGTTTGAGCAGACACATGCACATTTGTGGACTGCTGGGGGTCATTTTGCAGGGCTATGGCTGTGCTCCTCTTGTTCCTCCTTACACAAAGGCGGAGGTAGCGGTCCTGCAGCTGGGTTGTTCCCCTTCTACGGCCTCCTCCACGTCTCCTGATATACTGGCCTGTCTCCTGGTAGCGCCTCCATGCTCTGGACACTACGCTGACAGACACAGCAAACCTTCTTGCCACAGCTCACATTGATGTGCCATCCTGGATGAGCTGCACTACGTCTGAAATTCACATTGTAGGTGCATTTCCACTGTGAGAGACAGCATTTTAAGAAAGCAATTCAGGAAATCACATTTTTAAAGAATTTGTATTTTATGTCTGCATGTCCATATTTGAACACCTTGCAATCACCAAGAATTCTGGCTCTCAAAGACCTGTTACTCTGCCTTTAACCTAAATTAGTAGCACCTGTCTGAGCTTGTTAAAGACACCTGTCCACCCCACAGTCAGGGAGACTCCAACTACTACCATAGGCAAGACCAAAGAGCTGTCAAAAGACAGATACAAAATTGTAGACCTCCACAAGGCTGGAAAGGGCTACGGGGAAATTGCCAAGCAATTTGGTTAAAATAGATCAACTGTTGGAGCAGCTCTTAGTAAATGGAAGAGGCTAAAGATGACTGTCAGTCTCCCTTGGACAGGGGTTCCATGCAAGATCTCACCTCGTGGGGTATCACTGATGATAGGAAAGGTGAGGAATCAGCCCAGAACTACATGGAAGGAGCTGGTCAATGACAGGAAGAGCGCTGGGACCACAGTTTCAAGGGTTACTGTTGGTAGAACACTACGCCGTCATGGTTTAAAATAATGCATTGCACAGAAAGTTCCCCTGCTCAAGTCATCACATGTCCAGGCCCATCTGAAGTTTGCCAATGACCATCTGGATGATCCAGAGGAGGCATGGGAGAATGTCATGTGGTCCCTTACAGTAGAAATGGACCTACAATGTGAATTTCAGACCCCTCCACAATTTCTAAGTGGGAGAACTTGCAAAATCGTAGTGTTCAAATACTAATGTTCCTCACTGTGTGTACGTACATACATACATGCATACACACACACACACACACACACACACACACACACACACACACACACACACACACACACACACACACACACACACACACACACACACACACACACACACACACACACACACACACAGGATTGGTGTATAAACCACAGAAATGCCCGGACGGAGGGTATATTTGAGAGAATTTTCGCATGAGCTCCAAGAACCTAAATTATAGTTATATCTTCACTGCTTGCCTACATCTGTTGGCCCGCTGACACACTGACCTAAAGATGGTGAAATGTTACACCAAACATCAGCATGTGAGGATTGATTTATAGTCATTCATGTACATGTAACATGATAACAGCAGCATGTGCTGAAACGCAGGGTCACAGAGCAGCTTCAGTCTATGGACTGAGTCAAGGAGATAAATGTATAAAAAACATTTGAAGATCAACCAGTTACATTTAAAGAAAAAAAACATATTTTGCCCTTAGCTGTGTATAACCACAACTACCAAGGGAATAAAATTATAATTGGAGGCCCTCTGGAGTGTGTGAGAGAGTAGCTGCGTGCAAGAACAAGCAGTCATGGAGAGGTCATATCAGGGATGCGAGAGACTCACCAGGGGGTTCCTGAAGAATTCATATTTGGCATAGTTCTTCCTGAAGAGGAATTTACTGTCGCTGCTCATGGTGGCTTGGACCTTAACCACCAGTTCATGGTCCTCCAGACACCTCTCTGCGTTAGCAAACAAATGGACAGAGTTAGTCCGCATCAGTGAGGAAAAACTTGTCTTTAAAATCAGTTTCACGTGTGGCAGCAAACTCATAACTTCATATGTTAAATTCTTATGTAGAACATTTAAGTCAGATATATAGATGGAAATAATGTCCCACAGTTTTAGTGATTTTACAGCTGTACAGTGTCTTGTTAAAGTGTTCATATTCCTTCAGTTTTTTCACGTTTCGTCCCACATTACAACAACAATTTGTTATGTATTTCACATGGATTTTATATAGTAAACTAACACTAGGATTCTGAAGATTGATATTTTCACTCACAAACACATAAAGAAACGCTGTAATCTAAACCATTTCATCGTAGCTCTGGCTGTATGTTTAGGGCTGCTCTCCAGCTGGAAGATGAGCCCACCACTGTACAGACTAACAGGTTCACTGCAAGTATGGTACTACCCTGTATTTAGCTCCATTCATCAACACAAAGACATGAAGTCTGATCAGATTACCAATACCGGAGAAAATCCTCACCACAGCATGATGCTGCCTCCACCATGTGTCTGGCACAAACCCCATTTTGCATGTAGAGCAGAAAGTGTCATTTTGATCTCATCCAGCCAGAATGCCTTCTTCCCTATATTTGTTGTGTCTCCTGCATGACTTTGGCACATTAAATATGGAACTTCCCACGTCTCTCCTTCAGTAAATTCACTCCTACATTAATGTAACCTTTTCATTTAAAAACAATATATAATTTACATTTTACTTCACAATTAGGCTTTTTTTTTGTCGTCTATCGTATAGATTCCCAAGAAAGCACGCAAATGTTTGTGGTTTTCATGTTAATTTGGAAGGTTTTTGGCACAGTTTTTGTCAAGACAAGAAAGAAAAAAAAATCAAAATACATCCTGAATGAATGTTATGATGAAACTATTTGACAATTTTGTCAGATAATAAAAACACAACAGAATGTTAGAGAGATATTAAATGTAGGAATATGTTTTAGTCAAGTGTGAAGGAGGGAAAAGTTTAAAAAATAAGGTCAATGCCACCTTCTTGAGCAGTAGGAAGTGAATCAAATGATTATATAAGATATTTAGCAACAATGTTATACTTACTGTATAAATCTTATCTCATATGTGCATTTTATGGTATTTTAAAAAAATGCTACATGGAAACTGGGTAGTTTCAGATTGCTACACTACTGGTATTGTTAGTTTGATGAAGAAAGTGTGTATTGTGTATAAAACTCTCATTCCATTAAGGATCTTTTTTTAAATCGGATAAAAGAAACTTAATTAAAGTTGTATTAAGTAATCAAAAAAAAAAAAACAGCACTTAATTTGTGTCTCTGGGTATTGTAGATTTAACTTCTATTACTTCCATCCAGGAGTAAACATTTCATCAAGGTGTCAATAAAAAAGAATGCCTCTGAGACTATACTGATGGCGGTTACATTTACAATAAATTTAGTCGACTAAATTCGAGACTCAAACTAAACGACCACAGATTTCTGAAATTGTGACAAAAGAACAAATAAGACTAAACCAAATCTAAAATGTGCCACACTAAGTGGTTGCAACGTGACAAAATGTAAAAATATTCAATACCTATTAATACTTTTACAAGGCAATTTAGTTTCACTTTTCTCTGCTCAGATTTTAAGGTCTGCTACGTATTTCACAGGTATTTATGTAGTAGGGTGGACAGCATGGTCAAGAGACTATGGTTCATATACTTCTTTTTGCTGATAGAGTAGTTGACGTATTTTGTGTGAAAGGTTATGAGTCGAAAATTGCAAACTATGCTAAGGTCTATACCGCATGTGTTATAAAAATGTGTCAAGTTTTCACAGACCATGCTTTGGCATTTTTTTGTAGAGCAGGCAAACCTCTTGAAAATCTTCATACCAAACCATCGCAGAGTAAAATACCCAGTAAAACCCAGTCCGAAGTGCTAACCTGATTTAGCCACACCAGTCCCAGAGCACAACGGAACAGTGTTCCTATTAACTGCCCTTTTTATCCACCATTCAGACCACCTCCAGGGGTTCTTTGCTTCTATATTTATCATTATATTCCCAGTTCAACTCTTGCATACAATGACACAGCAAGAAAAATCCCCTGTTACTATGAGACGAGTAGGGTGTGGAGGTGAGATGTTGAATGAGGAGGGGCTGTGAAAAAGCAGAGGCACAGAGGCAGGCAGGGAGGAGATGAAGGTGGAGGAGAAGTGGTGTGAGATGGAGGAAGAGGAAGTGAGGATGAGGGGGGTGGGGGTGGCTTGCAGAAAGGATGATGTCATGTATTTAGGCTGATTGCTAAGAGCAGCAAAGCCATAAGCAAAAAACAAGCCACAAATACACAAGCACACATTATGAGCTCCCACAGGCCTGACCTGCTCGCTGTGCAACCCAGCAGCCCAGTCATTGCTTTTATTTGTCTGTCTATGTCTATTTCTGAACCTTGAAGGTTTAAGGTTACATGATTATCCTAAAGCTGATTAAAAATCGTGTTAAAATGACTCAAAATAGCCACACTTTAATAACAACAAACATTAAATTTTCTTGTGAAAGTGTGGTTGCCGTTTGTGTTAAAAACAGCACTGTGGTTCCACTTCAGGAGTGGAAATGTCTGAACTCCGTTTGTGAGTGCGCTCACAAGCGTTGCTGGCTACAACCAGGGGAATTTCCTGTGGAAGGTTAAAGGAAGACTGATTGGACGGGGTGGCTAGGGGCTCGTCCGACCGAGAGCTGCCATTGGCTCGTCGAGGCTCTGATATGACGCTTATGTCCAAGCCTCTTGGCCCCCCAATCATCCCCCACCTCCTCTTTCTTCCTTTCTGTCTCCTTCTTTTTCTTCACCTCTCCCTTTCTTTCTTTCTTTCTCCCTCCTTCCTCGCTCTCTGTAATTCACATTCCATCTCTTCGGTGTACTTTTTTTTCCTGAAACACAGCTCAAGAAGGAAAAAGCACAAAGCGATTCTTTGACTCTTAAAAATGGTGCTGGTAGGAGGACAAAGAAAAGATTCAGTCAAGAAAAAAAAGAAGAAATTAATAAAGCTTCAAAGGGAATCGCAGCAAAAATGAGGAGGAAAAGCAGTTTTCTTCTCTACTTTTTCTTTCCAGCCCCCTTGAGCAAATTATTTAGGAGGGTGCAGGGATTGTACAACATGGAAAATTGATATTTCCTGTAACTGCATCACCTCCCTCTTAGCTAAAGGCATACACGCATGCAGCCCATACTGACGTGAAGTTAAACAAGGAAGCAGGGACATACTTAAGAGGACTGGTTTCGATGCCCTACCCAAAGAAGTTTATTTTAAACATGCAAATTACATTTGACTGTTAGGTAGTCATCAGAAATCAGCTGGTGACTGGAGCAACACTCTTCCATTACTTCTATTACTGGAGGAACAGGACTCAGTTAGCCATGTTCAGTATTAGTGAGGTGCTTAGAAATGACGTCAGAGAAGATTTTTTTTTTTGCAATTTTAGCATCAGAGAGCAGCGTTTGAAAACCTGGCAGCGGAAATTCTATACCCTGCAAAATATTGCATCCACGCAGTCCGTTGCAAGTGTGATTGCATTGCATTCATACTGCGATCACAACTGCAATTCAACATGTTCTGCAGCTCTAGTTTCAATGCAGCATAGTCACTGAAATACACCAAAAACAAAGGAGGAGCATGTGCTACAACGTCTAATGAGCTTGGAGGTTGACTGTTAGGTTACATGTGGGGTTATCACAACATCGTTGTCAAAAGGCTACATGTTGAGTATTCAACATCTTGGACTTTCAGGTATCCTTCGCAAGCATATAAAAGTGTTTCTAACACATCCATCCATTTACAATCTCAGGGCATCGCTCCATTACCCCATTAAGCCCCTGCTAAAGTCTGACACTGCACAGGAGGCACACCCCAGATAGTCCATTCACCTCTGCAGATCCACCAAAGAAGTTCAGACACTGATGATGCACAAGCACTGAAAAGATACACTGCGGGCAATAAACAGGGCTATAGGGGAAAATTAATCCTCTTTAACCTGGCTTTACAAGCTTTTAAGTGTATATAGTGGGGTTTTGTACAGCATTAAGGCTGGTAAAAGTAATCATGATCAGATTTTCATGCCCTCTTTGATAATTTATTAAAAACTGAAAGTTAGGTCAAATCTGATCGCAATAATCTGGATTAACACCAAATGTATTGCAGGGGTTAAAATTTCTATTACCCTGAAAATTCAACATTTGCCCTAGATGTGCTTCAGTGCATCGGAGCCACACTGGGACAAGTTCCCTTACCGAGGCCGAGGACGGGGTGGTGCTCCACCAGCGTCCACGCGTTGTCGTCCACACAGTGGCTCTTGTAGACCAGCAGCTGACACACGTCTCTCGCCGTCATGTCTGCAGGAATCTCCACCACTTTGCCGGCACCATCTTCACTCCAAACCTTCACAATCTGAAGACACACACAGCACAGATGAACATAAGAACAGCGGAGGACATGTTTTCCACTAGCAGGAGAGAGAGCGAGAGGGAGATATCCCCCCCCCAAAAAAAAAATGTGGTGCACGATGTGTCCCGAGTTGGTCCCGGGAATTAGATTATGCGTAGTAAATAACAATAAAACAGCAGTGTCTACATTTACCTCCATAACCAGGTCCACCCTTAGAAAGGCTGTGTTCACATGATTCTTTCACTCGAACATGAAAGGGGCTTTGAAAAAAAAAAAAAACCCAAAAGGATGACGTCCGGGAAAGGTTGGCCTGCCCCTGCGCCTTTAGTTCATCCTTTTTGTCCACAACACAACTAAACTTACTCCAACGAATATCAGCAGATTTACATCTTAACCCAAAATCACACACTGCTCGCCACATGTAGGAAACAGACACGTTCGGACAAGTCTAAATAAAAAATAATTGTTTTTAAAAATCCCACTCTCACACTTGGGACAATGAATTAACTCTGTGTATTTATACGTGTTGCATTTTGTCATTAAAAATGTCAATGCTGGAGCTACAAGCGGGTAGGGTTTAAAGCTGGAGAACCTCCCATTGTTGCGCCATTTTGAACCATTCCAGCCCAGTGCCCAACGCGACATTTAAACCGGGTATAATGTTGCCCTCATTCGAGTGTGCTGCTGCACAGATAACCCACAAACCAGCAGCGTCAAACTAACGCACCCACAAAGGACTCTCTCACTGAGAGGAACCAACATAAGAAAGTGTCTGTAAGCCACAGAAACAACACCAAAAAGCATGAAGAACCCCGTATAAGTGTGCATGCTTGTGTGTTCACTCTCATTGAAGCACAAACATTTTCTGCACAGAAAACCGCTGCTTTAAATGGCATGAAACAAGAAACAACACTGGTCATGGCCAAGGGGCTGGAAAAGAAGGAGGGAGGGGGCCGAAAATGAAGTCTGACAAAGGCTCAGCAAAGTTTAAAAATTGTAATAAACTCAAAAGGATGCAAGATTTAAAACATAAACCGCCAAGAAAAAACACAAAACATCACCAGGAAATGAACATTGACACAAAGACTCACTCTGAAATCAGAAACAACGTCACTGCACTTTTTTTGCCCTCTGCAAAGCCCGAAGACTGCCTCCTCTCCTTCCACATGTCCGCCGACAACAAAACCCCCAAAAAGGTCAATGCATGACGCATGAGTTTTGTTTGATTAAACTTTTAAGAACATTAAACCAAGAAAAAAAACAATAAATAAAAATCAAAGATCTTTATGCTTCCAAATTCACAGCCAGTAATTCTAGGAAACCCAGACACAAGCCTCAGAACAGAAAATTGGGGAGGAAACAAACACACACACCCACACACACAGGTCCCTTACCTCCACAGCCTGTAAGAGGCAACAGTCTGGAGAGCAGGATGGCATTTTCACACTGAGACGCTCTCCAGTGACACAGAGGGAGGGAGGAGGAAGTCAGGAAGGAGAGAGAGGGAGCCTGAGCGAGGGGGGAGTGAAAGGAAAGAGAGGACAGATTGGCGAGGCGAATGCAGCAGAGGTAACAGGGAAAAGAGGGGGAGGAAGTGACAGAGGAAGGGAGAAAGTAAAGAAGGGATGGAGGAGGCTGCCCCTTGTTCCCGTGCTGGGCTGCATAAAAAGCTGAGCTGCGAGGAGTGGTATGAGCAGTCGCTCCTTTCCTCCTCCTCCTCCTCCTCCTCCTCCTCCTCCTGCTCCTCCTCCTCACAGTGGATTAACCCAGTGTGGGATTTTTTTTAAACAGGGACCTGCTACCTGTCACGTGCTCTCTTATCTCCAGGGTTGTGTTTCATCCACCTGATCCCCCTATCCAAAAACTCTATCGGCTCCTTTTACTGATGGCGCCACGCCATCTTCACCCCTCCCTCTTAAATACGCCCCAAACAGACGAGCTCAAACTACTGAGCCAATCACAGGATAGGGAGACTCATCCTTTATTCTTCTGCATCTTCTGACATTTCCTTTGAGCGGGCCTGACGGTTTCAATTTCTAGCCCCTCCCCTCACCTCCTATCTTCGTCCTCTTCCTCCTCCTCCTCAGCTGCATGTGAAATACTGAGCAGAAGTGTTAGGGCCATAGCAACATGTGTAATGCACACCGACAGCATGAACATTCACAAGAGAAAGAAGAAGAAGTAAAAAAATCCAAGTGGGAAATAATTGAATCTGGACCCAAACGGATAATGTGCCACACGTTTGGGGCAATACTGAAACGGTCAAGGAAGAGCTAAACAGGGAAGGATCAGTTGCAGAAGGGGAAGAAGAAGGGGAAAAAGAAGAGGAATGAAGAGAGAGAAAAGATCTATGGAGGAATGTCAGTAATGCAATACTGAGTCATAATCAGGCTCATGTGTAGAGCCCAGGCCAACCCAGATGGCCCCTAATACAGTGTGCGTGAGAACTTCGAGGCCCACACACACACATTCTTGAAAGAGGAAGACAAAATGTAAACTATGAAGACCATCTGCAGAAGGTTTTTTTCTCCCCCTTTTTCCACATTAGTGTTGGACTTTTCCTCCTGACTCATGCTGCAGCTCCCGAGAGATCAGGGCTAGTACTGACTACACGGAGTCATGCGTGTACAGGGATCGCATGAACATTCATGAGATGAGCATGTGCAGGGAGCGATAACGAACATACTGTGTGCGTCATGAGGAGGCAAATTCTTCCTGGTTCTCCATCTGTTTGATTTATATTCCGCTCTCATCTCCCCTGCTTACATCTCCACTTGTTCCTGGGCTTTAATAACGTTTTTAAAGGATTTTATGTAATTGACCAAAACGAAGGATGGATAGAGGTTTTAAAAAAAAATAACAGTGGGAAGTTTTGGAGAACTTTTAAGCAGAGCTAGGTCATAAAATAATATCCAATGCTTTCAGCTATTTTTTTCCCCATATGTTGCCTAAAAAAGAGAGAAAAAGTATAGCAAGATACCCAGAGGCCCATGGTAACTTTGGAGGAGCTGCAGGGAGCCACAGCTCAGAAGAGAGATTCTGTGAACATCACACTTCAGAAATCTGGCCATTGTGGAAGAGTGAAAAAAGTAAGCAGTTTTGGAAACAAAAGCTAAAAAAAGTTACGTATCTAAAAGTATGTTTGCAAAATTCTGGGAGTTTTAAAAGTTGTAAGCTTTTCATTGGAATTAACAGGAATTTCAAATGAACAAGAAATGACTAACTGGAATAAATAACTTGAAATTAAAGTATGGGAAACTTGTCCCCAACAAGGATTTTAAATAATGCTGCAGAGTATGCATACTTTTGCGTATTCTGACTAAAACAACAAGACCTTATGCAAATATATCGATGCTATTCCACAACCACAAGCCCAAATAACAGTGCCTACTACAGGGGTATGGAGGCCAAGTCTGACATGCATTGTTTATTCCTCCATCATGATGTCTCGGACCATGAACTGGAGACTTGTTGAGCTCAGAGCACCTCCATATTTATTACATAAAGTGGAGTAAGAATATATCTACACTCACCATATATGCAATCTACATGATACGGATATGATACAGTTCTTACAGTTTGATACAGTTTCTTAAATTACACTCATTTTCCAGTTAATTTCCATCAACTCCCATAATTCCCATGGATATTATCCATTTCAGAATATTTATGTAATTTCCCATCTTAAGTCTGGAAGATTTGCCTCCCCCTTTACATTCCTAGCCTCAAGCCATGTGAAGCATGCACAGATTTTTTTATTTTTTATTTTTAATGGAAGAATGCGCTCTGGTCAGATGAGGCCAAAACATACCATCCCCATATTGAAACATGGTGGCGGCTGCATTATGCTGTGGAGACGCTTTTCTTCATCACAGGCTAAGGGGCTTCAGCAGCCCTACACATCCAGAAGAGCTACAATAAATTTAAATGGAAATTGACAGATCCAAGTAAAACTATCATGTCTAAGCCCAGAGCTAAATCCAGTGAAAAATTTGAGACGATATCTGAAAATTAATGCAAAGGAAAAATAAACCTTTAGTGTCTACACTTGGAAAGCTGTGAGAGACATACACTAAAAGATGTAATAGTAGTTAAAGGGGGTTAGAACTATTTACTCAATTAATTAATTAAAAATTATTTTGAAAAGCATGCATGGTTTTCCTTTCTCCTCACAATTATGTACTATTTTGTGTTGGTCTATCACATAAAATCCCAGTCTAGTACACTGAAGCCTGTGAATATTACAGGACAAATTATAAAAATATCCAATAGGTAAAACATACTTTTAGCTTCATAATATCGGTTTAAAATGAACTCACCTTGCCTTGTTTCTTTCCTCTTTCTGGTTTCCCTTCCCCCATTTCTCTTTTTTCCTCCACTTAAATAGTGCAGGGTGAGGGGTGAAATAGTAACAGGGTTTATTGTCTCCTACGCTGCTTATACCAACACACACACGCACACAAACGCTGTCGCAACATTTTTGGATTGAGGGTATACAAGCAGACACCTGCACATGCAAAACACACACGCATAGACACACGCGCGCACGCACACACACATCAATAGGGTCAGAGGTCAAATACAGTAATCTGCACTTGGGTCAAAACCACTTGCCCAAGAGGTTTATGAGCCCCTAAACCTCTTTCTCTGTCTTACACACACACACGTACACATACTTATACAAGCACAGACATATGCACAATTGATCTGGTTGTTTTAAGCCAGAGCCAGTCTCTTCCTCAGTAACATGAGCTGCAAAGTGAAAAAGCCTGCTTTACTCAGTGGATGGCTCTGCACACCGTCTGCTTTTTCATGTATATAAACACTGAATACAGCCAGCAGATAACCTCTGCAGCGGCTTTGAATCAACATAACTTTTAAAAGCAGGGCCGCAACTAAAAGCTGAAGGATGATGTGGAGGATTAAATTTCTGTTGTTTTTTTTGCATTTTTCTCCACTAAAGCAAAAGAAAAAAATGCAAATAAAAGTCAATTCAATACGAGCAAACTCACTTTCCAGTTCTTTGCTGCCTCTTCTTGGAAGTTTCGTAAAAATGCCGTCATGATGATCTTAGCGCCTAAGCCTGTCTTAAGCACTGAACACAGAGATCTGAAGTTTAAATATTTAAAGAAGACTGGACTTGAACTGTTAGAATGTGCCCTTCTACGTGTGTTCTTTTTACCTAATGATTATAGCAACGGAGACTGTCATTTTCTAAGGAATGAACAACATTTAAGTGCACACTTCAATTCAGCACCTTTCAAAAGCATACCTCTTTCAAATTTCCTGTGTATTTTATTGGGAGTTTATGTGATAAAGCAGTACTATATGACACATACTTTGTTTTAAAGCATTTTTACAGAGAAAAGTTTAAAAAGGATTTGCATCTAGCCCCATTTATTCTGAAACAGTTCAGTAAATTCCAGTGCTACCAAGTGGCATCAGAAAGTGCCTGAAAAACAGCTTAATAAAGACCAAGGAGCACACTAGACAGATCAGAAACATAGGTGCGAAGAGGTTTAAAGCAGTGTAGGTTATAAATCATCACCCCAAGGTATGAATGCTCTTCAGTAAATCACCTGGAAATGGAAAGAGCATGGCAAGAGCAGAGATGTTCATAAGTCTCTTTTCTCCTAGTCAAAGTCAGGTCTCAAGTCAAGTAACTGTAGCCCATAATCCATCAACATCACTGGCTAATAATCAAGTCCATCCTTTCACAGTAAAACACACTCAGACACTGCAGTCTGTTTCTTGCATACCAACTTCTTTTCAATCTTAATTTCATGAAATAAAGAGTGTTACAAAGACAAGTTCAAGTCAAATCTCAAAAATTTGATTGTTGATTCTAAATACCCTTATTTTTGACAGTTAAAGGTAACTTGAGTAGAAGTCTCTGCTATAATGGGCTTAGCACCATTACAACAGAGCTTTTTTTCTTTTTAAATCAATGAAGGCAGAGCTGCAACTGAGCAAAACAACAAAGATGGCGCTCAGGAACGGCGCTCGTTTGAAACGGCTTTGGCATCAACTTTGAAGGATTTAGACTTGGGCTTTTCTTTGAAAGATGAGCAGATAGAGACACTTAAGTCCTTTGTTTCAACTGCCCTGTTGACTGATCTCCATCGCTATGAATACGTCACATTGTTAATTGCTCTGATTGGTCCTTGTGCTGTCCAATCGAGTGCAGAGAGCGTTTGAAATACAACCATAGATTCTAGAACCCCTAGGAGTGTGCGCCGTCTATAGGTCGTGGCCAGACGATATATATATATATATATATATATATATATATATATATATATATATATATATATATATATATATATATATATATATATATATATATATATATATATATATATATATATACTGTGAGGTCATGTGTTCCCAAAATTATGCAGACTGTTAAGTTTGTAGGGTGTGAATAGTTTTACAAGGCACTGTTTCTCAAAATATTTAGAGAATTAATATGATAGGTAATCAACATCAACATGTCATGTTGTGGCATTTAGAAAAATAAACTATTTCATCAGCCTTCAACATGACAGCTGGCTGTGTGTTGAAAGTTTTCTTATTATACTAACTAAACCATCACTGCTTTCAGAACGCCAAATTATTTTACCAACTCACTCTCACTGTTTCATAACCATAAAAGATGTACGGTCACACTGTTCTGGCAAATTAAAACCCAGAGATGACAGAAACACTTTAGGTAGTTTTTTTCCTCAAAATGTATATTTTCTAGAATAGCAATCCCACTCCCCAACCTGTTGATTAGTCAACAGATAGTTTAAAGAAACAATCACTGTCAGCTGTCTGGTTATTTATTTATAGTTCTGAGTCGCAGCTCAAGACAAACTTTTTAAAAATTCACACGAAAGACACATACCCTTATAGTCAGTAAACAGATAAAGATCCCAGGAATACAGACAGATGTGGGGAACCATCGGTCATACAATCTGCAAGCTGAACACGGGTAACTTAAAAAAAGAAACGGATGGTGTTTGGTTAAACCTGCACCAAATCTAGCAAACTGTTCATATCCAGTAACATAGCATTGTATTCCAGTAGTAAACACATTTGTAGTCAGTTAAAACAGATGGTGCACATCTGACTAGTTGTTAGCATTCATCACCCCAAAAATGTATCAATTTTCAATAGACTTACAGGGACATGACATCTTTCCACTATCAGGGGAAGACCTATTACCAAAGACTACCAAGAACCTCACTTCAGAAAATCCAAGCTTTCCCTTTTAAGGAAAGTTGTACCTTTCAGACTACTCAATATCCCCGTGTGATCCAAGATCCAAGACCACAGCTAGGACTCTCTGTAATGTCTGCAAACAGCCCTGATTCTTATGATTGCACAAACTGTGCAACCCCACCATGGCTTGACCTTCGACTCTGCAACGGAGCGGTTCACAGCTGAGTGTGAAGCACATGAGATCAGATTCAGCTGTTCTAATTCGGAGGCCATGGTTCTCAACTAGAAAAACATTGATGGCTCTCCCATGGTTAGGAGTCAGTCTATGTCTCAACCGTTTATGGTAGAGTAGCACCTTCGCATTGAAAGAAGTTAGTTGATGTTATGACACGGGTGCCTTGGGAAAACCCCTTAAGAGAGGAACTTCCAGCCATGTCCCAGTAGGAGGAAAACCCAAGGCAGAACAATAATGTGCTATGTATCCCATGTAGAGGGATGTCTGGGCTTCAACCCATTAACCCCATGACCCAATCTCGCATCAACAAATCGATTGATGGATCAACAGTGTGGGAAGGTTTGATGTTTCCCATAGGGTGTGGGAGTCTGAATACAAGCCAGAGTGTAAACAAGATCTCCTAGGACTAGATCTTGCAATATAAAAATGCCAAGATGTTTCCTGTCAAAGCACTCTGTAGTTGCTGTAATTATGAAACTTTGTCTAGCTAAAAAAATATAGGCTATTATTATTATCATTATTATTATATTATATTATTATTATTATGAGCCCTAGACGAAATGGTGTATATTTAGGGCTTGACAACCCGTTGTGTCTATAGGCGCGTTTCCATTAGACGAAATCTGGGACATTTCTGGGAGGGGGAAGGTGACAGGGAAAATACACTGGCTATATCCTCTCAGACGTTGTGTTTCCATACAAAATTGGCTCTTAAAGGAATTTGCTAAGAAGTCAGCATGTCGCAACCGTTTCGGCAGTGAGTGATGTCACTGATCAGTGCCAAAAGGGACATACAGCAGCAGTGAGCAACATGAGATCGACAATGGAAAAACCAGGGATGGGTTGCAACAAAGCAAACGTGTTATTATTTGGTATGTTGTTAGAAAGTGATTTGCCAGCAGCTCTTCCAAATTTACAAAGTCGGTTGTTTGGAGAGAACTGCTGATATTATTTCCCACTGAGTTACAACCAATCAACATGAGTCACCACCAATCAACATGAGTCACCTAGCAACTCTACAGGGTACTTCCGAGTACATACCCCAAGGCTACTCTGTTGGTCCTTGAATTGGTTAGGAAAGTAGCCCTTTAGGGCCAGCCCGGTGAAGTGGAAGTGGAGACACCATTAAGGTCCAGTAAAATTACCCACGCAGCTCTGATAGTGGAAATGGAGCTGATATTGATGGATTTAATTTCGAGAGGAAGTCAATCTTCAGGTATTACCCCACTGCGTTGGCAGTCACTCAAAAAAAAGATCCCGTCGGGTTGGCAGACTACATCCCATCTTACATTAGAACTAAGGAAGTTCGTACCAATTTGAAGTTGCTTATGTGACAGCATTGGGGACAGATTAAAACAAGGTATGAACACTTTACTGGCTAATGGTAACTGTTACGGTGAGTTCACACCGAACGCGTTTGGCCTTCAGGTTTACATGTAAAGTCAATACAAAAGCAGATTTGCGTCGCAAAAACGCATTTCTGCCTCATACGCTCTGCCTCATCAGATTCGTGTGAATGACGCGTTTGATGCGCGTCAGAAAATTTGCATGTAATTTTCTGTGGTGCATGTTATGTATTCACGCGTCACAAGTGTTTTTGCATCTGCCGCTGAAGTTGAAATATCTGAACTTTGGCGTCAATCCACACCGCGTCAACCAATCAGGAGCCTGGTGACGTGGTGTCACGTGATGCTGTGATCCAGTTCAAGGGGTCAGGTCCGGCAAAATAAATTCATTCAATATGGAGGAAATGCTGATAACGGCCGTGGCTAATCACCCTGAGCTGTACGACACCAGCTGCTTTCTCTACAGAGACAGGAATAAAAAGGACCTCGCTTGGAGGAATATAAGTGTGAGGAGATAGGGACACCTGGTAAGTTCATTTCACTTTTGAAAGTTTTCACGTTACTGACCCTGCGAACCTGCGCAGGGTACTCTCCACAGTAAATAGAGAATGGAGACTCTCTCTTCCAGCTTGATCGACAGCTGTCATCTTGCAAAAACACTGACTGGTACTAGCTTCTACCACATGTTGCATATTTCCGGCTTGACGTGCGTCAGAATGGTATATTTTGACTCGCGTCGAGTTGCGAATGTTGAAGCGTCCAACTTTGGCATGCGTCGCGTTTTTGACGCTATGGTGTGAACGCACCGTAAGCCTCTAACTAGAATGGTATACACTGATATATAGCATAGATTTTTGAAACACAGTTGGTGATTTGTGAAATGTTACTTTATTTGTGAAAACTAAAAAAAGGGGATTTAAAGTTTTCCCAAAAATAAGTTTTAACGTCTGATATCATGCATCATTTTGTGAGCTGGATGTGTCACTGCACAACTACTACATAGTTAAAAGTGATTTCTCGGGCTGCTTTTGGACCAGCAGTCAACTTAATCTTCTTGCAAAGTCATGGAATGTAGGGGGGGGAAACGTCTGTGGTGTGGTTAAGCAGCAATTACTCGAACAATCATTAGAAAACACTTTCAAGTTGCATCATCATATTGCAACTTCGCAAAACATTTTGTGCTTGGCAAAAACAACAAAGTTCCAGCAAATCTTTCTTGAGCCCACAAAAACATGCTGAAATAACTCTGAAATGCACGTCAATCTGTACTAAATCCTTCCACAGTCAGATTACATCTCATTAACAGGTAATGATGGAAATTGTTTGTGGTAGATTATATAGCAAACTAATGGCCATTTAACAGTGCACTCTGATTGTACCGCCACCTCAAGCTAACTGTATGTAGCAACTTTCTTTGAGCGCACAGAGACAAGAATGCCAACATGCACCTTGTCTGATTGCAGTGGGTCAGCAGACCATTGCGTGCTCAAATACATCAGCTGACCCCAAATCAAAGGGGAGGTAGGAGTCCCTAAAGAGTATGGGTCTTAGAGCATTTTTCTTATCACTGCAGAAGATTAATCAGCATGTAAGCATATTTCTTTGAAGGCTGCTAATAATAAATGGTCCCATTAAAAAACCCTTACACATAGAGAATATAGTATTAAGTAAAGCCATAACCACAGCCTCTGATGTCAAAAGCATCACATTAGGCGCTTTACACTAACGGAATTTCAGGGTAATTTTACCAGACTTTCATCTATTGGGGTAAATCTGTTGGCACACTCCTCTCAGCAGTCGTCTCTCCATACAAAGTTGGCCCTTTAAGGAATTTGCCAAAACGTCCGCATAACACAAGCGTTTTTGCACTGACTGATCAGAGCTAAAAGGCGCCCAGAGCAGCAGAAAACAACAAGAGATCGACATGGAAGAAGCAGGAATGGTTGCTGCATTTCTCTTTGCCATGTTGTTATAAACTGCTTTGCCAGCAACTCTTCGAATTTTACAAAGCCAGTTGTTTGGCGACGTCTGCTCATTTCCCTCAGAGTTACAACTGATCAGCATGACTAAACCACAGCTCCCGCCCAGTGACTATTGGGCCATTTTCGAGCACATACTTCAAGACTGGTACTCGATTGGTTCCTGAAATGGCCCCGAAATCGGCCCTGTCAAATCAAATCAAACTTTATTTATAAAGCGCTTTTCATACAAGAAGTTGCATCACAAAGTGCTTTACAGATTAAAATGACCCCACATAAAACCACCTTCCCTTCCCTTCCCTCCCCCACAGATTTAAAAGCATGGTCACAGTTATACCCCCCACCCCCCAACCCAACTCCCATGCACACACACAGATAAAAGAAAAAGTAAAAAAGGACATTGGGCCGAGTGTAGATGAACCATGCAAGGAAACGCCGTCAGAGGAGCCATCTGCCCCGGCAGCGGTAGATTAACAGCAGCAGCCGAGGCACCGACACAGGCACCCAGTGGAGGCAAGGCCAAGACCCCCACCTCCACCCAAGCTCCACCTGGAGAGCACCCAGGGAGCCACAGCCGACCACCGCTCCCGGGGCAGAGGGCTCCCACAGAGGAAACACTGGAACGGGGATTAAGATAAATTAAAGTATAAAAATAAACAGTAAATTCATGTGCTAAGATTAAATAGTAAAACTGATAAAAATATAATCATATAAAACATGCAGAGCAATTAAACAGACAGTAATAAATAATAATCAGTTAAAAGCTAGGCTAAAAAGGTGAGTCTTGAGCCTGCTCTTAAAAATATGAACGTTCTCTGCAGCCCTGAGGTCCTCTGGCAACCTGTTTCAGATATGAGGGCAATAAAACTGGAAAGACACCTCGCCATGCGTGTGTGTCCTGACTTTTGGGGTGACAAGGAGACGGCTGCCAGAGGAGCGCAGAGGCCGCAAAGGTTTATATGGTAAAAGCAGTTCAGAGAGATAAGAAGGCCCAAGACCATTAAGACACTAAAAACCATTAAAAGAACCTTAAAGTCGATCCTGAAATGTACGGGGAGCCAATGCAATGATTTTAAGACCGGTGTAATGTGCTCCCGCCTCCTGGTCTTCGTCAGGACATGTGCTGCTGAATTTTGTAGTAGTTGTAAATCTGATAAACTCTTTTTGGGAAGACCAGAAAGCAGGGCATTACAGTAATCAATTCTACTGGAGATAAAAGCATGCATCAGTGTCTCCGTGTTGGCCCAAGAGAGAATGGGGCGGACTCTGGCGATGTTTGTTTAGTTGATAAAAACCTATTTTAGTAATATTTTTTATATGAAGATTTAAAGTCAGCTCAGAGTCAAAAATCACACCCAGGTTCTTCACTTGTAAAGGGGGATAAAAAGACAGTGATTGTAGTTTTGGTAAAAGTTTCTCTCTCTGAGCCTCAGGACCGATGACTAAAACTTCAGTTTTGTCCTGGTTGAGCTGGAGAAAGTTTTCTGCCATCCAGGATTTAATGTCTAAAATGCAGTTAAAAAGTGCATCCATTGTCCGTGTGTCATCGGGAGACATGGAGATGTACAGCTGTGTATCATCAGCATAACTTTGAAAGTTGACTCCATGTCTTCTGATGACGCTGCCAAGAGGGAGCATATACAGGTTTAAAAGCACTGGGCCTAAAATTTAACCATGGCGCACACCACATGTAATCCTATGGACCCTAGAGGAGCAGGTATCTAAACTTACCATAAAAGTCCTGTCTGTGAGATAGGATGTGAACCATTTGTGAACAGCACCAGAGAGACCAATCTGTTTTAAACGGGTTAAAAGAATAGTGTGGTCTACTGTATCGAAGGCAGCGCTTAGATCCAGTAGAACCAACACTGTCACCCTCTGTGCATCATAGTTTAATCTAAAATCATTTAAAATCTTTAGAAGGGCCGTCTCTGTGCTGTGGCTCACCCTAAAACCAGACTGAAATTTCTCCAGGACATTATGCTCATTAATAAAATCATTAAGTTAAATCAAAAAAAAAATGTCAAAAATTTTGCTTAAAAAAGGTAAGTTAGATACCGGTCTAAAATTGTTAAAATCATTAAAATCTAAATTGCTCTTTTTCAACAGGGGCCTCACTACCGCCCCTTTAAAGGCGGCAGGAAAGAAGGGAGCAATTTATCATGGTTAAAATCTCATCTCTAAAAGATCCATAAAATTGTTTAAAAAAAGAAGTGGGAATTAGGTCCAAAACACATGTGGTGGGCCTCACTGAGGAGAAAACTTTAACAAGAGTCCCAGCTTCTACCAGGACAAAACTGTCCAGTGTTTCCTCTGGTAAAGACACACACTCAGATTTGTCTAAAACCATGTTACTCTGAGAAGATAAAATCTTACATCTGATGGTGTCTACCTTCCCTCTGAAGTGGTCTGCGAACTCCTCACAAAGAGTATTTGAGGGGGTTTTAGGAAATGCAGTAGTAGCTCTGTTAAAAAGTTTATCAATGGTGGAAAAAAGGATTTTGGAATTATTTTTATATTCCGAGATGATTTTGGAGAAGTATGAATTTCTTGAATTTCTTACTGCATTGTTGTATAATTTGAGAATATCTGTGTATATTTGATGGTTTATTGTGGTTTTACTTTTCCTCCATTTTCTCTCTGCCGCCCTACAATTTCTCTTCATTTTTCGAAGGTTTTCATTTTTCCACGGCGTTGCAGTTTTAGATTTTAAACTTTTAATTTGTAGTGGAGCAAGCCGGTCAAGAGTGGAATGAAGCCTTCTGTTAAAATCCTTGACAATAAAATCACAGGGGGCAGGTAAAACAATAGGAGGATTCTTTTTTTTTATTTCCAGAAAACCTGCAGCCACTTCAGGGGTTAGATGGTGCTTCCTGACAGTTCTCACAGAGGTCTCCTGCTGAATAAAACTGGTGATGTTAAAAAACACACAGTAGTGGTCAGAGACAGCCAAGTCAACAACAGAGGACACATGGGTGGACAGGCCACGCGTGATGGCCAAGTCCAGGGTGTGTCCTTTGTTGTGAGTCGGCTGCATGACATGTTGGCTAAAATCCATATAAGTCAGGATGTTTAAAAAATCTGTTGATAAAGGATCTAAAAGGTTATCTATATGTAGATTAAAATCACCAGCTAAAATGATCCTTTCAAAGGAGTTGTGCAAAATTGATAAGAACTCTGAAAATTCTTGAATAAAAAGTGCACTCTTTTTAGGAGGCCTATAAATTGTGACACATAAAATCTGAGGATTGCTAAAAACATTTGCATTATATTCAAAAGTAAAATAGTTATCAAATAAAAACAGGTTTGGCGGAAAGTGTTGATGAACTTATAAAAGCAGTTCCGCCTCCCCTTTTGCTACTCCTTGTAGAATAAGTGAAGTTAAAATTAGGTGGGGAGGCCTCTGTAAGAACAACAGGGGCATCTGCACTCAGCCAAGTTTCTGTTAAAAATAAACAATGAAGATTATGGTCTAAAATCAGATCATTTATTTTAAAAGTTTTGTTCAGCAGAGAGCGAACATTAAAAAGTGCCATATTAATAGTGATTGGAGATGAACTGCAGTTTGAAGAGGTGTGAGGAAACATAGGGTATTCAGGTCTTGAACAAAAACTTTAACTGTCTTAGTAAAGAGAAATAAGCTATCCCAAAAGACACTGAAAGTACACACCCTAACAGAATTTCAGGTCGCAAAACTGAAACATGTACAGTTCTGTTCGTAAGAATGAAGCAAAGATTTCCCTATATGTTTTTCAGTCACTCCAACAAGGAAAGCATTGCGGCAAAGTTCGATTAGTTCAAAGGGATTGCTTTAAAATACAGAACAGCAAGCAAAACCTTAAAATTATAATCCTAACTGAATTTAGAAAAATCCTAAATGTTTTAAAATAAAAGGGAATAAGAGGCATTTGGCTTAAGTTTATTTAAATTTAGATTTTTTTGGAAACTTCAGCATGCCCTTGCTATTTACCAGTTATTAGCAATACATGACAGTCTTTAATAATTAGCATAACAGAGCTCATCATTCAGACCAAATATAAACTTGTTCGGGTATACACATCTGCAAGGCTTACCTTTGCTCTAATATTTATTCATTTTTACAAGCAGTAACTTTCTAAAATCAGACCACAGAGCAAATAATGAACAAAAGAAAACACATCCATCCCTAAGGATGTCAGAGGTCAGGGTCAGCTGAGGAGCAGCAAACCACAACCTGGATGAAGTTCAGAGTCTTGCTCAAAACTGCTTCAGAAGAGTGGAGACTTGCATTAATGCACATGGCATTAATCCAAATCATCTGCTTGTTACTGAGTGTATATTTAACTACTGCGTCCAACTCGCTGACCCTGATGTTCATTATACTGTCTCTGGTCACAAATAAAAGATCGAGTTGCTTTACAGCCACGCTGCCAAAGCAAACGCATTTGCTCAATGATGACAGATGGGACCTGACCAAATCCCTGTGAAAGGCGGGGGAACACGGCTCAACTGGATGTTGCAAGACTGGCACAAACTGCATGGGAAACGGCCCGTATAAGTATTAACCATGAGAAACAGCCCAACCAGTGAAACGGCTCTGAACCACCAACCAAAGTCAGTTTAGGACTTCTGACAGAGACATATCGTCCTGTTAACGGTTCTTTAGAACAATGTTCATAGTGTAGTTCAACGATAGCTCAAGGAGAAAAACACCAGAAACTGTCAGCTGTTCATCCCACGGCACATACGTGCCCCGTCTGCATTCTTATGTTCCTACTGCTCCTAAGCACGCATAATTTACAGACCTACACATATTCATATTCATCAGTATGTTCTCAAAACACCTACACAGGTTCTCTATGTCGGCTGTTAGCTTACATTTACCACCCCTCAGCACTGGATAGCTGCAGTAAAAGCACGTGTCAAGAATAAACCAGTTGTGCAGCATTTAAGTGATTTGATTAGTAATGGTTTTATCAGCTCAAGAGAAGCCAACGTTTGTTTTGCACATTAACTTGTTAAAAGGTAAACAAATCATGTTAGAACATGAACTATGTTACGAAATAAACACCATCCTCATAGTCTACACGCCACACAAAGATGCTTGTTCTTCAAATCGACAGTAATCAATATAACTACACTGCTCAAAAAAATAAAGGGAACACATAAACAACACAACTCCAAGTCAATCACACTTCAAAATCAAACTGTCCACTTAGGAAGCAACACTGATTGACAATCAATTTCACATTCTGTTGTGCAAATGGAATAGACAACAGATTATAGGCAATTAGCAAGACATCCCCAATAAAGGAGTGATTCTGCAGGTGGTGACCACAGACCACTTCTCAGTCCCTATGCTTTCTGGCTGATGTTTTGGTCACTTTTGAATGCTGGTGCTTTGACCCTAGTGGTAGCATGAGACGGAGTCTACAACCCACACAAGTGGCTCAGATAGTGCAGCTCATCCAGGATGGCACATCAATGCAAGCTGTGGCAAGAAGGTTTGCTGTATCTGTCAGCGTAGTGTCCAGAGCATGGAGGCGCTACCAGGAGACATGCCAGTATATCAGGAGACATGGAGGAGGCCGTAGGAAGCCAACAACCCAGCAGGAGGACCGCTACCTCCACCTTTGTGCAAGGAGGAACAGGAGGAGCACTGCTAGAGCCCTGCAAAATGACCTCCAGCAGGGCACAAATGTGCATGTGTCTGCTCAAACGGTCAGAAACAGACTCAATGATGGTGGTATGAGGGCCCGACATCCACAGGTGGGGGTTGTGCTTACAGCCAAACACCGTGCAGGACGTTTGGCATTTGCCAGAGAACACCAAGATTGGCAAATTTGCCACTGGCGCCCTGTGCTCTTCAAAGATGAAAGCAGGTTCACACTGAGCACATGTGACAGATGTGACAGAATCTGGAGACACCGTGGAGAACGTTCTGCTGCCTGCAACATCCTCCAGCATGACCGGTTTGGCAGTGGGTCAGTAATGGTGTGGGGTGGCATTTCTTTGGGGGGCGGCACAAGCCCTCCATGTGCTCGCCAGAGGTAAACTGACTGCCATTAGGTACAGAGATGAGATCCTCAGACCGCTTGTGAGAACCATGTGCTGGTGCGGTTGGCCCTGGGTTCCTCCTAATGCAAGACAATGCTAGACCTCATGTGACTGGAGTGTGTCAGCAGTTCCTGCAAGAGGAAGGCCTATGGACTGGCCCGCCCGTTCCCCAGACCTGCATCCAATTGAGCACATCTGGGACATCATGTCTCGCTCCATCCACCAATGCCACATTGCACCACAAACTGTCCAGGAGTTGGCAGGTGCTTTAGTCCAGGTCTGGGAGGAGATCCCTCAGGAGACCATCCACCAACTCATCAGGAGCATGCCCAGGCATTGTAGGGAGGTCATACAGGCACGCAGAGGCCACACACACTTTTGAACCTCAATTTGACTTGTTTAAGGACATCACATCAAAGTTGGATCAGCCTGTAGTGTGTTTTTCCACTTTAATTTTGAGTGCGACTTCAAATCCAGACCTTCATGGGTTGATATATTTGATTTCCATTGATAATTGTTGTGTGATTTTGTTGTCAGCACATTCAACTATGTAAAGAACAAAGTATTTAATAAGAAGATTTCATGTGTTATTTTAGTGTGCCCTTTCTTTTTTTTTTAGCTGTGTATTAAAGTGTTAAGCAATGCTTACCAAGCTCCCTATGATAGTTTTACAAGTTACTGGGGCACCCTCCCACAACCTTTCTGCTCTGTACTGACCAGCAGTGCAGCAGAAAGGGTTGTCAGATGTCGTGACAGCATCTCACAGACTGACATGTGAAAATAAATCCCAAGGCTGAGACAGTAAACTAGCAGTGTGTGTGCGTGTGTCAGCTACTTTTGGAACCTCCAATACTAATGTTGCTGAATATTTTAATATGTATTTGTCTCTTATGGTGCGTTCCAGTTGTCCTCGGAACTCGTTTATCCGAGATAAGTTAGCCGGAAATGATGCAATGACCTTGTTTTTCCGAGCTGCGAGCTCGTAAGTTTCAGAGGACCCCGAGAATCCACATTTAAAGATGGCTGCGTACAGTACTACTAGTAACTAGTCGTCGTCTTTTAATTTTTTTCTCAGTTATATATTCTGTTTTCATTCTGTTTGCTAAGTAAGCAGCATCGAGTAGTTGTTATTCTTGTTATCGACAGTTACGTTGTTGAAAATATGAAAACTTGCAAACATTGCTGCTAAAATTGGTGTTTATGGTTTTTACTGTTAATGGTGTGTATGTCTTTACATTTGAGTTGTTATTTTTTTCTGGGTGTATGTGGCATAACTGTAAAAGGTCTTGCGTCCATTTTTTCCGAGTTGGTTCAGCTGGAATGCAAAACAAGCTCATTATGTAATTTCCGGGTCGGAAATTCGGAGTAAATCTGGAACACACCATTAATCTTTTAACATTTGAAACATAGTTTACAGAGTGTATGCATTTTGGTCACCTAGGACAGCATTAGCAGGAACTGAAAGGTCATAGTTGGGTTAGCATGAAGTTGATTGGTTGTTTTATGTCTGCAGGTGTGGCGCACAGATGTCCCAGTGAACAGTCAGGAGAATCGATGTGAATATTAAAGTTGCAGTCCAGATAATATATTTATGTATCAAAGTATTATAAATCCTTAAAATGATAGTGGGGTTCACTACTGTGATATACTGTTGGTGCTCCACAACATTTGTTATTATTCCTAAGTCCCGCCTTCATCAAAATACAACTTGGTGATACTTGATAGCGCTTGCTGCTTTTCTCTTTGACCCACTGTGACACCATAGGTGATGCGTGTGCACAACTGTTAATGTGGGGCTAGAGGGAGGGGGAGGGGAGAAGGGATGTTTTGTCATGGGCCTTGGTACGTTTGATTAAATCTCTCTCTCCCTCAAATACTCCAGACTCCAACTTTAAGGCATTGGTCCCCAACCCTGGTCCACCATCCTTGTATGTTTAGATGTGTCCATGCTCCAGCACAGCTTATTATATATTATATATTATATATACAGAAGGTGACAAGTAAGGTAAGATGGAACTTAAAGAAAAAAAGGAAAGAAAGAAGGAGACAAGGGAAATAAATGAGAGAATGACAACAAGGGAGAAGGGCGGTTGGACACTAGGATGAAAAGACAGAAGGAAGGAAAGACACAGGGAGGGCAAGGACATAAAGGAACAAGGTTGGTTGCAAAGAGGACCCCAGGAAGAAAGGAAATGAGGATGAAAAGAATAGAAGAGGAAGAAAATAAGAGGAAGGACAACCTAAAAGGACTGAAGGAAGTACACTAGGAAAGGAGGAAGAAAGGGCACAAAGAAAGCAACAAGGAAGGAGAATATTTAGACAGAATGACAGGGAATTTTTCCTTACTCCTATTTGTTTTATATAATTTTCTACAGCTGGAAAATACAGATCTTAAATTGTATATTTGCTAGGTTTCAACAGACTGGTTAGGAACCCTGGTAAACAACATACAACATCTTCTTTGATGCACTGTGGTCAAAATCAGATAAAGATTAAAGAGATCCAGCATCCTCCACGCCAACTGAAACCTGATCTTGCCTTAAATCTGAGTACGTTTATTCAGATGGCAAAAAATAACTTAATGTAAAAAAGAAAAAAGTTTTTATGCTGGAGTCATAAATAAGTATCCCAAAATAAATTGGGATAATCTTGTAATCACTTAATTTTCTGTTGGATTTAAAACTATTCCTGGGTCAAACAACCTGCAGCCCATTTTTTCTGATTTTGTCCATGTTCATTAAAATTCATAATTTAATTAATTCATAATTTAAAACACATTTTTGTGTATGTGTCAGTGTTTAGAAAGATGATTGGAACAGGCCAAAATTAGAATCGAGGTCAGACCTAACAGAAAACGGGCCTAGTATGATGTGGCTTTCTAGTTCTAACTGACTACTGGACACTCAAGCAACTGCTTGTAATGTATCGTAATGCTAGGGATGCCACCATTAATAGCCTCTGGACCCTTTTCTAAACAGACCTGCTCCTTGCAAATGAAAACATTTACAAACCAAATTTTCTCCCAACTGGACCGTTCCCTCTAGATTCTTAACATAGGCTTCATTTGTTTTGTGAAGGAGTCTACAGCCCATTGCAATCCATCTAATCCCCACACTATGTTACTCAGTCATAGTTAGCCATCTTAGTGGGAGAGAAGTTTCCTTAAATAGGCGCATTCCAGAACCAAATGTGATACATTTATCAGACTTGCTCCCACTTCTTAGGCTTCATCTACCAAAATATTTTCATCACTTATCTGCTGATGATAAAAAATGCCACAACCTTCTTACTTTTCTGTTATCAAGACATGTTTAACATTGTACAGTCTGTGCTAACTCAGATGTGTTGCATAAAAACAATCTATCCAAAAGTATGCTGCAGTTAGTTTGATGGCTAAATACACATCTAAGGACAAATGAAGAATTGCTTGCCTGTTTGGACAAATGGGATAATAGCTAAGTGGACAAAATGTGGACATAATGAAGATAATCTGGAAAGGACATGAGGCAACATTTAGTTCACTGTCAGACTCACATGTACACAAAGGATTCATTGTACAAACTGCAAACTTGCGCAAACTTTGTGACTCCAGACCTTGTGAGATGATGTCAACAAAATGCAAAAATAATGCTTTTCCTTATCACGTATCTATTATGCCACATGTGGGTAGTTGTGTGTGTGTGTGTGTGTGTGTGTGTGCATGCGTGTGCGTGTGTGTGCATGTAGAAGAGTCAGCAATGAGTGAGTGACCACCTAAAATAAGTTGTTGCTCAGGGTGGGCATCCTGAAAACATCTTTGAGATGGATGGAACATTCCTGGAACCGGAGGCTAAACAGGAGGGAAGGAAGGGCAAGACTGTGACAAACAGAAAACGCACAGACACACAAACATTAACTCTTATAGGCAGGGTAAAAGCGTGTGAAGCGGAAATGAGTCTATCCTGTCAAGTCCGGCAGACGGATTCAGGAGGTTCAGGGAGATCCGACTTGAAGACGTTCCCATTCGAGTTGTCTGCTCTGCAGCGGAAGTCTGCACTCCATTTGCAGCATCCTGGTGACACGGTTCACCTTCAACCCCAGCAAAACACGTCTCTGTTTATGTGTCTGTGTGTGTATATGATTGATAGTGATGACGCCGCAGGAGCGTGTACACATACACAGGGTCAGATAACCCAGGGTGAGCTGTGGTGTAAGAGGAGAAAAGCCAGTAGGTAGCCAAAGTCAACACTCACTACTCTGACCAGAGGATAACAGGCCACTCAGCGGATTTCTGAACACTTACAGATGCAGTATGTCTACACAAACTCCCTGCCCTGTGATGGATCAAGCAATTTCATAGAAAATCAACAGGGAGGGACATAAGTAAGACCTCTAATACTTTGACTAATGTTGCGATGACATTAAATGATGTAGTGATTGTGTACTTGCATGGCTGTCGGAGGTCTGTATCGGGTTGAGAACAGGGGATCCTGCTGGGCTGCAGAGCTCCGGGAAAGGGTTGGGGATGGCAGGCAAGGAGGCGGGACGCAGGTGCTGCTCTTCCTTCAGACACCTCCAGAGGGAGACAAATACATTTCTGTTTATGCCCCAGAATGAACACATAACTGAGCAAGGTCTAAACTGCAAAACATTAATATAACATTAATAAAACATTACTAAATGTTCGACTAAAAGAAAAATGTTGCATTTTAATGAGTTAATGTGAGAACAGAAAGGATCAACACATTCAAAGTACAAAACACAAACCTCCTTGCATTTTATTGGGATTCGATGTGAGAGAACAAAAGAAAACAGTGCATGCTTGTGAGGAGGAAGGAAAATGATCCATGAGTCTCAAACCTGTTGACAAATAAAAATCTGAAAATTGTGCTGTTTCATTTGTGTTCAACCTTCTGTACACTGATGCCCCTAAGAAAATCTGGTGCAACTAAAAAAAACCAGAAGTCCCATAATTAACAAATAGAGTCCATCTGTGTAGTTTAATATTAGTATTAATGCAGCTGTTTGGTGAAGGAGGTTTGGCAGAGAACAGCATCATGAGAAACAAGAATCACACTACAAGACTCTGTGCAGTCCACAAATTTGGCATTGATGCAAGAAAAACAGCCATTGTTGAAACAAAACTATAAGAAGTCTCCCTTAAAATTAGCCACAAGCCATGCATAATGCTGTGTGTGGCAGAACATTAACACTACATCAGCCGGAACACACCATTGTCACGGTGAAACATGGTGGTGGAGGTGTCATGCGTCAGAGTTGACTAGAAGAAAAGTAAAGGACAATCACAGAAAAAGAACACTGCTACAGGGTGAACAAGAGGGTGCACAATGGAATCATTTAGGTCTAGGTACAGGTCTGATGAAAGTTCAGACCTGAATTAAATTTAGAATATGTTACAGGACTTGAAAACTGATGTTCACTGATACTTGCCATCCCATCTGAATGAACATGAGCTATTCTCTCAGAATGATTTGGCAAAAAAAGTAAAGATATGCAAAGCTGGTAGCTTTAGGCGCGTTTCCACTATCGGAACTGCAGGATCATTTTACCGGAACTTCACGGTATGCTCGTGTCTCCACTTCACAGGGCCGGCCCAACTTGGCCCGTTTTCGGTGCCAATTTCAGGAACCATCCAAGTAACAGTGTCATACTCTGCACTGTTTCATGTTTCCCTCTGCTCACCAGCCTGCTAATTGGCTGATTGGTCCCACCTGGGCTGCCGCCTACTTAAACTCCTGCTCTGCAGCCACTCAGTGCGAGATCGTCTGTTGCCGCTACCTGTCACAGCCTTCAAGCATTCATGTCTGACTGTCTGATCGTGTACCTGACCTGCCTTCGTTGACTGACCTCTGCCCCTGCCCTATCCCTGGTAAAACTGAACATATTGTTGTGCACCGACCCCTGCTTGTTTCTGGACTCTGATTTCAGCCTCCTGGACTTTGATTACCACTGCCTCTCTTGAAATCTGACCTGGACTGAATATTGGATCAAGAATTATTGGATCACGGACCTCTAGAACTGTACTCCTTTTGAAACCCTGCTCTTAGAAAAGATGTTATTGTTTCTGTCTTTCAGTGGAACATTCCTGGTGAATTGGACCCCCCTCTCCCCTGCTCTCAATATATTCTTCAGCAGAAGACTCCTGAGAAGCTGCCTTTTTTGGTACGTTCCAGTTTTTATTAGTACAATCCTGCCTGGTTCAGCTTCCATTTATTCACCAGCCTGTCTCCTTTGCAGTACACGACCTGGGCGTGCTTGACCAGAAGCTGTCTACCTCCAGAGAGCACATTTTCTATATTTTTGCAAATAAAACCCTGTAATTGATCCATCTGGTTTGTGGTTTTGTTTTGGGTCCAAACCTGGTCAAGATCTTTTCACCAGTCCTGGGGCATGTATTCCGAAATGTCACGGTAGATGTGCCAAGTGGGAGCTGTGGTTAACTCATTCTAATTGGTTGGAGTTCAGACAGAAACGAGCAGACGTCGCCCAACGAGCGGCTTTGTGAAACAAGAAGGGTTGCTGGGGAAGGCGTTTATAACAGCAAACAGAAACGCAGCAACTATTCCTGCTGCTTCCATGTCTATCTCTTGTTATTCTCTGCTGCTGTGGGTGCCTTTTGGCGCTGATGAGTGACGCTACTCTCTGCCGAGATATGCAGACATCTTAGCTGATTCCTTAAAGGGCCAACTTTGTATAGAGATGACGGCTGAGAGAAGTGGGTAAACAGATTTACCCTGATACAGGAAAGTCCAGTGAAATTCCCCTTAAGTTCCAGTAGTGAAAATGTGCCTTTAACGCTAAAAGACTTGCAGCTGTAACTGCAAGCAAAAGTAGTTCTTCAATGCATTTGCCTAAATAAAAAAAATCCACTTTTTTTATGTCTGACAAAATTTGAAAACCATGTATAATTTTCTTCACAATTATGCACCACTTTGTGTTGTTCTATCATGCAGAAAGGCAACATAACACATTGACGTTTGTGGCTATAAAGTGACAAAATGTGAAAAATATTACGGGGTATTAATACAGCATGTTCAGATTTGCTTCAATTTCTGCTTTACTTATGTTTTTGGGTTTTTTTTAATTTGGTGTTGACAGACATCTGAAGGGTTGGAGTTAAATTCTGTACCTAATTTTACATCAAATGTATTCTGTATATTTGTTCTCTACAATCACCTTAATCTGATTTGAAGTTGAAATGGGCCTTAAATACATCAATGTAACTGGAGAGGGAAAGAGAAAGCTGTTCTTAGCAATAGTGTCATTTCTGGAAGCGCAAAGCGGTCAGCCGTCTTCCAATTGTATTCAAACCAGTTAGATCCACACGGAGGCAGAGGCTTGGTGCGTTTACCTGACAGCCTGGATGTGCAGGGGCTGAGAGTGCTTCAGTCCTTCCCTGGAGGGGGGAGAGGGACGCAGGGGTGGGGTGTGGCGACGGTGGATCTGGCTGTGTCCGAGATGGGCAGAATGGTGGTGAGAACTGTGCACGTGACAATTGTTTAGGAGAAGTGCCGTCTCTGCCTGCGTGGACTGCAAACTCTCCACAGAGGAGTTCATGTCATTCACCAGCTGCTCTAGGTCCACGTCGTCATCTGTGGAGGCAGCTGGATTGTAGGAAAAGAAAAAAGGAAGGAGCAAGAAAGAAGTGAGAGACAGCACGAAAGACAGCTGTACCCCTCCACTCTGTAAATTACATTCCTTATTAAGAGATTAGCCAAGGTAGCTTGTAAAAAAAATTATGCCATATTTTTATCCCAAGCAAAGGTTTTTTAAGGAACTCAACTTACTGGCTGCTGTTAGGAATGAGTCTACCGAGTGCAGATAGAAAAAAGACTAAAGTGCACTTTAGCGGCAGTATTACAAAACCAACATATAGCACATTTTTACCACATGATACTGAGCATTGGTTATTTCATGTTATAAAGAGAGTAACCACTGTGGGACAATCAGAAAGGTATTATTTTGTCATTCTAGCCTGACAGACAATGGCCTTATACTATCTTCTCAATAATCTCTGGCCAGCTCAAGTTATGGTGGCCAATAATACACATAAGTAATCTATCTGGTGTTAGCTGGGTGTCTAGTTCCTGTAGTAAAAATGTAGATCCATTTATTTAACTGATAATTGTATTATGCATTGTTCTTCTTCGGAAGACAAACTTTAGTTTTCTAGATTTGACTTTGCTTGGAATAATTCAAGGATGTAAATGATAAACTTGTGATGGCCAACTGAGGAGCAGCGCTAACTATGAGAACTCTGTGCTCAGTATATTAATTTTGTACAAGGCTCTAATAGGAAAAAAAACGGTTAAAAATCTTTCACACCTGCCTCTGTGATCCTACTTAATTTGGCACTTTGACAAACTCCTCAAAGTCAACAGGGATGGACCAATGAACCACAATAATAAATGTAATAAGTAATTAAATGTATTTTAATTTGACCAAAATGTAGATTTTTAAATTTTCTACATCCTCTTGTTTGTTTATTTCTACACTCAAATAGCCTACTTGACTAAAATATCTACCCCAGATTGGTAGAACTAAGCTTTGAAGGAATCCAATGTGAAATAATGTAATGTAAATTGTATTATAAACTGAGCAAAAAAAGAAACCTCCTCTGACTTTCAACTGTTTTTACTATCAGTAAACTTAATGTGTGTAAATATTTGTATGAACACTAAAAGAGTCAACACCATAAGACAAACTGAAAATGTTTCACAGACATGTGACTAACAGAAATAGAATAATGTGTCCTTGAATGAAGGGAGGCTCAAAATCAAAAGTACCAGTCAGTATCTGGTGTGGGCACCAGCTGCTTGAAGTACTGCAGTGCATTTCCTCCTCATGGACTGGACCAGATTTGTCAGGTCTTGCTGTGAGATGTTACCCCACTCTTCCACCAAGGTACTTGCAAGTTCCTGGACAGTTCCCTGCGATCCAACAGGTCCCAGACGTGCTCAATGGCATTGAGATCCGGGCTCTTCTCTGGCCATGGCAGAACACTGACATTGCTGTCATGCAGAAACTCACTCACAGAACGAGCAGTATGGCTGGTGGCATTGTCCTGCTGGAGGATCATGTCCGGATGAGCATGAATAAAGGGTACCACATGAGGGAGGAGGATGTCTTCCCTGTACCGCAAGACATTGAGATTGCCTGCAATGACAAGCTCAGTCCGATGGTGATGTGATATACCCCCCCTAGACCATGACGAACCCCCCAACTCCAAATCGATCCCGCTCCAGGGTACAGGCCTCGGTGTAACGCTCATTCCTTCGACGATAAACACAAATCCGTCCATCACCTCTGGTGAGACAAAACTGTGACTCATCAGTGAAGAGCACTTTTTGCCACTCCTGTCTGGTCCAGCGAAGGTGGGTTTGTGCCCATAGGCGACGTTGTTGCTGGTGATGTCTGGTAAGGACCTGCCTTACAACAGGCTTACAAGCCCTCAGTCCAGCCTCTCTCAGCCTATTGCGGACAGTCTGAGCACTGATGGAGGGATTGTGTGTTCCTGGTGTGACTCGGGCAGTTGTTGTGGCCATCCTGTACATGTCACGTAGGTGTGATATTCGGATGTACCGATCCTGTGCAGGTGTTGTTACACGTGGTCTTCCACTGCGAGGATGATCAGCTGTCCTTCCTGTCTCCCTGTAGCGCTGTCTTAGGCGTCTCACAGTGCGGACATGGCAATTTATTGCCCTAGCCACATCAGCAGTCCTCATGCCTCCCTGCAGCATGCCTAATGCACGTTCACGCAGATGAGCAGGGACCCTGGGCATCTTTCTTTGGGTGTTTTTCACAGTCGGTAGACAAGTCTCTTTAGTGTCCTGCGTTTACTGTGACCTTAAATGCCTACTTTCTGTAAGCTGTTAAGGTCTTAACGACCATTCCACAGGTGCATGTTAATTCATTGATTATGGTTAATTGAACATGCATGGAAAACATTGTTTAAACCCTTTACAATGAAGATCTGTAAAGTTATTTGGATTTTTACAAAATTATTGTTGAAATACACAGTCCTGAAAAAGGGACGTTTCTCTTTTTGCTGAGTTTATTATTATTCTAAATGTCCCTTCTCAACTACTTAAAAAGTTATGTTTTTTTTTATGCATTTAGCAGCTTTGGTCCAAAGCGACCAAGAAATTAGGATGACTATGCTGTTAATAGTAAATCTAACAATAAGTTACTTAGAAGGAAGACCGCTAATCAAGTTCTGCCAGAGGTGACAGAGGTGACCATGTAGAAATAAAGTGCAGACATAGAGGGAAGGGCAGAAGTACATGGTAAGTAAATGGTAGACGCAAAGGTAGGAGATTATCTTTGAACAGGAGGGTCTTCAAGAGTTTCCTGAATATAGATAGGGACGTGGATATCTCCAACTTAAATTATTACTGCTGTTTTAAGGGTACAGTGTGTAATATTTTTACTTGTTTACTTTCAAATTCTGTGTATCCCATCCACAAATGTGTCCTTTTCCATTAATATTTTTCACCAATGACTATTCCTATTAACTTGAAATGATATACATGTACGTACATACATACATACATACATACATACATACATACAGCTGATGCTGAATCGTGAATTTCTGAGTCACTTTGTATATCCAAAATGGAAAATATTCAAAAAGATAGCCTCAAATATATAAAATAAAACTATATAGTTTGCTTGTTACATTAGCTTGGAACTATTACAAATTTGCTAGTTGCTGTTCGCCATGAAATACAGCAAACATAATTAACATCAACATAGCTAACATAAAAAACTGTTTTAAATTACTTAACACATATTCAGATAACATTTAGAAAAGAATACAGATTAAAAGAACGGACCTGATCACTGACTTTGAAAGCTAATAAAAAATGTTCGGTTTGAAGCGCTGTGTTTTCACTGTTTTTGTGTTTTAATTTTGACAAACGAAAAGCAAAATGACACTAAACCCTGCTTTCCACTGGACGTATAAGCGGCACGTAACGTAATAGACGCAGTTTACCAACCAATTAGTCCCACAGACCGACTGACTTCCATGGTGTCACAGGTAGTGGGGTTTTTTTTTTCATAGTTAAGCAATCGGAAATGTGCACGTGTCTTATTTTGAAAATTTCTGGATTCTTTTCACTGCTACCGTGTTTGATTTCCCTGCTTCAGTGTTTGACAGGAAATCAAACATGGCATTTTATTGATGGCATTTAAAATGCACAGAGATACCTTGACAAGATCCTGAGGCTCATTGTTGCGCCATTTATCCACGACCATCACTTCGTGTTGCAGCATGATAATGCACGCTCCCATTTTGCAAGGATCTGTACACATCTGTACACAATATCCCAGTTCTTGGATGGCCAACATACTCACCAGACATGTCCAACATTGAGCATGTTTGGGACGCTCTGGATCGGCGTATACGACAAAGTGTTCCAGTTCCTGCCAATATTCCGCACAGCAATCGAGGAGTGGACAAACATTCAACAGGCCAAAATCAACAACCTGATCAACTCTATGCCACGGAGGTGTCTTGCCCTGCGTGAGGCAAATGGTGGCCACACCAGATACTGACTGTTTTTTGTGAGTACCTCGATGTGGTGAAACCTTACAAGACATTTTCAAGATGATCACATCGACTGAGTCTCAGAATGCCCCATGCTTTACTTGAATTACCTAAAAAGTTTAGTAGAGTACACATCATTTAAAAAGGCTGAGATATCTCCCAGACAGTGTTGGTTACAACCAGAAACCACAGTGCAAACTAAACAGGTATGACTTGTGAAAGATCCTCACTGAACAGTGATTAATTAGCTAAAGTCCCCTAGGGATTTGTGAGGCCAACTGTCAATGAACCTCAATGTGAAAGAAAACATGCAGTTTATTTGCTGCTCATTTTAAAACACTCCATAAACTCTTCATGTCAGGAGATTCCTCTAACATTTACAGACGGATATAGGCTTACAGAAAAAAAGTGTCAAGGAAAGATGGAAAATAGTTCCCCTGATTAAAAAGAAAAAAAACTTTACGTTAAAAGAGAAACCCCTCTTAAAAATATGCAATTGCCCCCTCAGAGCGTTCCTGCATGTTTGTGTATATGTGTATGTGTCTAAAGCCCTTCAGTCCTAAGTGAGTCCCACCACAACACCGCTCAGAGAATTCCAAACATTCCTGGAGGAAGAAATGACTGCGCTCTGGGAGCGTTAACCAGCCCGTTCATTGCACATGGTTATTTAAATGATAAGGACAAAGCAGAACAGCAACACACCATGCACACATGCACACTTCAGAAAAAGGATGGGACACCACGTGCAATGTGCAGCGTATAGGAACACGTGCTTTCGATTATACAAGTTTTTTAAAGAAAACATTGCGCTGTGCTTTAGACACACGGCGAACACAGAGAGTAGAAGAGAAGTCTGCTGTTCCAACAAAAACACATTGTTGGATCATCAAGAGGCATGGCCTGACAGTCCAGCAAACACAAAAAGCACAGTCTGGGACACAGGGTCAAGTGATGTTCAGGTTCATGAGTGGGACATGAGGAGGGTGTGTGAGGGGGCCAGTGAAGAAGGGGGGGTAAAACTTGGAGAGAAATGAGAGTAGGAAAGAACAGTCAGATATGCTCCTTGTGTATAGCTGAATTAAACATAATGTTTGAATTCAAGGTTTTTCTTTCCAGTGGGGAATATAAGTGTTGAAAATTCATTCTTTGAATTGTTTGAAGTAGAACACACAACTATGGTTGCTATTTAAGTGCTTTTTATAATCCAAAATCATGAAGTATTTTCAGAAAATTATATATTTTGATCAAAATTTTAAAACCAAACATTAAAAGTCTTCCTAAGCAGTTCTCAGAAGCTATGTCAGCATCATGGCTGCTGTCACACTATTTTTTTGTTACATATGTTGGGGTAGCTCATGGTGGTTTTCTCTTTGAACTTTTAAGTCAGGTTTCCAATTCCCAATAAGAAAACAATAAAAACGCTCCTTGAAGTTGGAATTCTGACTGGGAAAGTTGGAGCAGGTAGGGCAGTCCAGGATTTTTAATTAAACATGACTGCCATCCATATAAAAATAAGTGAAAGTTGTCAATATCAAGTATTTATTAGCACTTCTGACGATTTGTATATGATTAAATCAGCTTCAAACATAGAGGTGTGAAATATTCATTTGTGAATGTGTTCATTTTGTTTTTGAACAAATAAAATGGGTAAAAATACTGGTATCTGCTTGTATTGCATATAAGTTAGCAGCACTGAAACAAGTAACAAATGCCACTATCTTTCGACTTGCAACTAGAGTGTGCTGAAATTGGCTGTGACGTAATTCCTAACTCCGACTAAAAAACACCATATGAACACAGTTTATGTTGGTCTAAACTAGAGTTGTAGGGAAAAACTGGCTGGTGACAAATCCTCACTGAACAGTGATTAATTGGCTAAAGTCCTCCAGTGATTTGAGAGGCCAACTGTCAATGAACCTCAGTCTTAAAAACAAACTTTTTTTACAACTAAGGACTAATCCATCCATCAAAAACTTCAAATGGCACCAATTTATTTGATGGAAGCAATATTATGTAGTAAGGTCCAAAAATAAAAACACCCAAGTAAACTGCAGAGGAAAAACTTCTGGGACTGTAAAATCCAGTCTTGGCAATCAACCTGCAGCAATGAACCACGATTAGGGTAATTTTACTCCATGGAAAATACTGGAAGATTTTTATCAACTGGGGCCTTTTTAGAGCAGCAACTGTTTGCTCCTGTCCAGGATCGCTTTGCTGGACTTAATTATAAACTAAGCAGCTACCACTGGTGAGCTGAGATTTCTGTGGGCATGCTTTAAAAGTCTAATTCATCTCCTTCCTGGCGAAAGCCAGGAACAAACACTTAAATCAGTATTTTATGTCTGCTAATATGGAGATCCCACACCATGCACACGCTTCCAGGTTCCAGGGGTTTTATTCTGTCTTTTCAATCCAGCAACTGTGCTTTATCATTTAGGCTACCAGAGTCTTAAATAAAAAATGCAGTCTTGTGCAGCTTTAGGAGGATAATGATGGTTTCATTGGCATTTTTTCTCCCTCCTTCTGCGGCTGGCTTGGCCCACAGTCCACTGTTGGCTTCACACAGGGAAGCCAGAGGACATATAGAAAGAAAATGCCTCCTCCCTTTTGTCCATTTAGTTTGACCTGGAATGTGAAAAACTTGCTGCAGCTGTCTGGTTAGCATCCGACAACAAAACATGTCATGCAAAAGTGGATAGTTCGTTCCTCTAGGATCCTAAAATACACTAACCCGAAACCCACGAAACCCAGCAATAATTGATCTCTAACCACCGTCTAGAGGTCAGTAAAGAAAGATGGAGCATTTTTATTATGAAACATATGCATAGTAGTTAGCATTTGCATGAATCAGATTATTTTTGCTTAGTTAAATACTTAAAATCTTTATTAACAAAACACATCTATAGTTGTGTTGCAAGTAGTGCGTTTTAGCTTTACTGCCAATAAAGCATGCTGTCAGGTTATCAGGAAGACAGATAGGGCTATCATAAATGAAGGGCACGCAACCTGAGCCAATCTAAATATAAACCAAATCCATTAGTGAGGCTGATGTAAAGTGTCTGAGCTGTGCAAAGCCAAAATGAAACTATATCCGAGTGACTTTGACTCCTGCCTTTTCACTCCAGCCCTCTTTTTTTGATGTGCAAATAATTTTAGAGAGACTTCTACTTGTTTTCAATCATTCATGGCCTAAATGAAGTGATAAAGTCCATGAACCGGTTCTTTTATAAAAAATTGCAGTTATTCTCCACAGGTCCCAAGCCTTACAGATACATAGTTTTGCATGTGTTTTTTAGTGTGGATAAATTAGGCTTTGCACAGCATGATGTAAATACACACAGGTAAGTGTTTTACGTCATCTGTCTGGTCATCAATTGATCTACCGCAAAAGTGTTTTCTGTAATTTTGCTCGATGTCTAATATATACAGCCTACATCTTTATCCTGTCCTACTTTTCTCACTGACAGTCTATGGACCACACAACAGGTTTGGCCAGTAGATCCTGAACCCTTACTGCATGTGACCATCCCATGCAAAAGCAAAAAGCTTAAGCTGTTCAGGCAAGGGACTGTTACCTGTAGTAAGATATACCAGGATTATGAAAAGTTATTGTTTTACAACCAATAAAACGTTCCATCACACTGCTTTACAACAGTTTAAAATCCCTATGAATGAAACCCAAGAAGTGCTGGTATGCTCCGTGTTTTTCCCAGGTGCATGGGCCATAATAGAAATGCAGCTCTGTCATCCCCTCCAGCCGGTGAGGGGTGACGTCAGCCATCCTGCCGCTGTGGAGTTTAAAACAAGGCGAATCTCTACCCATATCTCCTCTACAGAACCTCCCTCCCTTTCCTCTCTTTCCTCTAGTGAAGGAGGTGGAGAGAAATTCTCCACCTAAGAAAGATCGCTCTGAGACAAAGAAGCTCACGTCGCTCTCCATCATTCTTGCAGACCGTTCGCTGTTCCAACACCTCCTTTTGGCGCATTTTTCAAACAGGAAATGTGGGCAGAATTAGAGTCGGGTATGGGGATGAGTTGCTCTTTAAAAACATGAGGTCTGTAATTTTCATCATAGGTACACTTCAACTGTGAGAAAGAATGTTAAAAAAACATCCAGGAAATCAGACAGTATAATTTTAAAATATTTTTTGTACAATGATGCAGATAAGTATTTGGCCAATAACAAAAGTTTACCTAAATACTTTGTAATGTGGTTACATTACAAAGTATTTAGGTAAACTTTTGTTTTAGTTGGCAATGACAGAGGTCAAACGTTTTCTGTAAGTCTTCACCAGGTTTTCATACACTGTAGCTGGTATTTTTGCCCATTCTTCCATGCTTCTATGAAGCTGGGATGTTTTGGGGTTGTTGCTGGGCAACACAGACTCAACTCCCACCACAGACTCTCTATTCGATTGAGATCTGGAGACAGGCTAGTCCACTCCAGAACCTTGAAATGCTTTTTAAGTAGCTACTCCTAGGTTGCCCAGATGATGTGTTTGGGATCATTGTCATGCTGGAAGATCCAGCCATGTTTCCACTGATGGAAGGAGGTTTTTGAACAAAATCTCATGATACATGGCCCCATTAATCCTTTCCTTAATATGGATCAGTCATCCTGACCCCCATGCAGAAAAGCAGCCCCAAACCATAATGTTTCCACCCCCATGCTTCCCAGAGGGTATGGTCTTCTTGGGACGCAACTCAGCATTCTTCCCCCTCCAAACACGGTGAATTGTGTTTATACCCAAGATTTCTATTTTGGTCTCATCTGACCACGTAACATTCTCCCAATCCTCCTCTGGATCATTTAGATGGTCTCTGGTAAACTTTGGACAGGCCTGGACATGTGCTGGCCCAAACAGGGAGACTGTAGGATTTTAATCCATGATAACATGGTGCGTTACAAAAATTAATCTTTGTAACTGTGGTCCTAGCTCTCTTCAAGTCATTGACCAGCCCCCCCCCCCCCCCGCAAAATTTTACATGGAGCCCCAAGTTGAGAGAGATTGTCTGTAAACTTGTATTTATTCTATTTTCTAACAATTGCTCCAACAGTGAATCTCTTTTCGCCAAGCTGCTTGCCTAGTGTAGATTGGCTCATCCCAGTCTTGTGCAGCTGTACAATCTTGCCCCTGGTGTCCTTGGACAGCTCTCTGGTCTTGGCCATGGTGGAGGTTGGAGTCTGACTGTTTGAAGGTGTGGACAGGTGTGTCTTATACAGATAACGAGTTCAGACAGGTGTCACTAATACAGGTAACGAGTGGAGGATAGAAGAGCTTCTTAAAATATGAAGTAGTAACAGGTCTGTGAGAGCCAGAATTCTTGCTTGGTTGTAGATGCTAAATACTTATTTTGTGCACTTTTATACTTTTTTTTTTTTAAATCATACAATGTAATTACCTGGATTTTATTAAAAGTCTCTCAGTTTAAGTGTATCTATGATGAAAACTGCAGAGCTCTCATTTTTCTAAGTGTGACAACTTGCACAATTGGTTGCAGCCAAATACTTTTTTGCCCCACAGTAAATACTTAAGACCATGTATTAAAAATGGACAACAAATGGTATAGAAAAATAATAATAAAGCTGTGATAATTAATATATATTATTTATGTAGGAGCAGGAATAATTATATATATATATATATATATATATATATATATATATATATATATATATATATATATATATATATATATATATATATATATATATATATATAAAAATAAATAAATAAAATATATATTATTTTTTTATTTTATTTTTTTATAAAAAGAAGTGGAACCGGTTCTTAATTTGTACCACTTCCAAGGAGATTATGTTTTCGCCAGGGTTTGTTTGTTTGTCTGTTAGTTAGCAACATAACTCAAAGCATTATAGACAGATTTCGATAAAATTTTCAGGAAATGTCCCAAGTAGGATTAGGAACAAGTGATGAGATTTTGGGGGTGATCTGGATCACTCTTTAGAAGGGGGGTGGGAGACTGAGCTGCAGATACAATTAAGATGTGATATTTAACACAGGATTTAAATATCAGCCCCTGCCCACAGTCGACAATTTGGTCTTTATAGAGACAAAGACATGGGGTCTCATTTATAAAGCTTGCTTGCGCACAAAACTGGGTCTGAAAACTGCGCAAGTCACTTTCTACGCCACGTTTGGGATTTATAGAAAAAACATGGCAGAAAAATGTGCGCAACTTTAAGCACACCAACTACCTTATTCCCGCACATTTTGGACATGGGACACACTGGCAGCACAGCCTGGGAGATGGCATAATTGTGAATTCAAGCCACATTTCAGGTTTGTAGAGCTTCACACATACACACAGGAACACACAACCAACAGTCAGCCCCCACCCCTGTCCCTGGACTGAGAATCTGAATGAAAATATGTTGCATTTAATAATTATATCACAGTATGTTCATATGTATGTCTTCAGACTATACAGCAATTGCACTTATTGGTGGATTAATTATGTGAAGTACAAATATAAATACAACAGTGACACTCCTGCATAATGCTGCACAATGGCTGCACTGGCGCTCATTGAAGATCACGCAACTGGCAATTTTACTCAAGAGTAGCGATACCAAATATTATTCCAGTAATAGTAAAAAGTATGGCATAGCAAAACCACTTTTAAAAGTAAAAACTCTTAAAAGTAAATGTAACTGACTGAATGTATCTAGCTACTACACAACTCTGCTTGGCAGTAACCCATTTGATATTGCTTTTATGAAGCTACTCTATTCAATTCTCAGAAGTACAAGCAAGGTGAGATCTTCCTGATATCTTGGTGTTTTTTCAACAAATTTTTTCAGGTTGTAAGTTTTTAGGTTGTATGTTTTTGAGATGCAACAACAGTAAAAAGAGGTTGAGCACTATATGAAGAGTAAAGAGGATTTCAACTTGTGTTATTTAACTTATAGACATGTTTATGCGTGAAAGTGTTACTTGTAAGATTATATCACAAAGGGAGTTTATCAACGGATGATTGTAAACATGCTCTCCAGTCCCTGCACAAATTGCACCAGTTTATGGGATGTTTTTAATCGAACTGGGAAAGGAGCAAATTGAACTACAACAGACTTCAGGTGATCAAGAAAGGTAAAATATAAAACAGAAAAGTAGCTTTGTTTTATCCTTTTGAGTTTAGCTAAGGACAGTTTAAAGGAGTCATAACCTAGTATTACCTTGGATACCCACGCTCTATTATAGTCTAACAGGCCCTTCTAAAAAAGAAAAGTGGAAAAAAAGTGGAAAAAAAAAATAAACACAGAACTCCTCTGACCCTTATTTCTGAAGGCAATTATTGTCTCGCGAAATCTAATGCGATATTTTGGCTGTCGTGGACGGTCATTGTAATAATGCAAATGAGGGGCGCATTGATTGGTGGCAGTTTAGGTCATTTGTTGTTTGCAAAGTAGCAGTCATTACCCATGTTGTCCTCGAAGCTACTACTCCCGCTAGCATACAATAGCCGCATTAGCAGTTAGCTGCTGTTTGTTACACACAGTAGCTCAATAAAAACACAGCCTTACCGTTTCAATTGCAGGCAAGTCTCTGATTATTGGAATGGCCCCTTTTTCCAAACGGAGCTTGAATTCGTACTTCGCTCGACTGAATATGAGGGGGAGAGGAGCAGGGCGGGATTCCTGCAGCATAGGTCTGCAATGTCCATATATGGTATATCCTGCGCCGACTTTACGTCAAGTCGGCCAGAAATTAACATTGCGTATTTGAGTGCGCGGGCACATGGGCTGGTTGACCAACCCAAGGGTAAACAAACGCTTCAAACAAATGCTATCGGCTTCCTGGCCAGTATATAATCGTTAGGCAATCATAACATAAATTTTTTCTCAATGAAAAGGGAAAATTACAGGTCATGACTCCTTTAAGTTTGAAGTATCAAGCACATCTCATGTTGCATTTGTTTTATATTAATAAAACCCTGTTTTACAAGGACTGGTCTCTCAAATCCAGTAGGGTATCTGATCTTCTCTTTCTACAGTGTAAATAATTAATGCCGCACACAGTAGGAGGGCAAGACAATACATTTAATACTGTGTGTAATTTTAATTAAAAATGACAAAAATTGGTATCAGCAAATCAGAGTTTTACAAACACCAGAGACTGGAAATTTCCCAAGGATATCTGATTGGTGCATCAATAGCATAAACCTAAACCCCCTATAATTGGTCATAATATCAGAAACTTACATAGGTTAAAAAGAATTTTACTTTACCTTAGGGTTGTTTTTTCCAAATATATAAACAGGGTAAGGGGAAAAAAATATCAAAGGTTTACTACTTCATGAATAAAAGACTAAAAAACATAATAGAAAAACGTCTAGAAATGCTCTGGGGTCTCATTTATAAACGTTGCGTACGCACAAAACAGGCCCTGAAACTGGCGTACGCCACTTTTAAAGCAAAAGTTGCGATTTATAAAAAACAGACTTGACGGGAAAATGTGCGCAACTGTACGCCAACTCTGACCCGTGCGTACGGACATTTTTGAGACAGGGGGGATTCGACGACGCAGTTGGTGAGGTGGTGAACTGCAGCCAGACTGCATATTACTCCTCTCACACATATCATTTCACCTCACACCAAACATTAATTATGGATTCATGTTATTATAAACATCCAAACCAGCAATGATATCTATATTGTAGCTTTGCAGTGAGCTATAGCTCTTTTAAAAACATTTTTCAGTATTAAAATAAATAGATAAAATTTATCTCAAAACTTTAAACTCAGATAAAAGGGCCGGGACCGTATGCCAATTAATAAATGGAATCATCTGTACCATATATCATTGATTGGCACGTTCATTGTGCCAAGGAAGGAAGCAATCAGTCTTATTGCTGCCAATAGAAATACCCCAACTACTTTCAAGCGTAATATTTGAGATGGATGCACTGGCGTTGCTAGAAGATTTTGCAAATGAAAGGTTTAGGAGAGAACGCGTGTTCAGGGATCACGTAGACCTCCTTGCCCATGATGATGACTGGCTAATAAGCAGATTCAGATTCCCTAGAGCTGTGCTCTTGGATCTCCGTGCTGAATTGGGCCCGGTATTGGAGAGACCGTCCAGGCAGAACCGTGCCATTCCGGTCCAGCTGCAGGTGCTCACCACTCTGGGGTTTCTTGCAACTGGTTGTTACCAGCGGGAATTAGCCGAGAGGTATGTGTCTGAGTGACATGATTCTTACTATTCTGCCCAAAGTCCCTTTTTGGAAATAATGCCTTCAAATATGTTATATTTATTTACTAGGTATGGGATATCACAGCCGTCCCTGAGCGCAATAATGCCTGCAGTCTTGGATGGGATCATTAAAATGAGCAGGCGATACATCACGTTTCCATATACTGTGGGGGAGCAGGCCGAAATTAAGATGCAATTTCCAGCAATGTCCGGTTTCCCAAACATGATCGGCGCAATTGACTGCACCCATATTGCTATAAGGGCCCCGTCCGAGGATTAATTTGTTTTCGTCAATCGGAAACATGTACACAGTATTAATGTGCAAATCATATGTGATTCACACATGATGATCACTAATATGGTGGCACGATGGCCTGGGTCAACACACGACACCTTTATCTTGACACACAGCAGTGTAGGGAACAGACTGCAGGCAGGCGCTGTGCGTGATGGCTGGCTGCTGTGTAAGTCCTCACAGTCATTAGAAATGCTAGTTGTTGACGCCTGAATTAAACATGTTATCACTTGCAGGTGATAGTGGCTGCCCTCTCAGGAGCTGGCTTCTGACCCCGTTCCCAGACCCACAGACAGCAGAGGAAATGCGCTACAACTCCTGTCACACGCGTGCACGCTCAGTCGTGGAGCGTGCCATAGGCCTGTTAAAATGTAGGTGGCGGTCATTGGATGCCTCGGGTGGCAGACTATTATACCACCCTACAAAGGTCTGCAAGATCGTGAGGGCATGTGGAATTCTTCATAACATGGCACTGAGAATTGGAATTCCTCTCCCTCCTGGCCTACCCCCTCCCCAGCATGAGAACCTCGACCCACAGCCGCCTCCTCCTCGACAGGAAGCCTTCACCCAGGGAGCAAGGATCCGCCAGGATGTAATGCGGCGTTTGAGATAACGACAAGGTTCATTTATGAAAATTTTTTATTGTATCATTTAAGGTACCAATGGCTGTCACTATGTCGCACAGCACACTCATTATTTCCTTTAACTCGTTTGTCACAGAATTGATGGCGCTGATGGTGTCTCTCTGTGTCTGCATCACAGCTTCAGTCAGAACCCGACCACTGCTGGATGCACCACGGGCACCAGCAGCACTGGTGCTGGGGGCAGCCGGACGCTGGGCAACCTCATCTTCCTCAGCCTCCTCATCCTCGCCACCTACAGACTGTGGAAGAGCTGAAAAGACACGGCATATTAGTCTGTCTCCTTAAAATATGCTCAAATTTGTTAACGTAGCCACATAATAAAATATATTCAAAAGGTGCTTTACCGGGTTCATCCGTCGTTTCTGCCAGGTCGGCGTCGCCCTCCTTCTCTGACACAATACCGTACACGCTTGATGTTCCCATGATACTTGCCATCTTCCTGTCCAGTGGTGTCAGCTCGGGTGTACACTTTTTTTTTTTTTTTTTTCGGGTACCGTCCTGTCAGTTGCACTGACAGTCTGCACTGCAGACGCCACATGCTGCCACTCGCAGTTCTTCCTTTTATTATTGACACCACTGCTGTGTCCACCAAATAAAATGTCTCTTCTAGCCTCCACTTCATCCACTAGCACTTCAATCTCCATCTCCGTAAAGTTTCTCTTCTTGGTGCGCAAACTTCCAAGAAGACTGTGATTTATAAAGGGGAAATTGCTTACACCTGTGCGTAGGCATGGTTTTATAAATCAGAAAACTTTTTGTTTTGGTCGTACGTACACTTTTAGTAGGGATTCTACGCAATGTTTTATAAATGAGACCCCTGATCTGGAGCTTAAATTCACTATGTTTTTTAATAACTTAAGTGAGTGGAAATATTTTCTTGAATAAGCAAGGTGATAAATTAGCTCATGTTAGAGGAGTAAGAACCTGCTCTACCTTCTTTAGGGGCCTCTGTGGCCTAGTAGAGCAGTTGGCTTGTAATCGGAGGGTTGTGGGTTCGATTCTAGCTCCCTCCTGTCACATATCGATGTGCCCCTGGGCAAGGCACTTAACCCCAAGTTGCCTACCGATCTGCGTATCAGTGTATGAATGTGTGCGCGTTTTTGAGTGTGAATGGGTGAATGGGTGAATGTGGGGTCAGTCTAAAGCACTTTGAGTGGTCAGCATGACTAGAAAAGCACTACATAGGTTCATTCCATTTACCATTACCTTCCTTTATCCTCTCCTCTGCCCCACTTACTATAAACTTTTCACCACCCTGCGAGCCTGTCCAGCAGGCTTCTATAAAAGACTCCATCCTCTACAGTCTACAGAAAAAAGGAACAACACCACCCCCAGCTCTGGCCTCAGGTTAACTAATTTTACAATTTTCCACAGTGGCTGAAGGGATTTATGATGTAGTTGTGAGTGTGTATGCAGTGAGGTGCTGTGGGTGGGAGGGGATGGTGGGGGTTAAGTCTTTTCAATAACCTCTCCATGTGGTGAGCAGAGCATGAACTGATGGAGGGAGACAGTTTCCTAGATGGTGTAAAAGGTGAGCAATTAAAATGAGGAACTTCTAGGAAGTCAGTGAGCGTTAAGTAGGCCATCAAATGTTTGGCTCAACGAAGATAGCATTCAAAAGAGGAGATGATGTGTGAAAAATGGATGGAACAAAAGCTGTAGCATACTGGAACAACATGACAGTGAAATTTTTGGCTTTTCAAAAATCTTTACTGAATGGTGAAAAAAAATCTAATTTACAACCATGTTATTTGCAAAACAGCAAGTATTTATTGTGTTGCTTTTGTGCATTTGAGTCGTTGTGAGTGAGTCACCTTTTGTTCGGTTTTAAAATCAGTTTCAGAACACTAAACCATTGGAGAAATAGTTTCCACAACAAAAATTTGTTGTGAAGATCTTTTCCAACTCTTATCAATGCACTACACTTACCTCACACTAAACACGTGTGTGGGAAATCTGAACCCTTTGTTTTGTATCATGTAAATGTGCTTATCATTACACTTGACATAGTAGTCCATGTTGTTCAAAAATGCACTGAAATGAGCATGTTTATCAGAAAGTAAGGCTTTTAGAGAGCTGTTCGCTTCAATTGGCCCTTTTATTAAACATGAGGAACAACTGAGCGCAGCTCATAGTTACAACATAATAAGTAGGCTGTTAGCATGTAAACAGAGACTTTTAGGGCTAACACTGGCCCATTTATACAAAAAGAAGTGTCTTTATTTTCTCTTAAGGAAAACAACTGGTTTGTCTGCTGTGGTCAAACTGTTACACACACATCTGTGTACTCTTAACTTAATGTTGCTTTTGCTGACCTTGTGATCATTCTGCATGTTTGTACTGTATAAAGTGAGAGCATGACGCTTATAGTCCTTTGAAAGTGACAGAAGTTAAAACTTTTTTCCTTTAGATACTCTCCTCCTCATGCCTGCAAACAGCTCCAAAATCAGCAACTCCTCTCATTTATCGACTTTAAACAAGTATTAAACATTCTCAATCATCAACATATGAATGCAACCATTTCAATTGATTGGATTTAGACTTGCTTTCGTTTTAGTTATAGTTTGTAGATTTTTAACTGCTATGTGTTTTTCCAGGGTATATAAAGCATATAGGATTCAGAGGCTGTCAGATGATGCCTTATTAAGCCAATTAAGGCATGATGCCACTTATTAAAAACTAAGTTAGTTTAAAATATTTTCTTGGGTAAGCAAGAGGATATGGAAATGTGTATTAGCTCATGTTAAAGCTTACAATTTAGATCTAATTGTGTAAATTGTTAACTATGAGCATTTAATATTTTACTTTTAATCTGTAATATCTAAACTTTAAACTAACTTGAGTGAGCTAGCACAACACTGGATGTAACATGTGTCCTGGCACCATAAGCATATTGAACCAGAACAAAACATTATGCCCAATTAGTTTGGTTTCGATTAGTAGCTGATCTGCAACAGATTGGATGTGGAGAAGAGAGGGACGTTACCATGGAGATGTGGCGATGGTTGACTTGCTGTGCGCTGAAAGCCAGAAACTATCAGCTCCTCAGGCATGTGAGAGGAAGTGCGCTCCATTCTTTCCTGCAAAAAAAAAGAAAAACAAAAGACAGGGAATGTTTAATTTATACATGAATGTGGTGATCAGACCACACCCTTAGGATGCCAGGGGTTTTCCTGAAGGACAAAATACCATGAATTCAAATGGTTTAGTGGCTCTGCTCTCAAGTAACATCAAGCAACATGTTCATTCTAACCCCGTGACCCTGTTGAATTATAACCGCTAGTGCCATCTCAGTCCCATACAAACATGAAATACATCCTGCAGAGTTTTGGTTTTATCAACACATTTACTGCTAAAAAAACAAAAGAGAACATCCACAAAACTGTTACACATCTGGGGACCCAATGTCAAGTTCCTCACACACTGTCTAATCTGAAACAGCCTCGAGGCGAGAAAGCTGTTAAAGAGAAAGAGAGGACCAACAGCCAAATTTGAAAATATTCCCTTTTCCAGGAAAAGGCAGAACGCGGAAGCGTTGCTTCAAGGAACTGCTCATGGCCAGGACTCCTGTTGTGCATGCATGCACATACACACAAGCTCACATCTCCCCTCTGTGCTTCGAAAACATCCATAAATGCCAGAAGCGAGATTTATAGCTCTGAGAAGCAGCAGCCAAAAGCTTTCCAAGGAAGACAGCTTGGCTGCTGGGCCTGTGGTTTGACTGCAGACTTTAGGGCTGAAGTACAGCAGCTCCTCTAAACCCCCACTCAAAATCAGCTGCAGCAACCAAATTTGCACAGTTTATCCTGTGAATGTATATTAATATCTTTAAAAATCAACACAAAATATGAAAATACTGAAAGAAAAAAATGATAAACAAAAATACGCAACAGTTCAGATCTTCTGATAATACCTCCCAGTTCTGCATCAGCACGACCCAAAGACTGCCTTCTCCAGGGCACAAGGCAGTAACTGTGTACACTGCGTGGGGTTTGAGGAAGACCAGCATTCTGGGTCTAGCAGGAGTTATCAGTAGCAGCACTGTTAACATGTAGCTACATGTCAACGCCAACAAGAAAGACCCCTTAATTCCAAGCACTCTTGCAGTAAAAGAGTCAATTATAATGGCTGCATTTCCCATAAACCTTCACGATGAACTCTGATGCACTTTCACTGACTCTAAAGTTTTAAGGACCCCATTAAATAGCACTGAAGTGGTTTCATGGTTTCCCCTGGGCTTCACCTAAACAGCAATAACTGAACTGACAATTACAAAATGATCTTTTAATAGGCATTTTTTTAAGGATGTAAGAAAATATCAATACGCTGATATATTGCGATATTTTATGTCACGATATTGTATCGATATTGAAAAGCGATGCATCAATTTTAATTTTAATTTTATTTTTTAAGAATTTGAATGGAACCATTAATGATGACAGTCATTTTTGTAGTAGAATTAAAAGCATGATCGCTAGTTGGTGGCTGTTTTCACCTTTTTTGTTCCAGTGGATCAACTAGATCTAGTAATAAAACTGGATGTGTTAAATATGAAACAGGTTAGAGTGCTATTTTCATTTTTAATAACTGCACATTACTTTAGTATTGTAATTTGTCTTTACTGTACATATATTGTTTTTTTGGCTCAACGAAGTTTTTTTATATATTCGTGTGAATCCGAATGCTACAATTACCTGTAACTTTGCTGCTGTTACAGCTGAATGTCCCCTCAGTGGGACAATAAAGGATGATTCTACTCTATTCTATTTACCATATTCAACGTATTTTTGTACATACTTTGTTGGAGACAGCTGGTTCGATTTATAGTCATTAAAGGTATGTTTATCTCGATTTGGTAACAGAAACCCTATGCATGACAAAATTCAGATGTTAGAAATGTTGACTGTGAAATGTAACAGTGTTCATCTTAAATTATTCTACAAACAGAATGGTTAGCAAAGCTTACGGTAAATTACGGTCATTAGTGCTTATGTTAAAGCAGAGATTATTGTTTTGGATGATAAAATTTGGTCTCTGGTGTATAACTCTCATGCAGAGGACTGTTTCTCTTCACCACTCTTCAAAATGGGGACCCAGGTTTATATAGCCTACCCACCACACAGAAAGGAGAACGGTACGAGAAGCTCAATGTTAGAGAACGAGAGTGGAATATCTGGCTCATCAAGTCTCCATAGTAGGCTTTTTTTGGGGACATGTGTTCACAAGCAGTTTCACACTGTTGTCAAACAACACTGTCAAATGAGTCTGACATTTAAAGAAGCCATAAGGCACGGTAATTTTCTTTGTATAGCACACTTTCAACAACAAGGTAATTCAAGGTGCTTTACATGATTAGGGGGTAAAATAAAAATAGCCGTAAAACACAGACAAAGCATATAAAGTAAAAACAGTAATACCATACCAGGTTTATTTATATAACACATTTACACATGGCATGAGAGCCGACCAAAGTGCTAAACAAAATCAATAAAGCAAGAAGCATACACAAAACATATGACATATGAAAACATTACTCAAAGGCAGCTCTGAACAGATGAGTTTTTAGTTGTGATTTAAAAGAACTCAGTGTTTCAGCAGCTTTGCAGTTGTCTGGAAGTCCAGATTAGAGGAGCATAGAAACTGAAAGCTGCTTCTCCATGTTTGGTTCTGATTCTAGAGATGTTGAGTAGACTGGAATTAGAGGAGCTGAGTGGTATGGGAAGTTGGTATGGTAACAGTAGATCTTCAGCATACTTTGGTGCTAAGCCATTCAATGATTTATAAACTAGTAAAAGTATTTTGAAGTCTATTCTCTGAGCTACAGGGAGGCAGTGTAAGGACTTTAGAACTGGGGTGATGTGCTCTACTTTCCTGGTTCTAGTGAGGATGCGAACAGTAGCGTTCTGGATCAGCTGCAGCTGTCTGGTTGACTTTTTAGGCAGACCTGTGAAGACGCTGTTGCAGTAATCAATCAGACTAAAGATAAATGCATGGATGAGTTTTTCGAGGTCCTGTTGCGACATCAGTCCTTTAATCCTAGAAATGTTCTTCGGGTGATAGAAGGTTGACCTTGTTATTGCCTTTATGTGACCCTGGCGGTTCAGGTCTGAGTCCATTACTACACCTAGATTCCGGCCCTGATTAGTTTTTTCTAGCTGTATTAACTGAAGCTGTGTGCTGACTCCAAAAGTAATTACTTCTGTTTTGTTTCTGTCCAGCTGGAGAAAGTTATGGCACATCCATCCATAGATTTGCTCGATGAATTTACTTAGGGTTTGGATGGGTTCAGAGTCACCTGGTGACATCATAATGTAGAGCTGAGTATCATCTGCATAGTTATGGTAGTTAATCGTATTGGTTGTTATAATCTGGGCTAGTGAGAGCATGTAGATATTAAATAAGAGGGGCCCTAAGATGGAGCCCTGGAGCACCTCACATGCGATTTCTGTTCATTCTGATGAAAAGTTTCCTATTGAAAAAAAGAAGTCCCTTTTCTTTAGGTAAGATTCGAACCAGCCAAGTACTGCACCAGAGAGTCTGACCCAGCTCTCCAGTCGTTCCAATAGTACAGGTCCTTCTCAAAAAATTTGCATATTGTGATAAAGTTCATTCTTTTCCATAATGTAATGATAAAAATTAAACTTTCATATATTTTAGATTCATTGCACACCAACTGAAATATTTCAGGTCTTTAATTGTTTTAAAACTGGTGATTTTGGCATACAGCTCATGAAAACCCAAAATTCCTATCTCAAAAAATTGGCATATCATGAAAAGGTTCTCTAAAGGAGCTATTAACCTAATCATCTGAATCAACTAATTAACTCTAAACACCTGCAAAAGATTCCTGAGGCTTTTAAAAACTCCCAGCCTGGTTCATTACTCAAAACCGCAATCATGGGTAAGACTGCCGACCTGACTGCTGCCCAGAAGGCCATCATTGACACCCTCAAGCAAGAGGGTAAGACACAGAAAGAAATTTCTGAACGAATAGGCTGTTCCCAGAGTTATGTATCAAGGCACCTCAGTGGGAAGTCTGTGGGAAGGAAAAAGTGTGGCAGAAAACGCTGCACAACGAGAAGAGGTGACCGGACCCTGAGGAAGATTGTGGAGAAGGACCGATTCCAGACCTTGGGGGATCTGTGGAAGCAGTGGACTGAGTCTGGAGTAGAAACATCCAGAGCCACCGTGCACAGGCGTATGCAGGAAATGGGCTACAAGCCATTTTTGAACCAGAAACAGCGGCAGAAGCGCCTGACCTGGGCTACAGAGAAGCAGCACTGGACTGTTGCTCAGTGGTCCAAAGTACTTGCATGTCATTCGGAAATCAAGGTGCCAGAGTCTGGAGGAAGACTGGGGAGAAGGAAATGCCAAAATGCCTGAAGTCCAGTGTCAAGTACTTACAGTCAGTGATGGTCTGGGGTGCCATGTCAGCTGCTGGTGTTGGTCCACTGTGTTTTATCAAGGGCAGGGTCAATGCAGCTAGCTATCAGGAGATTTTGGAGCACTTCATGCTTCCATCTGCTGAAAAGCTTTATGGACATTAAGATTTCATTTTTCAGCACGACCTGGCACCTGCTCACAGTGCCAAAACCACTGGTAAATTGTTTACTGACCATGGTATTACTGTGCTCAATTGGCCTGCCAACTCTCCTGACCTGAAGCCCATAGAGAATCTGTGGGATATTGTGAAGAGGAAGTTGAGAGACACAAGACCCAACACTCTGGATGAGCTTAAGGCCGCTATCGAAGCATCCTGGGCCTCCATAACACCTCAGCAGTGCCACAGGCTGATTGCCTCCATGCCACGCCGCATTGAAGCAGTCATTTCTGCAAAAGGATTCCCGACCAAGTATTGAGTGCATAACTGAACATACTTATTTGAAGGTTGACTTTTTTTGTATTAAAAACACTTTTCTTTTATTGGTCGGATGAAATATGCTAATTTTTTGAGATAGGAATTTTGGGTTTTCTTGAGCTGTATGCCAAAATCATCAGTTTTAAAACAATAAAAGACCTGAAATATTTCAGTTGGTGTGCAATGAATCTAAAATATATGAAAGTTTAATTTTTATCATTACATTATGGAAAAGAATGAACTTTATCACAATATGCTAATTTTTTGAGAAGGACCTGTATATCATGATCAACAGTGTCAAATGCTGCACTGAGGTCCAACACAACCAGCACTGTGGTTCTACCACAGTCTGTATTTAGGAGGGCAGTCTCAGCGCTTTAGTGAGCATGGAAACCAGACTGAACAACATCAAAACAGTTGGTCATTGTTAGGAAGCTATTTAATTGGTGAAACACAGTTTTTTTCAATAATTTTACTGATGAATGGAAGATTGAAGATTGGCCTGTAGTTCTGCATTAACATGTCTAGATTCTTCTTCTTTAGCAGTGGTTTTAATAACTGCTGTTTTTAATGCCTGGGGGAAGACACCTGACAGGAAGGATGAATTCACTATTTGAATCAGATCAGACCCAATGAGAGGGAAAACTTTAAGGCATCTAAAAAAAATTTTTTTTGAAGTGATGTGTAGCCTAAACCATTTATCTGCGTGTTTTTTCGAGCCAGTGTTTAAATTCAGTCAACATGCACCAAGATTTTAAAAGGCCATGGTTTCAACACCATAAAAATGCTGTCCCTCACCCACCTGTTGCTGCACAGCTGACTAATAAGGGCTTCTAAAGTTTTTTCCATTATACATTTGGATGTTTGGAAATGGGTGCAGCTGTGAAAAAACAAAGCAAAAAGGGGATGTCTGATAAGCGACCAACTGAGCAGTTTGCCCCAGTAATCCACCAGCTAATGTTAGATTTGTGTTCCTTTATGAAGAAAAATTAAATAAATTAAATTGGTCTGCACAAGAAACATGATTTTTTGAAAACTACCCCCAAATTAAGCAGTTCCTAATCCAAAAACATGTATGTTAGGTTAATAAAGGATTGTGGCACCTGTAAGCGACTTCCTGTATTGCCATCTAGGTATGGAAACTGACTGAATGAATGTGATGGCTAAAATGTCTTTCAGGCAATGTGCTGTTTGTGCTGACAATTTTTAGACTGCTACAAAAAAGATTAGAAAGTAGGAATATTTTGTGGTCGTTTGTCATTAACTTAACCTAATAAACTTTTATTAACATCAGGTTTCCTAGAATCAGCAGAAGTTGTAAAGAGGATACAACATTTAAATAGATGGGATGGATAAAGTCTGACAATATCGATATTTTTCATACTTCTTCAGACTCTGAAAATAATGAAATCAAATTTCCAACTACTCCAGACTACATGGGGAACCCATAAATTAAACTGTTCAGCCTTTCGTCTTTGTTTTTAGTCTTTTCTGAAAAGCTAAAGCCAACTCAATTAAGCTGCAAGTCTTAAAAAATGTTTTGGTGTTGTGTAATGTGATGTGAATAAATACACTCAAACGTAAAACTTCTGCACAAAAAGGTGGATTTGCAAAGACAGACAGACAGACAAATTTATAGCCGACTCAATCTGTTACATCTCTGGCACTGCTCCAAAGCCCTCATTGAGATAGACAGACAGACACACACACACATACACACGCACACACAGGATAGGGGAGTGGAACGGTTCCCAGATTCCCAAACATGCCCGGCGTTATGTATAGCATTATGTAAGTTCACAGAGGAATGGCTCATTTGTTCCTTATCAATACAAACTACAACCAGAGAAAAACTCCACCGGGGTTGGGCATGCAGTCTCATCTCAATTGGCAAACTTCACACAAGAACACATGGCGATGTTAAAGACAGCTTCTTTCTGTTTAACAACCTAAATCTGTTTTTTATGCACTACATGAAGAATGGAGGAATGTTTTCTGTGGATACTCAATTCACTATTCACTGCAGCCTTACTGGTGCCAAGCCCCCTTCCTGGAAGCTAATGAGAACCAATCTAACTTAAAGTGCTCATGACATCATTTTTTATGTATAGTTCATTCAAATCATCATATCACTATATAACTGAAATAAAAATAAACTTCTTGCAAAGTGTGTATGTGTATGGAGATTGGCTCCCAATTTAAATAGCACGCCATTGAAAAAGCGATCATTTCTGACCCTAGGTAAGGAGGCGGAAGTAACGTGAGAGAGAGAAAACTGAACTAACTTTTCGGATTGTTTTGTTTGGTCAATCTTTTTTCCATGTTTGATCTTCATTTTTGAAGCAGTAGGTGCATTTCCACTATCGGAACTTGAGGGTGATTTGACTGGACCTTACTGATATGTGCGTATCTCCACTTCCTCGGGCTGGGCCGACAGGGCCATTTTCGGGACCATTTCATGAACCAACGGAGTAACTGTATGGGGGTATGTACTCGGAATGGGCCAATCGAGTCGCTTAGCGGGAGCTGTGGTTAAGTCGAGCTTATTGGTTGTAATTCAGAGGGAAATGAGCAGAAGTTGCCAAACAACCGGCTTTGTAAAAATAAGAAGAGTTGGAACCGTCACATCGGTGTGTATGAGGATATTATTCCAACACCGAAGAAGCAGGTTTATAACTATTTAGGGTTCCAAAAGATCTGGTTTGTTGAGAAGAGCGGGCAAAAAAAAGGTGCGTTCAACAAGAGACGAGTGGGCCCCAACGGATGCATTGACGCTGCGCTCGGCACACTTTCAGGAAAGCTAAAGTAAAGCAATTCACCATCAATATTTCTCAAGTGACCATTATAATGAAAATAATAATACAATAATAAATGCAATGAATACAACAAATTTAGATCTACTGTATACAGACAAATCCTCTAGCTCTACAGTAGATCTAGAGGATTTGTCACTAGTCGTTTTTTTAAAAAGAGTTGCTAAAGGGGTCTAAGAAGTTGCTAAATATTTCTACAAAGTCTCTAAGTTGGCAACCCTGCCAAAAACATCACGGCAATATGACAGGGGTGGGGTAATCGAGGCGCACATAGTGTGAAATGAAAAACGTTTAGGCTCGCTGTTGTTTAGTTAGAATCGCGTAGTGATCTAAACTGAGCCAACCAAAATGTTAAGATGTTTTTAAATTTTAAGTCGATTTACTGGTAGAAAGTCGGTGTCATGAGCACTTTAATGTCAGCTCAACAGGAGCTAAGCAGTCCCACAGTTTGGGTTAGCAGGAGGATTCACATTTGTACCTCCACCCAAAGGAATAGGGCAGCTGACGTTGCGCCACATCCTTCATCTCCTCGGTCTCAGTAAGACGTCACAACGTCAATTCCAAGCCTGTCACAAATCAAAGTCCATGGCCTGTTAATGTTGTATGTTTAGGAGTTCTATTTATAGAGCTCTACAATGCTGTTCAGCCAAATTCTTTAGGTTACTGGAGAGTTGGAGTGGAGAAAATCCAAGCGGAGAAACAAAGGGCTCATTCTGCAGGAGTTGGACACTGGAAGTGGATCTGCTGTATTGCAGAGACGCCATATTTCACCCAACTGGACTGAAGAGTCCCCAGCCTTGAAGCAAGGTGACTTGCTACTGCACACATGAAGACACCAAGATAGGGTTGCAGAACTATAACTCAGAGGTTGTTTCTTTAACAACAATTTATGCAGTCCATAACTTAAGTATTTAACTTATTCCAGGAGCAACTAACAGGATCAAACAGATTTATGTTGAACGGCTGACTGCAGAGTCTACTTGAGTAGAGAGCCCCACTAATTGCGAATACATTGCTTTTGAATATTGATAAAATATCGTGACATTAAATATTGTGACATAACATTGATATTTTCTTACATCCCTATTGAATATTATTAAAATGTAGATTTTTTTTTACAGTGTAAACAAGGATCTGGTCCATTGAAGCATACTCAGCAGCAACCGTGTCTTCTTTGGTGAACAACTACAGTCAGCTGTGAAGTTCTGGCTAGATTCTGCTCCAACTGTCAGCTGTGGTGTGGGTCCACTATTTGAGGCCTCACCATTTTGTACCTGACAGAGCCACCTGCTGATGGACATTTTCCTGTGTTAATTCATAATCGAGGTAGAACAGAGTCGTTTCAATGTTACCTTATTCTATCTGCCGTGTTTCGTCTTTCACCTTTGCAGATGCAGAAGCTTTACTGACTTTTTTACATTGTTCTCAAATATCACTATCAGTCGTTAAGTTGCATGACCATAGTGCAATCGCAAAAAGAATCCGGGCTTATCATCCTACGGCTGTCCTCTGAACAACGCTTTTTCCTTTGTAAAGGCTTTTTATCAGATATTGTTGTGAAGATACTTTTATAGCTTGACAAAATATAAAACGGGAAAAAGATTCCTTAGAGATCACTCTTTCAGGTGCTCATCGGTTGAAAGATGTTAGAAATGCGAAGGTTGCAAGTAGCTCAAATGTTTTCTTTGAGATCGTTGCTGCAAATTCCGATTTTAACCTGTTCAGGTTTAGTAATGCAGCATTGGGCAAGAATTATGAATATTACGATTATGGTCCATTCATTTATTCGATTGTTATTGTATTTGAATAAAAAGTGGATGAAAAGTTGCTCTGGAGATCATTAGGAGTTGATTAAAAGAAAAACTGGGCAACTGATAATTGGTGCATCTTTAGTTTTTCATCTAGCTGTTGAAAGTTACTGTTGTAGCTAGTACATTTACATTATTGACCAAGTTCAGCAGTAAAAAAAAGAAAAGACGAAAAAAAAAAAAAAAAACTTTGAGCAAGCATACATAATTACCTAAAAAAAATATTAGGCAAATCAGAGCACCACATTGCTGGTGAAAGCAATTTAAACAGGACATTCTTCCTGTAGAGTAACCTTTACAGCTCTAAACCAAAAGTTTAGAGCTGTAAAGGTTTTAGTAGTTCTGTATCAATCATTGTTTTTTAAATAGAAAACTGAACTTTAGAGCCACACTGATTCAACACAATGATTCACGCTCTGCACCACTGGCATGCAAACAGACACAGAAAATATTTACCTGGTAGTTTGAGTGACGTAAAAAGTAGTCAGGGCATCCTGCTAAAGCCATGATGTTTCCCTCTTGCAGGGAACTCTCTGGTCTCACCAAGCACCCTGCACATGGAGGAGGAGCACAGCAAATAAATGAGACAAAGCAAGCCTGAACTGACAGGATTATGATTAGAGGGAAAGAAGGGGGGAAAAAAAATCTAAAACTCCAGACAGAAAGATGTCAAAGACCTTTCTAACCCTGCCGGCCATATGGCTGTTGTGGTGACAACTTTGTAAAATTGATATCCAGTTTCTAGAACCCTTCGCTCATCTCTAACCTAAAGAAGAAAGAAAAGCCTGTATGTGTGCATGATTTCTGAATGCATCGACGTGGATGTATTACATTGAGTCTTGTGTAAACACAGCCATTGTGTTCAACACACACGCACACATACACACCGGTCACTCCTCAAAGCCTGGGGCTTATGACTAAATGAGAAACCTTCTCCAAAGCTTGAAACACATGACCACTGACCACCTGCAGGCCTGTTGAGGAAGCAGAAGGGGGGAGTTTTTTTTGAAGCCACTTGAAAAAGGTCTGCTCGCTTTCTTATCTGCTCCGGGTAGATTAGCTATAAGGATTCAAGGATTCAAGGAACTTTTACTGTCATACCATCTCATGTTACATGTGATGGTATGAAATTAGGACTCAGGTCCAGAATTATAAGCCATTTAAATTAAATTAGTGAAAAAAAATTATTTAAAAAAATGTAATAAATAAATAAAAATAAATATGCTCTACAGGACACAGCTGGAGTTCAGCAGTCTAACAGCTGCAGGGAAGAAGCTGTTATTGAGCCTGGTGGTCTTGCTCTGTATGCTCCTCAGCCGCCAGCCTGAGGGCAGGGGCTGAAACAGGCTATGAGCCGGATGGGTGGAGTCCTTCAGGATGCGGAGGGCCCGTCCCCTGCATCGGGACGTGTAGAGGTCCGAGGTGTGTGGGAAGCGTGCTCCCTACAGTCCTTTGTGCAGCTTTCACCACCCGCTGCACAGCCTTCCTCTCAGCAGCAGTACAGCTGCTGTGCCACACGGTGATGCAGGTGCAGATGACGCTCTCCACTGCACAGTGATAGAAACTCCTCAGGACGGAGCTTCCAAGTCCATCTCTCCGCAGCTTCCTCAGGAAGTAGAGACGCTGGTGGGCCTTCTTGACCAGACGTGAAGTGTTGGCATTCCAGGTGAGGTCGTTGGATATGTGCAGACCCAGGTACCTGAAGCTGGAGACCACTTCCACAGCTGCTCCTCCGATGTACAGGGGAAGGAGAGGACGCTTGTCCCTTCTGAAATCCACCACCATCTCCTTGGTCTTCTTCACATTGATGCAGAGGTCGTTTTCTCTGCACCACTGCACCAGGTTTTCCACCTCCTCTCTGTATTTGGACTCATCATTGTTGGTGATGCGTCCCACTACTGCTGTGTCATCCGTAAACTTAACTATATGACAGCTGGGGTGTCTCGCTGAGCAGTCATACGTCAGCAGAGTGAACAGGAGGGGGCTCAACACGCAGCCCTGTGGTGAGCCTGTCCTGAGGGTGATGGAGGATGCTGTTGTGGATCTTAACAGTCTGAGGTTTATTGGTCAGGAAGTCCAGGACCCAGTTCCCCAGCGTGGGACTCAGTCCGAGGTAGGAGAGCTTCTGCACCAGCATCTGTGGGATGATGGTGTTGAAGGCTGAGAAGAAATCCAGAAAGAGCAGACGGACATAGGAGTTTCTGCTCTCCAGATGGGTCAGGGCTGTGTGGACCACCGATAAAATGGCGTCGTCAGTGCACCGATTTTTCCTGTAGGCATACTGGTGGGGGTCCAGTGATATCGATGGCGTCTTTGATGTGGGTCATGACCAACCTCTCGAAGCACTTCATGACTACCGGGGTTAAAGCTATGGGCCGATAGTCATTCAGGCTTGTCACTGTGGAGCACTTGGGGACGGGGACAATCTTTAAGCAGGTGGGGACAGATGACAGTGACAGTGAGGTGTTAAAGATGTCTGCCAGCACCTCAGCCAGCGGGTTTGCACAGTCCATCAGTACCCGCCCTGGGATGTTGTCGGGCCCTGCTGCTTTGTGAGGGTTGGATGTGCATTTGTGTGTATTAGTGCTGTATAAATAAATAAAAGAAATAAATAAAATTTAAAAATAAAAAAACCTATTCTCTGATTCTGAATCGATTCTTAGAAAAACTCCTAAAAATGGATTCAGACGTCCAAAAATCGATTTAATCGTTTAACATTGTTTACACTTTTTACACGTAAAATAGGAGGCAAAAACTCCAGACAGGAATTTTAAGGCTTTGATCTGAAAGGGTTAATACAGTTTTCCCCAGTGAATTGCAACACCACCCAGTGTTCCGTCAATGAATTACAGTCATATAGTGTACAGCTCAATAAAATGTTTTAAATAGCACTGACCCATATCAATATCGAATTGGAACAGACTGGATTGGATTGTTATAATCGATTCTAACTCTTAAAAATCGGAATTGAATCGTTTCATTAAATAACGATACCCAGCTCTAGTGTGTATTTAGGTGGACACTCCCATGGTCACCATTAAATCCTGTGTTTACTTATTAAGTATATTCAAAAGCTAAATTACTCTCCAACATATCATTCCAGCCCCCCCCCCCCAAATATGAAGATCTTTCATCCTGTCCAAGATTTCTGTGCTCACCGAACATGGGTGGGTCAAGGTTTAAAATGTTTCCGTTTTAAAAGCCAAGAACATTTTCCACCATGTTGTTCTTACGGTTTAAAGGTGTTACCTAATTTCTCTCTGGGATCAATATAGTATCTTTGAATTTGCCTGAGTGGGCCAGGAGATTTTCAAGCTCAGAATACTACAGTGATGCTCCTCCCTTGACCTGTTGTAGTGGACTGAAGGTCTACACTTTTTCTATGCTTCCAAAAAAAAAAGAAGAAAAACAAAGTTTCCAAGCAGCTGAACTGCTTACAAACCTATAGGCATTAGTGATCTGGAAACAAATACAACCCATTTCTTGAGGTAACACCGTTTTAGAGCTTGTTTTAGGCTACGACTGCTGACCGGAGGCAGGCTACCTGAGCAGATAGCCTGACTAATTCACCAGCTAATATGGTTGCTTTACCTGTGTCAAGTTGTAAAAACAAAAACCTAAAAAAACCCAGTTATAATATACTGCATTTGAAAACTGTTACTAGCATCAGCTGGTGTTTATTTTATTCTTTTGCTTCCATCTATGTATGAAAGTAATAAAAGTAACTGCTGCGTTTGTGTTTTAAATAAAATTGAGTTACATTACACATTTTTGCCTGACCATTTTTGAGTAAGTACAATATTCAGGGTTATCACAACCTGAGAACCTCATACCACCTCAGGCATAATGCCCACTTATTTAATAGTTTGAGTAGCCCCTGTTAGAAAACCCCAATCACCATGAAAATCCACTCAACTACCTGCTGTAAAAACCTCACCATCCGCCTGCTCGGGTTCCCAGTAACCTGTGATCCCATTTAAAAAGCTCTTCGGACTTTTTGTTGTTGTTGTTGTTATTATTTCCGAAACCAGACCACCTGTATGCTTCAACGAAGCGCAGCAAAACCTTTGCATCTCTCTAGCCAACTCCCCCGACTGATTTCCCTATACTTTCCCTCTCATTGCTTCTCTATTGTACAGGTCAGGTCATTATATAACAGATATCAGATGGCTCAAACAATAACTCCTCCAACAGCACCACCTCCTCCGCCTTATCCTTTCACCCCACTAATTACTGTTTCCACGGGGTCTCGGCTATCTTTAGGTCGCTCTTCACCGACTGAGAATGCGTGTCCAAATGTGTATGCACAGTTAGACACACATTGGAAAAAAAGACACCCTCTCCATTCCCGATAATTGCGTGTCCCCCCTTCCTTTTTAACCCATGTCCAGGTTTGAGTCTCACATGTTCTTCCTCTACAGGATCACGCTGCTCACACCAATCAAATTGCTGGCCAAAAGGGCAAGCCCTGCTGATTGTATGTGCAAGCTTAATACGCCTGAAAGCTAAGCCAAAGCTGCAAGTGCTTGACATTTAGTGACATTTGTGGCTCCTCCTGTGGAGAAAGGGAATAATTGTGCTTTACTAGTGATATGGGGACACCTAGAGATTTACTGGGAGATGAGGCAACTTAATAATGCCACAATCAGTCCATTCAAACTGGGTGTATTTCTACCATAAATCGCAGTAAGAAATGATGGTCTTACATGGGGTCTTCTTTATGCACCAGCAGGGAAGGAAGAAGGATGTTCCACAGCAAACAAAGACTTTTACTACATCAAATCGCATCTAAGAGAAAGAATCCACTCACAGTTGGCTCGTTCTGCATGGAGTATCTCCTTAACATGCTGCTGCTGCTTCAGATATAAATGCCTGGCTTCAGTTTAGGAAGAAATAACCATTGCTCCACTCACTGACACAGATACAACATTGAGACAGATTTAAAGAGCGCAAACTCCTTCCGATTTTACCAAAACTTTATGGTCTACGAGGTAACCCGCAGGAGGTGTCCAAGCGCTTCCTCATTTAAAGTAAACATACAATAAAGGTAATATCACACCTTTAAAGTCGACCAAGAAGTATTTGTATTTCTCGGTAGGCACAACAAAAACTATCCGTAGTAAACACGCCTACAACTCCACTGCAGCCCCCCTACATGACCGAGGAGAATGGGTGCAGCTTATTTTGGGAATATGCCCTCCTAAATTAGTTCCTAAACAAAATAGACAAGAGTGCTTACGGTTATGGAAGGACAGCACGCAGTTCTAGCTCGTGTCCGGGACGCGCGACGTATCAGCGACCGACCGGTTAAACGCTTCAACTTTGCTCGTCTGAATCTCGACACAACCTGTTTCCCCCCACCTAAAAAAATAAAATAAAAAAACTCTGTCCGCCGCCGTGTTCACCTTGTCCCCCTAAGCGCTGTCCTTGCGCACGCACAAACCGCACGTACACAAGCTCACTATTTCTCTTTCTCACGCACGCACGCACGCACGCACAGCAAGATACGCACGTTCAGCCCACTCAAAGCTCACTCCCCTGCCTTCGACCAGCTGACTCTTCACGGTCTCGCCCCTCGCGCGCTCGCGCGCACGCACGACCAATATGAAACCTCCCATCAGCTCCGCCCTCCTCACTGCACTGCAAAACATATCTAACTTATCTTACACGCTGCTGGTCAGTGGGTTGTGTTCCGACGTCACGCATCTACGTTGCGTCGCTTTGACACCTCCTGAGTCGCAAAACTTTTAACACGGCTTTCCCATAGTAGTATAGCGGGACCGGGAGTGTGAATATGAAAAAGTTGCTGAATTGTACTAGAACCAGCTGTGAGTTCAGTTTACACTGGCTAAAACTCTTTCCTAGTTTCAGTTATTGGCAACTAGACATTCAGAGACAGGAACTCACTGGCAATGAACTGTTCAGATCAGGTACGAATCCTACAGCGGACATAAAAGGCCTGAACACCCTCTTTAAAATGCCAGGATTTTGTGCCCCAAAATGAGATCACTGTAAATTAAATGTTTTTAGATTATTTATTTTTTTATCTTGCACAATTGCACACAATTTAACGCTAAAAAGAAATCTGTTAGAGGGGAAATAAAAAAACTGGACTTGCCCTGACACAAGTCAATAATCTAAGGCCATGAGAGTATCATTAATATTGACTTTCACCAGTGCTGTTTCAGTTCTTTGATGAACCAGTGTAGATGGGTAACCTGGCTGCTAACAAGAAAAAAAAAGTTAATATGTCTCAGGTGGTAGGAGTTTGTCTCGTAACTTTTGGGTTGCCAGTTCGAACCCCTGCTCTATCCATCTCGGCCGTTGTGTCCTTGGGCAAGACACTTCACCCGCCTTGCCTGCTGCTCAGGTGGTCAGAGGGCCCGGTGGCTGTCTGTGTAAGGCAGCGTCTCTTCTGTCAGCGTGTCCCCATGGCAGCTCTGGCTACAATGTAGCTCACCATCATCAGCGTGTGAATGAATGACTGAATGTAGTGTAAAGCACTTTGTGGTCCTGTGACTGATAAAGCGCTATAGAAATGCCGGCCATTTACCATAACCAAATGAAAGAACTGAACACATTTTCTGTTTAATTTAGGTTCATTCAAAACTCCAGCCTTTTGAGGACTAGTAAAACGTGTTTCGATTTTATATGAAACTTCCCATGTTTTATAGAAGTGCTGTTAAGTGGAAGTTCAACTGTTGCCTGGCTAGCCTCCTATGTTTTTAGGAACCTAACAGCGGATCTGCTCCAAGAAAACCAAGCAACTGAATCAGTGCAGTGCCACCTGCATCGATGTTGGCATTCAATTAACCTCCTAAAGAGGCCATTTTTTAGAACTTGGACATGGATGTCTTATAGGTCCTTTCTCTCTAACAGTCCATCATCCAACAGCTGTCTAAAAACATTTGTTTGATCAGCTTACATATTGACTAAACCCCTCGCCTTTATATTTTTATTCTTAGAACGCTTGTTCATGTCTGACAGCAGATAGTTTGGATGGATAGTTCATTTGAAAGTTGCTATTTTTTATGCAATACATAATAAGTTTATTTCTCAGCGTTAGACATTTACAGGGCACTTAATGACGTGTCTTTCAGCACACAGCCAACAGAGTGACGACATATGACACATTCTGGTTAGGAAAATACTTTCATCTTCCACCAAAGCAGATACACCCAATGCAAGACAAGGACGCTTGCCAAAAATCCGACATATATGGACACATGCATGACTCATAGCCACTCTGTAAATAGGTCAAAGGTACCGGCTGTTTTAAAAAGGAATTAGGCCTCCATGTAGGCCTCTGTTTACAAAACCAACACATATGGACCTCAAAATCACACGGGTGTGCTTATACTCAGCTACAGAACTTGGCAGAATGTTTCTGACATCTGCAGCAGTTCTCTCATAGTTGCGGTCATTGAAGTAAAGATTGCAATTCCTTATCAGACCAAGCCTATCGAGCCATGTGTTGTGGTCTTTTTTTTCAGGTTAAATTGGACTTGCTTTCACCCTGTTTTCACAGCAACTTGTGGAGAGTATCTTCCCTCACAGAAGGTAATGTTTGGTAGCGCAATCAGCAAACTCAACCCAGTCCACAGTTTAGTCTGAAAGAGTTTAAGATAAGAGGGTCTATATGGTTAAGAAATTGAACTTACAGAGGTCAAAGGTGATTACTGGCTGCGCATTTAAGCACACGGAGTAAGGGATGCTCATGTGGATTAAGAGCACTGGATTACAGAAAACGTAATAAATTCAATTAACTTTTGGGCTTTAATGGTGGAAAATCTCATAAAAAAGATCAACTATTGTAAACCATAGCAACTTCTCACTGTGCCCACTGTATCTTTCTTATAAAAAGAAGTGACTTAGACCAAGGAACATTCCATCATCACCTTTCCATATACTTTCTACTGTATTTGAACTCAAGCTAAGCTAGGCAACCAGAGATTTATTTATGACATGCTAAAATATTTTGTGGAATGAACACTGCAAATCAGGGAGGCCCTTTTTACTGCACAACAATGCTCATCCATCCATGCATCCATCCATCATCTATACCATCTATCCTATGCAGGGTTGTGGGGGGGGGCTGGTGTCTATCTCTAGTGGTCATCGGGCGAGAGGCGATTTACACCCTGAACAGGTCGCCAGTTCATCACAAAGACACACAATACAAACAGCCATTCACGCACACACTCATACCTACAGTAAGGGCAATTTAGAAAGATCAATTAACCTAGCAATCATGTTTTTGGAATGTGGGAGGAAGGCGGAGTACCCAGAGGCTGTGGCGTCTCTGCATTTGGGGCCGGTGGAGTCATAGTTAGGTTTTTGTGTTTTAAGTTCTTTTCCTTATTCGGTTTATCATTTTTATGTATTCCTTGGTATTTATTTTATGGCACCTCCTTTTTTCCATATTCCCTTCTTGCTCTTAGATGTTTTCACCTTTTGTTTGTGTCCACCTTCACATCTGTGTTTCTCTTTAGATAGTTTCCTAATTTATTTCTCCCTTCTGTTCTCAAGTGTTTCCTCAAGTTCCTCTTAGATTCCTTCTTGGATATCTTGAGTTATTTTCTAGTTTAGGATTGTTTTCTGTTTCTTCTCATGTGTATTCCTTTCCTGTTGTCTCCCTGCCACACTGCTCCTGACCCAGTTCTAATTGATTCCACCTGTTCTTTCCCTCTCACCTGCAACCACTAATTAGCCCCTGGTCTTCTCCCTGTCACTTCTCACACCTCCTCAGTATATTTAAGCAGTCCTGTGTCCATCACTACTCACTGGTCCGTTGTCAAACTTTCCTGTCTGGTTCCTGTTTTTCCCCTGTTGCTGCACTTTAGAGCCTCCTGAGTTTTTGTAAGTTATGTTCCTTATTGTTTTTAAATAATTAAATCACTCTTATTTTTACTTTGTGCATTTGGGTCCTTTAAATACGCAAACATGACAGGTGGGGCCCGGCCCCACCAGATGTCACTGTTGAACTCTATGCATGGCATGCTTAAATGAATCAGTAGAACAGGTTCGTTCTTTACAGCGTAATAATATATAAAGACCGATTCTGTTGCCAAAACTAATCTGTTATAAACATTTGTGTAGTCTTTGGCAGAATACTGAGAAGCTCAGTAGGTTAAATACTCTTGAAGCAGCGATTGGGGCCGGCCCCTTAACGTTTGTTTAAATGATGAACACCTGAAATCACAGTGCGCATGCCTGACTCAGACAGCCGAGTTGCACAAATGCCACGGCCCTAAGATGAGATCCTGCTACCTTCCTCGATAGAGAACGGCTTCATCTGGCATCCAGTCTGCCATTAAATTTATTAGAAGAAAAAGAGCAGGACCACAGCAGGAAGTGATGCGCTCCCATTTTGCCAAATGCAAAAGTTGGTAGTGCAGCATAAGTTGTACTAAAATATCGGAATATCACAGATCAAGTTCTGTTGGATAGAAGTGTGCAGCCATCTAATATCCTTGCTAGCTACCAAGACAAAAAAAGAAAGAAAGTAGTAGATTTTTTGATGAAGTCTAAATTTAGTACATTGCCTCTTAAACTAAAATTAGAGATTAAACATTTGGGATGTCACCAGCCAGTGGATTTTAACATCGTTCAAGGACTTTAAGAGATTACTATAGATTTAAAGGGGATTATTTGAAAGATTATACAGCTATTGAAAGTTTGCCCCGATGAAAGATCTGCATTTTTTTTCCCAAGAAGAACAACACTGGTGAGGAACCATTATTTGTAATTTCATGTAGGCTATAAAAAAAACTTTTCATTCTTCAAGTAGATTTACATAAAATGGTTTTTGTAGTGTGTAGATGTGTGCTATTTTATGTGGTTAATTTAATATCGAATCAAAATTAAATTCATCACAAAAAATAGCAATCAGTATTATTGATCAAAGTCAGATTGTATGCATCACAGAAGAATTAGTTGCTGCTATTAGGTGTTAACTTGCTAGGCCAGAGACGCCACTGCCCAGAGGGAACCCACGCATGCACTGGGAGAATAAGCAGACTCCATGCAGAAAGATCTGAGGCTGTTTTTAAAAAATTTGTTGGCGCTAGTGGCCTTTATTTGAAAGTTGCTAGACAGGAAGAACGAGAGAGATGGGAGAAGACATGCGGCACATGTTCCAAGGCCGGGAATCGAATCCGGGACAGCTTTGCCGAGGACCATAGCCTCTGCTACGCCACATGACGCCCCAAATCTAGAGCCATGTTGCTGCAGAGCAACAGTGCTACCAACTGCACAACTACTGTACAGCCCCACACACGTGCCACTGCACCCCTAAAAAATTACACGTTTTCGAATTTTACAACAATAATCTAGCAATTCTCTACTTGATCTCATGCTATGCGAACACTCTATCTGCACTGATAAAGAGTCACTCAACCCAGCTTGCTAAAGCTTGAACTGGCTGACATATCTATTTTCTGAGTAATTTGGCGAATAATTATGTGAGAACTTAAGGTTACAAATCGACTATGTATGCAGCGTCAGACTTTCATCCCGAGATGGTCCGGCCATTACTATGTATGGGAAAAGGAAAAATCAAAGCAGAAAGCAACTTAACCCTATCCATGCGCAATTGCATCTTGTAAATTTATCATCCTTCAACCCAGTAAACATGTCATACATATCCAGGTGGCAAATTTTAAATAATGTACATAAATCATATCTATGCCAGGACTCGATGTTTTAGCAAATTCGCTTCATTTTTTGACATTTCACCCACATGAGAAAGTGTGTTTAGATATGCCAACAAAAGAGAAACCGTGTGACAGTAGCTTTAGTATCAGGCGTTTCTCATATGTTATTATGATACTTTTCACAAGAACTGCTTCCCAAGTTGAATCTTATTTCCACCTGAATAATCAAAATAATGTGAGATTGTGTACTTTCTGCCCATCCCAGATTTTGGTGACAGTGGGGAATAAATGTTTCAAGGATTTTGAATGGACCATGATAAAAAAAAACAACTTTTTTTGTTACCAGTTTAGCTTCTATCCCCAAGCAGGATTCATTGTGGCTGTCTTTTATCGGGGATACGGGCCACATAAATGTGTAACATTCTCCGTTGTGCAGCTATTTCTAAAATGTCCCTTGCGACAATGAGACATTTCTGTATAAAGGGAATTTCATGAAAGCATAACTAACATTTTCTGCACCAAAGCATTTCTCCCTTTGCATCCCAGAACCAATCCATGTCAGGGACAGGACATTACACAGTCCCATGGTGTTTATACTTGCATATATTTGTTTGAAAAGATAACCCTGACACCTTCAAATCCCTGCCTCCAACTAAGTTACATTTTATTAATTTAACCTATCCCATGTTTGCAAAGGCATGAAAAGGCCATTTAATTTAAATAAAGTAACATTATTCTGGCATTTAGCAAAAAGAAGTAATGCTGATAGGCCTAACAGACAGTGAAAAGAGAAAATATTATGTGTCTTTTAATACATTGTATGTAAATATCTGGTTTCAATCAGGAGTATAGGTTCTAAATTCCAGCCATGTGTGCTGGAAAACATTTAGCTATTACGAGAGGATGCCATCTACCACTTCAAAAGTAGCAGGCCATTTTCTTGTTTGTTTATTTTTTATTTAAAAACATTAAAAATAAAAGGCAGCAGGCCTTCTAGGAAAGCCAATAAACCTTGACTGTGCAGGCCTGGCTCCGACCAATGATCGACCACAGCTCTTTCTGTTTACACTCATAGGTAACAGAGTTACACAATTATCAGCGGCAGAAACAGAAGCAGCCGCATGCGTCCCACTGAAATGGGTCAGCCGAGCAAGCACATGGACAAGCAGAGTGTTTTGAAAACACTAAAGCAGCATGGCGTTTACATAAAACAAATCCACTGACCTTTGTTGGGAAATAGTTAGGCATCCCAGATGTGGTGGAATGAGCGTCTCATGGGAGGTCATTTTCTACACATCCTCCCCACTATTTATGCTACCACTGTAGGCAAGGCAATTTATTTGTATAGCACGCCTTTAACAAAAGGGTAATTCAAGGTGCTTTACATGATTTGGTGATTAAAAAGAAAAAAAACATAGAATATAACATTGGAAATTTAAAGTAGCAAATTAGGCTTTAGGCTAAACCGTATGTACAAACGGCTTGTAGATGTCTAAAAATCAGATCAAAGCTGGTCTCCATCAGAGTCTGTATTTTTCATGTGCGAGACAATTAAAATTCCACGGATGGTTGTGTCACAAACAAAAGTAAACAAAAGTGAGCGTGGCCTCGTAGAACAGGAATGGGCTCATTATGACACAGTGAGTCTCTGTGTGTGCTTTTCCTAGGATACAGAGTGTGTACTCATACTGTGTATTTTTAAAGCCCCATTCACAGCGTGTGTCGGTGGGCGTGTCTTTGTGGAGAACATGTCTGTGACTGGGTGGCCTGAGAGTTTTTGTTGACATCTTACAGTTTTTTTTTATTTCATTGATGAGCACCTCCAAGGACAAAAGGTGGACTTTGGCACTTTGAGATGGAAAAATGAGACTCAGTGAGTAAAGAGCTGCACAATGTAGGGTAGGAGAGATGATTTGTTGTATCGGGGTTCCTCTCTCCAACGCTTTGATGTAAACCTGGAAAATACAGGGTGAATTTGTGTTTTACATTTCTGTTAAGAAGGTTGAAGCAGGGCTGAAAAATCAACAAATACTCTTCCATCGCAATGTCTTATTCAGCAAAAATAAAACATCAATCCCATTACACGACTGTTTTTGTGCATTTTAATGCGTAGGTAGTTGAGACATGAGAAAAGGTGAGTTTTGTGGTGCTACCCAGGACTCTAATGATCATTGGAGCCACAGAAATTCATGCCCAAAACATCTGAAATCAGAATTGAATTTTCTGATTTAGATGAAAAGCAACTACAGTAACAAATATCTAAAGAAGTCCTAAAAATATAATGATCACGATTTATTTTTCTACAGTCCCTTATAAAGGTCCCATACTTCTTTAATTTTTTCACATTTTATCGTTTTACGGCTAAAATCTTAAATTGATTTATTTAGATTTTACATGACACACCAACACAAAGTGGGGAAGGGGAAGGTTGTGGTTCACCTTTTGGCGGTTGTGGTTTTTGATGTAGGCAATACGGGCCATTGGTCAGGGTGCCATCAGAGGTAAAGGTGCAGAAGCACCAGATATAGAGTTGGTAGTATGGTTTCTAAATAATAGATGCATATGACAACTAGAAAGTGGGTCAAATTAGTTTGAAACATTACAAATTGTTTTTACAGAAGGGGTGCCACCACAAGTTTCATAATTGCTTTCCAGCTGAAACGTGACTAAATATACAGTGACAAGTCAAATATAAACCAATTTAGAGGCTCTCCATCCAGTCCAAGTGAGACAGAGCTATGTTGCAATGAGGACTGGAACAAACCTTTAGTCTCTAAATGTGCAAAGCTGGTAGAGATACCCCGACAGCAATAGCCGTGATTACAGCAAAACGTGGTTCTACAAAGTGTTGACTCAAGATTGAATACTCTTCTTTAAGAACATATTACTTGTAAATCTATATGTCATCTACCTTCCACTTAATAACAGCAGCAACATTGTGTTGGTCTATCACATAAAAGTCTTATCAAATACACTGATAGTTATGTGACAAAATGTGAAAAAGGTAAAATGGGATGAATAATTGTCAGTGTATAGGATGGTAACACACTTAAGTCTGTTTCAAAAGAGACTCCATGGCGACATATCAGGGTAATACTACCGCCAAATGCGCCGTGTCGGCATGGCAAGGCGAGAATATTGCGCCATTCGGGCAGCCAAGCTTGATAGTAATATCACCGCAACGCCGGACTTTACCACTTTTGAATGACCAAAGGCACCGCTTTGCAGCAAAGTTGGACAAGTGTTTAAAGAAACATTTTTATTAAGAGGGATGGATTTGACTGTTTGAGGTGACATTTTTAGGAGAGCCTATGAGCAGCTAACTAATCGACAACTATAGGCTGAAAGCTTCCCAAACAGGAGCAGGTCTACATTCTCAATGATGTCAAAATGATGCATGAAAAAGATACAAAAAGTTTCAGCAGCATAGGCAATTAGTTTACTTGTTTGGATTTGCGTAGGTTCTGAAAGAACTGGGAGCATAATGACTTTTAAACTCAGTCAGATATTTCTATTTGACTCTTTCCTTTTGTACATAAACTCTGCAGAAGTTCAGAGGACACTGTGGACACTTTGGTCCTAGAGAAACCAGTTCTTAACCAAGCTTCAGAGAAACATACTGTGTCCATGTGAGATGATGTTGAACGTGTTTTTATTGTCGAACGGCAGTCTGAAAAAAAAATTTCGGTAGACGGTACACACTAAAGATTGGGCTGTTGAGATTGCTGCACATAACCTTATGTCATTAGATCTTTCATTTGTGCCAATTGTCTGCTTGCAGTCGTTTTTTTTTTTCTACTTTTGTTCTAATGTGTGGTGCATTTTTCTCCCCTATTGTCTAGCATGTACTTTGAACCCCTGGTCAGCGTGGTAAATGCAGGTTATTTCAGCTGTTGCTACCTTATCTGTCTGGGATCATTTTACAGTCTCAACAGGAATGCATTAGTTTGAGCTATATTTCTTCTTTGTTTTGGTTTCGGTGATATCCTGAAATCTACACAGTTTACGTTGTGATTTTGTGGCTTTTCTGAACTTTTTGTTTTGGTCTTAGCAATGCAGCAATGAAACAGGTTAACCTTTTTTGTGACCCAAATCAGCCCAGCTTGATTGTCGGCAAAACACAGCCTCTATGGTTGGAGTGTTCGCTGCTGTCTTCACAACATTTACATGTAGGGAAAATCTTGCAGAAGCGTTTCAGCTTCCGAGATCAGGGTCAAGAGAATTGCTGTGTAGTCCCACACAAAAGATAGTTGTCTCTTCAGCTTTTGCGAGAATCTTACGAGAGACTGCTGCCACAACCCTTAAGAGAATACAATGTTTTGGATGAAAGACATATGCCACGTTCACATATAATTTCACTGCACTTAGCTTCAGCGTCCATTGCCAGGGAGCAGCAGGTGAGAAAATGTCTACGAGAACTCCAAAGTGGTGGCATAGGATGACCCCTGAGACGATTTGTTGAACACTTGCTGATTACAGTCTACTGGGATATGAAAATGACTTCAAATTAAAGCATGGTAATTACCTAAAAATGCCTTTTAAAGACCATAATGGTTTGGGAGTTGGTTGAAAAGTGATAATAAAATATAATAAAAGCTAACTCACTGCTTTAAACCAAATGACACATTAGTTGCCATTGAGGCCATTTCTGCATCTTTTTTAATATATAGCGTAATGCTGTCCGACAGGTTCTGTGGAAGCGTTCTTGATTCTACAGGTCAGAGAGTAATCAGGCCTGGGTGTGACTATTATATTTTCACATAGGGCCAGCTTTGGTTTCTCTCTAATAAATGAAATTGTTATGTGAAAACATCACTTTGAATGTGTTCGGTCTATCTATGTCTGATCTTGAAATTAGTTTGATGATCGGAAACTTTTAAGTGTGACCAAAACAAAAGAACAAATAAACTGTGTAATCATTAAGGGGGCAAATACTTTTTCACAGAACTGTATATGCCTGCTTAATCGAGTATTTTCACCACATCACTGGTTTACAAAACAAATCCCAGCAGGCTCTCTGGACTTTACTACCGCCTCTAAGCCTGGTAGTTGCTCAAATTTTAAGCCTCGATTACTCCCAACACAGCAGTTATCATAAAATCTAAATTAGTCAGCAAATAATATTTCTCCCACATGGGATTGGGATATAATCGGGTATCTACATTACAAACCCAAATCTTATTATGAGCTTGAATCTCGCAGGTTTTGGTTCTGAAAAACAAGTGCATTCTAACCTTTCTATTCGCAGTTAATCTTTTTCAGGCACTCTGTTAATTTAACCTCAAGGCTTAACAAAGAGCTCCTCACTATATTTGCTTCCTAAAAGAATTGCCACAAACTGATCGTGTCTTTAAGGTTGTTCTATATATGTTGTCTGGTTAAGAAAACAGAGAGATATTTGACTGATTATTCTTCATTGTTTGATAGGTTTACCTGTGGTTTCAAACTACTTCTTATGAGAATGTTCTGTTCAGTGTGTGTGCCTCTGAAAGGTGGCCTGGCTCTAACTCCCCTTCCGAAGTCACTAAGACTGAATCAGGAGATCAAAGTCAAAGCTGCTGATTAATCCACATATAACAGGAGCTTTTCCACTAATAACAGAACATTCCTTTCTTTCTGGCCACTCTGTACAGTGGTGCCACTGCGCCTCAGCGACTGATGACATGTTAATCTTGAATGGTATTCCTACATTTTACTTTCAAACACAACTGCAAAGTATTGTCTTTGTGTAACAGCTGGGATGGAGTTTGACAAAAACATTTAAGTGCTCATTCCCTTTCATCCTTTTTACCTTTTGTCATGCTACAGCCCCAAACTTCAGTGGAGATTTTTGGGGATTTTATGTAATAGACCAACAAAAGATAGTGTATAATTATGATATCCCTAAATAAAGATCTACAGGACAAATGTTGGTCATGTTCGCCTCACATCTCCTCTACATGGAAGAATGGCCAGAAGAAAGCCATTGGTAAAAGATAGACATGAAAAGTCTCGTTTAAAGTATGTAACACAGGGGTACAGCAATTAAAAGAGGCTGCTCTGGTCAGATGAGACCAAAATTGAGCTTTTGAGGCAAAATGCCATGGATGGAGTGAAACCAACTAATTATCCCCACAGTGAAGTATGGTGGTGGTAGCATCATGCTGTGGAGGTTAATTTTCTTTACCTGGAAGCCAACAACCAGAAGCATACAAGTTAGTGCTACAATCAAATAGATTGAAGCAAATGTATGTGCTGGAATGGCCTAGTCAAAGTCCTGACCTAAATCCAATGGAGAATCTGTGGCAGGAGCTCAACATTGTAGTTTACAGACTATATTCATCCAATCTGACTGAGCTTGAGCTATTTATCGCTCAGATGATGTCTATAAATGCACCTTTCTGTGTTGTATATGTTACTTGTTTTAAAAAAAAATGGTATGCCTTGTCTGTTGTTTTCAAGGTTGGAAATAAAAACACCACCAGTTGAAAGAAGGTTGGGTTTTTGGGTGAGCTGAAACATCTTGTTCCATCAAATGTATTTCTAGCCGGAAGCAACAACTACTCCCCATCAAACAGAGAAATCATTTGTAATAGTATCGCACAGAGGAGGCCTGTGTTTTGTCTCGGAGAGAAGGCCTCAGACTTTTGCCGGGCAGATGTTTGGGTTGGATCGTGGTGTGGTGAAACGCCACCCCTGCATCTGGCTCGAGCTCTGCAGGAATACAGGAATAGAGTACTGAGAAAGCAGGGAACACAACTCTCCTTTCAACACAGATTGCATGATACAGGAATGTTCTTTCTGCATCTCCAAGTATTTTTCTTTTATGAGCATACCAGAAGAAAAAGAAGAAAAAAAGGAAAGGCTTGAGCAAGAATCATTTGAGGAATTTAATTTTGCTCCAGCTAAATCACTTGGAATGTTTGCATTGCGCCTCAGAAACTGAGTCTGCGCCAGCTCCAGGGATTTTCATTATGTGCTGAGCTAATGAATCCTATGAAGGAGACTGACATGAAACATCACTCCTGCCAAGTAAAAGATGAATACAGCTACAAACAGTCTGAGGAGTGTAAACAATATTCCAGGGGTAATAAAAAAGTGTTTTTATACATATTAATCTTTCAGTTTGTTATTAAGAGCTCACATTCCAAGTAGACATCTATCTGGCTTAACTGAGACAATCAAGACTGCAAAAACATAGCAATAGATTTAACTCAACAAGTTCAAGTTGTCTCCAAAAATCAATAGTAATTCAGAAACTACTCAAGTTAGTACTGATCAGCTCAAACCATATACTATATCTTCCACACTTCTGTAAATGCTGCTGTACAATTGGACATTCCAGCTATATTAAGCTGCAGACTGTGACACAGGGGTTTTCTGACTCTGTGTATGACTGTGTGTGTTTTTCATTTATTAGGTTTTAATTTTGTGTGTTGTATTGTTTTTATCTTGTATAGCGCTTTGTGCTGCCAATGGCATGAAAAGAGCTTTATTAAATAAGGTTTGATTTGATAAAAAAGTTAGTTTTATTAGGTTATGTAGAGATTTTTCTTGTTTCTACCAGAAAGGCAGGCAGGCACCTCCCATCATGCCTTGCCTCCTTTTATAAGTATTAGCCATCGAGTCTGCCAGCGGATATTAATAGCAACACTTGGAGAAGCTAAACCAAAGTTGTGTGGGTCAAAGTGGAGCTCAGCCTTTTATTAAACAATGCACTGAAGCCCATATGAGTCAGAGAGCCAAATGAGAAATAAGAAATAAGCCAAACAGCTGTCTGATGTTCTGAAAGCTTGAGTTGCAAAGGGTTTAAGAGGTTAATCTTTCAAATTTACCAACAGGGAGCATAGTGTGCATTTATCAGTCAGGACACTTTTAAGAACAAGAAGCCTTTTCATCAACAACAATATGGTTAGATCAGACCTTTCATTATCTAATCAGCTCAGTTAAAGCTTGCTTTTCAGTATTTCTTTACTCTGCAGTCTGAGTCACAATGTGTGCTTATTAGCCTTTCTGCAAAAGGTGTTTATTTTGAAAAGCATCTGGTGTCCTTGAGTTTTAGGGCTGTAAGATAAGACCAAAAGTCTCTCTATGAAAAAAAAGTGGTAATCTATGGCAGAAAGTTTGAGCTTCTATCTAATGACAATCCCACAATTAACCTTTTCAATGTGTTGTCGCATTAAAACCACAAACCTTAATGTAAATCCTCGGAATTTATTACCAGCACAAAGTGGTGCATAAATAAAATGTTATTTTTTTACAAATATAATGGACCCTGTGCATGATAAATTGCTAACTTCCGGGTTCAGACCAGTTGTACAGGCTAGTTATTTCCGACTAGTATTCTGCTAAATTAAAATACGCGTTAAATGAGGATAAATGAAGATATTCATTTGTAAAATTTGCATTGAACAGCATGTATGTGTTGCTGTGTGTGTGTGTGTGTGCATCAACCTACCCCCCTTCTCGATCGAAGTGGATGAAACTAAAGGGATACAGCTGCTACAAAATAGGTGAATAGCGTCGCATCTGATTTTGTTTTTCTACACAATCGGTTACATAAGTGATGTCTATTTTCGTCAGAAAATGATAAAAATGTGCAGTTCACCTTGTATTTAAGGTAAAGATGCATGTGGTGAACATAAGACGGATTTCTTTCTTGCCACCAACTCCAGCAGGTTGTCCTGTTTAATAAGCACCTTTTTTGACCTGACACACCACAGCCAATGTGCCCCTGCACTGGCAGCAGCAAGTATACAATGACCTCCTCCGGTACGAGGCCCTCTGTGTCATCGAATTATGTCAAACCAGTGACATGGTGCCATCGCATGGTTGTCACTCGGAAGCATAATGGCTCCCCCCGCAGGACTGTAGACCTCTCATGTTTGCCACAGAATCCCCATTCCATCTCGCACGTCGCATCCCGAAAGACACTTGGAAAACAGTCTCTGATGCCTGAAACAGTTACCATAGTGTGCCCTTGGGTGAGTCTGATCATCACCTGACCACTTTTATCACGCCTTTTGGCTGCTGGCGCTACACCAGAGCACCACAGGGCTTCCTGTCATCCGGGGATGGCTACAACCACCGTTTTGATGCCGTCCTCTCTGACTACAAGTGCAAGGAACCGTGTGTTGATGACACCATCCACTATGACACTGTCCTTGAACAACACTGGTGGAGAATGATTCACTTTCTCACACAAGTCGGTCGGTCAGGCATTGTGATGAACCCAGAGAAGTTCTAGTTTGCGGAGAAGGACATTGATTTTGATGGCTTCTGGGTCTCTGACACCACCATCGAGCCACTCCCGAAATACTTGGACGCCATCCAAGACTTCCCCACCAGGGACTCCCCGACCAACATCAGGAACTGGTTTGGCCTCGTCAACCAGGTAGCCAACTACGCCCAGCTGCGCGACAAGAGGGCGCCATTTAAGCCTTTCCTCAGCCCATGGTGTAAGTTCTCTTGGTCTTCCAAACTGGAGGAACCATTCCAGATGTCCAAGCAAGCCATAATTGAAGCCATCCGTGAGGACGTGGAGATTTACGACATGCAGAGATGCACCTGCCAAACCCTGACTGGTTACTTCCTGCTTCAACAACATTGTGGCTGCGCATCTGGCATACTAGACTGCTACGTAGGTGGATGGAGGATCACTCTTGCCAGATCACGTTTCCTGTTCTTGATGGAGCAACGCTAGGCAGCCATCGAAGGAACCCTGGCCATGGCCTGGGTTCTTGAGCAGACAAGATATTTCAGGCAAGGTTGTGACAACGTCGTTGTGGTTACCAATCACAAGGCTCTGGTGAAAATCTTTGGCAACCGCACGCTTGATGAAATTGCGAACTCTAGCCTGTTCAGACTCAATCTATGCACCCTCCCATTGCGTTTCGACATTGTGCACCTGTTCGGTGTAAGGAATCACACTGCTGATGCAAACTCAAGACATCTTTCGAAGATGAATGGCCTCTCACTGGGCTCACAAAGTGTTCCTGACCGCACGGAGTTGGCGCTCATGGTCTCCATCCGCGATGATGCAGAGGACCTCGGTGCCATCTCATGGTCCCTCCTTGCTCAAGAGACAGCGACGGATGCATGTCTAGCCCATCTCCTGTACCTGATTGAGCACGAGGGCAGAATTGACATGACCGACCCTGCCCTAGCAAGTGTCCACCTGTCTGTGAGTGTCTACACGCAGGATGGTGTTCTGCTGTACAACGACCGCATTTTGGTTCTGTTCCGTTCGTTCTTCGCAACCTTTGGCGTACCAGAGGAACTTTCAAGCAACGGCGGTGCAGTGTTTACAGAAGGCCGCATGGTAGACTTTCTCCCACTGTGGCACGTCAAGCACTGTGTGTTGGCTTTCCACAGACAAACGGCAGAGCAGAAGTTGCGGTGAAGATTTCCAAGCACCTTCTGGCATCCAACGCTTGCCCGACTGGCGGCCTTGATCATGACTGCTTCCTGCGTGCGATGTTGCAGCTTCACAACACGCCTGATCTTGACTGCAACCTCTTCCCAGCACAGATTATTTTTGTTCCCCTCTTCAGGATTCGCTCTCTTTCTTCAATAGACTGGAGAAGTTCTCAAACCCGCATATCCGACATCTTTGGCGCCAGGCATGGGTGGCAAAGGGGGACGCCTTCTGGACCTGGATGTCACGTACCACTGATTCTCTGAGGGCTCACACCAGACCTGTCTGCCTGTTGAAACTTGGTGAGACAGTATTCCTCCAGAATCAGCTAGGCCCGAGCCCACACAAATGGGACAGGTCAGGGGTGGTGGTGGAGTCGCTGGGACATGATCAGGGTTGACTGTTTAGGTTGCCTGACTTTACGCAGTCTGCGATTCCACTGCGCCTTCACTCCGGCCTCCCCCTATACCCGACAGTGGTCGCCTGCACTGCCATCGCCCATGACACTGGGACGTGAGCTCCTACCTGTCAACCTGGGCCCAGCGGTGCTTCCGGGGTTAGCTCCGCTGCCAGCTGATGGACCCCAAGGCGCAGCTCTGGTTGCGGCCCCACCCCCTGACCTCGAGTCTGATGGTGGCATGCCACTCCCATTATCATGGGCAGTGCCACCGTTGCCCCTGCTCTTGTGTCTGAGCCTGGCGAGGGTGCCCCTAGACACTATGAGCCTGAGAAGGGCCATTGGATATGAGACTGAGTCCGTTAACCTATTCTGGGTCATAGCCTTCCGGACAGGGGGGGATTAAGGATTTTTCACTGGCCACAAAGGGGCAATGTAGGCTATTGTCATGACTGGCTAAGTTAAGAACCGGACATTTGTTTGCAAGCACATGTTGGTGTCAAAGTGGTTGGACTGAGTTGTTAAGCCTAATCCATGTGAGAGTTTAACTGACAGTTTAATGATTAATAATTAGATGATCATAAGCTTAGTCTAATGTTGATGTGACAATCCATATTATGTTATGTTTACATTTGAGTTACTACCATTAGTTTATGTTGCTATTGTTTTGTATCTCTGTAGGGCTTCTTCATCTGTCATTTAAGACTTGATTTGACATTGAGAAGTGTTTCTTCAATATAAACTTCAATTTGTTCAAGGTGGAAGTAGCTACCTCGTTTGCATTCCATTATGTACTGCATCCTCCAAATATACTAGCATTATAAGCTTTCACTGCTTCCCAAAAGATCGAAAGCTTTGCAGTCAGTGGATTGCAAAAATAAAAGGTGCACAATTTTTGATCACACCATACACCTAGGTGGGTAGCCGGCACTTTAAAAGTGGACAAATTATCACTTTGCCTACGGGTAGACGCAGCCTAGTGCCAAATGCAGTGCCAACATTATTCAAATTGAATAATTACAGCAAGAGGCAGCAAACCGGGGTATGGGAACGCTGTCCTCTGTAGGTCCAGAGTGAATGTAAAACGAATACGATTTTGCTGCATGGCAGGAGCCCATTAGCTTATTAACAGCTTTCGGGATACGTCTCCAAATGACAGATCCGTGCATCGGGGAATTCCAGTGCCCCAAACATTCAACGAGCTCACCCGCTACTCTGCACCGAACAGTTCGCATCCCTACTGCCCTCAACGAGCACTCCGTGTCACTTTCCCCTTCAGCCCAGCTACAAAGCTACGAGCAATCGTCCCCCTGGCGCACCAGAGGTCAAGACAAGTTCGGGGCTGAGCAGGCAGTGAGCGCGCTGAATGTTTGTGGTGGGGATTGCCTGTGTCCTGGAACTCACATCGTACATAATTTGTAACGTTGTCCAGGCCTGACGCACGTTCTGTTACCTGATTTGGAGACATATCCCCAAAGTTCATTACTGAGGTGATGCGCTCGTGCCATGCATCGAAATCGTATGTGTTTTACTAACTATAAAATCAACTAGCTACACTTCGTTCAGAGTCTTCCTTTGACTGTGCTGAATGCATGGAGGTCACAGAACAAACCTCAGAGTACTCTAAATGCGCACAGAGACTCTTAATACATGTCCTGCAGTCAACTAGCCTATATAAATAATAAAACAAAATCAAAGCAAAACTCGGTTTTTGATTTATGGATTTGGTATTTCTATACTTTTGTTGCTCTGGTTTTTTGTTTTTTTTACATGGCTGTGAAGGGGACAGGAAGTAGTCCGCCTTTCCAGAGTTCATCAACTGGAACCAGCATTTGCTATCGTGCACAGACCCTATTCTAAAAAGTGCATTCAGCCCCCCTGAGCCAATCCTTGCTGCAGTTACATCTGCTCGTCTTTTGTGATTTGTTTCTACCAGCTTTATGTAATACCAAGGAGTCTTAATCTGATTTAGGTTTGGACTATGACTGGAACATTGTAACACGTAGATATGGTTCAACTTAAACCATTCATTTGTTGCTCTGGCTGTATGTTTAGGATTGTTGTCCTGCTGGAAGGAGAACCTCCAGCCCACCCCTGCAGCCTCTGACAGGTTTTCTTCCAGAATTGCCCTGTGTGGAGCTCCATCTGTCATCTTCTCAACTCTTACCAGCTTCCCTATATCTGAAGAAAAGCAACCCCTCGGCATGATGCTGCCACTGCTATGAGCTGCAGATTTTTGCAGCTTCTCCAGATCTACTATTGGTCATCCTGACTTCTTCTCTGATTAATGGCCAGCCTGTCAGCTTAGGGGGACATTTGTGCCTTAAAATTGTCATTTTCAGCTGTGTGAAATGTTTAAATCTTAAGATATTGTTTTTGAATGTAACCCTGCTTTAAAATTCTCCACAACCCTCTCGCTAACTGTGTTTCCTGGCCTTCATGATGGTGTCTGTTCACTAGTGTTCAAACAAACCTCTGAGGCCTTTACAGAGCGTTGATTTATACTGAGACAAAAGAACAGATGGACTGTTTTCTGTGGTGACTTCAAAGGGCAATTGCTTGCACAGGATTGTGTTTTATAGGTATCAGAGTAAAATTATATAAATTGAAAAAATTAAAATCATGCATCATTTGCCTTCCACCTAATTATTATGCATCCATTAATGGGTAGTTTCTTTATGCTGCTCTTGCAGACACATGCGACTGTGAGAGCCCTTGTCAGTCTTTTTCTGTTCATCTCCAAACATTCTCTGTCGGAGAATAAAAAAGTTGAATATGTGCATCATCTGATTTCCCCTTTTCATTTAAAAAAATGCAGCTATTCATAGAAAACAGATGTCTTGATAGGTGGTATGTAATGCCTACACTGCTACAGAATCTGAATTTTGGACTTTGGCACATGACGATAACACTTTTTTGGTGTTGGCCTGCAGCACACACTTTTCATTTCTTGTTCACACATATATGGAACACTAATTCAGCCTTCTGAGGGCAGAGCAATTCAACTTTGTCTCAAATAGCAAAGGTGTAGCTGTCTTTTTTTCATATATATAATATTGTATTATAGAGCTTGGCAACGCTTTCTCAATGTAATCTGTTGACTCTGTGGTTAAATGAGCTATTATTGGCTGACTGTTCTTGATCCTGTGTGGCTGAGCACTCCCCACTATGATTTTAGGAACATAAGTCGTTACAGAGAGGTCCAGATTTATGACTTGCTCTGCTCCCAGCAGGACTTTTTCCACCTCTGATGGCGAGGAGAGTTGAAACAAGGGGTGAGCACGTAGTGTGTTGTAAAATGGAGGAGTTTCTGTGAACTTCTGCTTGCCAACTGTGATGAGTCAAATGGCACCAAAACCAACTGATATGGTCCAGAACTTTCCTCTTTAGAGAGTCCGCCTTCCTTTTTCTCAGAACAGCAAGCACAAACTCCAGCAGGAAGAGGGGGAAGGAGGAGGAAAGCCTGACACATCTGCCTTCTTAAAACAAAGGGAAGAGAGGAGGAATCCAGTCAGCAGAAACACGCAAGCCCATGCCCCCGTCAGTAACTGCATAAAAATGTTATATCTGAGGAAAACACAATGACATGCTGTAAATGCACGCCTCAATGCAAAGCAAGCTGGTGCTGTGATCGTGTGCACACACCCACAACGGTTTTGGTATCAGTATCGACGGGGTTAGGTAAACATCGCCGCTGATAGCCCTGAGCTCGAGCTGGCTACTCTGATTTGCCTATGTCTTCATGATGGCTTCAGATATCCTGGTAGCCAGCCAATAAAAACAGTGAAGGGAACATGCTGCCCCAGTCCATGGCAAGAAAAACATTTAGTGCTGAGACACAGTAAAGGAGAGAGCATGTGATGCATAGTGAGGCCTTGGTTACTGTAGAGTAGATATGGCTTGTCACCAGTTCTTAGGCTTTTCATTCCTCTGAGGGGTTGTTTATCCACAGAAGGGCCGTCATTTGAATTGTTACACCTCAGGTTGGATGTAGGGGGACCCTGCCGGTTGTGTGTTGTTTATACAGAAGATCACCTATAAAAGGTGAAGTCATACAGGGTTGTGCATCCTCCTCACTACCCTCAGTGCCATGATCTGGGGTTGTTTTTTGGGGTTTTATTTGGTCTCTAAATTTTTCTCAATTGGTCTCATAATTTCTTAATGTCTAGTGACATATCAGGGCCATTTTATGATTAATTGAAATACATTTCTTACATACAGCTCCTTTAAAAGCCATAAGCTGCCTCAAGCATTGTTATCAAAATTGCAAACTAGAATTGCAGGCATGTCTCTGGTTTAACCCTTTTTAAACAAAAAGTAAAGCAGTTTTGTCCCTATTCATCAGCTCAACTGTTTACCTAGGCAGTTCTGAAAGAGCTACATGGCTAAATACAACAAGGCTGAGGATGAAGCAGCACAGTGCAGAGAAGACTCTAAAGAAAGGTCTCCATGTGACAATAATAAGGCAGAAAGGATTACACAGAACAAGTGAGTGAAGTTATTGCTCTGGATTATCACCCTGTAGCTGTAGCGGATAATGATGATCTTCATTATCTTTTGCAGCTGCTAGAGCCACTAGTGAAGCTATTGTCATCACCTATTGTCATCATCCTGGAGGGCAGGACTGAGAAGTGTGCTTCTTGCATAACTGTGATCTATCAAGCCCAACCAGTTGGAGATTATGAGGAACTGTCTGCTTGTTATTCAATGCCTAAGTCTCAATGTTGTGACCTCTAGCTGCCTCATGACTTACCTTTTGCTCTCTGTATTCTCCAAGGTTTCTCCCCGAGTTCTTACCTGGATCTGCACATCTAATCTCATTGTACAAAAACTCTCTGAACAACTTATTTCTGGCTATTGGTAGCTCCTTCTTCTTTGAATCTCCAAGATTCCACATGACCACCCTACAATGCTCCACCAACACCTTCCTCTGGTACATAGTGAAAAAAGGGAGTGTCAAGTAGTGAAAAGTCATAGTGGGGAGTGCTCAGCCACACAGGATCAAGAACAGTCAGCCATTAATAGCTCATTTAACCACAGAGTCAACAGATTACATTGAGAAAGCGTTGCCAAGCTCTATAATACAATATTATATTAAAAAAAGACAGCTACACCTTTGCTATTTGAAACAAAGTTGAATTGCTCTGCCCTCAGAAGGCGGAATTAGTGTTCCATATATGTGTGACACAAGGGAATCATTCTTCTCTGAAATTATAAACAGAAACATTAATAATGTGCGGGCTTTATTTGGAACAGTTGAGACACTAACTAATCCGCCGATGACAGTAGCCCCTGAACAAAATTTCACCAGGGTTTTCAATGAATTTGCCAGCTTTTTTACTAAAAAGATTCCGAAAATTAGAGGGTCATTCTGTACCTTGATACCAAACGCATTACCAATGCCATCCCCACTCAACAACAATCTGGAGAAAAAACATAATTATCCAATTAAGCTCCTCCTCTTGCTGCCTCGACATCCTACCCCCAGTTTTTCTCAAGAAAGTTCTGCCTGTCAATGGGCCTGAACTGATTCAAATAGTGAAATCATCCCTCTTGTCAAGTGTCTTCCCCCAGGGTTTAAAAACAGCAGTTGGCAAACCACTACTGAAGAACAACAACCTGGACAACATATTAATGCACAACTACAGGCCAATCTCCAATCTTCCATTCATCAGTAAGATTATTGAAAAAGCTGTATTTCAACAGCTAGCAATGACCAACTGCTTTGATGTTTTTCAGTCTGGTTTCGGTGCTCACTGCAGTACCAAAACTGCCCTAGTCAAAGTATTCAATGACATCCGCATAAATACAGACTGTGGTAGAACCACAGTGCTGGTTCTGTTGGATCTCAGTGTAGCATTTGACACTATTGATCATGATATATTATTGGAACGACTGGATGGCTGGGTCGGACTCTGTGGTACAGTACTTGGCTGGTTTGGTCTTAACTAAAGAACAGGAACTTATTTGTGTCAATAGGCAATTCTTCATCAGAACATACAGAAGTCACATGTGGGGTGCTCCAGCGCTCCATTGTGGGGCCCCTCCTTTTGAATATATCTACATGCTCCCGCAAACATGGATTATAAAAACCCATAAGATTAGTTTTTATAACTAAGCAGATGACGCTCAGCTTTACATTACAATGTCACCAGGTGACTTTGAACCCCTCCAAAGCATAAGTGATTGCATTGAGCAAATCAATGACTGGATTTGCCATAATTTTCCCCAGCTGAATAGAAACAAAACTGAAGTAATTAACTTTGGACCTAAAGAGGAACAATCAAGAGTGAGCACACAGTTTCAGTTAATACAGTTAGAAAATACTTATCGGTCTCAAAATCTAGGTGTAGTAATGGACTCAGACCTGAACCTCTAGGGTCACATAAAGCCAATAACAAGGTCAGCCTTCTATCATCTGAAGAACATTTCAAGGATTAAAGGACTAATGTCGCAACGGGACCTAAAAAAACTCATCTATGAGTTTATCTTTAGTCAGATTGATTATTGCAACAGTGTCTTCACAGGTCTGCCTAAAAGTCAGACAGCTGCAGCTGATCCAGAACGCTGCCGCTCGTGTCCTTGCTAGAACAAGGAAAGTAGAGCACATCACGACAGTTCTAAAGTCCTGACACTGGCTCCCTGTAGCTCAGAGAATAGACTTCAAAATACTCCTACTAGTTTATAAATCATTGAATGGGTTAACATCAAGGCATGTTGAAGATCTGTTGTCGCTATACTAACCCCCAGACCACCCAGGTCTTCCAACTCTAGTCTACTAATCATCCCTAGAATTAGAACCAAACATGGAGAAGCAGCTTTCAGTTTCTATGCTCCCATTATCTGCAACAGACTTCCAGCCGACTGCAAAGCTGCTGAAACACATTTCCTTTAAATCGAGGCCAAAAAACCCATCTGTTTGGAGCTGCCATTGATTAATTGATTAATAATAGCCGGAATGTCATAATAGTAGTATGATTTAATGTTCTTTGTTTCTGATGTTTTGTTTGATGTTTTTATTTTTGTTCTATTGCTGCTTTCATTTTATCCCCAAATCACCCAAAGCACCAAATAAAGTTGCCTTGCTTTCCTCAGTTAAGTCACTCCTGGACCCAGCTAACTACATGGACCAACTGTCCCAGACTCTCCTGTTGTTCATGTCTCTAAAGTTAAACAGTAAGAAAACATAATTAATTTCCATTCTGACAATTTCCTCCAGCCAATCATCACCCCTCACCTCTACTTCTCTTTTTAACAGCAATACTCGAGCCAAGGGACCAAGAATTTCTAAGAACCAGTCCATTCGATAAACTTGTTAAATCTTTACTCTTGATTCCTGAGACTTTTTCACATGGGGGTAAGAAGTTTACCTCAAAATATGAAATTTTAAACAAAATTATATTTGTTGCATCATACAGTATTTATATAATAAATATTTTGCAACCTATCTGTATGTTAGGTACTTTGAAACCACTCTTTTCTAGATATCACTGTCTGGAGAATAGTAATTTAAGCTGGCTAAGAACCCTTCCGTCTTAGTATGTTAAGTATTTTTTTCAGATCTGATTTCAAGGTATTGGAAATCATCTGAAACATAATTTTTTTGCTCTGTCCACATTTTGTATTCTGAGAATATCATATTAGCAAAAATAAGTGCTATATTGATTAAAAAGAAGCCTTTAACCTGCACCTCTTGCAGTTTTACTCTGCAGACAGCAATGCTTTTTATGCCACTAGAAGCCATCCACTTTTGATATTTGCATTCATTCAGAAAAATATTTTTCCATCACTGGTGGAATCTTTTATTTTGTTTTTAGATTGTTTTTTCCCTAGATTCTGACTAAAAAACTTTATTACTCCACCCTCATGCTTAACAGTTAGGTGTATTCCTACCATTACTTACTTTGGAGTTACTTAAAACAGACTTTGTTTTTGCCAAATATACTTTTAAAAATAAATTTTTCATTTAATGAGGCCCATTAGCAAACTGCAAAAATTGTGTTCTATTTTAAGGTTGTAAAGCTATATTTACTCAACCCATGTCTGTAAATTATTTATTTGTGATTGATTGCTTCATGTAAATCGGGGCTCAAACTCCAGAGGTGGCTTAATCTTAAATCTCTTTCACAGCCAACAAATGGATTCTGATAGCTTTTCCAAGAATCATTTAAGCAGTTCTTGGAAAGCCCTGTGTTCTTTCAGACCTCAACTTGAACTCTCCTATTCCTGTTGACTTTTTTTTTTCAGAAACCGCAAAAAAAAGAAGGGCATATGCTTTTTTGAAGTCCCCTCCCGGTACTCAGGCAGCTGCTCAGAGTTGTGGATAACTTCTGAGTGCTGACACAACTTTAAAGTTACTGCAGCTAGTTGTAGCTGTTTCCCCTGCCACAGGTGACCGCAGGATTGTCTTTTTTCCAAAGCCTGCTCAGAAAGGAAGGAGTAGAATACAATTTGTCCCTGCCAGCTGTGTTCACAACAAGCACAAGATGTGATCCTGAGAGGTTCAAAAGGGTCGGTGGCTGGTGCAGCTTACTTTTTCTCCTCTTCAGATCAAGTTGAGATTAACATAGAAATTGTAGAGCCAAAAATATGGAACAAAAGTAGGATATGTACTGCAAGTAAGAAATGGCCCAGCAAAAAGTGGAAGAGTGAAAGTGCCTGTCAGGAATGCATTGTAAGAGAGCCGATCCTTTCCAGTACTTGATGCCAAATTATGTCGAGTGACCAATATGTTGTTCTTGCTCTTTGAGTCTTATCAGGCAATGAAAGAAAGACATATTCACCAAAGGTACTCTAAAGCCTCTTTATGACGTAATGGGGTGTAAAAATTGCAAAAATTGCAGACCCCACAAGTCAGAAATTTCAAGCCATTTTTGTCTACATCAGTGTGACTAACATGTGTCATGGATTCGGAAAGCTTTCTGACCCATGTGCATAATCAGACTTGGACACCAGAGTAAAATTATGATGTTTATTTTCAATAAATAAATAAAGTTGAGAACAAGATGTTTAACGGCTTCGGGAACCAGCTTGGCTTATGGAGAACGAGAGGAGATGATTAGTGAAGTGATTGATCAGGACAAAGGAAGAGTTTACTAGTTGGATGTTACACTTATTGTCTTTGGAGGTAGAGTTAGACACGGAGAGGAGGTTAGGTGTGAAGGTGAGCGACTGTGCGAGGAGGTGAATCCAAGGGTTTTTTCTTTGCGAGAGTTGGGGAGCAGACAGTCAAATGGTAGCTGTGACTGAAGATCAGCCGGAGACAACTGTGGAAGAAAACTTGGAAGAAGAACCTGAGATCAGGTGAACTTGCAGGTTTTCGGAGATGATTAGGCTTGGAGGCCTCCTGGGGATGACCTGAATAGCACAGAGAGCACAGGTATGTCTCAGAAGAAACGTGAAACCAAAAACTCACAGGAACTTGGAGATCTTGGCCTGAAGCTACCAGGAAGATTAACCACCAGATGCTGAATGATTGTCTGTCAGCTCTTTAAAAGCCCCAGAGCACAAAAGCCTTGACTGCCAGTAGCTGTATGGAATCAGCCAGCGTAGCAAGCTCTCTTACGAAGATCTTCTCAGAAAAGATCACTCACTTGCAAAAACTCACTTTTCTGCAGAAATGGTGCAGAAAACGTATACAGTCAGTACATTTACATGCACATCTAAATCTAATTTTGACAATAATCAGACTAATGGCTTAAACAGAATAGGAGTCTTTATCCCAATTTACATTTCACTCAGAAAATAGAATTATTGAATGAAATGTGCTCGACTCTGCAACGCTGGTTTTCTGGACGTTCTGGACGATTGCATGGATATTCTTCTTCTTAGATTACCGCCGTCACTTTTTTAGATATCTTCAACTACGAAATTGTGTTGGTTCACTTTTGCCTCTATTTGAGAAGGCCAAGCCTGATGCTTTAGACAACTGTTTAAGCGAATGCCCAGGGCTTGAACAGAGAATTTCTCTATTCTATAGTTCACTACAGGGGATTAGAACCCCTTCTACTGTTTCAATTAAAGAAGCGTGGGAGGAGGAACTTGGAACCCTGTTGCTTGATTAAATTTGTCCAGACCTTGATCAGAGCTCGCAACTTGGCCTTTAAGATGGGGGGCAGAGCTCTCTGCAACACCACCACAGCTGACCTGAGGAGGAGCACCAAACAGGCCAAGGAGGAAAATGGAGAGATACCTGAAGGAAAGTATTCCACGACCGATGTGGAGGGGCATCCAGACCATGACCAATTACAAAGCCCCCCCCCTCCATTCTCCAGCAGCACACTGGCAGAGGAGCTGAAAAGCTTTTTTTGCCAGGTTTGAGACCACTGCCACTCCCTGGTTCCAGCACTCCACCTCTCGCTTTCCAGGAACGTGAGGTGAGGAAAAACATGATAGCACTGAATCCCAGGAAAGCTGCTGGTCCCGACTGTATCCCTGGGACGGTGGTCAAAGCATGTGCCGATGAACTAGCTGGGATACTCACCAAGGTCTTTGATCTCACCCAGACACATGCCACTGTCGCCATGTCTGAATGCCTCCATCATCATCCCCATCTGCAAAAAACCTGCCACAAACAGTCTTAGTGATTACAGACCCATAGCCCTGACGTCCATAATCATGAAGTGCTTGGAGCTATCTGTTTCCCAGCACATCAGAGATTGCCTCCCTCCCACCAGTTTGCTTACAGGGCAAACCGATTCACAGAGGATGTCACCACCCTCACATTTCACACAGTGCTGAGCCACCTGGAGAACGATGCCCTTCATGGACTACAGCTCTGCTTTTAATACTATAATCCTGTACATTCTCTTTTCCAAACTGCTGAAGCTACAGATCTCCCTCCCCACCTGCATCTGGATAAAAAAACTTTCTGTCGAGCCCTCCATAGTATGTGAGACTCGGCCCTTACCACTCCTCAACACTCACACTAAGCACTGGTTCCCCTCAAGGCTGTGTTTTGAGCCCTCTACTGTACGCCCTGTACAAGTATGACTGCTCTCCGACCCACCCTACCAACTACTCAGGGGTTGTGTTAACCGGATATTTTCGGTAAAATCTGAAGGCTGTCTGTCGTTTTCACCTCCCGACCACTTGGTGGCAAGTTAGCATATCAATTAGCTGTCATCTTTTAATGCAATGACCTTGTCGACTGCACTTGGGAAGATGTCTCGGCAGCTGAGTGTGCAAAGTTTCTTTAAGAAGCCCTTATTGGGCTATTGGCGATAGTATTGATAAAAGAGGTGGAAAATAGGGGGATTGATGCAGTGAAAGATGAAGGACAAACAAGCATTCAGCCCTCTGCAGCCAAGGAGCGAGCTAGCGGGAGCAAGGTCAAGAAGAAATTCAGAGTTTAGTGGGAGCTGAAGTTTTTCTGACTGAGAATGGAAGATGGAAAAATATTCTGTGATGTGTAAAAAAGCCAATATGAGAAACAGATGGATCCGAGGATGCATGAATATGATGCATGAATGATGCATGAACATCCAGAAATCAGCATTAACTGACCTCCAAAATAGCCGCAGACACATCCAGGCTTCAAGGGTGCTCAGCCAGAGTATGACTATGAGTAAACTTGGAGAAATCCCAGGTTGCTTGCAATGAGGCATTACAAAACACAACTTAAAGTTGCGCTGCACATGGCTAAAACAAAAACCCTGAACTTTGTTTTCTCTGTGTTTTTTTCTCCATAGAAGATATACCTGGTCTGGTATCCTGCTTGGCTGCAATGCCCTGGTGGACGGGGGTCATCAACTGGGATGATGCTCCCAGTAACTGAACATCCACCGTGTCCTGTTATCAACTTTTTACTTTCTGTAACATAGAAAGTACTCTTATATCAGATCTTATGTTCCTTCTTTGTCTCTGCTCTGTCTTCTCAAACCCCCAGACTGTTGTGGCAGATGGCCGCTCCTACTGAGCCTGGTTCTGCTGGAGGTTTCTTCCTGTTAAAGGGGAGTTTTTCCTCTCCACCGTCGCTACATTCTTGCTCAGTATGAGGGATTGCTAAAGGATTGCTGTGGTTGGCAAGTCTGCATCAACGGGGCCCAACCTCACGCCAATGACTGACGCAATCTGCTGGGATCCCTTAAATAGGAAACTTTTTAACTGATTGGAATGTTTGTATAAATGTATTGAAATGACTTCTTGTTAAGTGCCTTGAGATGACATCTGTTGTGAATCGCCGCTATATAAATAAACTGAATTGAATTGAAATCCACCTGTATCCTGACCTAATAAACCTCTTACAGTCGGCCGGCTGCCCAAATCTTACCAGCGCACAAACATACACCCACCATGAGACAGTCAGTCAGATGGAGGAAGCTTTAGCGAAGACATAACCAGCTAAAATGATGACTGCATTGCCAACAGCAGATATGATGGAATAATAGTAGATGAAACCACCAATATCACGGTGGAGAAAATGCTAATCACATACTTGACAATTCAACAGAAAGGGGACCCTGAAACTGTGTTTATCTGTAATTATGCAATTCCTCCTGGCACCACTGAATGCATAACTCGAAAGTAAAAGACCATGGGGTTGCCATGGCGCGTGTTGTTGGACTTGGAAGTGATGGAGCAAATGTGATGGTGGGTCGGAAGGCAGGAGTTGCAGAGCTATGGCGCCAGAATGACTGTCCCTCTCTTTTAACATTCACTGTGGTGTGCACATGTGCAGACTAAACTTGCTGCCCGTGATGCCTCAACGCCTGTGCGTCAAGTGAGTGCATATGTCACCACTGTTAATACCGTATACACATACAAGAATTCCCCCAAACGAACATACAGACTAAATTAACTTAAAAAAGAAATGGGGGAACACGACCTGCTGAGCCTAAAATAACCGTTGGCTACACGCTGGCTGTCCCTGAAGAGGGCAGTGAAGAGCATACATGCCAACTGGGCTGCTCTGATGTCGGAGTTGGGAGAGGAGGAAAATGTGAAAGACTGGATGGTCGCTAAAGGCATTAGAAAACGTCTTCAAACATACACGTTCCTTGCTCTGACTCACTTACGGGCTTACGTTTTGCCCTATAGTGAACTGCATAGACCGAAAGTTCCAAACAGAAGACGTTATAGTATCTTCCATTGCACCTGTCGTGACCATGACAGTGGCCAGTCTGAATGACTTAATGAATGGACCAGGTGAGGCGGAGAAAAAATGTAAGAACACTTCACAAGACAATAATTTCTGTGGCGTCACACTTACTCATGCAGACGTGCAGACATTTCCAACGTTAAGCACAGAATACATCGCAGAGGTAACAAAATCAATCAAGAAGAGTTTCGCATCTGAGCATTATCTCTGACTAAGAAGCCATTCTCAACGCATCTCATTATCCGAGACACGACAGCACGCTGAAGGGTGTTGTATTCTACTTTTTTGAGGCTATTTTTTATTATGCAGTACATATGTTTTAAATATATCTTAGTAAGCTTTAGAAGTAAATAGGCCTGTTTATATTATTCAGGGTAGTAAAACATGACTCTTTACCAGTATTTTATGGGGTTAAAGGTTTTAAGTAAACAAACTCTTGAGTAAAGATATGAACTGAAAGCAGGGAGGATCAGTTATAACTCTAGTTCCTGGTACGGTCAGGAGAAAATAAATGACCTGTCAAGATGTAGAAGGAGGAGAGAGGAGTCATGTGATATGTTCTTTGTTCTTCTGTAATAAAAATGGTACACCCTGGTAGAGAAGCGAGTCAGATCTTTTCTGGCTCCCATCTGCAGGTGCGTCCTTTGTGAAACAGATATCTGTTTGTGTGTGTTGTTTTACTCTCTGTCTCTCAGTTCTGGGTCTTATTTTGAAACAGTTCCCGCCGGGGTTTTGGAGTTCGGCGCCCCCACCTCTCTGAGTAAAAAAGTGAGTTGCAGAGCATATTATGATACGAAGCCGACAAAATGGTGGAGGATGCGGGCATTGATTTGGTTTTGAGTTTTCTCAGGGCTGGGAGAGATTGAGTGTGAGTAATGAGTGTGGCATAACTGATTGATACATGTGTTTGTGGCAATTATAGTAATTTTGTGTTTTTTCTTTGAGTTCAACAGAGAATCGGAGAGCGACTGGATTGATCCTTGCTAATCAACACCCGGGTGGTTTTGTATCAATCTGGAAAAGCGCTAACACAAAACTAATACGTATTGATCGATTTAAACGTTCTCCATTTAATGTTGACGTGTTGTTCTTTCGGTTGAGGGCCGACCAAAGTGCGGACCAGAATTTGAGGGTTGGCCGCCTCGCCTCCGATGGGACGCTGTCGGAATTCTCCAGGGCTGGCAAACGGAAAGGTAGACAGCAGTTAGAGTGTGTGTGCTCTCTGTGTCGAGACGGATTCCCTTGGAGAGGCCGGCGTATCTTCCAAACGCACGTTTGAGCCACGTGAATTGGATTGTGTTTAAAGGTCCGGCTTTAGGTGGCTCCGGTAGAGGTTAGTGTTTGATGAAATTGTAAAATTGTTGTACTTTCTTTCTTTCTAGTGTGAATGTGTGTGTGATTGGAGAAGTGGAGGTTACGGAAGGGAGCTACCATGTAGCTTTTTGCACACCGGCCTCATATAAACTTCTCATTTAGGGGAACTAACCGACTGAATCTAAAACCATAATTCCTCTGCGAATCTTAAACGCCTAGACAATGCCCGCGCTTCTTGTATAGACAATAAGCGTAGAAGCTTGACATTGTAGAGGAATAAGGGAATATCATTTTCAGTCAGCTAAAGTACCACCATAAGCTAGCTTACGGCTAACATACAGTTTGGATGAGTCTCGCCTAGAATAAAGGCGTTCAACCTTGTGCAACTACGTAAACACGTCTAAAGCATTGTCTAACACATATATATAGGACTGTTATTATGGATAACTGGTAGTAAACTCTTTAGAATATATATAAAATAATTTTTTTATGGTAACGGAGCGGTCACGTTTGGCTTCCGGTTGAGCTAGGTTGCTCATGATGACAGCTAATCTCTGGTAGCTTAGCTTCCGAACTGTATTCATTCGAGTATTGATGGCGAAGTGTGGTTTTGTTGGAGGCATTTTGTTCTTGTCTTTGGTTGGTTTACTTATGAGTACGGTTTGTTAAGTTTAGCATCGTAGTGAAGAATTAGCCATCTGTGCACCGGCGTATTCATTCCGCGGTGTGACCCGGAAGTTTTATTGGGCCGGACTTTGATCTGTCAGTCCGGCGGAGTTTTTTTTTTTTTTTTTTTTTGAGCAAACTGTTGACGATTTTGTGTTGCAAAGCGAGTTTTAAATGTATTTCTTTCGGTATATGTTTTAATGATAAATAAAAATTGCTTTATATTGGGAGAATTCTATTTCTTCGTGTGTTTCACCGAAGTGTGCGTCCCGAGTTTTGGCGCAGGCCGGACTCTATTAGGAATTCTTTGATTTTTAGACGGAACGGCAATAATCTCCGTATATAAATAAATGAATGATAAGATGAACAGTGCGTTATAAACCTTTTTAGCTTTCCTTCGTTTCGGCTTTGCCTAAAACATTATTAAGGTTAATGTTGCATGACTAAATAATACATAAACCCCTTCACTATAAAAAGAAATAAATGAAAATTAGATAAATAAAAACTGTGCCTGCCTTTATTGTTAACTGCATTAATATTGGGATAAATTTGGGCCTACGAATTGATAGTTTATCAATTAAAATAAATAATTTATAGAGTTAATACAAATAACCTACTTTGTTAAATTTTAATCCATTTTGGATTTTGTTACGAATATTCAATGGCACCCGAATATAAATTACTCCCTGCTCCACAGGGACAAAAGTGGCGCACTTTAGATGCCCATTTGTTAATATACATTTCTAAATTATATTCTGTTTTAGTTGATAACCCCGGTAAAAAAGATAAAAACCAGTTCCAGGGCCTTATGACGGCCATGTGGGCTCGTCATGGTGCCCGAGGGGATTATAAGAGGAGTCTCTCACAGAATGTGTTCTGGGGAGGAAAAGCGACAGCTACTAAAATTAGTTAGCAACAAAGTAGAACAGGACACCGATAAATTATTCTTGGCGTATAATGCTAAATTGATGGATGAGATGGAGCAGCACGAACACAGGTTAACTAAAGTTCAGCGACAGATGGATGAGGTGCTGCAGGATCAGGAAAGATTAGCATCTGTGGTAAGGGGTCAAGCTGCAGACCTTTCAGGGAGTGCCAGCCCCAGTCAACGTGATGAATGTGCAGCAGTTATACAGGTCAAAAATATGCAGACGTTGGGGGACAAGGGGAGTGAGGGACCATTTAAGAATACCAGATCTAAGTTGCCATTGGGGGCATGTGGGGGCCCTGATTTAATGCTTCCTTTAGTGGGAGCATCAGATGGTTCAGTAATTTACAAACCATGGAAGATGGCTGACATATCTGCCATCATTCTGCAACTCCCTGCTTTGACTGGTGGAGGAAACTGTTGGATAAATAAATTAAATCAGCTGACTTCAGGGCAAACCCTAGCGGTGGGAGATTGGAAAGCTATTATGGGTAGAATGTTGACATTAACAGATTATAATGAGATGATGCTCCAGTGCCAGTTAGCACGTGTACTTGATGAAGCCCCATTCACGCATCATGCACATGATCTTGCCGAGTGGGTCAGAAGAAAATATCCTACTCCGCCCGCGTCTAAAATTTTGAAATTTCCCTGGTCAACTGATGTTACTCCCGCAGAACATATGGCAAAATGTAAAGATAAATGGGTTGCCGTTACTGGAGAACACCCTCGAGAACCGGGAAATAATCGGATTTGGTTTAGAGAAGCAGTTTTAGCAGGCATGCCAGAGTCTGTTGCTACATTAATGAAACGGAATCCTGATTCACACATTTATGATCAGCCTACATGGGAAAGACACGTAACATATTATTTACAAGACGTGCAAGATTCTGCGTTAAAGGATGCTGAGGAGAATAAGAAAATGGAGACTGCTTTGTTAAAGCTACAGTTAAAAGAGGCTCAGAATAAATTGACTGACTTGTATCAGTCTAAAAAAGTGAAGCAGATGGTGGCTGAAGCAACACCTACTGTTGGATCAGCGACAGTGCTGCCTTCTTTTCCTGTGATGTATGCTGGAGCTGCGCCGAATCCGCCATTTACTGCTCCTTATAGGACATGGCAGCCCCGTGGCAGGTCGCGTGGCAAGGCCAGGTTTGGGGATTTTAGAGGCATGGGGAGAGGGCAGCCAGGTGCTAACGGTTGTCACAGGTGTGGCTCCAATGAACACTGGGTGAGGGAGTGCCCACACCCACAAGGGGGCGCTATACCTCCCGGTCAGCCACCTCTACATATGGCTCCGAATCAGCATATGGCTCCTCCCTCCTATCCAGGAGGACAGAGTGGGCCTCAGTATTGACAATGCCCACAGAGTACCTTAGTGAGCAGGACAAAGGGGGATCCGATGCTCACAATAGACGTACATGGACATTCATTGCCATTCCTTGTCGACACTGGTGCTACTTTCAGCACGTTGGACAGAGTTTTACCAGACGTCAATTTTTCTGGGAACACAGTGTCTGTGATTGGAATCTCTGGGGCTCCAATGATTCTCCCTATAACTCAACCATTGCCTGTTTCAGTGGGAGATCAAAGACTATCACATCCTTTTGTCATTGCTCAAACCACGCCTGTCAACTTGTTAGGCAGAGATCTGCTTATCAAACTGGGTGCTTCGATCCTATGTACCCCTGATGGACTTATGGTGACTTTTCCGAATGGACATACGCATTGCTGTGATACCATGAGTGGTCAATTTTTGCTGAAGGATGACACTTCACAAGTGGCTGATATTTTCTGGGCCAGATTGACTACGATGTCTGCACATGAATCTTCTGCGGCTGAATTTCTGAGATGCTGGAAGCCTTGGCTGCTTGAACTCCAGCCTTTTGTTCCACCGCCTGACCCGTTCCATGTGACCTTCCTCTATGAGAGGGGCGATCCTACTTTATTTCAGGAACAATTTGAAACAGAACTTGAAGGCCAAAGTTGGTCTGTGGCTTCGGGTCCATGCTTTGTGGGGAAGGAGGGTGTTGCACTGTATGCTGATCTGACTTCAGAGCAGCATAAATGGTATATGATGGAAGCTGAAGCGCTTCCACACATATCGCTTTTGTTGCATCCGAAACATCAAGCTAAAGATTTGGGGGGAATGGTTAAAAGGGGAGTTGAATTAAAGGATTGGGTTCCTACCCAGATACCTTCAGTCTCTTTTTCTCCTTCTACTCAGATGTACAAAATAGACACGCAACTCTCTGATACTACCATTCTGGAACATTTGCAGCTTTCTAGAAATCATGGCAGAGAAAAAACAGATCATCCTGATGCAGTGGAGGCCTTAAAGGTCGTGCCTGACTCTTTGTGGTCAGATGGTCCCACTGATGTCGGTCTAGTGCAAACCACACCCATCACATTTGAGCTGAAACATTCTGATCCAATCTGGCGTTCGCAGTATTCACATAAACCTCAGGCTGAGGAAGGTATTGCAGACACTATTGCAGGCTTACTTGAAGTTGGAGTTTTAGAACCATCAAACTCTTCATATAACACCCCTATTCTTCCTGTGGAAAAACAAGGTACTGGTAAATACAGAATGGCACATGATTTGCGTGCTATTAATGAGGCCCTTAGAACCCCTCCCATTTCTACACCGAATCCGTATACAGCTCTGGCATCACTGACTCCTGATTTAAAATGGTTTACTTGCATAGATTTGGCTAATGCATTTTTCTGTTTACCGCTCCATCCTTCTGTCAGGGATATTTTTTCATTTACATTCAGGGGCAGGAAGCTACGTTATAGTAGGCTTCCGCAGGGTTTTGCTTTATCTCCAGGTATTTTTAATCAGGTGTTGAAGCAGTCATTAAGCACTGTACAGCTCCCTCCACGCTGTGTACTGACCCAATATGTGGACGATTTACTTTTAGCATCCCCTACTGTTGGAACGTGCATAGAAGCGACTCTAGTTGTGTTGCAACATTTGGGAAAAGAGGGATTTAAAGTCTCCCGCGATAAGCTTCAGTTGGTCAGGCAGGAAGTCCAGTTCCTGGGGCGAAGGGTGACCGCTCAAGGGGCTGGACTGACGGACACCCACAAGAATGCTATTTTGGCCCATTCTAAACCTCTCACTGTTAAATCAATGCTGTCATTTCTGGGACTGACAAATTATTCCAGACATTATGTGCCTAATTACACAAACCTTACCACACCACTCAGGGCTCTTGTAAATGCTCATGGTATGAAAAATCTGCATGCTAAATTAGAATGGGACATACCAGCTGAGGAGGCATTTATTAAGTTGAAACAGGCTCTAGCACAAGCAGCTGATTTAGCCACTTCTGACTATACATGTCAATTTTTTCTTAACACATCAGAAACAGATGGGGTGGTTAATGGGATTTTGTTTCAGAAAAAAGGTGGTCAGAGACACATTCTTATGTACCTTAGCATAAAGCTGCAAGCTATTGAAATGAGACAGCCGCCTTGCACGAGACATGCAGCAGGAATTGCACATATAGTGGAAAAAACATCACACATTGTCAGGGGTTATCCACTTAATATTTTGACATCTCATGGAGTCATGGCATTGGTTAATTCTGAGACGTTTACTCTTTCTACTTTGCGTCAGCAGCGGATTAGCAGAGTTTTGGAGGCACCAAACATTATTTTTACGCATGAAGGAATAAATATGGCTGACCAAATCACCGCCTCTGGGGAGCAGCATGACTGTGTCAGGCTGAATTCTGTTGCTCAAGAAATACGTCCTGATTTACGGTCTGATCCCTTACCTACAGGTTTTGTGCTCTATACAGATGGTTGTTGTTTTAGAGATGGACAGGGCCAGTTGAGATCAGGTTTTGCAGTTGTTGAGCAAAATGGAGATTCACTACAGACTGTCGTTTCAGGGAAGCTGGACGGCAAGCAGAGCGCACAGCGTGCTGAGATAAGGGCTCTTATTGAAGCATGCAAATGGGGAAGAGATAAAGACGTCACGATTTACACTGATTCGAACTACGGGTTTTCTGTTATACATTATGAATTACCACAGTGGAAGAGAGCAGGCTTTGTTACTGCTACTGGTAAACCTGTACACCATCATGCAGATATTATGGAGCTTTTGGATGTTGTACAGTTACCAGCTAACCTCGCTGTTCTTAAGTGTAAGGGGCACAGCAGGCTGCTGCGTCGCAGGAGATAACTGTGTGGAAGGATAGAGGTCTGATTTTTTTCTGATGGCTTTTGGCGTGGGCCTGATGGCCGTTTGGTTTTACCTGCCGCGTTAAAACCCACCCTTTTTCAGGAGGCTCATGGTGCGGCACATGTGTCATACACTCAGATGAAACGTAATCTTTGTTTTTGGTGGCATCCCTTCCTGCCACATTTAATTAAGCGTTTTTTGAGTGAATGTGTGGTGTGTGGTCAATTTAATCCTAAGCCTACTATCAAGCCAGAAATGGGCGCCTTCCAGGACTTGTGCAGGCCTGGCGAGGAGGTCGTTATCGACTATACAGATATGGTGACCCCTGTTAGAGGTTTCCGTTACCTGTTAGTGATGATTGATCCACTGACCTCGTGGGTTTCAGCTTTTCCTGCTAGACGGGAGGATGCTCAGACAGTGGTGAAATCTTTGATTAACCACTGGATTCCGTGCCATGGCTTTCCGACTAGGATCAGGTCTGACAATGGCACACATTTTAAAAATAAACATCTCCGACAGGTTGAGGAACAGATGGGAATAACCCACAAGTTCGGCACTGTTTACCATCCGCAATCTCAGGGCGTCATCGAGCGGTCTAATTCAACTTTAAAGTTACAGCTGGCAGAGAACCACAGGTTTCATCGCACCCTGACCCGGACCCTCACAGTGATCATCAGCATCTGAAGGGCCTGGTCTCCTCCTTCCTTCCGACCCCCCTCCTGTCCCTCACGCTGCAGCAGCTCTCTGCTGACCTGGGAGAATCTCTTTGCAGTGGGTGGTGTCGGTTCTGACTAGGCGGTGTCGACTGCCGAAGCCAGGAGGCGGGGCCTGACCCACCCAGTAGATTGGTTGAAGTTGCTGTAATCATCCAGTGTAATCTATATGTGCAAAAAATTAGGCGAGATAAGCAATTTGGACTTGCTTTTCTCGAAGAGGGATTGTACTGAAGAGAAAAGATCGCAAGAAATCAAACACATTTCACAGCAGGTTTTGACCACCTCACAATCGGTGGGGGAAGCTATTGGAGGCGGGGCCTGTCTGTGCATTTGTGTTTATTGGGGGAAATGTTCAGTTAATGAAGTAACTGTCATTTCAGTGAGGGCGATCTGCATAAAAGACAGTAACATTGGGAAAAATAAAGAGTCCACTGTACTGAATCATTTCATCACTCTGGTAGCCACCTGCTGCCAGAGAAATAAACAAGAGCGAAGACTAGAGAACAAAATAATAAAGACTGAACACTTATTAATCATTTTTCTTGTATTTTACAGGTTGTTTAACCAATTTTTATTTACAGGTGCAGATTGCTAGACACTGCCTAAGAGGGTGTCAAAGAATTTTTAAGTAGTCGATTTGTAGGATTTTTTCTTAATATCCAGTTTTTACGGTTTTATAAAACTTTTTAGTAATAAGCTAAAATATTTTAAGGGATGTTTAAAGTATAATCAGGTTGACTGACTACTAATTTATTCTTGTTTCATTATGATGTGGTTTTTGTAGGATGCTTTTGGGGTTGGTGACAATTCCTAGAGTTTGCTTTTACTAAAAGAATATTGAGAATTAGGTTAAAACATAAAAAACAATAATAATAAATTAAAAATATATATATATATATATTGCTTAAAGGTAAAGATAAAGAAAAAAACAGACACCCTTCTTTTTTGGATAAAATAAACATAGGATCACACCACAGACAGAAATATGCATCTTTGGGAAAATAAGAAGGTGCTGTACGCCACCGGTTTTTGCATGGTGTTATTGGTCAATATTATCTTTTACTGTTGTAGTGAATGGCCCTATAATAGTTCTACAAATCAAACGCAGGTTGGAGTTCACTCAATTAGACAAAGAAGAAACTTAATGGCTAAACCATCTCCCTCTTCACGGTGCGGCACTTCCGAGGCACATCATGGATTTTCTCAATTTTGTATACCAAAAGGACGATCTGCAGTGATTACCATTCCTTCAAATACATTGGTTTATAAGGGACAACAAGCAAGTAAATATAAAACCTACCCCTTGTGGTACATAACAAATGATCAAAAAGATACTAGTTGGTCCACTTTAATTGCTGATCCTTTAGGATATGACTGGAGAAGGTATACCACTACCTCTTTTGCAAAACACATGCGTCCCTTGGTTAAATTGGATAAGACTGCAGATAAATTACTTCTTACGGTTAATTTAACTAAGAGTGATCTCCTCCCCTTAAAATATCTCCAGAAGGGGGAAGGTTGTACTCTCTTTATAATTTGGGTTTATAAAGGGGGAAAAGATGTTCAATTTCCTATTACAATATGTCAAGACTCTCTTAATGTTTCCACCTCAGAAAGTCAAAATCAGGCCTCAGCAGCAAGAGGTAGTATAATTAAAGAAGAACCATCTGTGGACGATTACTTTGAAATGATGACAGGAGTGGGGGGCTCCACTAATAATTGGTTGCTTATGGTAGAACATGCAGGAAGAGAAGCGAGACAGGACTGTGTTGTGTGCATGGGAGCCCGACCTGTTCTCAAGGTGGTCCCTGCACCTTTTGAGCTCAGCACAACTTGTCTGGTTTCCCTGCTATCTAGTGAAAATCCAGTAAAAGATTGTAGTAACTGGGAAAATGTATTCCCTATAGCTGATAACAGAGCTACCCCACCCTTCTTTGATAGTAATGTAGCTCCAAATAATTTTACTTGTTTCAAAAATGGTGAGCCTGGACATAAACTAATGGGTTCAGTCAACATTACATATTGTAATTCAATCCAAACTTTCCTTAAATCTTTTCAGGCTCGTGCTGACATCTGGTGGTGGTGTGGAGGAAAAATTCTCCACTCCATTTTACCTAGTAATTGGACAGGATTGTGTGCACCTGTTACATTAATTATGCCAGTAGCAATATTTACTTATGATCCCACAGGAGACCAGACTCTTCTCACTTTGAATAATCATGTTAGAAAGAGGGACTTAAGCCACGAAGATGATTCAACTTATATTGATGCCATTGGAGTTCCTAGAGGTGTTCCAGACGAATATAAATTGGTTAATCAGATCTCAGCAGGATGGGAATCAAGTATTTGTTGGTGGTGTACCCTGAACAAGAACGTGGATAGAATAAACTATATACACTATAATGTACAGAAATTAGCTAATAATACTAGAGATGGGTTTGAGGCTGTTCATGAGCAACTTAAAGCCACCTCCTTAATGGCATTTCAAAATAGAATAGCAGTCGACATGATCTTGGCTCAGACCGGTGGCGTCTGTTCCCTTTTTGGTAATCAATGTTGTGTTTTTATCCCTAATAATACTAATGCAGACGGTAAATTAACTAGGGCAGTAGAAGGACTCAGAATACTTTCAAATAGGCTAAAAGAACAATCAGGTGTAGATACCTCAATGTGGGACAATTTGTTAAATAATATGTTTGGTAAATGGAAGACTCTGGCAATGTCTATAATGGTTTCTTTAGCAGTATTTGTGTCAACTATGGTGTTATGTGGATGTTGCTGTATTCCTTGTATACGTTCATTGCTCACAAAGTGTATTGAAAAAGCTGTTGGTGATAATATGCAAGGTCAATATCTGTTACTCCCTCACATGGAGCCTGAAGGAGAAGTACAGAGGAGTGATCAATCTATTTGAAAAATAGATTGAAAGAGGGATTTGTTGTATTCTACTTTTTTGAGGCTATTTTTTATTATGCAGTACATATGTTTTAAATATATCTTAGTAAGCTTTAGAAGTAAATAGGCCTGTTTATATTATTCAGGGTAGTAAAACATGACTCTTTACCAGTATTTTATGGGGTTAAAGGTTTTAAGTAAACAAACTCTTGAGTAAAGATATGAACTGAAAGCAGGGAGGATCAGTTATAACTCTAGTTCCTGGTACGGTCAGGAGAAAATAAATGACCTGTCAAGATGTAGAAGGAGGAGAGAGGAGTCATGTGATATGTTCTTTGTTCTTCTGTAATAAAAATGGTACACCCTGGTAGAGAAGCGAGTCAGATCTTTTCTGGCTCCCATCTGCAGGTGCGTCCTTTGTGAAACAGATATCTGTTTGTGTGTGTTGTTTTACTCTGTCTCTCAGTTCTGGGTCTTATTTTGAAACAGTTCCCGCCGGGGTTTTGGAGTTCGGCGCCCCCACCTCTCTGAGTAAAAAAGTGAGTTGCAGAGCATATTATGATACGAAGCCGACAAGGGCTATGGGCAGGAAGCCTGGGAGCGCATCTGTGACTACTAAGGATCACAGACTGGTGCAACAGAACCACTGGTGCACAAGGAGCGCACAGGGGTATGAGGTACCATGGGTGCTTTCCCGATCTGGAAACCCTTCTTTCAGTGAGACTTGCCAACCTCTGAATATTTAATTTGGAGAAATGTTCCCTGACTTCAAAACTTTGGCAGAAGTAGTGCTTGTCATTTCAGTCTCCAGCGTGGCAGTGGAGCGTGGATTCAGCCTTCAGAACAACATTAAACAGCCATAAGAAGTCGTCTGTCCGAAGACTCTTCAGCAAGCCCCCTTGCGACATTTGATTACACACAAGCAGGTCCACAGTACAGGTTAATACGGAGCAGAAGAAAAGTGTGAGAATGCGCATTCGGTTGCAGCAAGTGAAATGGTAAAAATTGTTAATTGCCTGCATTTGTACAGCTCTTTTTCAGACAGAGGACCACAAAGTGCTTTACACTACATTCAGTCATTCACCCATCCACTGATGGTGGTAAGGTACTACATTGTAGCCACAGCTTCCCTGGGGCACACTGAAAGAGGCGAGGCTGACGGACACAGGCGCCACCGGGCCCTCTGACCACCACCAGCAGGCAAGGGGGTGAAGTGTCTTGCCCAAGGACACCACGACCGAGATGCACAGAGCAGGGATTCGAGCCCGCAAACCACTAAAAATTGGGACGAATTCCTACCACCTGAGCCACAGTTGTTCGTTTGGACCTTTAGTGAAATTGTTTAATTGCATTGTTTATATGTCACTGGGGCACTCTGTTCAGCTTGTTTGAAGAAAATATTAATTTTTTTTTTTATAAAAATTAAATTATATGTAATGTTTATTATTATTTTAAAAATGAAAGTGATAGTAAAAAAAACAATCAAGACCAGGGTTTTTTTTACCCTGCCAATGGAAATGTCTAGCGCGACCTCTGCAAGTACATCATAAAATATGCAGATTACGCCACTATGGTTTAATCTGTGATGAAAACGAGACAGCGTACAGGAGGAGGTGGAGAAACTGCCGCTCTGGTGCTCAGAAAACAATCTGATGGTTGAGGCAGATGCCAGGTTCTGCTGGAGGTTTCCTCTTGTTAAAGGGGAGTTTTTCCTCTCCACTGTCGCTACATGCTTGCCCAGTATGAGTGATTGCTGAGGGATTGCCGTGGTTGAAGTCTGTATCATCGGGATGCAACTGCCAGTCAATGACTTCATGCAATCTGCTGGGATTCCTTACATAGAAAACTAGCTAAACCTTTAAACTGACTACAATGTTTGTATTGAAATGACTTTCTTGTAAGGTGCCTTGAGATGACATCTGTTGTGAATCGGCGCTATATAAATAAACTGAATTGAATTGACCCTGAACATCCAGAAAACTAAAGAACTCATCCTGGACTTCAGAAAAAAACGGAAGGACCACTCACCCCTCCTCCTAAATGGAACACGGGTGGAGATTGTAACCACCTTCCAATTTCTGGGTACCCACATCTCTGCAGACCACTCCTGGAGCTGAAACACCAAGGCACTGGTTAAGAAGGCTCAGCAGCAGCTACACTTCCTGCGTGTCCTCAGAAAGAACAATCTGGACACGAAGCTACTGCTGGCCTTCTACCATTCTTCTGTGGTGAGTGTGCTAACATACTGTCAGGGTGTGAGGTATGCAGATAGGAAGTTGGTGCAGAGACTCATCAACTGCCAAGAAAATCACTGGACATCCTTTGCTCATCCTGGAGCATATTTCCACAACCTGCAGCCTCAGGAAAACCAAGGCCATCACAGGAGACCACTCACACCCTGCCCACTCTCTATGTGAACTGTTACCCTCCGGGAGATGACTTAGGTCAATCAAGTAACACACCACCAGGCTGACCAACACCTTCTTCCTCTGGACCATCAGAACTGCAAATACTCATGGACACACACACTCACACACGAATAGACTCACATAACGCGCCCACCACTCTTGTGTTGTTTTTTTGTCTTTAAATCTTTTTTTAAATTATTTTTTTATTTTGTGCATGATGGCTCAGCTGGAACAACCTTAATTTCATCGTACTCACTGGTACAATGACAATGAATACTATTCTACTCAATTTCTATAAATGCCCGCCACACCCTGATTCAATATAATGTTATACACACTACAGTACTCAAAAGACAAAATTAATAATTAATCTATCCTGATTCTTTGTGAAAAATGCATGATACAGTGCAGCAGTTTGCTACATAGTTTTGCACTTTGTTCAAAGCTTCAGGGTTTTTGGTGTGGCATTTTTACATATCCATCCAATGTTCTATAAGGTAAGATTGAATCAATTCCTGCAGTAATTATCTTTGGGACTTCTAAAGAAGCAATGGGCCTACAGGGTGCACACATTTTTATTATTGTTCTATGCACTGATTATAAAAAGACACTAATTCTACAGCTTTGGAAGGGCAAAGACGTTTCTGTATTGAGAGGTGTGTTTCCACTTGGTAAGTTCAGGGACATTGCTGGCAGGGGCAAAACTGACGAGGTAAATCCGCTGGCTCAGTCCTCTCAGCCATTGTGTTTCCATGCAAGAGGAGGCTGGTACTCGCTCGGTTCTTGAAATGGCCCAGAAAATGGCCCTGTCAGATCAGCCCGGTGAAATGGAGACATGTGTATACCTTGAAGGTCCGGTAAAATTACCCTGAAGTTCCGAAAGTCGCAACGTGCCTAGTGATGTGGCTTACAGAACTCACAAACACACTTCACACTGAGAAAATAAGATATGCAATTTTGGCAATGTGAATGATTTTGACCAAATCTGGCAACCTTTACTCTCCTATCTTGGGGGTGTCTAACTTAGCAGTCAGGGGTCAGGGTTGGTAATTTTTGGTTGGGATTGAGACATGTGGGTTTGGTGTTCTGTTTCCAAGGTACCAAGATGACTTTGAGTTACAATTAGTTACATTATTATTACTTTGGGGTCATCTGCATCTGTTGTGAATGTGAATTAGCATTAATGCTATAATCTGACATACTTACATTTATTGATATCTCAATGGATGTTCAACAGTGTGCATTGTCCCTATCAAATATTAATTATTATTATTATTGAGGCACTGTTAAAGCAGTGCACTGTTCTCGCTTCTGATAAAAATAGTTTAAACTTAAAACTGCGAAAGGGAGTCCTTTTGTGCCTTGCTTGAGTGAAATAACCACCATTTATTTGACATGAATCATGTTGCAGAGTGCAACGTGCAATCCTGTGCAAAGTGATTTTACTGGAAAGGTCAATTAGGAGCTGCTAGTTGCACAGCAATGAGAGCTGGGCAGGCTGGTGTACGCTGGCGCTGACACACGCATCCAAATACAGCCCTGGTTGTTTCAATCACCTCAGAGGACACTACATACACTCTGATTTCTTTGCTGTTCACACTTGCCTTGTTCTAATCATAACCCAAGTTTAGCCTCAGCCTATCCTTAAACCAACCCTTCAACCTATAATTGCTTGAGATACAAAACCGATTTTCAAAATGGGATGTGACTGTGTGAGCAGATTTATGTTCCCGTAACATAAGCCACATATGTTCGCACACATACACATGCAGCAGGCAATTTAGCCAATGTGAGCCCCCAAATTTAGCCTCCGCTGTGTTATTATCGCCGCAGGGGTAAAGCTCTGTTATCTCTCACCCTTCACTCCCATTGTTTTACTGTGCCAGCAGATGACAGGTTCACAAAGCCTGGAACCCAGTTGCTCTGTATATGGCCTGTTACATAAGAACTCTAGTGATGTTGGCTTGTTTGCTGACTTTTTTTCCCAACAGTAACACCTTATAAATGATTTCATGTCAGATTTTATGTGCAAATTAAGTCTTTGGATGCGGTTCCGCAATCGAAATCACAATGCTGCTTTTATTTCACTCTTTCCCTTTCACGAGAGCAGAGTTGGCCCTGCAGGCGAGGCCAACCAACCGTGATGCCTCAAAAAGGGATTTTAGCTCCAGAAACAAAACCCAATTGGTGTGTGTATGTTGCTACAGTAGAATACAATCTGCGGATTAGAAAACACTCCTAGCCTTCATCAGATGCTGTCTGAGCAGCACCTGGACTCTGATTGTTGAGGAAGTATTAACCCCTTGCACACACACCAAGAAGAGCACTGTTCCTTTACCTTCTTTGTTGTAGAGCATTGACATAAAAAGACCCAACAAGGGCCAGCAGAGTCACCTTTTCAAGACCAGCCATACCGAACGGCATAGTTGAAATCTCAAGTCCGGTGGTCCCTCAAACCCCCTACTGCTCTGTCTGGCCTGGGACCGCCTGGCAAGTCTGGATGCTCTTTCATAAAGGCTATTGTTAACAGTGCTGAATGTGTGTTGGAAACACTGGCCTGTTTCAGCGTGTCCAAACAACAACAAATAATTTACCATGCAACTATTTTTCCTGAAAACACTCACTGTCAAATGCTTATCAGAGTCTAAAGCCCCAAAACACATGGTGGCACATTCAGGTGCATCTAATAAATGAAAATATGATTGAAACCTAAATTTATTGTTGGAATTCAATTTAAAAAAATGAAATTAGCATTGAATTGATCCATTACACAAAGTGATATATTTGATGTGTTTTTTTTGTTAATTTTGATGATTGTTTTCCAGCTAATAAACATTTTTGATGAAGAAATATTGGCTTATTGAGAAGTAAGTAAATACTATAAAATATATGCACTCAACACTTGGTCTGGGCTCCTTTTGTATAAATTACTGCATCAATGCAACGTGGCATGGAGGCGATCTGTGTGACTCTGTTCAGGTGTAATTGAAGCCCAGGTTGCTTCAGGTCATCAACATTGTTAGGTCTTGTGTCTCTCGTCTTCCTTTTGACAATACCCCATTCATCCTCTAAGGGGTTCAGGTCTGGTCAGTTTGCTGGCCAATCAAGCACAGTAACACCATGTGGTCATAGAACCAGCTTCTGGTACATTTAGCAGTGTGGGCCAGTACCAAGTCCTACTAGAAAATGACATCACCATCTCCAAGCTTTTCAGCAGAAGGACGCTTGAAGTGCTGTTTTATTTCCTGGTTGACGGCTACTGACGTTGGTCTTGATAAAAACGCAGTGGACCAAGGCCATCAGATGGCAGTGCTCCTAAAATTATCACTGATTGTGGAAACGTCACACTGGACTTACAGCAATGTGGACTCTATGCTTTTCCACTCTTCCTCCAAACTCTGGGATCTTCATGTCCAGATAAAAGGCCACATTTACCATAATTTGAAGCAAGTGAGTATCAGTTAAATCCTTTTCCTCCTTGGCCCAGCTAAGATGCATCTCTGGTTCTGGAGAGCTTTAGCACATGAAATGTAACAGTTGTAGTCCACCTCTTGGACACGTGTGTGTGGTGGCTCTTGAAACTCTGAAATCCAACTGTAGTCCACCAAACCTTTGAATGTATTTTGCTTCACAATCCTCTCAGGCCTGCAGTTAGTGCTGTTGTTTGAGCATCTATTTCCCACCACATTTTTCCATCCCCTCAGATTTTTATGAATTTTTTTGGTGCATCATTCGATGAAAACCCAACGTTTGTAGAAATGAGCTTTTGTGACCTAACCTCCTTGTGGCATGCGTCAGTGATACTTTTTGTGTGGGCCAGAACATAACATTTCCATAATAAAAATCAATTTTTATTGGTTATATCTAATAAAACAAAAGCAATCTCTTTCAGTAAAGACCTTACAGTTGAACTTATATTGCCTGTTTCTCTGAATAGAAGCATGATCCAGCACTCATTGTTTGAGAGGGGCATCCGCTTCCAGTTCCCTTACATCTCTGAAGACCCGACGAATGTCAGTTCACACAAAGATTAGAGGCGCAAAATTAATGGGGTTTAAAGAAAAATTAACATTCCTCCTCTTTGACGTCACTGAGTGCCAGTGTTTTCATCAAAACAGGCTGAGAGGTCAGACAGGATTTCCCTCACCGGTAGCAGTTGGCTGCACAAATCCAGACCCGAAAACAAACATGTTATTGGAGAGAAGGCCACAGGAAAAGCCGTACAAAGCACCTGTGACGTAACAGCTGGAAATAAATCGCATTTCTCATCACTCACCAGACCTTGAGGCTTTCGTCAAGAAGGGCACTTAACTTGGATCTCAAGCCTCCGGATTCAGAAATACCCTGGCAGGGGTAACAATAAACACATAAGTGCAGACAGACTCGAAGTTAATTAGTAATTAGTTCATTCTCACTGGCTTTTTTCTCGCACCTCTAAGTAAAACACACTCTGTGAACTTGAAAGGCAGTTTCACAGTGTGTGCAAAGTTTTGTATTATTGTTTTGGGTAACTTAATGTGTTTAAAGGCCTAACGTTATTCTGTGGACGTCCTGTTTTTTGTAAAATCTTTTTTTCTGGCCTTTCACATTTGAAGCAAGTTGAAAATGCCAGTTTTATATGGCAGGACAATCAGACAAAAAGAGTAACTTTCCAGAGATTAGCACTGTTCCCTCAGACTGAGAAGGTTGCCGGTTTGAATCCCAGCCAAGGACATTATGTGCAATTAGCATCCTTGTGAAGTAAACCGAATTTGGGATTGAGGGTAGCACGGAAATGATTGAAAAGTGTGGAAGACAAAACTTTTTGAAGTTAAGAGACTTCTCATCTGCATGTCTGAACAATGATTGTATTGTCCCCCAGAAGTCAATATTAGACCCATAAGTCTTCATAATCAATCAATCAATCAATCAATCAATCAATCAATCAATCAATCAACAAGGGGTAAAAGCAGAAGAACAGACAAAACCACCTAAGACAGAGATTTATGAAACACAAATATGTAGATTATGAAAGGGTTAGGGTTAGAATATAGGAATGACACAGGGAATAAGTATTGAACATGCTTACTGAAATGTATTAAATAGTTTGTACAAAGGCCCTTTTTGGTATCGACAACTTTAAGACGTTTCCTCTATCTAGAAACGTGTATGAAAAAAAGTTTTATGGATTGCTAAGCGTGAGTTTGACCCATTCTTTCATTCAAACTGTGCTCAGATTTTAGGTTAGTTTCTTTCCACTTTCACCTTCAGTGAGAGTGATTGACTTAGCCCATATGTCAGTTTTACTTTCTTTCTCTGAAAACAAAAAGTAACTTCCATGAATGTGTGTTTGGGACTGTTGTCCCTTTGGAAGTCTACTCTCATTTCATCTCAACATACTTATTGAGAACATTCCTGTTCATTTTGTCATTCATCCTTCCTTGCCAGAACCATATGCAGTAAACCAACTCAAACCATGATGTCCCCACTTGCAGATTTCACTTTTGATTATTTTGGGGAGATGTGTGGAACCATTCTTCCTCTAAACACAGTGTGTGCAATGACTTTCAGAGTTTAGCGTTGGCCTCATCTGACCAGACTATATCCTCCCAATATTTCACTGGCTTGTCCAAATCTTCTGCAGTAAACTTTAAAAAAGCTTTTTTTTCAACAGTGGAGACTTGCGCAGTGAGTGTGTATAGCGACTATTGCTTTTTAGGGCATTACTCGTTTTAATGTCAAAAACTGTATCTGCTATATCCAGGTCTTTCTAAAGTTCTCCATGAGTACTCCTTGGCTCTTGGACAACTGCTTTGATTATTCTTTTGACTACTTTTTTGTGAAGCTCTCTTTGCTAGTAGCAATCTGTACAACACTTTTGTAAAGAGGTCCTGCCCCAAGAGTAGGAGTTAAACTCACATTTTAAGGCTAGCGTTTAACTAATTATTATTTATAATAGTCTGTTTAACTGCTCTGCATGTTTTACTTGCTTATATTTAATGAGTGTTTTACAACTTTGTCTAATCATATTTATCCACTGTTTATTTTTGTATCTTGACCTGTTATTTTAATCTTCCTTCCAGTGTTTCCTCTATGGGAGGCCTCTGCCTCTGGCTGCCTGGGTACTCTCCAGGTAGTGCTTGGGTGGAGGTCTCGGCATTGCCTCCTCTGGGCGCCCTGTGTCGGTGCCTTAGCTGCTGCTGCTGATGTGCTGCTGTCGGTGCAGATGGCTCCTTTGATGACATTTCCTTACCATACCTGGCTCATCGGTCCAATGTCCTTTTTATTGTTGCTCCTGAGTGTGTGTGTGCATGGGGGTTGGGTTGAGGGGAGGAGGGTAAAATTGTGATCATGCTTTTAAATCTGTGGGGGAGGAATGGGAATGTGGTTTATGTGGGGTCATTTTTAATCTGTAAAGCACTTTGAGTTGCAATCTTTGTATGAAAAGCGCTTTATAAATAAAGTTTGATTGATTGATTGATTGATTGATTGATTGATTGATTGATTGATTGATTGATTGATTGATTGATTGAAGTATCTCGAAATCTTGCTCACAAATGAGGGAAAAATGGAGTGGGAGTTTGCCGGGCAGATTAGTGCAGTGGGCGCTGTATCGGTCTGTTGTAGTAAAGAGAGAGCTGAGTCAAAAGGCAAAGCTCTTGATGTACCTATGTTTCCTCCCTCATCTATGATCACAAGTGCTGGGTAGTGACCAAAAGAACGAGATCGCGGATACAAGCGGCATGAATGAGTTTTCTTAGCAGGGTGTATGGGCTCATATCAGTTACAGGCTGGGGATCCAGGAGGGACTCAGAGTAGAATCACTGTTCCTCCACATCTAAAGCAGGCAGCTAAGGTGGCTCAGGCATCTGGTTAGGATGGCTTCTAGACGCCTCCCTGGTGAGGTGTTCCTGGCATGTCCCACCGGGAGGAGACCCAGGACACGCTGGAAGGACTATGTTTCTCACCTGGCCTTGGGATCCCTCTAGAGGAACTGGTCTAAGTTGCTGGGGAGCGGGAAGTCTGGGTCTCTCTGCTTAGGCTGCTGCCACTGTGACACAACCCTGGATTAAAATGGATGGATGGATGAATGGATGGATGGATGCATGGATGGGTGAAATGCTGCTAAAATTACTGTTTTCAGGTTGTTTTCTAGGCTTTCTTTCCTACTTTCTGTGCACCGTATTTTTGTACGTTCAATACTTATTCCACCTTTTCACTTCATTTCACAACTTAATTTATGGACAAATTTGCTTGAATGTCTTTGATGTCTATGTATGGATTTCTGGAATTGTTACCGACATCTGATCTGAATTTCATGTCAATAGATAAATCGACAATTTGGAAAAAATCCAAATGAATTGCATTTGGGAACTGATGGGAATCATATGAAGAAAGTAACTAAAAACAGATTTTTACGGGTCATACTGGACAACAAACTTTGCTAGAAGTCACAGATTTACCACATGTAAATGAATTACCAAAGAGCATAGTAGTTTTATATTAGCCCTAGCAGTTTTTGGTCTATGATGTACTCCAAATTGTTTACTTTTAGCTAATTGTACTATAGTTAATGTACAACATTGTGGTTGGGGGGAACAATTATGAAACTTAATCAAATCCACATTCTATTTTTCTATAAAGAGCAATATGCATATTTCATAAATCAAGATAAGACTATTTTACTTTAAAATAATTCAAATAATGAACAAAATAAGTTACACATTACCTTCCAACATTCAAAGGAGGGGCTACATATTCAAAAGTTCACAAGGTATTTTAAAGGGCAAAAAGAGATAGGACTGCTCTTGAAGGAACTGTTGTGTTTATTCTTCGAAGGTCAAATTTTAAAATTGTTTAAACAGTTTAAATAACAATGATGTTATCTTATATATGTCTTTAAATGTTTTCTGTAACTTGTTCAAAATCTTATTTTCAGTGTTGTGAAAAGTATTCATCCCTTACAGAACTTTTTGATTACACATAGATTTTTCAAATCAAAAATAGCTTTTAACATAAGATAGAGATAAGCTGGGTAAATATAAAATGCAGTTTTGTCATTTATTAAGCCAATAAAGCTATCCAAACTAACATGACCCTTTATGATAACATGAATTCCTTTGTTAAATCATGAATTATTTGGGATTATCCACATTTTTTGGTCCAGTTCCACTTGCCAAACCTAGACCTGATACTTGCTTGACTTGTATGTTCAATAAATCATTGAAGTAGAACCTTTCTGACAACATGAAGTAGGCTAAAAGACCTCAAAAAGCAACACATCATACCTTGATTAGAACAGTTAAAAAGAAGTGTTATAAAGTCATCTGGAAATCTTTGCAACTCCAGTGACCCTGGGTGAGACCCATTATCCATAAATAGAGAAAATATGGAACAGTGGTCAGGCAACCTTCCCAGGAGTGACTGGTCTCTAAAAATGACTTACTAAGGCATATCAATGACTCACCTAGGAAGTCATAAAAGAACCTAGAACAACAACTAAAGTACTGCAGGCCTCACTTGCCTCAGTTAACCACTGCTGACCCCCCAAAAAACAGAGGACAAGCACACATTTGGTAAAAAATATCTTCATGATGAGACGAAAGTGGAAGTTTGCTGGAAAAGTGTCCTCCGTTACATCTGGTGTAAACTAGTTCTTTTCTTGAGCCAGGTTATCCTGAAAAAAAGAAAGTGGTGCATCTAAAAACTGCAGGATAGTAGCTCTGGAGGATTGGTGTATATGTGTGTCTGCATGGGTAACTGTTCCTTGGCTAGCCCTGCAATAGACAAGGAAACTCCCTCTCCCCCAGTTGACTGCCATGATTGCCCTACAAGAATCATTGGGCACTATAAAAAGTAACAATTAATTCCTTTGAAATTAATTGTAGATTTTATTTATTAGCGGAACTTGAAGTATTACAGAAGCATACTAATTCAAGATATAATACAAGGAAAGGTAAATGTAAAGACAAATTTGGATAAATAGTTCAACTGATATATCAGGTTACATTCATATATATATATATGTGCGTGTTATAAATTAGAGTAAATTAATCAGTGTATGTATGCCTCCCTAGAGATATATAGAATACACAGAGAGCGGGGTAGGAAGAGTGTGAAACAAGGCCCTCCTATATCATGGGAAACTCAACAGATTTACTGAACTTGGCTCTCCTGCCATCTAGTGTTGAGCTTGTGCACTTGACCACACCAGAGAAAAGAGAAAGCATGATCCACTTGTCTGGTAATTAAATACTAAATGAATCCAGAATTTTGGTTAACATTATCAAGGTTAACATACCATACAGAGTGAGGTATGATAAATGTATGTATGATAAGTTTATGGTGAAATAGTAAAGTATATTTGGTTAATGAAGAACCAGATGCATAGTTATTGTACAATATAAGCCCTCTTTTGAAGACTGTTGTATTTAGGCCATGTAGTATTCATTCACCCATTTGTTAAAACCAACGATTGCTAGAGTTTCTTTACGAAACCTTTGATTATCAGCTTTAGCCATCTCTCTATTTTCTGGTGTAAAAAGGGCCTTGGCATTTATTGAAGCATAACTTCTCCATTTTTAAATACATTGCTCTGACTCTTAGCTTCTACACACTTGCCATAGGGATACCCTTGAGGAAGCTCGGTGGGTAAGCCAAACGGCTCCCCACAAGATCTGCAAGGTGGCATTTGCTGTGTTACTTTTTTATTCAAGTGTGCCTTGCATTCGACACCTTAAGGAAGTTGAATGGTTCCATCAAAGTAATTCTTCCTTATCTTGTCAGGATAATACGTCATCACTTCACCAGCAACATATTCATCCCAGTAATTGCTTAAACAGGAGGGAGCAATCACAATTTTGGCAGCGCATGGACCAGTGGTGGACATGGAGACTGACAGCATAGATTGAAAAGTTTTTTGTTTTTTTTTCTAAACTGTCGGCTACATTTTTTAAACTCCTCTTGATGTGACTTTCATTTTCTGGTCGATTTTGCAAAACAACCTGGAAGCAGTGAAATAAATTAATGAAAGAACTACATTTTCACCCTCTTGGATATTTTACGCTTTAATTGCTTTTATAAATCAATCAAAGTCAACAAATTTTTCTGACAAAAGCAAAAAAAAAAAAAACCCTTCGAAGTTGAAATGAAAACTGATTTCTACAAAACACTATTGAAAAAAAATATGTAACATAAAATAAGTGATTGCATAAATATTAACCCCCTTTAAAGTGACTGACCTAGTTCAACATATGTCCAACCAACTGGGGCTAGTAGTTTCACAATGAGTAGAATTGAGATCACCTGAGTGCAGTAAGCATGTCACAAGTGGTTCTAGTACAAAGACACCTGCATCTGAAAGGTCCATTCTATGGTTAATCAGTATTCCTGGCTGCCCTCACAGCATGAAGACAAACTCTCCAAGCAAATCAGTGAAAACACTATTGAAACATATAAGTCAGGGAATGGATACAAGAATATCTTTAAGGTCCTGGTAAAGCCTTCATCAAGAAATGGAAGGAATGTGGCCCATGAGTAAATCTGCCTTGATCAGGTTGTTCTCACACACTGAGCGACCTTGTAAGACTAGTGAGAGAGAACACCAGGACACCTGATTACACTGAAGGAGTTACAAGCTTCAGCAGCTGAGATGGAAGAGACTCAGTATATAACTGTTACCTGGGTTCTTCACCAGTCAAAGCGTTATGAGAGTGGCAATGACAAAAGTCACTGTTATAGAAAACTCAGATGAAGGCTCGACTAGAGTTTGCCAAAAGGCATGTGGGAGACTCTGTGGTCAAGTGGAAGAAAGCCCTTTGATATGACGAGACCAAAATGGAGTTTTTTGGCCATCAGACAAGACGCTATGTTCAGCGGACACTGAACACTTCAATGATATAACAGGATCATGGATGGTGTTTGTTCGTTTCAGGTTAATTTCATTCTTTCTACTTCAAAGAAAATCCATGACAAATTCAAGTGTGTGCATCTAGATGTAACCACAAAAAAGTTTGGAAACATAATTTCAGTCATTTCAACATTTTTTTTCTAAAAGTCGGTCACAGCTTATTTCCTGCACTTGGACCAAAGATCAGCTCTATTTAAAAACTGTAGTAATGTACCTGACATTTACAAGCTAAATATAGATTCTGTACAGCTCAAGGCATGGTCTGTGAAACCTTCATTTAATTTTAAATAAATAAATAAAAGTTAAACACTTTGTTTTGTCTAAACCAGATCCAATTAAAGCCCATAGGTTCTGTTTAAAAAACCCTGCCAAAAGAATAAATTGGGAAATTATCCCTTTTTTTCAATGAGCATGCAGTGATCTGTGTGATAAAAGACACATTTTAAATACAAATCTGTGCAAAACAAAGTCTTTATTCTTCAGAGATGAAAAGAGAAATGAATGCTGGAAACTTAAAAAACTTTAACTCATTTTCCCCCCAATTAACTTTACCATTGTACTTTACTAATTTGCAGATTTGCATAGGGGATGGAAAGAAAAAACAAATCACATTCAGGCTTGGATAATACCACAACTATCAGGCAGAGTATAAAAACATAAGATAAATTCCACTAAGTCACTGTTTATTAAACAAAGATAAAGCCAAAAAGAAAATACTGTGCAGAACAGAACATGCAAAAAAAAACAACCCAACTTTTTTTGAATTTTAATGCAAAGAGAAAACTGATTCCAATATCTAAGAGTATAATACTGGTTATCCAGTGGAAACTGCGCACAGCATCAAACAGCAAGTGTCAGTCCATTTCTAAACTAAACATGCAGTTACCTTTCTACTAATACACACTCACTTCCCTTTTGACTCCCCCTTGCCTTCCTGGTTCAAAACCCATTCCAAACAATTCTTGTCAAACTTTGAACATTCGTATCTTTGTCTGTTCCCCAAAAAGTTTTGTCATCTCACCCTCTGCAACTGATACTTCTTAGAGACCTTTAACATAAACAACTTTTAGAATTATGCAACCTTTACTTCTGCATTCTTTCTTCTCAGTACATCAGCTCAAGATTTTAAAGTACACCAGTATTTTATCGGTTTAGCACTTCCGTCATACAATCACCATATCTGATCCATCTACTTGACAAATGATGTTTTTTAGCTCCAACGTGGTTGTAAAAAGCGTAATCTCTTGTTGTTAGAGGCTGAATTGCTGCATTAACTGGAACCTTCCTATAAATCCATGTTAGCATAAATACTAGCCTATTTTTGTGATTTTAGGTTTTCCAGGAATGTTGCCTTATTTGCTTCCACCTGTTTTTTATGCTCTTGATCCAACTTGCTCCCCACATCTCCTTTTTTAACCTCTCCCCAGTCCTCTTCATTCTGCAAAAAAACAGGAAATAAACAAAACGAGAAACAGAAACTGTCAGTAAATCAGCTTCTACAAGAGGAATCAGCAGCAAATGATCAGGAAACCTCCTCTCACCATGTCTTGAAAGGCCTGTCCGTTGTAGTAGCTCTCTGCTGATGGGTACTCGATTTCCCCATAATCTAGCTGCAGCAGGCTTGGAGCCACGACATGCAGCTCCTCTCCATCGTAGGCGTACAGCCTTCTGTCCTCACATGTCATCAGTATGAGCTCATCGGACGGGCATGATGTACATTCCACTACACCTAAAACCTTCATGTTCACCGTCTTAGGGAGGTAAAACATATCCCAACCGCTCACCTCATCAGGTTTATCTCTGTAAATGGTGTCTTCAAGCCTTGCTATCCTCAGAATGGAACCAGGTGGCTTCTTTAAGGATGAACATTGGTCTCTGTTGTCATCAACAAACTCTGATACCTTTCCCATGTATTTAGAGTCTACAGCAAAGATGGACAAGATGTGCAAATGTGGATACATTTATGAAAAACGGTGAAAGGCGGTACGACACAGAAGTAATAGAATTAATGGTAAAGATTTGGTTAACCTTTTGCTGTCAAGCAATCCTGTAACTTGAGCTTATCGAGTTGCTTTGGCACACTGCCAAAGAGAAAAGAAACCAAAATAATTACAAAATAAGCAGAAGTGGCAGAGTTAATCTGAAGCTTCAAACTAGCTATTTACAAGCATGAAATTCATTTAAAAAAAGATCAGGGTGCAAATAAAGAATATTCAAACATTCTGTTTACTGTGACAAAAAACCAGAACCGGCTATGGGCATAAGCATACTAAGCAGCTGTTTGGGTCCCCGTACCAGCAGGGGGCCCTCAAGAGCCCTAAACTTTTCACAAAGCTCAGGTTTGCAAATCATGAAAGAAAAGTTCTTATTTTAGTTTTTAAATAAATATGTAAATATGCTAAATGTGAAGGCTTAGGCAGGCATGAAATGATATCTCTTGATATGCTGAATAATGGTACGAAATCTCCTCTAGGCAGGTATGAATTTCTGCGTGATTTATACGAAACATCCCGAACGCAGATGGTACCAGAACCACAAGGTACAAAATTACCAATAGCTGCTAAAAACGCTAACCTTTTCCCAAATACTGTCAATAAAAAAATACCATAAGTTGATTTGGATGAGTAAAATGACACATTGGGTAATGCAATTTACTGTGTGCTTATTATTCTGTTTTTCACTTCTTAACTACAATAATGGTAATGTTTCAACTGTAATGCAAAAAACATTTAAAGAAGGAGGCTTTGAAAGAGATATCAGTTAAGGTGTTGAGCACCGATGGTATTAAAGTCTCTCTAGGGCCCCCTACAACCTTACAGCAGAGATAGCATCTACTTAAAAGAAAGACTTTTTTAAATGTAGGTACCTCCTGCTGAATGTAGCCACTGCCATTCTCACTCTTTGTCACCTAAAAAAACACAAACGAAAAAGAAAAAAAAAATTATATATACACACATTATAAACATATAAAGTTAAATATTCACAGAAATACACTTAGAGATGGTTAGGAAAAATTTCAAAAGAAAAAAAAGGTTATATATATATATATATATATATATATATATATATATATATATATTCAATTCAAATCAATAATACTTTATTGATCCCAGAGGGAAATTAAGTGTTGGTATAGCTCATATAATTAATTCTTTAAGGAGTTGTTGTAGATGATGATGGCTGTGGGCAGGAAGGATTTCCTGTAGCGGTCTGTATTGCAGCAAAACTGAAGAAGCCTCCGACTGAAGACGCTCTGTTGTTGTATGACAGTTTCATGAAGAGGATGCTCAGGGTTGCCCATATTTTTTTTTTTTGATTTTATGAAGAATCCTTCTTTGCATCATCATCTCTAGATGTTCCACAGTTGTCCCAAGAACAGAACCAGCCTTCTTTATCAGGTTGTTTAGCCTTTTTAAGACCCTGTCTCTGATCCTGCTACCCCAACAGATGATGGCTGAAGAGATTACACTCTCCACAACAGACGATAAGTGATAAGCAAACTGAAGTGGGTCCTGATACTGCAGCGGGTCATTGTTTGCTGATTGTCCATACAAATGTAAATGTAAATACTACTATAGAAAAAATATATATAATTTAATAATAATATTAAAATTAAATATTAACCCTGGATTTAATAGGGAGCCAATGAAGGGAAGCTAAAACAGGAGAAATGCGATCTCTCTTTTTAATATTCATCAGAATTCTTGCTGCAGCATTTTGGATCAACTGAAAGCTTTTAGTGTTTTTTGTGGACTTTCTGATATCAAATAATTACAGTAGTCCAGCCTTGTAGTAACAAATGTATGGACTAGTTCCTCAAATACAAACTACACTATCCTCCTAAACGTATTCTGATCCGTTCAAATCGGAATAGTGATTGCCAAACAAAACCGTTAGACGATTAAAGACATGTAACTCAACCAAGTATCCATCAACTATTTATGATGCCCTTTAATCTGTGAAACATTTTTTGGAGGCTAGTGTCTAAGTCTAACCAAGATTTGTGTTAGTCAATGTCAACATCCAAATATGGAAAATTTACAACTATTTATAAAATGCTATATTGATATTTTCATTGACTACATTTGTTGATTAGGATTTACAGATTCAGTGTGACACCTGCAACAGGTGGTACCATTTGCAGTGCATACAGATGGATCCATCAAACATTATAGAGCTAAAGAAGAAAGCGTGGGACTGCCCATTGTGTGAATCTTAGATTTATCCATCTCTTTATTTATAGAAGCAATTATATAACATTGTTAAAGTGAAGAAGTTAAAATTTCTTTGTTGTTAGGCTGTTATTATATTTTAATGTGTTGTTAATTTATTTTGTTTTGAAAAAAGGGTTTTGTATGTTTTATTAGTATAAGAATTTTGTTTAAATAAAAAGCATTTTGTGTGCAATTTGATCAAAGGCAATTAACATTAAGTATTTCCATGAAATCAATTATACTGTACTATGACTTCTTATTTCTCCAAAATCTTACAATAAAATTCAGAAATATTTATTCTGGTTATACTATAGGACACCCTTTACCATAATCTGAAGAGAGTTTGTTGTCACCTCTTAGTATTTTAGAGACATAAATTCTTGAAAATGTCACAAACGCCTTTTCTGGAAAGACATTATACTGTACTTTGACTTGGAATTTCTCCAAGCTTCTATAGTAAAATTCAGAAACATTTATTCCGATTATACTATAAGACACCCTTTACCATAATCTGAAGAACGTTTGCTGTCACCTCTTAGTAGGGCTGGGCGATAAATCGATTTTATCGATTAATTAATTAAACGATTAATCATCGTTTAAGATTTATTTTTGGGGAAATCGAGATTTACCACCCCCCACACACACACCCTTTGCAACTAGCAAAGAAGAGCTTGTTCCCAAAAAAGGGACAGTTTTCTTCAATTTTATGGAACTGGTTCGGTTTTGCTACTTCAGACTTGGAGCAACAAACAGCACGCCGCAAAATCTGTTTGAAGGCTGTTGCTACCAAAGGTGAGAGTACGACAAATTTGTTTCAACACCTGAAACAGAGGCACTTCGTCGAGTGGGAGAAGTGCTGCTCTCTACGAGATGCTCAAGCAAGCAGCAGCTCACAAAACACCGCCAAAAGACAAGCCACCATAGGGGAATCATTTTCACACTGTGTCCCTTATGATAGGACGGGTGTCCAGTGGAAACCAATCACAGATGCCATCACAATTTATATTGCCAAAGATATGGTGCCTGTGTATACAGTGGAAAAGCCCAACTTTATTTACCTACTGAAAACTTTGGACGCCAGGTATGTGCTACCAACTTTGCACACAACTTTGAATTCAGGTAGACTCCCAAAGAAGATATTAAAATAAGAGTTTCAAAAAAATAGATTCTGTCATTTGTTATTTCTGTTTAAGAAAATAAAGGGAGAAAGAAAAAAAATCTATTAAAATCGGAAATCGGATTTGGTGTGAAAAAATCGGAGATTTTATTTTTAGGCCATATCGCCCAGCCCTACCTCTTAGTATTTTGGAGAAATAAATTATTGAAAATGGCACAAAGGCATATTCTGGAAAGACATTATACTGTACTTTGACTTATTATTTCTCAAAAACTTGCTGTAAAATTATAAAATCTGTACTTGGGATATAGAATGGAAAAGTATTATGTAGGTAATAAAAATTTTATTTATTATGGTTAATCCTTTTTATTCCTCTCTTTCACTGTTTTCGCCTGAAAGGGCGCCCCAGTGCTCCCTTACCGTAATGCATAATGTATGCGCGAAGCTAATGTTTATAAGCTTAGCGGCGGATTTGCTTGACCGCGCATTTCCAAGTGTCGGCTCACTTGACCGCGGTATTCATATGCAGGGTTGCGGGGGGGCTGGTGCCTATCTCCAGCTGTCATGGGGCGAGAGGTGGGCTACACCCTGGACAGGTCGTCAGTCCAACAATATACTAAAAAAATTCATTATTAAATAGGCCCTATATGTCGACAAACTGGCAACTTGCCCAAGTTGTGCCCCGCCTCTCGCCCAACGACCTCTGGATATTGCATTTATTAACTACGAAATATAACAATTTCTATAAAACCTCTGTTATTTCTTCCGAAAGTTACATCATTGCTTAGGATATAAACAAGTTAAAATGGTTGTTATTTTATAGAAAGAGAAATATCAACTAGTCAAACACCAGATGGAAAACGAAAGTAACATGAATGTGACAAAGTAAACGTTTTCCCCTAGGAACAAACCCTTCCGATAAAACTCAGCGTCTCGGAGCCACACTAACTATACCTACCAGAGGTTACAGTGACTCCACTTTAAGAGACGGTTCATTCCTTAGGAGTCAAGAACAATTAGTAGAGCTTCGGCCGAAAGCAGCGCTGCGTCGGCCCGAGAAACGTCCACCACAGCAAGAAGAAGAAGAAGACTCCAGCAACTACGTTAGTTGACGTCTTGACGTTCAGCCACTCACAGCTCTGCCGCCTTCAAATGGCCACTCAGTGGGAAAACTGCTGCGTTTTCTACAACATCATTATGCTGTTAAAGGAATTGTGTTGTTTTTCTGTCTCTTGGGGGACAGACCATGCAGTTGTTGTTTTAATAGGTGCGTTTTCCCTTTTAGTCACATGAATGCCAGATAGCAGGGCGCAGCGGATTATTTACCCAGGGAAGCTCTGTTCGTTCCTGGTGCTGATCAGTTTTTTTATTATCTAGTATACGTAGCCTATTCATAACAACAACAAAAAAAGAATAGTTGATGAAATTTTGTTGATTTAAAAAAAAGATGTTTAAACAATTTGCCTTTTTTAATAGAAAATTCATATAGCTTTATCAAGAACTGCAGATGCGGTCAAAAGGAAATGAAACCTGCCTGTCAGGGAATAAGAAGCCTAAGTAAGTAAATATTGCTCAAACAAAAACCTATTCTATTATTGCTAGAAAAAGCATAATTCAGTCCTAAGGGCTTCAAGTTCAACATACAAATAAAGGATATGAAACCGTTGCCATTATCCTATTGACTTAATGCGTTTTTATACCATTATTCTGGTTGGTATCATTGTCAAGCTTCTGTAACCTTCTACCTAATTACCCCATTGACTGGAGAAGCAAACAAAATATTGCAACCACTATACTTTGCTACTTTAAAAAAAAGGTAAAAACAAAAAAGGGCTCTAAGTGGAACAATGGGATCCTCAAAAGTATAAAGTTGTAAAATGAATGTGTTTCAGGCCCAAACCTTCTGTTTAACAGGTTTTCCAGGACGGCTGACAACGAATTTCATTAAGATGGTAATTTATTGATCCTGGAGTAGCCTACTATAGATTCAGATTGATTCAGTAATTCAGAGGAAATAGTCAATATAAATTAATATTTAACTTGTTTTCAGTGAGTTTTAGTACCTTATTTTTTTCACTGGAAGTCAGCTTGGTCTTTTTTTCTTTTTGTCTTTCAAAGCCTTCTTGCAACATTTTGCATAGTTCTAGAAAACATTTATATATTAATGAACACGTTTCCAGTTAAACTCTGTCAATAAAGTTTGAATTGAATTGCGCTGAATCTAACCAGAGTTTCAAAAGACATGTAGAATACTTTTACTAATTTTGATTCTACTCCCACCTAGTGGCGAGTCTGTTCACCTTGTGGGACCGAAAAAAAAGTAATGATATAACACATTTTAGCAACAATTAAAAACTGAATTTATTAACAATTTTTATTAACGTCAACAATTTTTTCAAAGGTTAATAGCAGTACAAGATGAAAATACATGCCAAGTGTACTTGTTGAAAACTGTGAGAGGGACACTTAGGATGCCGCAGTAAAGCATATTTGATCATAAAAGCGGAGATAGGAAGCCAGCTTGTGATTAAAGACTTTCATTTTACATCATCAGCGCTCTACACAGAAGGATTATTTGATGCCCTGTAGAATTCACCACCCCACGTGTTAAACTGAATCGTTTTCAGGGTTTTCCTGAGCACCTCCAGAGTATTGTCTCTGGCATTCTGCCTGTTCTCTGGTGTGAATGTGTCCGATGTTGGCCTAGAATTCTGCTTAACTTGTTCATCCGTTTTAAACAAATTGCTCAGACTCTCAACTTCAGCACAGTTGCCATAGGGCCACTCTTTTTGACAATTTGTTTGCAAGCCAAAGAGATTCCCGCATGATTTGCAAGGCTCCATTTCACACCCATTGTTGATGTTATATGCTCTGCATATGACGTCTGCAACTAGTTGGAAGGTCCCATCGAAATAAATCTTCTTCTTCTTCTCGGGATAATAGGTCATCGTTGCATCAGCTACATATTCATCCCAGTAAGAGCTCAAACTGCAGGCAGCGATCATAATTTTGCCAGGATTAGGACCAGTGGTGGACATGGAGACTCCATATTGCTTGGCTGATTTGTTGGAGTTAGAGATGCAGATGGTGGAGGAGACCAGAAAACCTTTTTTCAAACGTTTGACCAGATCGCCCAAAGTCTGCTTTATCTGGTTTTCATTTTCAGAATTGTTCTGCAGGACAACCTGGAAGCAATTGTAAGAATCCATCGAGTTAATGCAATTACACTAAAACAGTGGTATTCTGAACTTAAAAAAATTATACACAAACTATTATGGTCATAAGTTTACATACACTCATCAACAGCATCAACAATATCATTTTGGAAGTGTTTAATTCTTAATACAGCAGTATATTAAGAGTTAAATAATAATACAACATACCACCTCAAATTACTTTTTAAGAAAAAATAAGATTTGGGTGCATGTGTTTAATTTGTTGTGAAACAACAAGCTTCTGCCATGATTGAGGTGGAATATTTAACCTCTATTAGACTCTGGTTTTTACTATGATCCACAAAGGTTTAGTAGAGTTGAGGTCAGGTCATTCCAGAAGATTAATATTACCCTAATTTGCACACTCTAAAACCAGATTTTGCCATAATCCTTATGTGTCCGTGTTTTGGTTTTTATCTGTTTTTAGTATCTGATCATTCCTGGACAGAAGCGCCTTCTCCAAGGTCAACACCTCTTAGATCAGGTGGAGTTTGCAGCTGTCCACATCTGTAAGTCAGATGCCCTCTGAAGAAGAGTTTTATAGTCAGAGGAGACAAAAATTGAGCTTTTTGGCCACATGTGTTTGAATGAGTCAGGGTGAAGTTTTTAAAACCAAGAAATATGCATCAGCTGTCAAATATGGTGATAGCAGCATCATGCTGAGGGTGGTACTGGTGTATTACACAATGTGGATGGACGAATGAATACCTGCAATTTAATGTTGAATTAACAGCTAGGTGATGAAAATTGGACACAAATGTGTTTTCCAGCAAGACATCGACTATTACCACACATAACAAATGATTTTTGGAATTAATAAAACAGGCTATAGTTAGGCTTCTGAGAAAAAAATAAAATAAAACATTGATCCCACCCCAGATAAACATTTGTGGGTTATGAGTAAAAGCCAGTTCCATGCAAGGAAGCTACCTCTACCATTTCTGCCAAAAAGAGTGGTCAAATATTCAGTCAGAAGCTGGTTGATGATGCTATGATCCTTGGGTGTTGGAGTGTTATTTGGGTTTCTGTTTTGATCCTTTTTTGTTGTTGTTAATTTACTTTCCTAGATCTTGATATGTTAGTTTATTACTTTGAGCTAGTTTTTTATTCGTTCACTCTCTACTTTGTCCTTTTGGATTTGGTTTTCTTCCATTATTGTATACTTTTCCCCTGATTTGTAACTTCTCTGAGTTTTGGTTCAGCTCCTGTGTTGTTCATTTACCTTCCCCCAGCCTGTCAGTTTCCCCCCCCTTCCACCTGATTCACCTCTGCCTGCACTCTCATTCAGCTCTTTCTATTTGCTTCTCATTAGTCCTTATGGATGCTTTGGCACTTCACCTCTTCCTCGGTATATAAGCTCATCGGTTCTTATTGTTCTCCAATGGTTCCTGCCGTTATATTACCTGTCATCAAGGCTGTTACTTTGCTTGTGCACATGACCTGTTCCGCACTACAATTCCCCTTGTAAGTTTTCTTTTTTGTTAATCATCAAATATCTCCAGGTAACATCGGTTCATTTCTACACTTGTTCTTTTCACAACCTATACTCCATAACAGATGGTGCATGGTGTCATTGCAGCTTGCTCAGTGTCATTTCTCCAAACATTAGTGGGGGGCGTGGTGTCTATAATTAAGCTTGGAAGTATAATTTTAACCCAGTGTGGACTAAAGAAACTACAATAAATTCAAACTTCCAACAATCTTGTTTTTTTTTTTTTTTAAAGTCATTTAAAATCTTTGTTGTGTTTGATTTCACTCTAGGAAAAAAAATTAATGGTTAAAATAAATCAAGACATGACCAGGAGATTTAAATGCTAAAGATGTAAACTCCTGACTGGAAGTGGTCTTTCCGGTGCTGATTGGCTTTATTACAAAAAAATGTTTATAATTTGGATGATACGTTATAAATAAGAGGTTACATAACTTTGAATGTGTTTTCTTACAAAACAAGCTGCTTAAAATGGGATATTGTACCTGCTTTTTGAATTTGTGTGCTGAAATCTATGAACTATAATTACCATTAAGTTTGATTTGACGATGAAGAGTGTTGTATAAATATTCACTGACCTCTAACTCAAACTAATATCTTACCATGTCCAGTACACAGGAGAATGGACTGCGCCTGGGAAGCTGAGTCTTATAGTAGTCAAACGGTCTGCTGTATCTCTCCTTTAGGTTATTGAGCATGTCCTCATCAGGTATAATTTCCTCTGGAGAGAATGGGATTGTGTTGATATTTCCCAGAAAGAAGATGCTGTGAAGTATCTGTTGAAGACAAAACAAACAAACCCATGAACAATAATTGAACCTCCTTTAAAACAATGCGACTGGTTTAGACTTCAACTTTTTACCTACCTCATCCACTAGGTGTCTACTTCCGGGAGTCTTGTTGCACCAAGAAACCATCATCCTAATAATCTCGAAGGCATTCGTTTTGAAATCTTGTTGAGATTTCAGGAACAGTTCTCGTCTAAAAATAATAACAGAGTTGTGTAATTTGACGTTCGTAAACCCGCAGATTGTTTTTGATGGGGTCAGCACACTTACCTGGTAACCTCTCCAGCCTGCGTTAATGAAAACGGAGAGGAAAGAGACAGTGCACGATAAGTCACTGTTTCACTCCCATGTAAACCACAGAAAATGTGTAAATCTGTATAAACAGATAGAGACCGAAAGTTGCTACTCACCATGGCTGCCGCCTAACAGGAAACCGAAAGTATAGCTTGGAGAGAAGCTTTTCCTTTAAGACGACGCCTTAAAAACAAGGCTTGTAGAAAAAATTTTTTTTAAAGGCACGTTCCCTGTGCCTGTACTTTGGCTTGCTTGGGTACATTCTTTAAAGGAAACAAAACATAAGTTAGGTGGGGCACAGCAACTCAACACCTAATAGCAGCAACTAATTCTTCTGTGATGCATACAATCTGACTGGCTATTTGATGTGTTTAAAATTGATTTAAACCCCATTTTATGCCATTTAAGAATGAAACCTTTTTATAGCCTACATGAAATTACAAATAAAGGGTCACTCACCAGTGTTGTTCTTCTTGAGGAGGGGGGTGCAGATCTTCCATCCGAGCAAACTTTTCAATAACTATATAATATCTGTCAAATAATCCCCTTTAAATCTATAGTAACCTTTTAAAGTCCTTGACCGATGTTAAAATCCACTGGCTGGGGACGTCCCAAATGTTTAATCTCTCATTTTCGTTCAAGAGGCAACATGCTAAATTTAGACTGCATCAAAAAATCTACTTCATTCTTTCTTTTTTTGTCTTGGTAGCTAGCGTGGATATTAGACGGCTGCACACTTCTATCCAACAGAACGTAAACGTGACGTGTGATATTCCGATATTTTAATACGAGTTATGCTGCACAACCAACTTTCGCATTTAGCAAAATTGGGGCGCATCACTTCCTGCTGTGGTTTGATAGTGGAATCTCTTCTTCTTCTAATAAATTTCCGGCTGACTGCACGTCAGATGGCTCATTGCCACCTTTCTCTACCGAGGAAGGTAGCGGGATCTTAGTTTGGGGCCGTGGTATTTGTGCCCCTCAGCTGTCTACTGAGTAGTGCATGTGCACTGTGGTTTCAGATGTTCATCATTTAAACAAACGTTAAGGGGCCAGCCCCAATCACTGCTTCAAGAGGATTTAGCCTATTGAGCTTGTCAGTATTTTGGCAAAGACTGTTATACACAAATGTTTTTAGCAGAATCTTCTTGGTAACAGAATCGGTCTTTATATATTATTACTCTGTAAAGAACGAACCTGTTCTACTGATTAATTTAAGCATGCCGTGCATAGAGCTCCACAGCGACATCTGGTGGGGCCGGCCCCCATCGGCCCCAAATGCAGAGACGCCACAGAAACGAAGTACAAAGATTCTTATTATCCAAAACACCCTGGGTTAAATTTGGGTTATTTTCGCTAATCCAGTCATGGGTGAAAAATATTGTTTAGTTCTAACATAATAGGGTGGAATATGGGTTTGACCCCTCATATTGGGCAAGGTTTTCAACTCCAGGGTTAAAGTAACTCATGTCTAACTGTAACGTTAGCAGAGAGTGAGTTGAAATGAATAACCCAGAACCAGGATTACAAACAGGAAAAAGGAAAAAAAGTCTAAATGAAAGGGTTTCAAATGTCATCTCTGATCTCAACAGTATGCTCCCATTTTCAATTTATGGTGCATTTATGAAAACATTGTTTAAATTCAGATCTGGACCCAGAACCAAGGTGTTGAAAATGGGGGTTGAATTGCAGAATTTGACATACAAAAAAACCTGGGATATCATAGAACTTTGTAGTTTGTGCATTTCATCCAACAACTTCCCAAAAATCCTAGTGTAAGCTTATCCCTACAACACTGATGTTCACAGTGAAACAGTAGCGGAGCATCACACAGCTGCAACTCTACTTATTAAGCAGGTCAACTGTTCTGTTAAGTTTTGTCTGCACACGATTAATAGGAACTGCAAAGAGAACATGTTCTGAGCCGTATTTTCACTCAGAACCCCATTAAAGAAAGAAATCGACCTGCCTGCTGCGCCTCTGTAATCTCCTCTCTGAGCAGATATCCTGGGTAGAGTGAGGGTAGCGCTTTTACCAACTTTTTGTAGCCCTTCATTTAGCTTCATTTAGTATGTTGTTCATACATTTTAAAAGTTTGTAAAACCAAGAAAAGTTTTTATTTTACAAATGTTTTTGTAATAATTTTAAGAAGCTAATGTTTCGTAATATTACTTTGTGACTGTTTAGTGTTAATTATGGAGCTTTACAAAAACAATACATTTTAAATAAATGTCAGTTATTTTCAGTGGAAACCTTTTTTCTCCACTCTGTTGGAAATACAGAGAATGTGTATCTCATATTTATGAGTTAAGCATCTCATAAATATGAGGGAGTTAGCTTATGATGACTTTCTCTACTAATTCTTCTAATTACAAGCTCTCAAAATCGCAATTAAATTAAATTTACACTATTAGTTAACATAAAAAGAAAAATACAGGAAAAACATTGTTAAAAACAAATATTCCTTTCTTAGTGGCCCAGTCAAAGTCCAGACATTAAATCCACTCTAACTGAGCTTGATTGGTTTTACAAAGAACAACAGTCAATGCGCACAAAACACTTTCAGTTTTACATTGTAGCGCAATGTGGTTTTATAAAGTATTGATTCAGGGGCTCTTAATGCAAATGCACGCCACACTTTTCAGATTTTTATTTGCAGAACACAAACAATTTCTGACTTTACCTCCACTTCACCCAAATGCTACTTGGTGTCAATTTATCACAGAAAATCCCCAAAACACATACTGGACTTTGTGGTTGTTTCATGAAGAAAAGGGGATTGAATACTTGCTCTGTATGCTCTGTATCTTGGAGTGGCTCAGGTTTCCTAGGCTAACTCTAGTTATGCTGCAAGGCATGGGGTGCTGGGCACTTTTTCATCACTATTCTTTTGTCTCCTGCTGCTCTCCATTTATGTTTTGTTTTGCAATTATTGTTGCCATCCACTTTGAATTCTCACCCCTGGCTGTCAGGTTTTTGTGATTTAAAAAATGTGACCAAGATAAATAATTTGAGACATTTTTCCATCTTTAATGTGACAGTGATCTTGTACAATTTAACTGATACAAATAAATCAGTTGGAAGGAAAAGAGAAGTTAAAAAGCATTGCAATAACCGGGTTGCATAATCGTTCACACCCCTGAATAATAATTTGCTGCGCCGCCTTTTGATTCAATCTCAGCACTCAGTTTTGGTTTAACACCTGCCATGATTAATCACAAATTCAGAAAACTGTATTGCTCCTACAAGTCAAATTCATCTATCATATTGAACATGAGACCAAAAAATGTAATCCTAAAAGGTTTCTTGGATTCTTGATAAACAATATTTGTCATAAAATTAATGTTATAGCTATCCAACAAAACTATCCAGCTATATAACCTTGTCCCAAAAGTGCTTTACAACAGAATAAATAAAAGGAAATAAATAAAAAAAGAACATGAGGCAAAGTGCATAAAATGTAACTAACAGTAGAAACAAACAAATTTTTCTGATCAGCCATACAATTAGGGCACATTTACTAACTGACTGAAAATAAAGTCGTCATCTCAAAAAGGGTCAAAGGTCAAAGAGGACAAAAGATTAGACAAAGAAAAGCCTGTTTAATGTTTAAAAGCAAAGTATTCTAGATTTTAGGAGGAAATGCTAGTCTCTATGGATAATTCCAATTATCTCTATGTTCCTGATCACTAAAGTTCATGAGCTGGAGAGAGGCAACAGCTCAAAAAGGCAAGAAGTGTCCCAGTAGATTCCACAATAAATTACATTGTAAACTCAATAACGTTTATTTTATCTATGTTTCACATTTTGCAGAAACAAATTAACTATCCTTTTTTCAACTGTTGACACAGGACTTATCTAAAAGATTATTATAGCTTTACAGTTTAACTTTTTAATATCAAGCCTTTGTAATGTAAAAACCTATCCCTCCCAATCTCCATTTTCAGCTCTTGCTCTTTGTGCAGTGTAGAAACTTTTATCCCATACAAAGCCAACCTCATTTTTCAGTACTTGCTTAAGATGATTCAAAACATAAAGTTTAGCCCTTTCCCTGTTTTCTTCTGTCCAGTTTCCAATTCTTTGTACTGTAACTCCTTCCTCTCTCAGCAAGTTGCTCAAACTTTCAACTTCGGCGCAGTTGCCATAGGGCCACACCTGTGCTTCAGCTGAGTCTAAGCCAAACATGTTTTTACAAGAATGGCAAGGATTTATTGGTACTCCACTTCTGAGGTTAAAGGCCCTACACTCTACATCTTCAGGAAATTGGATGGTTACGTCAAAGTATTCCTTCCTCTTTTTTCTAGGAAAGTAGCTCATCACTGCATCAGCTACATATTGATCCCAGAAGCTAAGGCAGGATGCAGCAACCAGGATTCGGCCTGCAGGACGACCAGTGGTGGACATGGAGACTCCGTAGTGCCTCCTTGAATTTTTGTTGTTGCCATGAGAGACGCAGATGGTGGTGGAGAACAACACTTTTTTAGACGCCTTTTCCATCAGCTCACAGACGAGATTCTGCAGGGTGTTTCTTATTGCCTCTTCATTCTCTTGTCCTTTCAGACGAACAACCTGAGATGAAACAAGTATCATTAAACTGAAAGCTGAAAGCAGCCTCGAACGGCCCTCGCGACTTGGCGCGCTCCGGCCTGTTCCGCATCCGCAGGCCTCACGCACTGCCGCATCAACCCTTCCAATGTGCCCGCTGATCAATTCTGCATGACAACATGTGTATAAGAGAGAAAATGGGGATTTAAATCAAAAATGGACGACTTTCTGTGGGGTTGAATCGCTTGGCGTGGGCATTCCCAAACATTTATTTTCAAGCCCTGAATGTTTATTTAACCCCAAAAAGGATAAGCTTACATTAACTGAGCCGCCCTATGACATTAATGAAGAAAGCAGTTTTGTAATTTTCCTGGCTTCGATGAATGCAACAGAGGCACGACGGAATAACAGATCAGAGAGGAGTTGCAGCTACTAAAACAGAGAATTCTCCATTTTACTGGCTGACAGCCCAGTGTTTAATCTAAACTCTAGTGTTATTTTGAGCTGTCCCGACAGAAAATGGAAATCAGATGATTTTTCTGACAGAAATAAGGAGAGACAATTCTTCAGTTGTAGTGGCTGGCAGTGGGCGGCAAAACTCTGGGCCAACACAAAACAGGAAAACAAACAGGCAATTTAAATCCTGTATGTGTTTGAGATTATATGAACATTAGGCAGCTCTTTCCTGACAGTCGTGTTTTAAAAATCTTAAGAAACATGTGTTGCGTTCGTCTGTGTCTCCCCATTGATCTGTCACTACAGCTCCTCATCGCCCCAGAGGTCTCATTGTAAGTTGTCCCGGCCCGTAGCTGGCGGGTTGCTTTAAGCAGCACCAGAACTTCCTGCGCAAAGCTCTGAAACATGCTCGCTTGCATTTTATTATGTTTCGCGGCAGTAGTCACTTGTTCTGCCATGCAGTTATAGCTTTGCTCGTACATCTGCGTCATAATCCGCTCAGAGACAGATCAGTTTCATGAACTTCAGCTATGGGGAGATTTTTCAGCAAAAGAGCAAACAAAACAAACGTGAAAAAGTCAGAAAGAAACAAAAACTCCTCTGAGAGTTTGAATCAATAACGGTATTTATTGATGTGTGCTTAAAACCTTGTTTACATTGTCACGTCTAAGTTTGAAAATAAATACATCTTGAAGTACATATTGCTGTATTTGGCCTTAAACAAGGAACCACAATGCTCAAGAAAGCTTTAATAAAAAGCCTTTTTTACTCCATAAGTTCCCCCAGATTCCTCTACAAAGTTGTGGGCTCAGCCCCCAATGTTCCCAGGTCCAGGAAACGCCCCTGGGTTGAACCATAGTTCGAAGAGACATTTTTATAGGTCTTGTGAAGTTACACGTGTACCAAATTTCATAATTTTGTGAAACCATGTCTTGGGGAACATTGTTTTGATTATTCTAGAGACAGATGTCATAAAAATTTACATTTTCATGACAGCTGGGTTAGGCTCCGCCCTTTCAACATGCACAAAAAGTTGCATGTTCCATCTAAGATGGCTGACCTCCTGTTGGATGTAGACTACGGGTGCAAGAGACTTTTAGGTAGGTCTTAGGAAGTGTACCAAAATTCATAGCTCTACTTTAAGTTAAGGTAACTAACTTAACTTCTGTTGCTACTTTTGCAAAACCTCTAAAATAGGTAAATTTCACACACAAATTATGCTTCCTCAAAATTTGGTGAGTTTCCAAAAAAGCCAATTCATTTCGCAAAAAAACCCAAAACCCTACAGGCCTTTGCAACACTTTTGCTGCTCGGGCCTAATGAAAAAGCAAAATATTACTCCAGAAGAGCCTTTTTTGAGAATGCATAGGGCTTACAATTAATGTTCAACTTTGAACCAGTAGTTTTGTAAAAATAAAAACAAACAAAAAACAACGTTGGTCTCATCTGACCATAACACCTTCTTTCAAAGATCTGCTGTGCCCCCTACCTGCTTTGTAGCCAAAATTCACCTATTCACTGATTTGTTTGTTGTGCATATTTAAAATATTTGAAAGAAAAAACAACTTTAGAAGCTAAAATATCTAACATCAATGCTACTTGGCTTCCCATTGGCTGGTTTTTGCAAAGCACCCAATCCAGGAGCACTATTTATTTGTTCCTGGCACTGATTGGCTGTGCCCACAAGAGTGGGAAAATAGGAAAACCGTAATCATCAGCTTCTGCGGTAGAGCTGAGATGGTGTTCACTGAGCATATTAATGCATATCAAGTTATATATGGTTTGTAAACTATTTCCTTTTTTAAGGAGTTGTTAAGTATTTAAAGATTTGAACTATTCGCATTTGGCTGTGGTTCCTAACCTCCTAACCCCTGCGAATACTGGGGATCCATTGTAGTTCAAATTACGAACAGATGTCACTTTACTGATTTGACTTTTGAAGGCAGTTGGTTTCACTCACTATTGGTCTGTCACTTTGATGTTTGTGGTTGTGAGATCACAAAACGTGAGAAAGTTCAGGAGACTTACATTGTTTGCAAGGCACTGTATGTAGTATGTAGTATACCAAATAAAAATATCTCACCATGTCCAGCACACATGAAAACGGACTCCGTCTGGGTAGCTGAGAGGAATAAAGTCTGAAAGGTTCAGGATGGACTTCCATGCAGTAATTAAATATCTCATCATCACCAAAGAGTTCTCTAGGAGAAAATCCTGGACATTCAACCTTTCCTAAAAAGAAGAGGCTATGAAGAATCTGTAGAATAAAAATATACATAAAAAAGGTAATTTTTCGACATGTATGAGAAACATTAAGTGAACAAGAGTGAAATTTGATATCACAATCATACACACCTCATCCACTAATTCTGAAGTGTCTTCTCGAGTGAGTGTAGTCATTTCCAACATTTTGCAAATAAGTAGAAAAGCGTTTTCTCTGAAAGCTTCACTGATTTCCAACATTTCCTTACTAAAATTAATAACAAAAAAACAAAACAATACAGTTAAGGAAAATTAGAAAAAATTAGGGAACACAATTGTTTATCTTTCTGTGAACTGACTTACTTGTTTATCTGCCGAGCTTCCTGTAAATATGAAACAACATAATTAATACAGTATAAAAGTGCACACTTTATTGAGGGTTACTACTATTAGAAATGTATCAACACCTATAAAGATACATTTAGAATAAACTTCAAGCACAAAGCAAAGATAACCACATGAAAGTTGCTACTTACCATCGTTGCTTCCTGGTAAATGAAACTGACTGAAAATTTAAGCCCTTCCCATTTGACTCGACAAATCTAGTTTCCTGTGTGTGACGTAAACTTAAACTATGACGGTGAAGCCAACCCATCTGATTTATGAAGAGGAGGAACCATGAAAGCTTTACCACAGGCATGTCTGTTCACGAGTAAACAGAGCAAGGAAGTTTTTGGTAAAAGTTGAGCTAAGTGTGACAGCTGTACAAAAAAATAGAAAGCGTGGCTAAAAAACAGCAGCAGCAGAAGCTAAAGCACATACTGCAGATCTTAAGGTAAGTAATCATAATGTGATGTTTAAAAACAAGAATTTGGTGAACAAGTCTGAATTTGTTCTGAACTTTTTTTCTAATTACACGGGGTCACAATTACACCCAAAGGGTCAAATAAATCTTCTACACCTAGGGCTCACAGATCTAGAATGAGAACTTGTAAAGGCCTATTAATTTCTTCAAATGATCGCCTGCTGGTGATCAAATCTCAGCAGAGAGACCCAGACTTCCCTCTCCGTAGCAACTTAGAGCAGTTCCTCTAGAGGGATCCCAAGCCCAGCCGAGAAACATAGTCCCTCCAGCGTGTCCTAAGTCTCCCTATGGGTCTCCTCCTGGTGGGACATGCCAGGAACACCTCACCAGAGAGGCGTCTAGAAGACTAGTAGCCATCCTAAGCAGAGGATGGGGCAGCTGTAGTTCAGTGTTAGTTCAATGGTAGAGTTGTCAGCCTGGGACCCAGAAATCATGGGTTCAATTCCAGCTTGCACCTGCTACAAGCTATTATGCCCTTGGCAAGACACTTCACCTACCCACCTACTGGTGTTGGCCAGAGGGGTGCGATATGGCAGCCTTGCTTCTATCAGTCTGCCCCAGGGCAGCTGTGGCCATAATCATAGCTTGCTTCCACCAGTGAGTGAATGAATAATGGAGTTGTAAAGCGCTTTGAGGGTCTCAAAAAGCGCTATATAAATGCAAGCCCTTATTATTAAACTATTCCCTTTAAATTTAGGTTAGTGGTACTAAAAAGTAGTTAGTGTGATGGGAATATTTTGAAGTAATCTTGGGAATATGACATATAGAGATAATAAAAGTGCTAAACAGGTGTCAATAAGCAGCAGATATGAGCAGGACACCCTCTGAACTTGTTCCTCATACTCTTTACACAGTGTGGAGTGATTTAGCCTTGCTGGGCCAGACACTTGGGTCCATTTCACAAAGCGAGTTTAGTGAAAACCCTGAGTTAGTTAACCCTGCTCGCTGGCAGGTTTGCTTCAACTAACACTGGGTTTCTCCTGCTCTTAAGTTGAAGCCTGCAGTCTGAAAGCAGTGGCAGACATGGCGTGTCCGTTTCTTGAAGAGCCTGTTGATGTGGAAGAGCAGATACTCCGTCAGGAGAGGATGATCAGACCCCAAGTGGATGTTTTATCACTCCCTTGATGAGTAGGCTACCTGTATGTATGTTTTCGTTTTTCTCGACCATCAATAATTTCTTTAAACAACATTCTCAGCCCACACATTTCTCACGACTCGTGTGGAAATGCTCTCCCCTCAGAGCAAATTTTTTGTATTGCATTTCGTTTTTTTGTGAATGGCAGTTTTTTGTATATCGGTGATGCAGAGCATGTTTTCAAGGCAACCGTCTGCCGGGCTGTCAGAAATGTGACCCTTGCACTGAAACGGCCGCTGTACATGTTTGTTGTGTTCCCAGGCCACAGAACCACCAAACATCTCAGGGAAGCGTTTCACAGAATTGCAGGTACCAGTGTAAGCAATAATTAATGTATGTCATAAAGCTTGGAGACTGGAAGCACTCATCAGTTTGATATATTTTAGGGTTTCCAGGTGTGATTGGCTGCATCAATCGAACTCACCTTCCCATCATATCTCAATTCAATTCAGTTCAAAAATACTTTATTGATCCCAGAGGGTAATGAAGTGTTGTTGTAGCGCATACAATTAATTCTTTAAGGAGTTGTAATTAATAAATGGAGATTATGTGAATAGATCTGTCCCCAGCATAATGTACAGGTAAGCCTAAATAATAGCTTTTAACATTCCAAATGAAATATACTTCATAATACAGCTACTGCAGATTATTATTTTTCTCCACTGTCAAGATCATAAGTTATGCAGAATATATATTATACAGTAATCACTAGTCACTAGTAGTGATGGTAATTTCAGCTCCTTTAAGAAAACCGTGGTGAGTTTATATACAGTTTAGGCATACTTTATGATTAAAATTCTGTTTCCTCCTATTGGAATTTAAAATTAATTTTATTTTGCATTTTCATAGCAGAGTTCGATAAATATTTTCTAGCAGATGGAGTAAACATTTATAGAATTTATAGACCCATTACTCTGAGGCTGAGCCCAGCTCATATACTCCTTACTCATGGTGCTTACATTATATTTGAAATATCACAAATTAGGTTTACAATTGAAATACAAGCAACTACAAGGGGCATGTATATTAGATTTGTGCACGTATTTACATTTGCACACTTTATAAGACCACAAAAAGTCATATTTTATCAATTTATACAATGTCCTGTGAGCCTTTGCTGTCGCACCCGACTGCATCAAACTACCTCCAAGTTCGTGGGTCACCATGCTGGCTGCTAGCTTAAGCAGCTATTAACAACATGGAAGGGGATTGTCAGTAGCATACAGACAAAATACATTTTTAAAAATATGCTAATTTTCTGCATATGCAGTCATTAATATATCCACCAGCACTAGGGAGTAGGATCAAACATTTCTTTCACTGGTTGCCATTCTGAATCATGTTATCTGCGTCCCATTGATGAGGGCTTTTTATGTCCTCATGCAGGAGTGTAACTCAGGGTAACTTTGACTCAGTTGATTGAACTAATTCTTAACTGTTCTGAAACCAAAAACTCTTAACTCAGAGTTGACCTACCTAGAGTTCAGGTTTTGACTCAAGAGTTTGTTAAATGAGCCCCTGTACTGGGTATGAGGTGCTGAAGAAGATCATATTTGATTATCAAATACTACAAACCATTAGGAATTGGAGGGTGAGGGATAGCTCAAACATGGCACATGCTTATTACCGGTAAATATCAAAAACGCCTGAAGTACTCCACGCTCACCTTTGTTTAAGAAGCAGCTATTTTTTTTCCACGACACTCCTTAGGGATTTTGGATCACAATAAGAGTTCAGAAGAAAGGTAGATTAATGGCCCATCGGCATGGAGACCTGAGACGTTTTTATGTTTTGTGAAAATCCCTTCGACTCATCCAGGGTTCCCTCCACTTCTCACCTGATGACTGCTGGAGAAAGGCACCAGACCCATTTTCAGTCAGACATTAGCAAGTACTTTTGAAATCAAAACACCTGAACTCCATTTCCAAGCAGTCTAATGCGCTTTTAACTGTGTTCATTGTCTACCATTAGAACACTAACCCCTCAAACTGAGATTCCTCCTATTCATAAGTGGATTGATATCTTCACATTGATGGCCAATAGTTTTTTCCCTAGATTAAGTTTCTGAGTTGTGAGACAAATCCATATAGAAAATCCTAAGACATGTTTTAAGCATCACAACTCTGACACACCAAATATACCAATGTTCATGCTGGGGAATTTCTGAAATGAAAGATCATTTTGTACCTCAGATCTCATATTAGTACTGTAATAAATAGTTTCTTCTTACAATCCTAGACTGCGTATGACTGTTTATCTCTGCAGGGAAGAAAAAAACACCAGACACCAGAGTGTATGCAATATAGAGGTTTTTGACATTTATTAGTTCACAACAGAGGTCAGTGGTCTCGTTTTATGTATATATACAGAAGCAAAAAACAACAACAATCTAAGCTGAAAGTGCATTTTCTTGAACCCAAATGTAACGAGTGACAAACACGCATTATCACGTTCCACCTTTCTGCAGCTGAATCAAGATGTCGTCAGGGAGGGAGTTGCCGTACTGCTGATGACACCTGCAGCAAAGAGAACAGAGAATGATTCCTAGGCTGTCTGGGACTCAGCAGGTTAAGATGTCCACTGCTTTTTATAGAAATCCCACTGTAACTAAAAGTTAGTGTCAGATATAGAGGAGGATGCAGAACCATTTAGTTATTTTCATTCAGTCTAAACTGGCAAAGTTATAACTACAGATGAAACGCAGTGCTTTCATGTCTCAAGTTGGGCTAAAACCGACCTTATAACACTTATTTTGAGTCCCAACATGATAGAAGGACACCCACCTCTGTTTTTGTCTGCTTATTCTGAGATTCTTCAGGAGCGTGGATTTGTGAGAAGCCACCAGTTTATGATGCTTCTCATCCAACGTTTTCCCCACAGGGCTCTGCTTCAATTTCTCCCAGTCCTCATGGGTCTAAGCATAAAACACATTTGTTAGGGCTCCCAGACTGGCCTTCAGGATAAATGTTCACACATTCAGTCAATTTACTCACCATGTGTTGGAAAGCCTCCCCATGGTAATAGCTCTGGATTGCAGGATAGGCTATTCCCTGTTCCTGCATCAGCTTCAGGCTGTTAGCCACCAGATGCAGTTCGTCTCCGTCATATCCGTACACCTTCTGGTCCTCGCAAGTCATCAAGACAAGTTGGTCACATGGGTACGGAGTTCCCGTCACATAACCGATGACCTGCATCGTCACTGTAGTAGGAAGATAAAACTTTCCCCATCCGTTCACCACTGCAGGCCTGTCCTTGTACTCTGTGTCCTCCACAGGTGCTATGGTCAGTATGGACTCATCTGGACTATGCAGGTCGAACTTCTTGTGTGTATATTCAGACACAGTGTTTGACACCAACGCCAGATACCCTGGAACTGAAGAACATCACAGACATCAGGAATTTGAGGGGGGGAAAAACATCAACTTTCCATCTAAAAAATAAAATGTACATAAAATGTACTTGAAATGTAAAGACAGATGTATGTAGCCTACCTATTTTTCCATTGCACCGTAGGAAGTCATTTAGTCTCAGTCTGAGACAACAAAACAAAAAAACAAACCCCCGTTACAAATAATCCAGTCAAATAACTAACCTGATCCAAGCTCCTTTTTGGGTCCGCATTATACATTTCCTCTAAATCTACAGTATGCAAAATTATTTTCAATTATTTCCCGTTGTGCTCAGAAGTGATGTCATTAACCAGATGAGTTACAGTGATTAGCTGCATTGCACCAATTATGTTGTGTTCAACCGCAGTGAAATAAAGCACAGGGGAGGCTTTTTCCTCACTACCTTGTGAAAGGCCACCATTCTTAACCATTTTTAAGTTTCCTATGTATTTGTTCATAGTCAACTCACAACACAGAAACGTGATCTGGAGATGTTTGTTTTATTCCGCTATCTTCTCCCATCCACCGCAGTGAGAACAGAGTCCTTAGACGAACATCATCCAGTTTGGAGGAGTAAATTGCCATCCCTGAAAATTCCACAACTTCTTCCTTAATCCATTTAACAACTACTGGATCGAAGCATGGGGCCTTCCTGTATGGAGTTTATGTACTTTTCAGTACATGTGTGGATTCTCCCCAGGTACTCCAGCTTCATTCCAACACTCGGAACGTGCATGTTAAAATATTTGGGCATTTTAGATTGTCCTTAAGAGTGAGTGCGTGCATATTGGTTGTCCAGTGTCAGCCTTGTGATAGAATGGTGAACCCCATGTGCCCCGCCTCTCGTCCAATGAACGCTAGAGTTTGGATTAAGCAGTTATAGACGATGAATGGGAGTACTTTTTAGAATAAAAATAAACTTGTTTTAAAAGCAGTCCTCACAAATGTTCATCCTAATATTCACCCTTCTGCTCCTCATGTCCAATAGGAAAATATCCCAAGCATTCACCACACGATAAACCTACCTGGAGCAGCAGTGAGTACCAAAGAAGTTAATAGAAAGTATCTTCAACATTGTAACACTGTATAATAATGAGGTGCCATCACTTCAGTTTTAGTTTCAAGGAGGAACAGAACTGTATGTTTAATACAGCATGGTGAAACCAAGTCTGGCTCTAATTTTTTCGTTCCATCTGCCTCGTGGCAGCAGCAAAAATATTTTGAGGGTGTGACGATTTCTGCAATATATTCTAACAATTAATGAGGAAATGTGAAGCGTGTCTTTCTTGCAGAGCTGGAAGTAGACAATCGACTACTTGCTGGGCCAGCTTTATGATTTCTGGAGTCTTTCTCCTCTGTGCTGCTGTAGAAGTAGAAAGCCCATCTCAGGAGCAGTATGTGGGAATGATCTCAAAGGAAAAGATGGTATTCTGTGATGCCAGAGTTTAGCTTGACATCTGTAGAGGTCCACACTAACCTGATGGTTTCGATCTCTCAGTTAGTCCCTGAGCCACAGACAGGTTGAGTAGAATACCCAGGCTGCAGAAGTAGGAGTGAAAAATAATAATACAACTTTTTTTTCTGAATATCGCAATTTCTTTCAAATGTACCTGAGGCCCATTAACTTAAGACACCAGACTCACTGGTAAAACTGTACTCCTCCTCTTCAGGTTGGCACAAGTCTTGCTACAGAGATCCCAGTCATTAGCCCTGAAGGTGGTGTTCCTCTTCTTTAGCAGGTTCAGGACTTCCCAAACCATCCGGGCTTCTGATTGGGGCAAACCCCAATTTCCCACTGTTTAAGTTGAACAAATCTGGTTCGAAATATAGCTGTGAAACCCTTAATACCCAAACAAACAAGTAAAAAGAACAAATACAACTTTTTTTATTATATTGCCATACAGGTACAATATACTTTGGTAGACACCTTTGTAACAAACAATAATGTTAATCCAAATTGCGTTAAAGGAGTAAAATGATGAGTTGCAAAATGTGCCAACTGTCTTCATCCTCCAGGAGACTGAGCCATTGTTTGGCCCCGGGGGAGCATAATCATCATTGTCCTGCTTCAGCTCGACTCTCCCTCAAGTATTCACTCAATCCTTGACATGTTCCCACTCCTTTTGAAACACGAGGTTTGTAATCCAAGCTCAGTTAGTCCTGCTCATCTTCCTTTGCTTTTAGACACGCTTTCATCAACTTGTATTTGGAATGCAGTGAGGTGTAAATATTCAAAATCCATTTACCTTGCAGGTGCCATGAGCAGAAAGGTCTTTTGTTTTGCCTCCGTACCTTGTTCTAGAGGAAGAGTCAGACGACTTGAGTTCACAAATTTTTTTGCCATGAAAAAAAAAAAAAGAGAAGAGAAAAGCGCAACAGATTCCCGAAGCGCACTGATCCGGGGTTAGGTCCCAGCTGAAACAGGGCCAGTTTGGTATCCTCCTCGGCATTGACTTCTAGCCCTGCATGGGGTTATCCTGAGGAGTTTATTCAGGTCAGAACTCGTATCTTGAGAGTAATTTTGGAATGGACCTTGTGGCTTCTTCTCAGATTGACGTCTCAGGAACACCTCCAAAGGAAGAAGCTAGGCGACTTAAATGCTGAACTAAATCAACATGCAAGGAACAGTGGTTCTCAACACAGCTCTTGCTGCATTTTGGGGCTTTTTACTCAAAGTTTACTTTGTAAATCCAATTTCAGAAAACGATAAATTCTATTTAATTAATCTAAAAAAGTAGGCAAGAAATCTAGACAAACCGTAGGAGTAGCAAAGACTTTTTCTCTGGCTAAGCGAAAGACAAAAGATGGATGGATAAATAAATAATACAAGTAACATTGAAGGATTTTCATGGGACAAATTACATATCAGTTTATAAAGTCTTAGGTATTATGAGTAAAATGGTACTTACGGGCCACATGCCTCCATTCTGGCTTTCTGTAAATTTAAAAAAAACAAGCAAAGAAAAAAAAAAAACTGGTGAAAAATTCAGACCAACAATTTTTTTTATTGTGTACCTCAAATATGGCTTGGCTCACAACATAATCAGACATTTCTCAATATTATAACATGTTTTATTCAAAGCAAACTATTAACTTTTAACTTAATGATTTATTAAAAATACAATGCTGTTCTATTGTGTCTTTTAAAATACAGAATGACTAAATATAGTATTTGTTTGCATTTCTGTACCGCCTTGGTTCCAACTCCCGAGTTTTTTTTTTTTTAAATGGGAGGGTTGAGGAAAAAAAATAGCCCTAATGTTTTCTAAAACTACTTAAAATAAATGTAAGTTCAGACTAAGTTACTTTTAATGCGTATTTTATTAAAAAGTAAGCTGTTGTAGAAAAGAAAAAAAAGAGAGTAAAAAATGAATATAAAAAAATTCTGTTTGGAAAATTCAAGCTGCGCAACAATCGTGACGATCATTAAAACGCCATTTTTGTTTTCGTTTCCTGAGAAACGAAAGCGTCGAAATACTTCATTCCGTCTTTACGCTTTTATCTTTTCATTAAAAGTGTATCTCAAATGTAACTAAACCATAACATTTTGGTATTTTTTCTTTTAAAGACTTTATTTTTCAATTCCCTAGATGTTTATTGAGTAAAATATTTCGAAGTGTATTTTAATACTTTTAGACCCAACGCGAAGTTAAAATACGTAGAATATACTTATAAATAAGATAGTCTATATCGTAAGCCAATAATGGCTGTTAAGAATGTCAATAAAATAAGTCTGTCACCTTATGGAGAGATGATCCCTCAGCCGTCGTGTTGCTGAAATTGAACTTCCGCACTCTAATGTTCGGGTTTCTATCCACACCTTAATGCTGCCTTCAGGGACTGGTGGGATTTTGTAAACACAACCACTCTAGTTAAACTTGTGCGTTGTGTTTGCCAACAACAAGCTCTCTTTTTCATGCAACCTTTCGACTTAGAAACAATTGCTTAGTTAGTTGTAGCTACCAAGCCTTAGTGTATTAATGCCCTATTTAATTTTGCGTTCACTCGTTTTCGCTTCTATTTGAATCGTCTTCCTTTTATCAGTAATTTTTTAAGTCAGAGCTCTTGTTTATACACAAGCGTAATCATTTTAACATTATTTTCTATCTGCTGAGGCTGTTGTGCCATTTGGAGGTCGAGCGGTGTTACTTTACCCTGGTCTAACATGTATACATTACCTACTACAAATTTCATGAGTTTAACTTTGAAAAAAAAATTGGGAAAAATTATTAATGTAAAATGTGTTATTTTACAATTGTGTCATGTTATTATATTTATTTGAATCTCCAGAATTTGCACAGAAATTGATATTTTTTCCAATTACATAATTTTGAAATATTAAATGATGTGTTACGATCGCAAAACCAGTAGGCCCTACTGAATACGTGAGTAGCCTTTTCACTAAATACTCTTTTACGCTTAGCCTACTTGAGTAACTTTTTTTTGGGATGACTACTTGGTAGCCTACTTTTATTTGAGTAAAAATATGTTGAAGTAGTGCTAATTGTGCGTCAGGTTGTTGTTTAGAAACATGACGACTGCGCATGTGTGTGACGAGGGGAAGTCGTATGAGCGCGGAGCGGAAGCTGGGACGTCCTTTCTGCTCCCGGACTGCCATCATGGTGAGTTCGCCATGAGAGTCGGAGACATTTTCACTTAAATTCCGTCTTATTTAGTGCTTGTTGCGTGACAGAAGTCTCCACGCGCATTACTGAGGTGCTTACAGACCTGTAATGGACGCGTTTTATTGAAGTCCCGTCGGTCTGTGGTGGATTTTCTTGCCGAGTTAAAGCGTGTTGTCGGCCGTAATACAACGTGGTCTAACAGGCTGTGTAGGCCCGAAGCCGTCCGATGATCGAGTACAACACATATGCCTTTACAAACGTACATATTTCTAAAGCATGCGCCCTCGTACTGAATAGTAATTAATTTTAAGGTTCATTGTTGTATTTGTATCTTGGTAGCATCAGAAACGGTGCATTGCCGAGGTCTGCTAAGCTGTACCGTGCGTTGAGACTAGATCATTTACACCTGGGTATTACTGTCAGCTTATAATCATGAGATGATGCTAAAAGTTAATTGATTCAGGTCATATAACATGAATGAAACCATAATCGTTAGCGCAAAACCAAGACCTCCGGGATGTTATCCTCTTCCAGATCCAGTCATGTTTCTCCTGCTTCTTTCAGGTGTTCAAGCGCTTTGTTGAGGTCGGCCGTGTTGCCTACATCTCGTTTGGACCCCATGCTGGCAAGCTGGTGGCCATTATAGACGTTATTGACCAAAATAGGGTAAGTGATTGGGGGGGTGCTCTGTTGATTGGAAGTGGGGTGGGGTTACAGTGTGCTAAATCCTTTAACTTTGCTTTTCTGCCCCACACTCTCCAGGCGCTTGTTGATGGTCCCTGCACAGGAGTGAAGAGGCAAGCCATGCCCTTCAAGTGCATGCAGCTCACAGACTACGTCATCAAAGTACCTCACAGGTAAGTAGGTCATCCATAAGCACCTTTTAAATACTAGTTAAGATGTTGATGTTATTTGTGTTCCTCACTTCCTAACCTTTTACTCTTTAAAAAAATCTATTACTGACATCATCTTATGAGTTGTGGGGTTGTTGTAGTTTAAAAGGGGATACTTGGGTGCAGAGTGAAAGTCCCCAACTTGTGATAGCAACATGGATTTGAGTTTGGCGTTGACGAGATCTGTTTTGTTTTGCAAATACTGCCAGCTCTGATATTAAGATGTTGGCCGCATATTTAGGCTCCAGGGCTGCAGTTAAACTCCCCGCAGCTTTTCTTTTTTCCTTTTTATAGAAGATTTGCATTCTGTCTGTGAGCTCCTAGTGGAAGTTTGTGTCGTGAAAACACCGTGCTTGCATTCAGCAGCACCACGGCTCTGGCTCATGCAAGGGCCACTGTCTTATTTTAAAACTGGAATATTTCACATCCTTACATGGGAATTTCAGTATGTGATTGTTGGTACCCAAATAAATCCAGATAGCTTCTAGGGACCATTCTGCCTATGACATGTCACTGAGGGTACGCTTGTTCTAATTTATTGTAGAAAGGCTCATCATCATCCCAAGAGGTTTAAAGAGTAAGTCTACTTAAATGATGGAAATTAATTTGGAATCATGGCATTTAATAGTTTCATTCATCAGTTTTTAGACATGCCAATACAGATAAGAGCTGCCCTTCATCTTGATAGAACCAATATCAGACCGGTTCTATTTTGGTCATAGAGCATTGTTTGCCAGCTTGGGAGATCATGAATCTGCAGGATGTGCTTCATAGCAAAGGCAGTCACTGCTGCCTGGCCTTCTTGTGGTTCTTTCCTTCTCCTGGGGCTCATTGGACATGTTGTAGTGCAAACATGGACTATGTGAAATCTGTCTCTCCTTCACTCTTCTTCAGTGTTGGTATACCGAGGTGGAAGCACAAGTTTCCAGAGTTGAACATCAAGAGCGTTGCATTGCAGTCATCAGTATGGGAAGTTTTAATGTAGAAACAACTAATTCAACGCTATCCATCCAACAAGAACATGTGCGCTACTGCTTGCTACAAGTTGTGCACCTTTAGTCACTTCTTCCACCCAACTGATTGTTGTTGATGGAGTTTGTTGTTGGCTGTTGAGACGAAGAAAAATTTCTGTTGAGTCTTTGTATCCTTTATAATTACTGTGACTGTTTGCAGCGCCCGGCAGAAGTTTGTGAAGAAAGCCTGGGAGAAGGCCCAAGTCAACGAGAAGTGGTCACAGAGCAGCTGGGCCAAGAAGATCGAGGCAAGACAGAAGGTAAGGGTTGTGTTACAGTCTTGTTTTAGCGTAAAGTTTTGTTGTTGACATTGTTGTGATCTAATTCTGTCTTGGATTCCTTGACCATGAAAACAGACCTGTAGCAGTAGGATTCACACACTTAGTTCAGTAGTTCTTCCATTTTTTGGTAATGCCGGTTTTCCGATCACTCAAATCACTTCACCCTGGTCCCATTGTTGATATTTCCTGAAAATGTAGTCAAAATCCACCTACAACTTTTTGACTAATGTTGCTAAAAGTTGGAAAAACCCTGGCGAACGCATAACCTCCTTGGTGGAAGTAAAAATTACCCGTGCTTCTATACGCTTTAATCTCATCTATGCCTAAAGGGGTTAGTTTGGCTTTTTTAAATAGAGATTCTGTGACTTTATTGTCAGTAAGAGTTCCCTTACCTGTTGTAAAAAATATTTAGCTTGTTAGAAAGGTAAATGTATCTTTGGAGTGGTGGAAACTAACAAGCTTTTAAGATGTATACCTTATAAACCCAGACTGTGAGTCTGTTAAGATTATTTTTATATGGCTATGAGATCTGGAAAGCACAGGAAGATACTATGGTAAATCCAAACGTTAGCTCCCTACTTAACAGAGCTAAAGCGAATTGACAAGTCATTGTTAGTCGGTTAGGTTGATACAGCCAACAGGATAAACCAAGGTTGCTTCACATAGAAAAACAGCATCCCGCATTACGATGGTCTCTTGTGAATGTTAATATCTGCTAACCTAGCGCTGATCCGAATATTTGCAATTGGTGTTGCTGATCAGCTTCCACCATTCGAAAGGATTTTCCAGGTTCCTTATTAAAAGCCCAAATTTTGGCTTAAACTGAAAACTATTCTGTATGGAGAAGGATGACGTTTTGAGCTGAGGAATGTGTAGGAACCCTGCTCCCTGTATCTGACCATCGAATCTAATTCATATTTCCAGAGGGCCAAGATGTCTGACTTTGACCGCTTCAAGGTGATGAAAGCCAAAAGAATGGTGAGTACAACAGAAAATAAGGAAGTTCTCATTAGGGAGACAGAAGTCAACAAAATGCACACTGGTTATTTCTTTTGTCCCCTTTTGAGCTCATAAACTAGGCGGTTTATGTATAGCACCGCTATGCATAGCTTGAATTGGGATTACAGTATGGTATCTGAAGATATTTGACATTTTTACTGTAGTTAGTGTGAGAAACTTAACCTGTTTATACAAATCTACAGATCTTTAAAATGAAGTCAAACACAATGTTTTACGAAGCTAATCTGAACCTAAACACTAGAAAGTGTTCTAACTTTAAAGGTGTAATCTGTTAAAAATTATTTGATCAGAGTTTCAGAGAAGTTCACTTTTTAAATTAAATATTTCCACCCCATAAACTTTCGTAGTTCCAATAAAAGTTCTTGCAGTAGAAACACATCTAGTTGGTGTAGATTAAAACTGGTTGTTTAGAACAGGGCAGGAGAAAAATTTCTTCAAGCACATCTGGTGTTTTGTCCAACTTTAAGGTTTGGTATTGGCTTAAAGGGTTATTAGTTTGGAAGTGTGCAGTATATGTGAATAATATTCTCAATACACTAATCAATGCTCTTTTGTGTGTGCAGAGAAACAAGATCATCAAGCATGAGGTGATGAAGCTCCAAAAGGAGGCGGCAAAGAAGTGAACAATTTTCACTAAATAAATTCAGTTCAGTTGTTCATTTGTCTTCTGTGTATTAATTACCCAGAATTTAATATAGTGCAATGGAAAGCTTTCAGATTTAATATCACTTCTGAATAGATGGTAACTACTACCATGTAAAGTTTTGCATCATGTAAAACTTGGTCTGATCAAATTTGTTTGTAAAATAAGCCCAGACATCCTTGGGGTATTCTTTGTATAAACCCTCTCCTTTCAAAGGAATTACCATTGCAATATATCAGCAATTTCTACAAAGACGTTATAGTTAGTAACAGTAATAACTGGTTAACGCTTGTGTCAAAGCAATGAATGCATAAAACCTGCATGGCAGTGCCCTTTGAGATCCAGGGTTTAAAACAAGTTTATGCTAAAAACATTAAAATGGTCCCACCCTTGTGCTTAGAGCTGTTTCGTCAGAAATTAACACCCAGAAAGTATATTCTCGGATTCCAATGTGGCGCAATGGTCTTAAAATTGTTTCCAAACCGGACAAAAGCCGGAAATGTAGTCAATTGTTTTCCTCCGCCCAATTTTCTCAGATGTCCACTAGAGGGCAGTGTCTTAATTAGCATCGAGGAGAAAACAAAGCAAGATGATTTATTTAAATTTGAGCAAAATGTCATTTAAGACCCAGTCTGGGGTCTGTGTGTGTTTTGACCATTTCAATCCGAAGCTGCTGGTGGAAGGAACCACCTCGGTGTGTTTGAAGAGCCTTCTGCCGCCGAGTCCTGGCAGAAACAGGCCTGCGTGCTGAGAGACACTCCTACCAGCCAAACAGGTTGCTGCTCAGATCTCAGGCGGAGCTGGTAAATATTGCATAACGGTATGCTTGAACGTTGCCCAGCTGGTTGAGTGAAGAGAACAGGAACAAAGAGCGATGCCAACACACGCCCTCTGTCCCCACCGTGAAGCCAGGCGTCGACTTCTTCAGAAACAATTAAAAAAGGATGGGCTGATAGGGGAGGTTAAAGGCTGTTTTAATTAAGCCATGTGATTTTCACACCTGAACGTTGTAATTTAATTCATATCGCCTTCACACCATCAGTGCGCTGCGTACCATTACAGCAGACAATAATAAATGAATCAAGGATGGGTAAATAGAAACAGGATGCATTTAAATCTGTTTATTACGAGGCTGATAAACGCGCTGTTTTCTGTGCGTGACCCTGACGTTTTGAGCTTACGGCGCTGTCATTCATAGGCAACAAACCGGAAACGGTAACAATTATTCTTTCAAGATAAAAGCGCAAGAATCTTTTACTGTACAAAAGAAAACAAACTGCCCAAACTTTTCTTCATTAAAGGCACTGCGCAAAATATTCAACCGTTCTACTTATGTTGTATTTATAACCCCGTTAATTACATGTATATATGTTTACTTATTTAGACATTTATTTAAAGAGTAGCCCCATGAGATGCATCATCTCGTTTTCACGAGAGTCCTTTATTACAGGTTAGCAGGCAGCAGAAGGCAAACGTAGACATATTCTTATTATAAGATATAAAAGGAAAACACAAAAACACACCCGCACTCAGACCAGCTCACATAGTTCATCAATCTCCAAGACGTTACAGTATAACATTGCATTGATTCAAACATAAGGTACATTGTATACAGTCGCATATTATATACACACATATAAAGTATTCAATGCACAATATTAACATAACGGAAATCAATACTAGTATAACAGTTGCTTATAGTCACTGCACTAAAAAAGTAGAAATGTAAATTAATCTTGACATTCATGCATAATCTTTTAAGTCAAAATAACAAATGTGAGTATGACCAATACATTTGTTTATGGTCTTTAATATAGCTTAAACTTAATGCCGTACACAAAAGCAAGGGTTCTGTAGATATATAACGAATGCCTTTCGAAACGTTTTAAATAAGGTGAGTGAACTATTATCTACTGGAAGACCGTTCCAGTCTTGGGAAGCTTTAACACTAAAAGCATATCTTCCTACCCCTCTGTTTACTCTAGGAACTTTAAAAAAGAGGGAATCATTGTGACGAAGACTGTAAGATGAGCTATAAGGTAGTAAATATTGTTTTAATTAAAAGGGAAAAGTATAGTGAATGCATTTAAAGACTAATTGTAACCAGTGATATTGGCATCTGGCTGAAAGTGCAAGCCAAGACAATCCAAATCAAATCGTTTTCTGTTGGGTTGATTGCTCTTTTGTTTCCTGATGAAACTCATCTGAAGTAAAACAAAATGGTATTACGGTGTGATACCATATATACTAGATAAATATTAAATGGATTTCATTCTATGTGTCCAACTAATTTAAATAACTTTTTAGAGGGTAGTCTAAAACATGATATGGGTGATATGGCTCTCTGCGCAGGTTGGCATGGCCTATGGGTGATCACAAGCGTCAGATGTGCTCCCAAAGAGTTTTCTGTTGAACTTTAAGTCAGTTGGGATTGGGCAACCCCCCCCCCCCCCCCTCCCGACCTTTACACATGATAAGAAAACGAGTTCATACACAGTGATTGGCTGCTAATGGTTTATTAATCAATAAGGTTTATGTCTGATTCGCTCCTCCAATTCAGTGCTCACTTAAAGGGGGGTTTCACTTTTTTATTTACTAGTTTTGTGGCACGGATGGTATTTATTGGACATTGAACAGGTCAGAAATGTAGAGAGAGGTGGGGGAAGATGAGCCAGGACTTGAACTTGGGACAGGACTATGAAGCCTCCGCTCCACCACTACACCACAGATTTTTTTATTTTTATTTTTTCAGGGTGTCTTAACGTTTGCTAGTTCAAAATCTCAAACACTGAAACTGGTCAAACCTTAACTGGATTGTTTTACAGTGAACAGCGTTTATTTACAATGCATTTTGAAATTCATGGTTCTAATTATAAAAAAACAAAACTGTTCCCAGGCGGCAGTGGTCAAAATCTTTGAAAAGTGGCCCAAGGCAGGAACATTGACGACTCGGCGACAGGGTCATGGGAAACCAAGGCTCACTGATGCATGTGAGAAGTGAAGGCCGGCCCATGTGACCCGTTCTAATAAATGAGCTACTGTCACTCATACTGGTGACGAAGTTAATGCTGGTTCTGAAACAAAGGCGCCCGAATGCACAATGCGTTACAGTTTGATACAAATGAGGCTGCGTTGCCTCAGACCAATCAGGGGGCAGAAGGAATGACCAGAACTGGATCATTGAATAATAAAAGAACCTGGTTTGGTCTGATGAGTCATGTTTTCTCTTACATCATGTGGATCGCTGGTTTGCTCTTACCTGGGGAGCCCATGGCAAACTGGTAGAGGCGATGTGATGTTTTGGGAAACATGCACATTGCTGCAGACCATGGAAACAGCATTTCCTGGTGGCTGCGGCCTTTTTCAGCAGGATAATGTACTCTCCCACAAGCCAAACAGGTTTCAGGAATCAAGGAGCGTATTCATGAGTTTGGGGTGTTGCCTCAACCTCCAGATTCCTCAGATGTCAATCTGATCCAGCATAAAGATTCTGCTGCTAACATCTGGGTGCCAAATACCGCGTCGATCAGTCAGGGGTCTAAGACCATGTACACACGTAGCCGTTTAAAAACTCCGGAATATATTCACCACCTCATAAAAAAAACCTCCCAGTCTACACCTAACCGCATAAGTGCATTGTTAAGCACATTCATAGACATGCCAAACCTGTAGGGGGCGGTAGCTCGCCCAAATCCTATCAACTCAAAGTAACTTTCTATGTTCTAACTTCTACATAGAACAGTAATTGAGCTTGTAAAAACAAGCAAACAAAAAACGCTTGGACGATCGATGATGCCAACACATATCTGAGGGCATAAAGGTTGTTCCTGAGTGTAAACACAGGTCGCACAAATGATGTCGGAGCATTTTTGTCGCGGAAAGTGACGTTGCGGAGCCGAAAACTGGTTATTTCTGTCCACACGCAAACGCTTAAAACTGAGAAAACGCAGATCTTCACTTTGGCCAGAGTTTTTAAAAAGCTTCGTTTTCTGTGCCCTAAATCTGGGTTTTCGTGTGGATGACAGGCCAAACCGTCGGAAAATATCTTTGTTTTGTGCGATACCCGGCTACGTGTGGACAATGCATAATGGGGTCAATTCCTCAACCAGTCTGGGCTGTTTTTGATCCAAAAAGAGAGCCCATACTATTAGCCAAATAGTCATAATATTATCAACCCCCGATTGATGAATACACCGATTTAAATTTTTTTATTTATTTGTTTTCAGAGCCTGCCTTTTTGGTTGTGTGTGGCTCAAAGGGAGGTGGGGATTGAAAGGAAGGGGTTAGCCCAGGGTACCATTCATAACAGAACCGCGCCTGCTTTAAGAACAGCTGGGGTTTAAAGATAAGGTCGAGTGGATCTGAGATCAGGCTGATATAGATTTAAGGTGCTCGGTCAATGAACTAAATAAAACCCTCGGATAGCAGTCCGCCGACAGACTGAGGCGAATTCTTTTATTGTGAAAGCCCAGAGCTCCGCATCATCCTGCTACCTGTGTTTACTTGGCGCAGCTAATAGCGCCAGAGCGAAAGGGAAACAGAGCTGGAGTTGGACAGTGTGACAGATAAACCCGGGACTCTCTCTGTCGGTGAGTGACAGCGAGTGTGTTGCACGGAGCGGCGACGGATATCGGCCTCGTTCATAGAAACCGTCCGGAGCCCCGCACAATCCCGCAGATACTGCTGACATGGACCGGATAGGACGCCTGGCGCTGCCTCGGATTCCTCTCTGGTAAGTCGGACTGCCGCTGGGGAGAATGCACGCAGGCGGAATCGGGGCTGTTTTTGTGTGAAGTTCTGTTCGGGGTTCTGTTGTATTGTGAGTGTGTGTGTTTCTTTAATGGATCATATTACAGCGCTGGCCGATGTGCCGTTTGGCGCAAGGTTTGCTGCTGCTGCTCTCTGCGCTGTCATGTTGTTGTGGATGCAGCCAGCAGGCATGTTGACAGCAGAGAGGAGGCTTTCATAAGGACAGCAGCAAGGAGGCTCATGTCCAATCTGGATGTTTTCCTCCCTGCACAACATTATATATCCATCATGCAGGTGATGCTCTGTGATATTAGATGCTACATTTTCAGCAGATGCTGAGGGAGCTTTAAAATAAGGACAAAATCGCTCTGGCAATGGTGGTAGTAAATTCATATTTAGGTCATCATACATAATTACTAAAGGTTGTGTAAAAAAAGGAAACTTTATGGCACACTAAATGTTTTTTTTTCTCCTCTCAAGGAGATATATAAAATCATAAAATCATATCCAGGTGCAATATTCATGTCTCCAGTGACATAAAGAGAGCTGTGAAAGTGATCAGGTATGAAGCAATGGGATACTCTCACGTTACAACCTAATGTAAAAAATATCACTTTTCTTTTTTCTGAACTACAATATTTAGCAGGACCTAATGGCTTTTATTTAAAACAGAAAAGACGCAGTGAATCCCTCTGCCACCGTAATAATTCAACATGTTGATCACTCCCGGTATAATATTAAAAACATTATTTATTGTTGGTTTGATTTAGCAGAATATTCTACCTTTTAACGATTTTGCAAGACATACATTAACCGGTGTACAACAAACTGTTATTAGCTGGTTAGTTAGTAAAAATGTCTGCAGTTTAACAGTTCCTTCAAATAGAGTGATGGCTGTTGCCTCTCCAATACTTTTCATTTTTTAGAATATATCTAATCAGTCATGTTAGTTTTTGTGTGTAAGCAATGGACGAGTGTAGCCTAGATGTCTTCTGAGCCAGCTGACAGGGAGTGTGCAGCAGACCGACGGGCGATGGGCCATGCTGCATTACTTTGTGCTCCAAACTGAGAAACTTTGGTCTCTCCGACGCTTTCTCAGGTAAACCGACTCCAGCCTGCAAGAGCGTCGTGACGGATAATTATTTGTTGTTTCGGCAACGTGTAACTTTTTAAAACCTCGCTTAGCTGAAGTTGGGAGAGAAAAAAAGATAATTGTAAGAATGCATGGAACGGGTTGAAAAGTCTGCTGATTCTGCACAAGCGCCTGTACTCACCTTGTTGTATCATGCTCCCAGAGAAAACAGGGTCGCATTTTAACTGTGATCGTCGGCATGTGTTGAATGAAACGCTCCCTGGAGCCTTTTCCAACCGTCACCTCACTACATTCATTCGATTGGGCAGACAAAAAGAAGCAATAGAAAAACCGACCAGACCGACACTGACAGCTCAACAATTTTCTTCAACATTTTTTTTTTTTTTTTACTGGCCTTGCCAACCACCTCCTAACCCCCAGGTCTTGTTGCCCTGGGTACAGAGCCATACTGTCCATATGAAAATCTGTCACCGCCTTATAAAAGTCCCAAGTTGGTGGTCCTATACATTTACTGCACATAAGAAAAAGAATATCTAAGCCGTAAAGGATTATGTCTGTCAAAATGATTTTATTTCCTAGGTATATTATGATGGAACATTTACATTGTTTCATTTGAAATGTTTCATCATCTGTGTGTCAAAGTTTCTGCCTGCATGCCTAACAACTCAAATACCGGGAACCCAAATTTTAACAGTCAGATCACTCTCTTATCTCGGATCCGTCAGAAGCTGTGTCCGAGCAGTGAAGCTATTAAAACGGGTCCTTGACCTCAGATGCAGATGGCCGTATCTTTGTGCATGCAGACACACACCAGCTTACTTTATAAATCAATACGCTACCAGATACCTCGAACTGGGGTTATGCAACCAACACTGAGGCATGCGGGGCTTGTAAATGGATGTACCGTGTGGAGACATGTCACGAAAGACTAGCAGAGGGTGCGTAATTTGCAATTCCCAACCTCATTCTTAGTTTGCAGATTTGTCAGTCAGTTGCTTTAAGCCAATCAAGTGATTAAACACTCCCTGTTTAGGTGAATAAGGAGTCTGGATTTAGACTAGCAGATCAGCCAATTTCCAGATAATTAGCAGGTTTGACTCAGGCCAGCTCAGCCGCTGAGAGATGCACCTCAGCAAGCATTGATCTCACCTGGCCTGCCCTGTCGTCAGGCCTCGGTTTGTGTGTGTGTTTTGTCCTTCCATTGCCTCGGCTACTGGAAAGATCAACACCCTTTGGTTGCCGGCATCAAAAGGGGAAAGCTTTCAAGAGGCTTAAAAAAAAAACAACTTTTCATTTTAATGTGTGTTTGTCTGAGTGATGTTTGCGCGAAATGAAGTCTTTTCTTGCCGTTGCAGATTTCCTGCTGAGCACCATGCCAAAAGCTTTTGAGCCTTTATATAGTCTCCGTATAACCACAGATGGCAGAGATTCTCTTATTATTTCCCCCTCTACACTAGTTATGCCCATAGGTTTGCTCCCTGGCAACCTTTTATTTAGTTTTATGTTGGCCTCATAAAATCAGTTGAAAAGGGACACGCCTTGGAAACGATCACCTCCCTGGAATGTTCCTTACTGGTACCTTGTGTGTTGTGTGCTTTGAGGTTTGTTCTTGGCACGCAGGTAGATTCCTGGAGGTCGAATGGCATCCTTGCCTGTAGGGTTTTTGTTTCACAATCAGAGTGATGAAGCTACATGCCGTATGTCGGGTGTCCATGAATGAACCGAGTGAAAGGTTAGAAGTGAGCAAGGCAGCGTCTCAGAAGAACACAGGGCTGAGTCATTCCTGAGAGGAAATATGCATTGATGTAACTAATGCAAAGCAAAACACCAAATGAAAACATGGAGATGATTGCAATTCTTTAAAACAAATATAACAAAAGAATAATTGGACTACTGATGCAAAAATAATGAATATAAAAGGGTTCGAGTTGTTTTACAGAAAAGTAGACTGACAGAAGATCGGAACGAATGCAACTAAGAAACATCTCTAAATTCATGTAAATTGTAGTAAAATTGTTTTATTTAATAACCTATGACTTAACCAAACAGGTTCTTTATTTTAATCTAGCTTTTTAAAATTGTATTGAATTTTTTTATCTATCAGCAGTGGATCTTTCAGCTCGACACAACAGCAAAGATATAACCATAAAAGGCTTAGAAAGAAGGATGCTGTTCATCAGATGATGAAACAAAAAAAAAAGGTGTTGAAATGAGGTGTTTTAGAAACTGCTGATGAGTTTTACTGTGTGTATTTGCAAAACCGTTCAAATGTATCATAAAACTGGGGCGGAAAAAAAAGAGGCAACAGTGGTAAATAGTCTTGTTAGAGCTGCAACAGCATGAAGTGGAAGCGAAAAACCGCAGAGTCGCTGGGGGTCGGTGCTTATCACCAGGGGGTGAGAGGCACAAACTCATTTCTGAGGGCCATTCAGTGTAACAAGTTAACCTGCAAATAAAAGTATTTGTAGTTTTCAGGTTGACATATATGTGACAACTTTACACAATGTTTTGATGGGTTTTCTTGACTTTTGGTCTAACAGTATCTTTTCGAAGATTTCACCTTGACCCAACAAAGCTTATTTCAGCATATTTTTATTATTATTTGACATAATTATTAGCTGATATTTGTGGTTAAAAAAATGTTGCTTGGATTCTGATTAAATCTTAGCAAACCCTCGTCACTGATTTAGCAAAGTGCATACCTCAAATGGCCATATATAATGCAGAGTCATCTGCTTATTTGGTGAGTTTAAACTAAGGTTATGTATATATTTTTATCCACTGCTTTATTTTTAAATGAATATTTCTATTTCTATTTGCAGGTCAAGAATGCTTTTTTAACAGAAAAGCTACAGTTGCACAGCTGTAGATTTCTGTAATTTGAGCGAAAAATCCCAATCTAGCCGGATCACATTCGAAACTGTTTGCTCAAAAGCTCTTACATACTGTCACATTTGAGGAAGTCAGTTTTAGTATTTCTCTTTTTCCTTTTCTCACCCTCAGATCACAACTCGATTGGACTGAATTAAGCAAGGTGCTCTGCAGTCCAACAACGCAAGCCTGAATATTTAGCGCAACAGGCAGAAGATCCTATCCTATCCGTAGACTTCTGTAAGACTACCTCAAGACACGGCTAGTCCAGGAACAACAAAAGCTTCCGAAACAACTTCATCTAACTTCAACCTATTCAGGGGAAATGGAGAACTGACAACTGAAGACTAGCAGGCAGCAAAAGGGTGTTCCTTCCACCAGTCCGCCCTAGACATGTCAGGGCTTAAGCGCCATCATGATGGGAAGATCGCTGGGCTGTATGATCTTGATAAGACACTGGGCCGAGGACATTTTGCAGTGGTCAAACTGGCACGTCATGTATTCACCGGAGAGAAGGTATGTTTGTCTGTGTCTGCACATGAAGGTGTGTTGCTTTATTTCAAAGAGCATAATTTAAGGAGACTTACTGCTGACATGCAAAAAACTAATGAGAAACATATATAAGCAGGACTGATTGGACTAATTAGCTACTAGATTATGCCGATCTTGACTTTTGTGTAAGAATTTAAGCAATTCATCTGATAATGTCTCTGAAACCATCTAAACTCCATCTTGACAAAGTACCTCATCAAAAATACTTTCACTATCTCCACTGCACTTCTGCAGTTGGTTCCTTGACTTCTACTTCTACATCTCTTCCAGGTTGCAGTAAAGGTGATAGATAAGACTAAGCTGGACCCAGTGGCACGGGGTCACCTTTTCCAGGAGGTCAGATGCATGAAAATGGTGCAGCACCCCAACGTGGTGCGCCTTTACGAGGTCATCGACACAGCCACCAAGCTCTACCTCATTCTCGAGCTGGGTGATGGAGGAGACATGTACGACTGCATCATGAAGCACGATGGAGGCCTCAGTGAAGAGGTGAGAGGGGTGTAGAAGACGCCATTAGGCCGTGTGGTTATCTAGAGGTCTTCATAAATGTGCAAAAGTGCATTGTTACTGCGTCATAACATCGTCCGACCTTGGACTTGCCTCAAGATTAGCCAAGAGATTTAAGGACAATCAAAGTTCAATATTAACACTGATTATCCTGGGACAGGATGAACATAAGCAAATGGGAATTTGGATGGATTAAAATCCCACATTTAAAGCGAGAACAAAGTTTTAGTCGAATACAGTACAACAAAATTAAATGTTGGTCTGGGGGTCATGAATGTGTTGGGCAGACAGATACTTTGAAGTTCATTAGCTTAAGACTCCGAGGGATAAGTGTGTGGCATTTAACATTGAAGCACTGCAAGTTAAAGACTAGAAGGGGGTAGGGGTTGTTCAGTTTTAACAGGCTTTAGTTGGTTAAACCATTTCTTCTCATTTAGTGCCTTGATTCTTCTTTGAAAACAAATTCTGAATTCAAATAGTAATTGAGATAAGTTGCTTTCTTGCCAGATGAGAACAGAGTTAACATCTAAAAAGTATGTTATACGGTTTCTTTAAGCTTAGAGTTGTATTGGTTGATTTAAAAAAGAAAGTATGTTTTGCTGATTATAGGTTTTTAGTTGATATTCTTGCTGAAGCAACATGTTTTAGCTCCTTCCCCTTCATGGCCTACCTCCATCTAAACCCACTTTCCCCTGACTGGCTAACTTCCCAAAGTCTGCTGCAGAGCTCCACAGAGCACCACTAGCTGTGCTCCTATTACATCGTAGGTATGCTGTACCCAGAGTCTGTGACCATATAAAGAATCCTTTTACTAGCTGACATTAGCTTGGAATGAAGTTGGAAAAAATAGCTGTGAACCTAATACTTAAATCAGTCCTGACACTTTTATTCCAAGGTGGCGGAAACTTTCTTATTACACATAAATTAGTTATTTAAAACCTCCTCTATACTTTCATCATGCTATCTTTAAATCGGATTAGTTGTTTTTCACCAAGATGTTCTGCGATTTTAGCCAAGTAATAACAAAAACTACAATGTATTTACAAAGAAAAATTCACATTCTGAAAGCTTGAAATAATATTAAAAGTATTTTACTGGCTGACATTATCTGACATTTTTCCCCCTGACATTAGTTATTTTACATATTTATTTGTGACGTCTACCAAACTTTCACCATGCTGTTTGTCACGAACTAGTTTGTTTCCCGCCAAAATGTTGTAGCTACTTCAGCAAAGTGATCACAACAAATATCGTTTCTGCAGCAATCTTCACAAACAGAAAGTCATTACATTAGCATTTATTGGTATGAAATTATTGTCTTGACCTTATGTTTTTCATAACTACCAACTTTCAAAAGATGCTTAGCTTTATTTCTTGCTAATTAGCAATTTATTATTTAGTTGTTGCTAGCTAATTAGCTTGTTTTATATTCTGTTCTTACATATTGTTTCAGAGCAAGAAATACTGTAAAAGAAATCATTTACTAGCTGACGATTAGCTTTGTATAACATTGGGGGAAATGCTTTAACATCAAACTTGTGTGTTTGGCCTAGAAAAATGTTATTATTGTTATTTAAATGCTGTTTCAAACATTTACCTTTATCATTCAACCAAGCTTGTTTTTTTTCCCCATCACCATGTTGTTAAGGCATAACACTATGGCAAACAATACATACAGAAAGTTATTTATCTGGCACAAGAAATAAATTGCAAGTCTAATATTAGGTCCTTGAACTTAAGTTATTTCGCTAACTATCGTTAGCTGGTTAGCATGTTTGCGTCTGTTTTTTACAGTTTCTTTTGGGTAGCTAAAATGCCTGCCAGATAAACGAAAGGCGACCGTAAAATTCATTTCTGATTGTATTTCTTTCCCATCTTTTCAAGGTGGCCAAGTGCTACTTCGCCCAAATTGTCCACGCCATCTCCTACTGCCACCGGCTCCATGTGGTTCACAGGGACCTGAAGCCTGAAAATGTTGTTTTCTTCGAGAAGCAGGGCGTCGTCAAGCTCACGGATTTCGGTTTCAGCAACCGCTTTCAGCCCGGAAAGACACTGAACACGTCCTGCGGCTCGCTGGCTTACTCGGCTCCTGAAATACTGCTGGGGGACGAGTACGACGCTCCTGCTGTCGGTAAGTCCGATCTGGGTTATGCAGTGGGAGGAACGTTAGTCTGATTCCAGCAGCCATTGGAATCAGCTGTTCTTTAGGATGCATCAGTCTATCGAAAGTGACGCTTTAATATTTTCTTTCTGCAAAAATGACCAAGAGCGATAGCTCTGACCATTGTGTTTGACCTACTCCACTTTATGGATGGACTCTACTGACTAACTTGGCCTCCTGGCAGCTTATCAGACTGATTAAAGGGATGCGGTTTAGAAAGTAGATGATTGGCAGCAATGCAGTCTTAACACCTGTGATTTATTTTTGTGTGTATTTTGCTTTAACTGACAGTAGTGTCCCGTTGTACCCCATAATATTATCCGCTATCAGATCGAGCTGAAATGGATTTCCTCAACATTCAGTACTTCTGCAGCCATAGCTTACACATGCACCTGAAGCAGCATTGTTTCCATCACCAATGCACGTCTCCCAAAGATAGCAGCATTTGGATATCAAATGAAATTGTAATGAGAAACCAAATCAAAACAGAAGCATTGCAGACCCTGGCTACTGGAGGAGAGAAAGCGGTGCTAGGAACAAGAGGGAAATAGACGGAGCGAGAAGAGGCATCAGCAGTTCTTGTGTCTGCCCAGAGGCCACTGCGTCAGAGCAAATGCAGAGGAAAGAAAAGGCAGGAGCAATGGAGAAGCAGTTTCTGGTTTTTCTGACTGAGTGGATTTGCAGTGGCTTTTTCCATTTGTCATCCTTGTCTCTCTCTCTCTCTCTCTCTCTCTCTCTCTCTCTCTCTCTCTCTCTCTCTCTCTCTCTCTCTCTCTCTCTCTCTCTCTCTCTCTCTCCCTTTGTGGCAAGCATCTTCCATATTGTAAAAAGTGGAATAATCATAGTGCTTTTTGGTCGCGCGTGTGTGTCTTTGTATGACTTATGTGTGAGGAGTTGTTTGTGTACAGCTTAAGGGCATGTATGTGTGTGTGTCCTTTGTGCTGTGGAGCAGCTGCATTGCCCCTGCGTTATTGTTCATTCAGCTGAGATGATGATGTTTTGATTGCTGGGATTATCCACCCAGCCGGCATGTAATAGTGTGCCCACCGTAACGGCGGCTAAGCCTGATGTAGAGCAGTCTGAATGGAGAGCATCAGTCCTGACATTTAAGAGGCTCCAGGTTACCTGTTCAGGGGTTACAAGCAACAATGCTGACAGTCTAGGGTGCTGAGGTTTCTCTTAAGTCATGCCAAGTGGCACAAAGCCCAGTTTGCTGCAGAGATAAAAAGGCTGTTAACATTCGGTTTTATCGAGCTGGGCTGGTTTGGAGGTTGTTGGTCGGGTAAGGAAGTCCTTGAGAAAAGGAGATCATTGATTTAGGCATTAATGTAACAGAGTAAAAAGTCAAAGCTCAAGATTCCAAGAAAAATGTTACATGCACAAGTACTGATGCAGGTAAAATTGTTGCCACCCTTGGTAAAGATGTGTAAAAAGCCTTGAAACAAATTCATTATTTCATCTGCATAGTTAATTCCTGCACATTTATTCATTTATTGAGGAAAAAATGCCAAGTTAAGAAATAATTGTTTTTCACGAACACACCAAAATAAATTCTTTAAAGCTCACTGTTGGAGAATCGTAGCAAAGTGTTGCGTTTTGGGGATACCAGTTCTTCATGTCAACCACTAGACATAATCTATGTGTGGTGAGAAAAAGACTTATTCTGTCCTACCATGAGAAACATTTGGAGTTTGTTCAACTTTACTGGGACTCTAAATTTAATTTCGCGCTCTGGTCGAACTTTTTAGCAACAAACATCCCAGGTGGGTTGGGCGTGATACAACGGATTCATTTTTGGAATTCCCATTTCCAAGCACGGTGGAGAATCCATTACCCTGTGGACCTCTTTCTCTTCTAAAAGCCCTGGGAGCCTTGTTTAAACTACATGGTATCAGGAACTCTTTGAAATACTTTGAGGTTTGAAAATCTAAGTAAGATTCAGGAAAAAAGTGAAATATTTGCAGTGTTGAAATTATTGTTAATAAAAAAATTATTCAATCCACTATTCCTTTGCTTTCAGAAAAATCTGATTAATGTTGTATTGCTCTGATGCCATGCAGCTAAGAATTGTGCAAACTCTTGCAAAGTTATTTTCTAATTTATCTTCGTCTTTTCTATCTAATTCTGTGGAGTCCCTTTTTTTTCCTAACATGATTCCACACTCATACCTGCACCAAAATAAATTGATCTCTTAAAGTCTCATAATGACCAGAGGCCTTTGGTGCATGCTGTTTTTTATTCTAAGATCTTTAAGGAAATTGGGACTGATGCTGTCTTAAACCCATCAGGAGGCAAACTTGGACTGGCTCCAATTAGTCAAACAAGCCAGGAGGGGGTGTTGATGATGCGTCAGGGACCCTGCCTGTAATGCGACTGCTTTTATAGACTTCCAGTTAAATAGCTGGGACTAAAGAGCAGGGGTGTTGTCTAATCTTTATTATTTGTTTTCGACCAAATGATAATATTGGAGGACTTTTAAAGACAATGTTGATAACCAGGTTGCTGTTTGAGCTGGAGAAAAGTCCTTTCAGTATATTTTATTCTAAGCTGTTGAATGTATTCCATTCACCATTCTATCAAGTAGTTTTTTTTAATCCATTCTTATTTGCTTATAATATAATTATGTTGCAGCTGCTATTATTTGATGATGATTTTGTCATTAAATAAAAGCATTTGCAATTCTATTCTTCTAAGAAAACCTCGAAGGATGACGGAGATTAGCAGTTTTGTTTGAGTGGATGATGTCGGACTGATAAGTGCTTTTTCTTCTCTGATGTTCTCCGCTGTGTGGGCTTTCTTTTTGTCTCCAATAAATGAAAAGTTAAATATAGCTCTTCTCCTCCTCTTCAAAAAGCTCAAGCTGCTCTTAAAAATAATAACTTACCTAATAGCATTCCCAAAGAACAAGCAAGGAGCATGCATCCATCAGAGTAAACATGTGTATGAAATTAGATCTTTTGTTTCATTATGTGTTGCATTATGGCACTCCTGGTAAATATGGGGAAAAAACAAAAAAAATTTGATCTTTTACTGTGCAAGCATTATAATATTTGTATTTACCTGGCATATAACTGTTTGAAAATTTCTTCCGAGTAGGACTTAAAGGTCATTGGTACTTGCAATACAGTTTGGGGACCATGGCTCATGATTATCCACAGTCTTCTCTTCAGCTCACATTACAGGTTATTATAGGATTTTGGTCTGGGGATTGGTGATCATGGAGAAAAAAAAGGTTAATTTGGGGTCAGCCACTGGTTCAGTATAGATTTGGCCACATGTATTGGATCATTATGCTGTTAAAAGACCTACCGTCGACCAGTTTTCTGGCAGAAGCCACCAATTTCTCATGGAAAGCCTCCTGATATTTCAAAGATTTCAGGGTGCCAAGCACTCTGAAATGGTTCCCATGACATCAGAAAGAGACAGGCCCACAGCATCACAGATCCTCCAACACAATAAACAATAAGCAGGGGGTGCTTTTTCACATATTTATCCTTTATTTTACACCAAACACACCTGAATTCCTTATTGTCAAAAAGCTCTGGCTTCTGGTCTCATTTTACTAAAGTACATGGTACTAGTTAAAGTTCCTATAGATTGTGCAAAACTTGATGCTTTCGTTCATGACAATGGTCCTGGAATACTAAATGGAAGATCCTAGAAATTCTAATCATACCTAAACGCTACATTATACATTAGCCTCTGATTGAAGAGGCAAAAGAATCTTTGAAGAGGTTCTCGTGACTGCCACAAGGAAGTTTTGGAAAACTGTTTGATGGCACAGAAAGGGATAGCACTGCTCCTCCCAGTCTATGTTTGGTTTGTGAGGGGAACTGCGAACCTGGTTTGAGGATATTGTTAGGTGGTAGAAAAAGTATTTCAAGTATCTCATCAATGAGTCGGAGCACCTGGCGGGGGAGTCCATTACAATGAGAGAGGTCACTGAAGTTGTTAAAAAGTTCCCTCGATGCAAGAGTTGACAAGATTAGTCCCGACATAATGAAGGCTCTGGGCACTGTGGGGCGGTCATACTTGGCAAGTCTCTTCAATGTTCCAAAGAGGACCCAGACAACACCTTGGAAGTGGGAAGATAGTGGGTATTTCCAATTTTTAAGAACCAACCATAGGGTGTGGTTCAACTATCAAGTTATCTCACTTCTCAGCCTCCCTGTTTTTTGGGTGTTGGAAAGGAGGGTCTAACTGATAAAAGAGCCTCGGGTTCAGAAAGAGCAGCATGACTTTTGTTGTTGCCATGGAACACTGGCCTAGATCTTTACCCTTGCAGAATTCCTGAGGGGGTCACAGGAATTTGGTTGTCTGGTCTACATGTGCTTTGTGCATTGGACTCTGAGACAATTCTGGCATGTGCTGCAAGAATACGGGGACTGCTAAGGGTTGCTGGGTATGTTAGTATGGGCTCTCTGGTCACTGTATCGACAAAGAAAGATCGGTGTCCACATTCTGTGCTCACAGTCAATGTTTTTGCTTGTGCCTGTTGAACTCCACAAGGGTTTCCCTTGTCCCCGATCTTGTGTTTAGTGTTGATGAACAGGATCTCAAGGCATAGCTGTGGAGAGTAGGGTGTCTGGTTTGGGAACCTCAGCAGAAGTGACATAACTTGGATTAAAGTCTGTTTTTCTAAGAGGCTATGGTTCCTAGTTAGAAAATCTACACTGCTCTGTGCCTCAAAACTTTACCCCAAACAAAGGAGTTAAGAAATATTGTTGCCTTGTTCAATGGTAGAGGGATAGACGGAGTGGAGCTTTGGCTGCAACAATGCAGGTACAGCTCCAATCTGCAAAGCTATCAAGTACTAATTCGTCTACGCTTCAGTCCTCACCTATGGTCATGAGCTATGGATCAACACTAAAAGAATAAGATTCCTGATACAAGCGGGTGAAATTTGCTTCCTCCTAGGGGGTCTTGGTTCTCCCTTAGAGATGGGGTCCGAGCCCTCTCCAAATGTCTGGAGGGGCCTCGGAGTAGAGCCACTGCCCCTCTGCCTTGAAAAGAGCCCGCTGTGAATGTTCCGATATCTAATCAGGATGCCTCCTGGGTGCTTCTCTTTGAAGATTTAACCGGGTTCGTCCCAGTGGGAGAAGACCCCAGAGCAGACCCAGAACTTGCCAAAGGGACTATATAAACCCAGAATGAGCTGAAGAGTGTCGCTTAGGAACGCATTTTCGTCCTAGACCTGATACCCTCAAAAACAGATCTCAGATAAGCGGAATACGATGAGTGGACATTCTGATGCATTTATTTTAAAGGTCTCATTCACTCCTTTTTTCAAAAAAAATAGCCGTGGTTCTCCAGTATGAATGAATGCCTTGTGAACCATTTTATGTTTAATAAATGCTCTGGCTTTCCTGTTTCAGGAGGTTGCAGTTTGTCAGAGGGGTTGGTGGGGGGGCATGTCAGGATCACGGGTCTAACTCTTTATTATTCACAATATGCAAACGTCTCGCCTCTGACTAACAGGAATGCAAGTCTTTTGCTGCCTTTGATGAAATAATTAACTTACTTCGCTGGCAGTGTTCCAAGACAAACTCCATCAGTTGCTTTCTCAGCTCCTCTTTCTTTGGTAAAAAAAATGCAACCCTGATGTGCTAAATAAACCAAGTAAAGCCCGGCTCTGTTCTGCCATGATCTGGAGTCTAACAGTTAGCTTCGGCTTCTAGAGACTACTAGCAGAGACGTGCTCTACTCTCTCCAGGCTGCAAAATCAGCTTTCCCGTGGGTGGTCGCAAGCCAAGGTTGGCAAGACCATGAATCCTAATTTTCCTTGTGACGTAGAAGGGACTGGCTTTTTCTGACTGGCTCGTTTTGCCGTCTGTTTTCTGTCTGTAGCTAATGCAGGCAACGGTGGTTGGAGAAAATGTTCGCGTGCAGCAAGCATAGGCAGCTCGGTTTCTCAATGAACGAGACCTTTAAAGAAATTTGTTGGGTCTTATCATTTTACCATTTGTAAACTTGTTTTAAAAATATTTCTTAAGAAAGGAAACTCTGTTATACATGCTAAATTTTCATATATGAACTTTATCGAACATTAATAAAACATTCAAATGCAATTCATCATTAAAGTTCAATGAATGAAGTATTTTTCCTTAACGCCATACTCTACATTGGGTTTATTTCAGTATTGCTTATTTATATGTACAGAATGAAGTAACTGGCCCTTGTACGCGTTGGTTTTAATATTTCTACTTGTCAGATAATGGAAATAGATTTTTATTTTTACATGTGTGTATATATATGTTTTTGTACACCTTTTTGATGGCTGGATTTAGACACTTAGAACCGCTTCCTGAGAGTTTAGAATGTGTTTGCATGATGTTGCATAATAAGATTTGACAAGTTTAACAATGCGCCGGAGTTTTCCTTTTCGGCTTCTGGCTTTGGCTCATTTTTCTCCTACGCACCTGTTCCAATTATAGACGTGCGAAGTATGTTTGGTTTTTCTAGGAACAAAAAAAAGCGGTTTCTTAACATAGTGCAGTATTGTTTTTGTCACACTAAATAAATGTACTCTAAGTTTTTTTTGTGTGTCTGCAATAGAATCAAAACTTTACTTGAAGCATATTATACATTTTAAAGCTAGCATAGTTATTTCCCCCTTTTAATCAGCAGACAGATTTTGGCTCATTTAGGCTCAGGGTAATAATGTCAGGTCTCAAAGGACTGCTTATTGGTTTTTATTTAGAGAAGCCGTTATATTAAAAAGTAATCTACTGGGCTGCTGAAAGGGGTGTTTTCTCTCTGAGCCGTCAACACTAAGCAGCCTTCCTCGATGCTACAGTGCAGTGACGCGGATAGTCTGTCAACCATCTGGTACATAAATAAAGTTATCGAATGAAGTTTGGCGAACGGCTGACGCAAGTAATGAGGGAGCTGGGCTTGCCGTTGCTAGGCTACGCTGCTGAGGGGGTAAGGCGGCGGTGGGGACTGCAGCAGCTCTTTGCTCTCTCCATCAGCAAAATGAGACGCCCGCCGCTCACAGTAAAGCAACACATTTACTCCAACAGATTGGATTCTCCGGCGTGTTCTGGCAAACTGGAGCGAAGCAGAGACATGTAAAGACAAATCACCAGGGGTCCGAGGATGAGAAATCTACCGGGGCGCCTCCGTTTTCAGACTGATACGAGTTACAAAAGCACACATTTTGTCAAGGAAAATAATTGATAATTCAGCCTCTCTAAAAGAGCTGTCACTTCTGTTCAGCTTTAATTTCTACCCACATGACTGAACAAGCATGTGTAACAGAAAGTACACAGTTGTTTCATGAGGTTCTTTAGAAAGGCACCCCAAGCAGCTTTTAAAGCATTCACCATGAAATAAATGAAGGTGCTCTGTATGGTCTTCACATGGAGAGCAGAGCATCATTCATTCCCACCTCCTCGCTCTCTGTTTTTATTGAGCTCACAATGTTGCTGCTTTAAAGTCATATACATCTAATGCTTACAGTGTCCAACTGCAAATGATAATTCTTTTGCAACTTTCTAATATTTTTGCGCTCATAAAAGTCAGTAATGTACACTTTTTCTGTTGCCTACACAATGGGGTTGTTTGCTTTTGCAAACACTTGAACTTTATTGAAATCCCATTCTTCATACAAAAAAGTATTAATATGATTGAGCCACCATTTGCTGCTAAAACAATTTTAGCACTTTTAGGAAGGCTTTCCATAAGGTTTAGGTGTTTGTTTATGGGAGTTCTGACCATTCCCTTAGAAGCATATTTGTGAGGTCATACACTGATGTTTGATAAAAAGGCTTGACTCCGATTCATTGTGAAGGTCTTCTATTGACTTGAGGTCTGGATTATGTTTAGATCAGGGGCCATTTTTAACTGTTCCCACAAAGTTGGAAGCCTGAAATTCTCCAAAATCTCTTGGTATGCTGAAGTGTTAAGAGTTTCTTCCACTGTAACTAAGAGGCGGAGCCTAATTCCTAGAAAATAAAAAGACAGAACAAAAACAGTCTCATACCATGATCTTTTCTGCACCAAACCTGACAGATGACACAGCGCAGTGCTGTTATGCTGGTTCATCCAAACTTGGGCTTGCCGGATTAAGACACACGATGCAGCTACAGCCAAGCCATCACCAAGTGCAAAGCAAAGGGTCGGATACAGCGGTGTAAATCATGCCCCCACTCGACCTTTGAGCAGTGGGTACATCAAGTTTTCTACATACATTTATTAAGCTAATCTAAAGCCCCCATGAAGTTGGGATTGATTTAGCAAAAAGTTGCCAACCTCTATGCCCCTGCTGACCCCTCACAGTGGGAATTATTATTCCATGTCTGTGTTGCTGTCGTTCCCAATTACCTTCATTTTGTTATAATAATCAGTCAACTTTGGAATATTTATATGCAAGAAAATGTCACAACTGGACCTATTGCACAGGTAGCTGCCAATCAAGAAACCATGCTAGAATTCACAAAGATCCTGGGTGGGACAAATTTCACAAATGTTTGTAAAAGAATCTGCATACCAAGGGCTGGGTTTGGGTGGTTTTATGTGATAGACCACCACAAAGTAATTCAAAATGTATTAAAGGAAAATTTAAAATGGTTCACACTTTCTCATAAAACAAAATCTGAAAAAAGGTCCTGTGCATTTGTTATTCAGCCCCTGACACATGGCGATGGCAGCATCATTCTGTTGGGATGGTTTTTTTTGGTTTGTTTTTGTTTTTAGCAGGAAACGTGGTCAGAGTTACTGGGAAAATGGATGAAGCCAAATACAGACCAATACTGGAATAAAACCCGTCAGAAGCTGCAAAATACTTTAGTTAAGCCTAAACATGCAGCCAGAGCTAACTTTTAATCCCTAGCAGATTCACATGTTTAAAATGGCCTAGTAAAAGTCCAGACCTAAATTCAAATTAGAATCTTTTGCAAGACTTGAAAATAGATGCTCACAAAAGCTCTCTATCCAATCTGACTGGGCTTGGGCCTTTTTGTTATCGTGTCCCTTACACTTCACAACTTCACCACTTTGTGCTGGTCTGTCTGTTAAAACCTCAATAAAATAATCTAAAGATGGGGTCTAACAACTGTCAGCAGCAGAAAGTTCTCTCACTTTTACTTTGTCATTGTGTTTAGCAATTACTAGAACCTAAAAATCTCATTAGTTGATGCATTATTTTTCACCACAGGCATTTTTTTCTTTCTGTTTAAAATAGTAAAATTGGGTGAAAACCACCATGTTAGAGCTAGAGAACATCTGCGACCTCATTCATGATTACTGGAAACTCTTTCACAGCAATTTCAATGTATCAGGCAGGCTGTCAGCTTCGAAGCCAACTGATTTTTTTTTTTAATGTTTAAACAGTAACTTAAGAATTAGCACTTTAGTTAATTAAAGTGGGGGGGGACCCCCTCTTTAAATCAGTCAGATTTTGCTGAGAAGGGACCAAAACGCTGACTGAAAAGGCACTGATTGTGCGCTTCTATGCTTACAGTCAGCGTATGATGAGTGCAGAATATGTGTGTCAGTGGAACATCCTGCTGACCGGAGCAGCAGTGACAGCCCTAAGCACATAAAGTTGTGCTTTTTCTTTTTTCTCTCTCTTCTTTTAAACAATTGGATTAAAAGAACTGCTCCATGAAATTAGCATTTGCATGAAGCTCTGAGGGATGAACACGTTAACCTACTTTCCTGTTGACTGTGTGTGTGTGTGTGTGTGTGTGTGTGACTAGGGGTGCGTATGCGTGTGTTGACATGCGCCGCTGGCTGCAGGCAGCCGTGCAGTGCCTCGTGTTCGGCTAGACAGACGTGTCCTGAACTTCCACATATTTATGGAAATGGTTCTTATCGAATGTGCTTCACGCTTCATTTAAACTCAGAGAGGAGACATCTCGCACACACACACACACACACACACACACACATATATAAATTTTTTTTTTTTATATATATATATATATATATATATATATATATATATATATATATATATATATATATATGTATATATATATTTTTTTGTGACCTACTTTCTTAAAGCAGCCCTTCTTGTTTCCCTCTGTGTGCCTGCAGATATCTGGAGTCTGGGGGTGATCCTTTTCATGCTGGTGTGCGGTCAGCCCCCCTTTCAGGAGGCCAACGACAGCGAGACCCTGACCATGATCATGGACTGTAGATACACAGTGCCTCCGCATATCTCCCATGCCTGCAGAGAGTGAGTAATACCCCGGCACACAAACCCACACAGATGGACAGAGTACTCTGCAGGTGCTACATATTTCATGTTTGGAGATGTGTGTAGAGGAGGAGAGCGCCGAGAAGCGAGGGGTGCGGCCTTTCTTCTGCTGCTCTTCGTTGTCCTGCTTTCACTCTCGCTGCTGCAGTGAGCTGCTCCAGCAGGGATGCAGCGCTGCGTTAAGTGGAACTAATGCACCGCTTTCAAATCGGCCCTCTGTTTTTAGCACAGTGAGGGTTTAATGTTGCATCCAGACAGAAAGATTTTTGAGCAGCCGTAGCTCGGAAAGCACATTGTGTTTGGCCTTGACTTTATTATGTTGTGTTGACTTTAACACAGTACTTCAAACGGTGGCACTTAGCCTGATTTTCCCATGTGGCCTTGGGCAAACAGGACTTCGTGCTGCTTGTGTGAACAATTTAGCCGCGGAACATCTGATATGTTAGGATCTTATATTTTAAAGCAGGCGAGCGGAAACTTTGAATCATCAGACAAAAAATATGCAATTGTCAAAGAATGTAGATAAAACATTTGTTTTAGTTTAGTAATTTTGCTTTTAGTCTGGTGTCTCTTAGGTAGAATTTCTACTTGAAGGGTCTAGAGCTGCCAAATACTAGATTTTTTTAGGATTTTTGGAATTCTAATTCATAAATACTTGCAAAAGTATTTATACTTCTTGAACTTTACATCTGATCGCATTATACCACTGAATACAAATAAAATTCATTAGAATTTTGTGTGATTGACCAACATAAGAGTGGAAGGAACATGAGGCATAGTTTCCATCATTTGTCTTACAAGGAAAAATCTGAAAAATGTGGCATGCATGTATATTCTGCCCCCTTTAGTTTGATACCACTAATAAAATCCAGTGCAAGTCGTTGCCTTTAGAAGACTTCGAATTAGTAGATAGAATCCAGCTGTGTGTAATTTTAATCTTAGTATAGATACAGCTGTTTTTGTAAAGGCGTCAAATGTTCTTTAGGGGACATTAGTAAATATAACAGCTTCATCAAGATCAAAGACCACACCACACTGGTTCAGGGATAAAGTTGGACGTTTAAGAAGGAGTTTCATTATTCAATTCGTTAAGCACTCCTTTAGAGTCCAAGACTTAATTGCACGGGACTCAAAAACTACTGAAGCCTCTGCAAAGGATCATCTTGGCAGAAGAACGATCAAAAATATTTTAGCTGTTTGTCCTTTAGTGACATAGAAATACAAATTAAGTTGTTACGTCTACCTACAAGAATTTAATTCCTTGGGAGGAATTTCTGTGATATAGTCTGTCAATGTTCAGTTGAACTGTCACTATCCTTGGTTGACATGTATTGTGTAAAACTGTATACCGTTAAAACTTGTCTAAATATTTGCAAATCCGTTACCAGATTCTGATTCACTTTATCTGTGAGATACTGATCTTCACTGTGACTCCCTCCAGCCTTATAGGCCATATGCTACAGAGAGACCCAAAGAAACGAGCTACCCTAGAGCAGATCGAGAGCCACGAATGGCTTCAAGGTGTCGACCCCTCCCCGGCCACCAAGCTGTCCACCCCTCTGGTGTCGTATCGCAGTTTATCAGAGGAGGAGCACGGGTCCATCATTCAACGCATGGTACTGGGAGGCATCGCAGACAGAGACGCCATAACTGAGTATGTGTCTCCCTCTAACTGTCACATAAACATGTACACATATCTAAATTAGCATGAACGTATCCAGTCCTGCATAATTTCCAAAAATTTGTCACAGTTCCCACATCCCACTAAAGCTTAATTGACTGTCAACAACTGTTTAAATACTGTTGAGCAGCAGATGGCTGCTGATTCCGAGTTGGCCCTATGTTGAATTCAATCTCCCTTGCCGTCCCATCTTCTTGGGTTGTGGTTGTTGTCCAGAAAAGAAATCGATATGCAAGCGTAATTTCTGATTTAGTTTCTGCAACTATTGTGTCAGGGCTCTGGAGTCAAACCAATACAACCACATCACAGCTACCTACTTTCTGCTGGCGGAGAGGATGCTGAGGGATAGACAGGAAAAAGAGCAGCACAGCCAGACGCGATCGCCCAGCCCAAGCAAGGCCCAGTTCAGGTAAATATATGTCAGCTCATGACACATATCCACAAACCTTTCTTTCAGCGGACAGAAAGCTGTCTCTGCAATGTTGCATATGGTCAATCTCCGGAAAATGAACGTGACAGAAGATGGAAAGGCAGGGCTATTTTGCTGAACAGGGAATGAAGAACAGACAGAAAGAGTTGCATCTGTGTCAGGGATGTTCTGCTGGAAAAAAAAGTGAAGAAGAAGCAACGTTATTTATTCGTTTAGAGAGAAAGTCGTGATGAAGCCTCGATCTTAACTCAGCTTCTAGCTAAATAAAATACAGCTAAGATTCTTTTTTTTAAATATAATCACAACTTTTCAATGAAGGAAATGGGATAAATCAATCAAGTTTTTTTAATAGTACCAATAAGGAACATGTTTGTGAAATTAGCAGAGAAGCAGCTAACTAGCTACTTAGCACAGCTTAGCATTAATCACGGGTACAGCACCTAGTGCTCTGTATTAAAAATGTGTATTTAAAAAATATGTATTAAATCATAATTAATTTAAAAAACACAAAAGATAAGCTGAGGTTGTCTAATTTATATATTTGTTCTTGTTTTTCTTTAATTTGTCAACCATAGGCTAAGAGCCAAAGCCAGATCAAAAATCCGGCAAATTTAAAATGTGATTTATTTTAGACAGTTTTAAGCTTCATTAATTGGGGGAATGGGCTACTCCAATTCATTATTATTATTATTAATACTCTTAAAAATATGGTTGTGAAAAAATGTCTTCTACCCGAGAGGAAGCTAACGTCTAGTTTGCATAGTTTAGCATAAAGAGGTGTGCTCAGCAGCTGGTCTAGCGCTGTTTAATAAAGAATAACTTAATGTAAACTATATAAATGCTAATAAGTATTGTAAGCGTAAGCTTTCTAGTTTGTTAGATTTTTTTTCCAGCTAAATTATATCAATAATGATAAAGAAGGAATCACCATTAGCTGAAGATGTTTTTCAATTTACCGAAAGTTGAGCTTAAGCCAGAAAATGGCTTTGATTAGCTTTGGCAAAGGAATGGAAATTCTTTGAAACTGCCCCTTAGGGTAAATTTGTGGTTTTGCTCAAGCTAAAATGATTAATCAGTTTTCTTTTTTTAACTGCTTTGAACAAGCACTTGTAGATTAGCTTTTTTGTTTGGCGCTTTCTCTTAGCTTTATTGAACTTATTTGTTATCTTATTTGCTAAGCTAGCATTGGATTTCCTTTTCTCTTATTATTCTAATTATTACATGATCAGCGTTAAAGAACCCTTCTTATGTAGGTAAAAAACAAAAGAAGGATTTTAAATCTACAGGTATTTGACACAATACTGTGTGCAATCCTTCACAGGCAATCTTGGCCTACCAGAGTAGATCTTCACCAAGAAGTCAGTGATGGGATTGGAGGTCCTGCTATATCCCACCCTGGAGGACCCCAGTCCCCTGCTCGAAGTGCTGAAAGCCTCCACAAAGGTCCTAGGCCTAAAACCGCACTACTGGACCTCAGTCAGCGGCAAGAGATCCAGACCCCATCTTCCAGCCAACAACAGCCTGCACGACAAAATCAGGAAAAAAGTTTGAGGCCTGTGGTAAAGCCTCACTCCAACCCCCTCAGGCTGGGCTCTCTGGGGTCAGTGGGTCCGTGCAAACCACGCAGTCCCAGTCTTTTCAGCGTAGAGGAGGACGAGGAAGAAGAAGGAGCAGAAGATAAATGCTTGCCCCCGTCTGCTCTACCTTCTCAAGTCGTGCTACGCTCCAAAGCCTCCTGCTCCTCTACGTCAATGTCTTCTTCTAGTAATCGTATGACTTCTCGAATGAGTGCACCAGTTCTAAACCAGATCCATGAGGAAGACAAAGAGGATGATGAAGAGGAGGAAAGTATAGAATTACATGGATTTGGCCCTCCTAAACCGAGCCTTAGCCTCAATCTGAACTCTAGAATACCATCGCCTTCGATGCTAATTTCCTCTCCTAAGACGCCAACAAATGCCACTTTTACCCCCTGCTCAGAGACAAGTGATGATGAGACGGAGAGTCACTTTCAATCACATACATTGACTGTAGTAGGACAAGAGGACGATAGAGAAGAGATGAAAGCGGACAGAGAGAAAACAGGGGCAGGACAGGGTAGTCCTCCCAACTGTGCCAGTCCAGGATCGGGGTCAGTGCAGGGGAAGAGTACAGCCAAAGCAGCCAGTGGGCTGGTGGAAAGCCTAAAACTCATGAGTCTGTGTCTGAGCTCTCAGTTCCACAACCTGACGGGTGGTGGTGGAGGAGGTGTTGGAGGTGGTGGTGGTGTTGGTGGCAGCGTCGGCGTCGGCAGCAGTATTGGGGCCGACTCCCAAGAGCGTCCCGTGTGGAGGATGTGCATGGGTGGCTCCACCGGCAGCCTGGACAAAGTGTCGCTGCTTGGCGGGCCCTCACCAAAGGGGAACCTTTACCACCAGCCCCCACTGGGAGACGTGCTGGCCGATCCCCTGCTGGATGGACCCTGCTCGGGAACCCTGAGACTGGGAGAGCTGGATTTGGCCAGGGAAAACCACAGGAACATAAAGAACCGCGCACTGCAGATGCCTCTGAACGAGAAGACACTGTCCGTCAACATTCACCGGGGCCCCAAGGAGGGTCTGCTCTGCACCCCTACCCCACACAGCTGCTGCCAGGTCATATAGCGCCGCGGCCTCGTTAGTTACACTCCAACTCTCCCATTGAAATCACTTTTCTTCCTGTTTTAATTTAACTTGTTCCAAGAGGTTGTCATGAGTTCACACTCTGTTTTTCTTGTTTGATTTTTGATTAACACCTAACGGTGGGTAGCTGGGAGGAAATCCAAACGGCAAAAATTGCACATTTGGAGACATAAAAAGTCTCCACGGGCAGGAGACTTGTGTGTAAGTATGTGAAGCACTTTCAGTAAAATTAAACAGAACACTAAGGGGACGTTTGACTTGAATGGTGTGTTTTAATCGGAGACTTTAAAAATAGAAGCAGATAGAGGAAGTGCTGCTTCACACTGCTTCTACTGTATGTACACGGTGTTCACTCCTACATCACTGAAATAAGCTGACAATTAATAGCTGGCGAACCTTAATATTGTGTTACATATCATGATTTTGTTCCAGTTTGTTTTTATTAGTATCGTTTTTATTTTATTTTTAGATAATCTTTTATTATTGTAACTGAAATATTTAATGTCTGTTTTCATTTGAATGAGGAAAAATACAGGGCGAAAATGGATAACGGCACTTAAAGCATGATAGAGGCACACAGTATATTTTTTATCATGGTTAGATGTTTTATTTATCTTGAACATGCTCTGCAGAAAGAAAATGCACACTTTTTTTTTTGTGGTTGTTTTTTGTTTGTTTTTGTTGAATCTCTGCAGAGTTTGTACATATGTGAATAGTCTGACAGTACTCTGTACCTGTAGTATTAATGGTAAAGTCGTATAGCAGTAGAGACCTGAATGCTAGATCCTTGTACACCATTATCCAATCATTCCTACTGGATCATCAAGGTCTTGGTTGAATCCGGGGCTGTTGGTTTTTAATGCTTGAAAAAAAAGAACATTGACAGGCAGCTCTGAAAACTCAAAAGTAGCCCCTTGATCATGTGTGAAATAAAAAAAGGAAGAAAGAAAGAAAGAAAATCAAACTCTGGGTGCAGCCACAAACCGCGTCCGTCCGGTAGTTTTGCAGGAGCGCAGTAGCCACTGCTGTAGCGTATTCCGAGACTACAACAAAGGGGTTTTATGAGAACACAACACTCCCCCCACTCAAGTGTTGATCTTTGTAACTGAACGTGTGACCCACCCCCTAGTGGAATATATAAACCAATGACAGTGCATGTGTTTTTGCTGTAGCAACATCATTTCTTACCCACGAGGTCAAAAACCACCTGTTGTCTCTACCTAAGTAAACGGATATAAGTGGTCACTTTACTGTAACTTCACAGCAATACCAGCAACTGCAAAATGTACAATGGATGTGCCATAAAATCTGTCTTAAGCATATTGTACTGTATGTATATGATAGAGATCTATTACAATAAAATGATGTGAATGATGTCTAAGATCGGTTGGCTTTTCTGAATTAGGATTGCAACCCTTATTCTTATAGAAGTCAAACTTTTTTTGACTGCTATACATAAAAGACACAAACTAATTTGAATACAGTTGAGTGCGGGCTACACAGCTGGTAGCACTGTTGCCTTGCAGCGAGAAGGTCCCGTCTTTGTATCCCACCCTGGGGTCTTTCTTCATGGAGTTTGTATTGTTTTCTCTGTCCAAAAAAGAGGCCTGTTAGGTTAACTGGTTTCTCTGAATTTTCCTAAATAAATCCAGAGCAGAAAGTGGCACTGCAGAAAGCAGGGCTGGATTAAAACTGCTGACTAATCAATGACTCTAACATTTTAACTGATTTATTGACTACAAAACAATTAGCTCTTGGATGTAGTAAATAGTCTACATATGCATTTAAAGAGAATTAGTTGGACAAAAGTTGGTAATTTAGCAAAAATCTGGGGACCAACATGTTAAATGAGAAACACATTAAACATGTAAGACAATAAATAGATGCAGATCTGCACCATGCGAGTGTGTTATCATACATGTGTCAGATATTTCGTCCCTGAGACACACTCACATCTGCCAGTTTGGCAGACGTAGTTAAAAAGAAAATTTTTGGGGTGGGGGGGCACTACAACACATTTGTGCTAAGGCCACCCAAACAGCTTGCACCGGCCCCGGATGTATGGGTCATTGAGTGAAAATATTTTTTTTAAGGAGAAACTTTATGCACTCAAACACAGAACTAAGATATGTCATTTCAGCCATTGGTCACCAAGTTTTCATGTAGGCAATTTAGACCTACTCTTCTTTACAGGAAGTCTTTAAATCCTTCAGGTTTTTTGCCACTGACTTAGGCTCTCTCCAATGATTTTCTTTGAGACTGAGGTCTAAGTTACTATATTATCTGTACACGGTTCTTCGTCAGTCTGTCCTTTTATTTTTCTCTAGTGGTGTGTTTTAGTTAACTCTCATACTGGGAATCCCATCCACCACCCATCTTTGGTGTTCTATCTGAGGCACAAACATTCATGCTCAAGATTTGATGATATACAGTGGCTTGCAAAAGGATTCGGCCCCCTTGAACTTTTCCACATTTTGTCACATTACAGCCACAAACATGAATAAATTTTATTGGAATTCCAGGTGAAAGACGAATACAAAGTGGTGTACACGTGAGAAGTGGAACAAAAATCATACACGATTCCAAACATTTTTTACAAATAACTGAAAAGTGGGGTGTGCGTAATTATTAAGCCCCCTGAGTCAATACTTTGTAGAACCACCTTTTGCTGCAATTCCAGCTGCCAGTCTTTTAGGGTATGTCTCTACCAGCTTTGCACATCTACAGACTGAAATTATTGCCCATTCTTCTTTGCAAAACAGCTCCAGCTCAGTCAGATTAGATAGACAGCGTTTGTGAACAGCAGCTTTCAGATCTTGCTACAGATTCTCGAATGGATTTAGATCTGGACTTTGACTGGACCATTCTAATACATGGATATGTTTTGTTTTAAACCATTCCATTGTTGCCCTGGCTTTATGTTTAGGGTCGTTGTCCTGCTGGAAGGTGAACCTCCGCCCCAGTCTCAAGTCTTTTGCAGACTCCAAGAGGTTTTCTTCCAAGATTGCCCTGTATTTGGCTCCATCCATCTTCCCATCAACTCTGACCAGCTTCCCTCTCCCTGCTAAAGAGAAGCACCCCCAGAGCATGATGCTGCCACCACCATATTTGACAGTGGGGATGGTGTGTTCAGAGTGATGTGCAGTGTTAGTTTTCCGCCACACATAGCGTTTTGCATTTTGGCCAAAAAGTTCCATTTTGGTCTCATCTGACCAGAGCACCTTCTTCCACATGTTTGCTGTGTCCCCCACATGGCTTGTGGCAAACGGGACTTCTTATGGTTTTCTTTTAACAATGGCTTTCTTCTTGCCACTCTTCCATAAAGGCAAACTTTGTGCAGTGCACGACTAACAGTTGTCCTATGGACAGATTCCCCCACCTGAGCTGTAGATCTCTGCAGCTCGTCCAGAGTCACCATGGGCCTCTTGGCTGCATTTCTGATCAGCGCTCTCCTTGTTCGGCCTGTGAGTTTAGGTGGACGGCCTTGTCTTGGTAGGTTTACAGTTGTGCCATACTCCTTCCATTTCTGAATGATCGCTTGAACAGTGCTCCGTGGGATGTTCAAGGCTTGGGAAATCTTTTTGTAGCCTAATCCTGCTTTAAATTTCTCAATAACTTTATCCCTGACCTGTCTGGTGTGTTATTTGGACTTCATTGTGTTGTTGCTCCCAACATTCTCTTAGACAACCTCTGAGGCCGTCACAGGGCAGCTGTATTTGTACTGACATTAGATTACACACAGGTGCACTCTATTTAGTCATTAGCACTCATCAGACAATGTCTATGGGCAACTGACTGCACTCAGACCAAAGGGGGCTGAATAATTACGCACACCCCACTTTTCAGCTATTTATTTGTAAAAAATGTTTGGAATCATGTATGATTTTCGTTCCACTTCTCATGTGTACACCACTTTGTATTGGTCTTTCACATGGAATTCCAATAAAATTGATTCATGTTTGTGGCTTTAATGTGACAAAATGTGGAAAAGTTCAAGGGGGCCGAATACTTTTGCAAGCCACTGTACATAGCCCCACCAATTGGCCCTTGTTCATAAACGCATCTCGACAAATAACCAATTATCCTTGATTTCTTTTAAGTTCAGCTGGTTAAACCTGGCCCCATTTCCCAGATTCTACTAAATCTGTCAGAAGGGCCCCAAAATATATCAACTCAAGGCCCTATAAGTACACGCTTGTGCCAGCCCTGCAGTAGCCACCAACTATTATTACACTAGAAATGATGTTTTGTATTTGCAACAACAAATGAAGACAGCCATAAGCCATTATTAAAAGACAAAAAAAAACCTTCACATTGTATGAGTACGTTTGTGTGTGTTTATTTTTCCTGAATGGTTCCAGCCTTTCTCTCCTCAAACAGGGGAGCAGTGTAATCTCTCCATCATCTGGGCTACTGTCCCACATCAGACAGCTGGGAGGAAATTAGATCAGATGAGATCTCAGGTCGCTTTGTGAACCCATGTGACTCACTGGCTTACATGAACGCGCGCGCGCACGCACGCGCACACACACACACACACACACACACACACACACACACACACACACACACACACACACACACACACACACACACACACACACACACACACATATCCCACGCAGACTCATGATGCCAAGTCCAATTAACAGGGGCAACACAAGACACGTGGGATTAGATACACACAAGTGCGCAGGTGACAAATGTGTCATGTGGCTTTCAAACTGTGAATGGATCACAGAGGGAGCTGTTTCAGAGACAGGATGGCACGTGCTGGAACTGGATCCTCCCATCTGACTAAAAGCGTCTCACAGCTGCAAAAATGACCTGATCACACTTAAAATGTTCTGTAGAACTTTAACCTTTTTACCGATGTACTGGAACTATCCGCTTGGCAATAATTTTAGATTTTAAAGAGTGTGAAGGAGAAATGCATTTGTTCTGTGATGTGTTTTTTGCTGGCTGATGTTCGCTATCTACAAGGGATCAGCCTGATGAAGTAGCAGAGATGCAAGCTTTATGACAGAGCCAACACATTATGGTTTATATAGATAGGAATGCTCTACCAGTAATGATTGAGTTTTTCAAAAAGCTAAACACAACATTTGTGATGGAAATGGCTTTAGATTCCTGAGCAGATTTGCTAAGTGAGATGTTTTCTTCCCACTGCACTTAGGTTGCAGCTTTTGGCAGCAGCTGGCTGCTGCATTCATCGGAAAGCACATAAAAACCCAGGTTACAAACTGCAGACACAGCACATTGTGACAACACTGTAGCAACTATGGAGCCAGATGTAGGTGCACAAAGCTATAAAAGAGCAAAGAATACATTGAATAAAAATTTCTTCCTCATGTACAAAAAAAAGCAGATGTTTGTCAACTGAACGTTTTATTGTCTATGAGTTCCTGGCAGTATTTTCCTAGAGTAGGTTTCCATCCATTTGTGGATTTTTCTATCTCATACACAAAGATTCAGATTTACATCATCCTCGGTTTTATCACATGCCTCTTTAATTCTGGGTGATTTGCAAATCTCTGTAGGTTTTTGGCATGTCAGCTAGCAAATAAAATGTCTGCTCCTGCATGTGGGCAGAAGCTGAATATGTATATATTCAACATCTTTAATATTGTTAGTTCTGTTAGTTCATACTATTTAGACATTTGGTTGCTGCACTAGCTCAACATAATGGTGCACCAGTTGAACAGACACGATTACTAGCAACCCTTTTGCTGACCAGTTGCCCTTTGTCCAACTAGTTGGACCAGTAACACAAAGTTCTGCTGTAGTACAACAAAAATCCTAACTAGGAGACTTTTTGATGCTTTTGATTACATCTGCTACAAACTAGTAGATGTCTTTGTTGTACTAATTAACTAGTTTGCATTAAACATATTAATATGGTAACTAGTTTAAACAAGTTATTAAATTAAATTAAGTTTATTCATGCCCATTGTTTATTAATGTTACCAGCAAAGCTTAAAGTGCTAACTACTTGACACGTTAAACCTTATTTGACCTCCTTATTTCACCAGTAAAACTAATAATATCAACAAATTTACCAACATTCAAAGTCCAAGATGTGCGCTCATTATTTTAAAGACCAATTTTGGATTTAGCACTTAAAGCCCAATATTGACCTGCCTCCATAAAGTATAAACAGATCCTTCTGTATAATTTATTACCCATTAGTGGGCAGCAGTATGAAAGCCTTTCCTCCTCTACTATCCATTTTTCTGTAATTTGAACAAATCTGTCAGTTTTCGTGGAAACTTCACTGAACATCAGTGCACATTAAGCTTGCACATTTTGAATTTGCAAAATGTTCTTTAATGTTAATGTTCATAATGTAAGATGTTTTTGTAATGCACAAATAACCTCTCTTATTCTAATCAATCAGGCTTTTGGCTCAAAATTACATTTCTCCCTTGTGGAATGAACGCTATGAAAAATAGAACTCCTAAAAAGAGAAATAGACGTATCAGATACATGCAACCCCATTTTTCAGTTTCATTTGTTTTGATAAAAATAAAATAACAAAACAAAAACATGGGGATGTCCAGTATTTACATTTTGACTGATAAATTGGCTCACTTAAACATCGGTGACTGGAATAATTACTTGTGACAAGATCTACATAGATATTTTGGATTGTATTTTAAGCAGACATTATGTGATGGACCAAGACGACATGCTGCTATGTTATTTTACAAATAAAATGCAAAACTGGTGGTCTGTGTATACATATTTAGCCCCCTTTAAACTAATATCTCTAAATAAAACCGAGCACAACCAGTTGCATTTAGAAGTCCTCTCATTTGCCCACCTGTGTGTAATTTATTCTCAGAATAAGTTTTGCTGTTCGGTGAAGGCCCCAGACCAGGTAATTTCAGTGTTAATCTGAAAAGTAGCTGAGAGGGCCATGATAACTCTGCAGGAGCTGCAGAGAACCACAACTAAGGTGGAAAAATTTGTTGCAGACAAGACAAAGCTGCACTCCATAAATGCAACCTTTGTGAAAGAATGACTAAAGGAAAGTCCAAACACATGGAATAAGGTGCTCTACCTAGGTGATACCAAAACTGTGCCTGTTGACCTACATGCAAAACCCTATTTGACCGAATGTCCTGGACCAAAATCGGACTTGATGGATGAATGCCTCGCGAAAAGAAAAAGAAAAAAAACTAACTAATTGTTGACAGAAAAGCAAAAGAAATCCTGACTGCTGTGTACAGCAAGCCATGTAGAGAACTGCTTTCAGAAAAGCTTGAAACAAGCAACCCTTTTTGAAATAATAAAAAAAACTGTGTACAACGCCTGTAGTATTCACATCTCTTCTGGCAAGCATTTGTCATCACCCCAGTTTACTCTAATACCCCTAAATAAAATCCATTAAAGGAAGAACCACAAAAGATTTTTTCAGCAAATTTCTTTTTGCTGCTTTTGTCGGTCTGTCAGATCAAATCCGAGACAACAGGTGGAAAGACTTGTGAATACCTTCCTAGGGCACAACATCTATTAACAGCTTCAAGTGTTGACTGTACATTATTTTTGCTGACAAAAAATTGTATATTACCGAAATGCAAGTATGTTCAAGTAAAAACCACATTTTTCGGGTTAAAAAAATATACTAGTACTGCATGCAGGAGACTGGGAACTGAGAGCTTTTACAGCCAGTTTGTGTTAATGTGCTTATTTTGACATCATAGTGGACCGGAGATGGAACAATATCTTCCTAAAGAAACTTGTATCCTTCAGTCTTTTAGGTGATTTTTTTTTCTTCGTTGGCATTAGCCCATACGTCTCAGCAACATAGGCATCCAGCAAGCATTAAAGTCAAAGGACATATTGCAAGGAAACCAGATCAAGTAGATAGAGATAATTGCATTGTTTTATGAAATGTCTTACAATATTGCTATACCACTTTATTACTAAAGCATGTATCTTGTGGTATGTGCTGGGTTTGGTCTGTGGGGCTTCAGTTTGAAGCATGCGTCTGTCAGCGGGACATTCAACCTTACTGTCAGTGCAACTGATTGTAGAGGCTTAACTGCTGCCATGAGACTGCCACCGCTGCTGCTGGAGATAAAACAGTGCAGCGGTACCAGTCATCTCTTATGCCTTTTAAACCCAATTTCTTTGCAAATGTGACCAAGCAGCAACCTCAGACGTGCAAACACACCCTCAATCTCTGACAGGACAGACATTGGTTGTGCATCCAATGAAGCTTTTTCGTATATGACATCGCGAAGTGTGTGGTTGATGCTTTGCCTGTCTGTGTCTGTTTACAGTCATTTGCTTACACTGTAGGTTGAGCCAGCTAGTCTAACCCAAGGTTTGTGTTTGCTCACGGCACACAGTGAGAACTCAAGGTCTGCCAGAAAGAGGGCGAGCTGGGGAGAAGAACACAAGCGAGACGGAGTCAGAGCGAAAGACGGCATCTCTCGTTTAAGATGTCAGAAACTTGAAGAAAAAGAAGGGAAGGGACGAAAAAAATATTAATTATTAACAATATTTTAGAGAATGCAAAGGAAAAATTTACATGTGAAACTGAAAAATGATATATTAAAGAATTTTAATCTAGAAACAGAATTTGAGCAAGACACAATGAAACATGTCCCATTTCGATCCCTTACAAAAGTTAAACCTTGCCCTAATGGTACAAGCAGAAGAAAATACATTGTAGAAAAAAACAAAATCATAGGCGGAGTGGCAAGAAAAAAGTGACACTGTACACAACCCTAAACACATAATCCTAGAGGTCAAACATGGTGGTAGCAGCATCTTGCTCTGGGACGATGATTTCCTTTAGCCGGGACGGGCAAGAGAGCAACACTAAACATAAAGCCAGGGCTACAAGGGAATGTCTTGGGTCAAAGCATGTTCATGTGATAAAACGGCCTAGTCAAAGTGCAGAGCTAGAATCCGTGGCAAGACTTGAAAATTGAAGCTCATCCATCCGGTGTGGCTGAGCTTGAGCGAACCCGCTCAAGCTACTTTTTTTCCAGTCAGACTGGATGGAGAGCTTCCGTGAACAATACTTTTCATGTCTTGCTACAGCATTTCAATTGGATTTAGGTCTAAACTTTGACTAGGCCGCTCTCACACGCAACGCAGCGTCGATCCGAACCATTTCATTGCAGGTCTGTCTGCATGTTTGGAGTTGTTCTCCATCTGGAAGGTGAACCTCCACCCCAGTCTCAAATCTTTTGCTGCCTCTAATGTGTTTTTATTCTGGGATTCCCAACCTCTTTACACAGTTATTTAACAATTCAACCAAATGAATTCTTTTAGCTTCTCCGTGAACTGTTTGCTGGGAGGAATTTGTTCCCTTTTTGTCTGTAAAAGGGTGTCTGGCTGTGTGCAGCTCCTGCACCGCCTGATGTTGCACTGCTCTTTTCATGCTGCTACCCCTAACACATGAGAGAAACATCAATCCCGCCAAACCAAGAAACATGAGATGAACAGATCATTTTTTGCTCTCAACTAAAAATCAATGCCATCTTGAGCTGACAAAGGCCTTCAGGTTAAAGTGTGTGGGGTCTGATGAATAAGGAGGCAAAGGGGCCATGCTTTAAAATCAGCGTCCAAATATGAAAATGTGCTCGGTGAAAGGCTGTTGCTCAGAGGCCAAAGTCAGCTCTGTGGGGGTCATTGGTTTCAGTGATGAGGGAGAAATTACCAGCTCTGCAGGGTTTCTCCAATCAGTAGCACTTTAACATGTCCTCCTATGAATCTGCGCAGAAAAGCGTCAATGCTTCCTCGGATTCCTTTCATTCCTCCTGCGAGATGAAGAGAAATCACCGCATCAACAGCTTTTCCTGTGCTGTGCATGCACAGAACAAGCAGCCAGCTGGCAGGCAGTGGGACTGTTTAGCCTTTCCTGATGCACTCAGTCAGAATGTAAATGCTGCAATCATTAGAGTCTGTCGCTTTTGGTGTAATTTGAGAGCTGCGCAGCGCTGTGAAGTGCCCTGGCTGCATAATATCCCAGAACATTTCGGAGTTCTTGGAAAACGACTGTTGCTGTTTGATCTGTGGCATGTTGATAAGTGAACTTATTCGGAAACGTAGGCTGGAAGAACGACTTGGCTTTGATTTAACACTGCTTCACATGTCTTTTATATTGTGCAAATGTCACTCTGAATTGCTCTCTTTGGATGTAAAAATAAATGTCTGGACTGTAAATATCATTAGTCACTCACAGGTAAACTATAGTGGTTCAGATCAGATGAGAGGGAAAGGGGAGCTGCAGTTCATGATTTATTCTTCTTATTTCACCGAATATTTGTCACATAAAAAATCCTTTTAAAAAACCATAGTCAGTAAATTTAATTATGTTTGCACTTCTAAACTTACAAATTAGAGAGCTTTGCAAAAAACATTCATGCAACATTTTCACATTGTGTCATTCCTACATATTTTACAGAGATTTTATGCAATAGACCAACACAAAGTATTGCATAATTGTGAAGTGCAAGAAAAAGGATAAATGCATGAAAATAAAAATCTGAACAGTGTGGCAAGTATTAGGAATTAATCCCGCTTTGAAATCCATTGAAACTATTTGCCCTTAGAGTAATTTTTTGAAGCCTTATCCCATTGATTTTCAACTCAAGTCAGGCTGAGAGCCCGACTGGGTCATTCTAACACATGAATGGGCTCGAATCTAAATGAGTGAATTCTAACCTGGAGGCCCCTCAGACAGGGGCCCCTGGTTTTGATGCCAAAGTGACCGTAGACCTGTCTTGTTCAAACTAAAATAATAGCCCACTTGAAAATAAAAAAATAACTTCTTTTATTTCCCACATATATCTGCCTGTTACCAAATATTGTAAAACTGGCATTCCCTGCTCTCATCACATTAAGTGATGAGCGTTAGAAGTTTCCCACCACTAAGTTAAACATTTCAGATATTGAGAAAAAAAAGGAATTTGAAGGCTATTATATCAGATCCTTGCACAAAAATAGAAACAAACAAGGCGGTTGTTAGTTTTGCAAAGGAAAAATAATATATTTCCAATAAGGCAAGGCAAGGCAAGGCAATTTTATTTGTATAGCACACTTTCAACAACAGGGTAAATCAAGGTGCATTACATGATTTGGTGATTAAAAAAACAAAACAAATAAACATAGAATGTAACATTGGAAATGTAAAAGTAAAAGTAGCAAATTAGCATGAAACACACATTACACATGATGCACAATAAAGCAAGAGAACGATCAATAAAGCAAGAGAGCATGAATGCATTTGATACATATGACAGTAATCATTTACTCGAAGGCAATTTTAAACAGATGGAAGTCTGTTCCAGATAAGGGGAGGATAGAAACTGAAAACTGCTTCTCCATGTTTAGTTCTGAGTCTAGGGATGTTTAGTAGGCTAGAGTTGGAGGACCTGAGTGGTCTTGGGGGTTGGTACCGTGACAACAGGTCTTCAAAATACTTTGGTGTTAAGCCATTCAATAATTTATAAACTAGTAAAAGTATTTTGAAGTCTATTCTCTGAGCTACAGGGAGCCAGTGTAAGGACTTTAGAACTGGGGGGATGTGCTCTACTTTCCTGGTTCTAGTGAAGAACACGAGCAGCAGCGTTCTGGATCAGCTGCAGCTGTCTGATTGACTTTTTAGGCAGACCTGTGAAGATGCTGTTGCAGTAATCAATCTGTCTAAAGATAAACGCATGGATGAGTTTTTCCAGCTTCTGTTGGGACATCAGTCGTTTAATCCTAGAAATGTTCTTCAGGTGATAGAACGCTGACCTTGTTATTGCCTTTATGTGACCCTGGAGGTTCAGGTCTGAGTCCATAACTACACCTAGATTTCGTGCCTGATCAGTAGTTTCTAGCTGTATTAATTGAAGCTGTGTGCTGACTGTTGATCGTTTATCTTTGGGTCCGAATAATTACTTCAGTTTTGTTTCTATTCAGCTGGAGAAAGTTATGGCACATCCATCCATTTATTTGGTCAATGCAATCATTTTGGATTTGGATGGGTTCAGAGTCACCTGGTGACATTGTAATGTAAAGCTGAGTATCACCCGCGTAGTTATGGTAGCTAATCTTATTGGTTGCTATAATCTTGCCTAGTGGGAGCATGTAGATATTAAATAAGAGGGGCCCTAAGATGGAGCCCTGGGGCACCCCACGTGTGATTTGTGTTCGTTCTGATGAAAAGTTTCCTATTGAAACAAAGAAGTCCCTGTTCTTTTGGTAAGACTCAAACCAGCCTAGTACTGTACCAGAGTCCGACCCAGCTCTCCAGTCGTTCCAATAGTATATCATGATCAACAGTGTCAAATGCTGCACTGAGGTCCAGCAGAACCAGCACTGTGGTTCTACCACAGTCTGTATTTATGCGGCTGTCATTGAATACTTTGACGAGGGCAGTCTCGGTGCTGTGGTGAGCACGGAAACCAGACTGAAAAACATCAAAACGGTTTGTCGTTGTTATGAAGCTATTTAACTGCTGAATTACAGCTTTTTCAATAATCTTACTGATGAATGGAAGATTAGAGATTGGCCTGTAGTTCTGTATTAACGTGTTGTCCAGATTCTTCTTCTTTAGTAGTGGTTTAATAACTGCTGTTTTTAAAGCCTGGGGGAAGACACCTGACAGGAGGGATGAGTTCACAATTTGAACAAGATCAGACCCAATGACAGGAAGAACTTTCTTTACAAAAGCTGTGAGTAGGATATCAAGACAGCCGGAGGAGGAGCTTAGTTGGATAAAAAAATTTTTTCAAGGTTTGTTTGGTTTAATTTGTGGAATTCAGACATTTTCTCCACATTGGTGTTGATTGCGGATGGCATTGGTTGTGGGTTCGGTATTGAGGTACAGATTGACCGTCTAAAGCTGGCAAATTCATTGCAGGCCCTGGTAGAGTTTAATTCATAGGCTACTGTCACTAAAGGATTAGTTAGTCTTTCCACTGTTGCAAATAGAGTCCGTGCATTATTAATGTTTCTGTTGATGATTTCAAAAAAGATTCCCTGATTTAATGACTGAACTAAACCGTTTCGTTGCAGCTCTTGCTTTAAGGTTAGGGGGTGTGGTCTTAGACCTTCTTCCCCATGTCCTCTACATGGCTTAAGGCAAACTTAATGTAGTAAATTTCCATGGCATTTTTTTTCAACAATGACTTACTCTTCTTCCATAAAAGCAAGATTTGTGTAAAGAACAACTAGTAGTTGTCCTTTCAACAGATTCCCCCATCTAAGCTTTAGATTTCTGCAGCTCCCCTACACTGTTTCAACACAGCAAATACAGGAAAATAAAAGCAAACATAAAAAAAAAAAGATTTATAAGATTTTTTTTATTTTTATTTTTTTTACAAGTCAAACAAAAGGGTTCGAAAAGGGAGTAGGAAGAAGCAATAGCCTATCCGGTTCTGTCCCTAATTTTACAAACTCAAATTTTTAACTATTATAGTAATTCATTATAAATACATTTATGAATTTAGTACACATAAATGCGTATTCCAAAGGATAACCACCAAATTTATATTTGTGTATATCAGCATATGCACACCTACAGATGCAAGTTTACTATGACATTACCTCATTACAACTTGCTGACAGGCTAACAGCATTTAACAGTTGAAATACTTCTCATTAATTTCTATACATAGTTATTTACTCTTTTTTTTCCTTGAATTGTGCAATATTTTTTATTTGCCTAATTTCTTCATCTAACCCATTCCACAAAGTCACTCCACAAACTGCACATGCTTTTAAGAATGGTATGAACACATGGTTGTTTTAGATTATATTGTCCTCTCAAGTCGTACCTTCCTTTCTGTTCCAAATTAAATTTTAAGTGTTTGTTGGAAGCATGTGGTTTTTAACTTTGAACATCATCTGTGCAATTTTGAACTTGACCAGATCTATAAATTTCATAAGATGTGATTTGAAAAAAAGGTGATTTGTGTGTTCACGAATCACGATACCTTTTTTTTGATCAATGCTCCTCTTTCATGGCCCGTTTAGTGAAGGTGGAAGGTCGTATCTGGGTAGGTTTACAGTTGTGCTACAATCGTTCAATTGTTGGAAGATGGATTGACCAGAGCTCTCTGGGATGTTCAAAACGGGGATATTGTTTTCCAACCTAACCCTTCTTCAAGCTTCACATCCATCTTGCTGACCTGACAGCTTTGTTCTTTGTCCAACTGAAGCTGTTTGTTCATTAATGTTCTCCAACAAACCTCTGAAGCCTTCACAGAGCAGAAAGATTACATTACACAGCTGCAACAATGGAGCTAATCACACTAGTTCAGTGGCTTCTGAATAAGGCAGCTGGTTGTACTGGGTTTTATTTAAGGCTATCAAAGCAAAGGGGTCTGCATTCAAATGCATGTCAAAATGTGGAAAAGTTCAAGAGCGTGTGAGTACTTTTACGAGGCGCTGTAGGACTCCAAGTGAGAGAAAATATAAACTGTGAATCATCAACAAGCCTTGTAATGTAAATGATTAAGGCCTTATTAATGGTCTGACGGCACAGATCTCCATACAAACTGTTAGTTTACCAGCAGCGTTAAAACAGTGCGCATTCCTGTGTGCAGCCATCTTTTATGTGCAGTTATTTCAAGCCACTGTGCTTTCAATTATATCCAAAGCCAGCATGAAAGCTGCTATCACATCCCTCGCTTGTTTTCTGTTTCATAATAAAATGATTTCATGATCACGTGACTGAGTGGGTGACAGAGATTGAAAGACAGAGAGAGAGATGGGAAGAAAAAGCTTGCAGGCGTTTTATGCGAACATTATGGACAGAGGCCCGGGCACATTGGGTGCACATGTTTTCCTGCACAACAGGCCCTGGACATGCAGCTGCCTTGAGAAACGGCCAGACAGCAAGCCAGCATCTTCAAGAAAACAACCTACAATTACCATGTCCGACCACAGGATCACTTCCTGCAGGTCGGCTAATCCAAAAGGCTCGGTCTCCGTGGCTACCCTGTTGCCTGGAGACAGATGGGGCGGGCTGGGTTGATGTTTCAGAAGTGACAGAGATGGGCAGAGGTAACTGAGCCGCTGCACCGGTGAAGGCCAAGACTCCCAGAGTCCTGGCTGATTAGTTTAACTATATACAACCACTAACATTAGTAACTCTTATTTACAAGATGTTTATAAGCATAGTTCCAAGATGCTGTGTGGAACTCCAAACTTTTTGCACTGCATAACACAATAGTATATTAATTGGCACCTCCAATACAGATGTACAATAGGCTTTAAAATATATTGCCGCTTGTTTAGCCATAGAAATATTGCACATGGAAAAAATTTTGAAAACTCAAACCTGTAATTTAAGTGCATTTATTTTGTTTGGATAAAATAGCATGTAAAGAAATGGTTGCTTTTAACTAAATATGCAACTCACCACTTATTGGCAACAGTGATTCCTTCCTCCTTCCTTAATAAATTAACAAATTAACTTTACTTGATGTGGATGACGGGATGCCCTGGGGTATAAACATGATGTAACACACAGTCACATTCCTCTTGGCTGCTCTTCAAAATGGGAAACAAAAGAGTTCTATAAGGAGGAATGGGCAAGAATTCCAGCAAACTGTTGTGAGGAGCTTGTGGAAGATGACACAAAACCTAAGTCATTGTTTTTCCTCTCATCATTCTAACATTTAGCAAATGAATGGGAATAAACGGCTAAGAGCTGTCGTAAGACTTGTGGTTGAGAAAGTTTCTGTGTTGGACCACAAATTTAGGTGTTTATCGCACTTTAGTAAGCTTAGCTCTAATGCTAAACTCAAACTCGCTCGCAAGCTGATCTTCTTGCCAAAGTAAGGCACATGTTAGCTGTTGTTTTTGGGGAAAATGGTTACATTCCACTTTGTTAGAAGAGATTAAAAAAGTTATGTACAAAGTCATTAATGTTTCTTTTTGAATTCATGGAGCAAAACAGTGAGGGTCCCAGCAAAGTCACCTGTTTTATAGAAGGGATCCTCTTGCATCTATTGAACTGGCTTGGGCACAAAAATGACAGCAGCCCTAAAACTGAGACATTATTTCTCATTTGCTATTATGCAATGTGAGATTACACACTGCTCAAAATAATAAACTGAACACATAAACAACACAATGTTACTCCAAGTCAGAAAGAAAGCAACACTGATTTACAATCAGTTTTACATGATGTTGTCCAAATGGAATAGCCAACAGGTTGAAATTATAGGCCATTAGCAAGACACCCCCAATTAAGGAGTGGTTCTGCAGGTGGTGACCACAGACCACTTCTCAGTTCCTACGCTTTCTGGCTGATGTTTTGGTGACTTTTGAATGCTGGCAGTGCTTTCACTCTAGTGGTAGCATGAGACAGAGTCTACAACCCACACAAGTGGTTCAGGTAGTGGAGCTCATCCAGGATGGCACATCAATGCGAGCTGTGGCAAGAAGGTTTATTGTGTCTGTCAGCGTAGTGTCCAGAGCATGGAGGCGCTACCAGGAGACAGGCCAGCACATCAGGAGACGTGGAGGAGGCCGTAGGAGGGCAACAACCCAGCAACAGAACCGCTACATACTTTCTAAAATTCCCTCAAAAATTTTTTGAGGGAAGCTTCAAATATAAACTCACAGATCATACGAATCACTAAATGTGCATTTACAAACCACTTCTCATTCGCGACAGACTTTGAACTAGCCGACATGCGGTCACGTGGTTCATGGAGTCCTCAATAGTTCCAAACAGCCCAGCGCTTTCAGTCAGTCTGAACGGCTTCTGGCCGGACAGAACCAGAACGCAAAATCGAATATTTCTCATTTCTCCTGGCGATTTTTGATCATTGTTGACTAATAATGTGTACTGATTACTTTTTACTGAATAGCCTATGCATTTTTATTTTATCAAAGCATTTCTAGAGGAACATTTATCACTGTTCTACATTTTAGAAGGAAACGAGAGTGCTACCACATTGTAGAATACATGTAGATCAATTATCATATTTAATGATAAATTAATGCACTACACTGCTCAATATAAGTATGTTTAATAACTTTATGTGCCACAAGAAACCCTAAACTGGAGTATTAATACCCGATTTATAGCCTGTTTTCTGAATGCTAGCATGGTAATGCCATACCTTGTCCTCCTATACACTTAAAACATGCCAGTGGTTCAGACCTCTGCTCCAGCTTACCTTTAGATCTCCATCTTTCAACAAACCATGTGATATTACTGTTCCCAGGATTTACTCCTAAAACACCCTATATGTCTAGCAGATGACATTCAGTCTGTGTTCTCTCTGCCTGCTGTTGGATAGAAAATTAGCTGAATATAAGGCTGATCTAAGTTACATGTTTTGAACCAGTTTTAAATAACTTGGAGGAAAATATGCGGCTGTCTATGCGTTGACTGATGAACTGGGATGAATTTTTTCAGTAGAAGACATCTTTCTATAATAATTTATTTTCTTATGAACTCATGCATCTATAACCCAGTTGATTGTGCTTCTAGCCTAACTACAGTAAAATATTAATTCATTGATGATATTAAAACCAGTATATGTAAAAAAATAAGTGTTAATTGTGGAAAAACAATACACAAACTTTTTACTAAACAATATTACGCAAAATGTAAAACAAGCTTTAATGAAGTATTATTACTATCATTCTCACTGTCATTACATCTGTACGGTTCATCCTTGGTAACATTAACAGCAGCTCCCTTTGATAACAACCACTGGTGACCTTCCTGAAAACAATAGAGAAACAGTTCATTAGTAAAATGTTTTGCTTTGAAGGACTTAGTGGGTGAAAAATTCAAATTACAAATCAAGATGTTTAGGGTGGAACAAGAGAAAAGTTTAAAGTGTAATTATACATATAATTATATTTGGTTTTGTACAACATTTCATATGTACAAAATGTATATTTAAATAATACCTTTATAGGTTTATTGCTTTACCATGACTGGCTGTGCTGCATTTGGATGCAGCAATCGGTCCAAGAAAGGGATCAGAACGTATGGCTTCCCTAAAGACGCAGAAAGAAGAAGGAAATGGTATACATATATATATATATATATATATATATTTATTCATACATTTACACGTGGAGCTTTTTACCTATTAATCTTTTAGCCAGTTGCTAAGGCAAACTAACTGGTTAACATTTTCTGAATGTAAAGCTGACAGTTTCTTATTCAATTTTGGACAACCCTGAGCATCCTCTTCATGGGACTATCCTACAACAACGGTGTTTTCGGTCAGAGGCTTCTTCAGTTTTGCTGCGACACAGACTGCTACAGGAGATTATTCCTGCTTACAGCCATCATGATCTACAATAGCTCCTTGAAAAATTAAATAATATGAGCTACAATAACACTTAATTTCTCTCTGGGAGGAATTAAGTATTTTTTAATAGAAATTTTCTGTCTAATAGAGGGATTATTTGTTTATCAACACCGAACCTTTACATTACTCCTTGGTTCACACTGTTATTATTTGCAGTTATCAAACAGTTGTCATACTGTTTATGTGACAAGCGAGCACTGAAAGCAGCGCAAATTTCATTGTGGGGTAAACAGGGCAGGTCATTCTGTGCATGCGTTAATTGCGTTAAAAAAATTAATGGCACTAATTCCACAAATTAATCGACCTGCATTAATCCATTAATTTTGAGAGCCCTGATATATATATATATATATATATATATATATATATATATATATATATATATATATATATATATATGTATATATATTTCTTTGGAAAGATAAACCCCCATGTATCAGCTTAAAACACTGCAGAAGACCAAAGAAAAAGGAGGTCTAGATCTACCAAACTTCCATCATTATTTCTTAGCCAACAGGCTCCAATACATCTCAAGATGGTTAAAACATAGCTACCTAGATGAGTCCTGGATAGATGTAGAACAGACACTGTGCAATAAGATAAAACTTTCAGACCTACCATTTATTAGCTCAAATATAAAACGACATGAATGCAGTCCACAATAATCCCATGCAGATGTACACACATCTGGAATAACACCGAAATCTTGCACAAAAAAAATGTATGATACATTTTCCAGACTGGAGGTGTAATGGAATTGAATACCTGGAACATATATTTGAAGGAACAGACTTTATCCCATTTAATACATTAATTACACAACATGGAATTGATCAAAACAAGTTCTTAGAATATCAACAAACTAAATCTATTATTAAAGGTAAATTTAGGCTCAATACAGTTGAATTACAAATCCAGCAAGAATTTTAGATTTTCTTAATCTCAACCCCCCCAACTTGCTGTCTAAAATATACAAAACTTTATCTACATTAGATGAATCAATAGCCATCCCTATTTCAAAATGGGTGGTGGATTTATCCGCCAGCTTTGACCAAAACGTTTGGTCTCAGATATGTTTAAGAACCTTTAAAATAACAAAAAATCCTAATTTGCAATTAATACAATACAAAATCCTTTATAGAGTACACTGTACAGGTCAACGGATGTTTAGGATGGGTTTTATGTCGTTATAATACCTGCTTACAATGCACAAGCAATATACCAGATACTTATATTCATGCGCTTTGGTTCTGTCCACCTGTTATGAAATTTTGGTGCCAGATATGTGAGGACTTATCAAATGTAACATTCCACCATCTCAGTTTGCCTGTTAGGAGATTTAAATGATGTCACCATGGACACAAAGTCAGTTCTAATGGTTCACATTGCCTTATGCATCGCTAAGAAAACTGTCCTCCTGAACTGGAAAAATAAAAAGGCTCTTAATATTAATCAGTATGGAAATCTCTTGCTGGACAATATTGGTATTGACACGGCCTCTGGCTCCATATCTGATCAATCTCTCTGGGCTCCTTTGATCGGCTCCATCACCTAGTAGGGGTGGGGGACACTTGGTTTTGTCGTTTGGGATACTGTTGCTGATGTGGGGGTTTTTGGGGTTGGGGGCGTCTGGGGGGGGATCCCTGGAGGTGGGATCACTGGGCGGATGGGGCGCTGGACGTCATGGCCCCAACCTGGGGTTGCACTGACGGACATGGGTTACTGGCCTGGTGGCCATGCTGCGCCTGGGTAGGATCTGGGGTGGGCCTGGGGATTCGGGGCTCTGGGGCGCCGCACCCCCTAGCTGTGGTCCTGGCCGGGGGTCAGACGGCATGGGGTCTCTGTTGCCAGTGGGGGTCAGGGCCGGCCAGAGGCCGGCATGTGCAGCCCCCTCTCTCTTTTTCTCTGGGCCAATTGTCATCGCTGGTCCCTGTGTGGCGTCTCGCCTTGTTTGCTGGTTGTGGTGCCTGGCTGCTGGTAGCGGTGGCTGGGTGGCATTTCTGGGCCTGATCAGTCCTTTTTTGCACTGGACTTAGCTCCTGGGTCTTGGTCTTTGTGTGCTGCGGGGTGCTGGGGTCGGGCGTTTGGCCAGGTTCGGTCGGACTTGCGGGTGGACTGGCCGGGTAGACTGGCCGGGTAGTGGACGTGCAGGGCAGGTGGGTGGGGCGCTGGGTTTGGTCGCCAGCCGGGGCATTGAGCAGCTGTGGCTGCTCCGCAAGGGAATGGGGCTGGTGGATGTCGGCCTGGTGGGTCGGCGGCCAGGTTAATCGGTTTGCTCCTGGTCTGGGCAGGTACGTCGCCGGGATTTGGGCTGCGGGGGCCTCTGTTGGATGCCTGGTCTCAGCGCTCTGCGTTGCGCGGGATCAGGACTCGGGAGCTGGTACAACTTGGTGTCCAGGTGCTGGCTGAGCTTGCCCTGGGGATGCCGTCTGTCCGCTGCGGCTATCGGTGGGGCGCCCAGACGTGGGGCAGGGGTGGGGATCTGGGATGTTTGCGGTGGGGATTAGCCTAGGGTGGTGGTGACACGTGGTGGCCGGTGGCAAGCCGCGGTCCCTGCGGTGCCGGGGGCCCCTCGTCGGCCGGTCCCTTGTCGGCCCCCTGCTGGGGGGTGGGGCGTCCCTGGGCCCCGGCTCTCCCTGTCCATGGACCGACCCGCCCTGGCGTCTTAGTCCCTGGGTCCGCCTGGGGCTCTAGGGGGTCCTTTGGAGGTCTTGGCTCCGATCTTCTTCATGTCTGCATCGATTCCTGGGAGATGGATTGATGCCTGCTCACACCAGCTATCGAACACTCTTATGGAGAAGCCTTATATGCACCAGCATGCTCACACACACACATAGGTGTGGGGTCTCTGGTGTTTACAGATATATTCTTGGGCTGAGGTTATCCTTACTAGATCTTGATTAATCGGTACCATGAGTTTTTCTGTGACATCGTTGTTGTATTTTTACATCCATTTTTGAGTGATGTGGTTGTTTAGTTCTTAGTTCGCGATGTTTGTTTTGTTTTGTCGATGTTCCTTTTTCGTTATGTTTTTTCCCCTCTCTCTGCCGTCCTTTGGGTATGGAGCCAGACTTCAATGTTTTCCTGTGTTTTATTTGTTCCCTTTCCTCTTGTATTTTCAACTCACCCTCTCTCTTGACTTTTTGTTTCCTACCTCTTTTCTTCATCTTCATTCTTTCTTCCCATTAGTTTTCCGTCTCCGTGTCCATAACATCAGGAAATAAAACTCCCAGCAATTCATAATAAAGATTTTTCACACATATATCAAGTGGAGTACTATAGCAAAAGCTGTACTGCTCCGCTTGTGAAAGTAAATCTGTTGGGCTTTTACTTGGTACTCAGACACCAATTCTGAGCTCCACACTGCCAAACAGGACACGTAAAAAAGAAAGAAAAAAGAACTGCTATCTTCGCCTTTGTGCGAGGAGGAACAGGAGGAGCACTGCCAGAGGCCTGCAAAATGACCTCCACCAGGTCCATGTGTCTGCTCAAACAGTCAGAAACAGACTCCATGAGGGTGGTATGAGGGCCCGACGTCCACAGGTGGGGGTTGTATTTACATAAAGGCAATAACAAAGTCAGCCTTCTATCAACTGAAGAACATTTCTAGAATTAAAGGACTAATGTTGCAACAGAACCTCGAAAAACTCATCCATGCGCTTATCTTTAGTCGGATTGATTACTGCAACAGCATCTTCGCAGGTCTTATTTGACCACTTAATCATGTAAAGCAACTTGAATTACCTTGTTGTTGAAAGTGTGCTATACAAATAAAATTGCCTTGCCTTACTTACAGCCCAACACCGTGCAAGACGTTTGGCATTTGCCAGAGAACACCAAAATTGGCAAATTCGCCATTCTTCACAAATGAAAGCAGGTTCACACTGAGCATATGTGACAGACGTAACAGAGTCTGGAGACGCCGTGGAGAACGTTCTGCTGCCTGCAAAATCCTCCAACATGACCGGTTTGGCAGTGGGTCAGTAATGGTGTGGGGTGGCATTTCTTTGGGGGGGCGCACAGCCCTCCATCTGCTCGCCAGAGGTAGCCTGACTGCCATTAGGTACCGAGATGAGCTCCTCAGACCCCCTGTGAGACCATGTGCTGGTGGCCCTGGGTTCCTCCTAATGCAAGACAATACTAGACCTCATGTGGCTGGAGTGTGTCAGCAGTTCCTGCAAGAGGAAGGCAAATGAACTCGCCCGCCCGTTCCCCAGACCTGAATCCAATTGAGCACATCTGGGACATCATGTCTCACTCCATCCACCTATTCCACATTGCACCACAGACTGTCCAGGAATTGGCAGATGCTTTCCCTCAGGAGACCATCTGCCACCTCATCAGGAGCATGCCCAGGCATTGTAGGGAGGTCATACAGGCATGCGGAGGCCACACACACTTTTGAACCTCAATTTGACTTTAAGGACATTACATCAAAGATGGATCAGCCTGTTGTGTGTTTTTCCACTTTAATTTCGAGTGTGACTCCAAATCAGGATCTCCATGGGTTGATAAAGGTGATTTCCATTGACAATTATTGTGTGATTATGTTGTCAGCACATTCAACTATGTAACGAACAAAGTATTTAATAAGAATATTTAATTCATTAAGATCTAGGATGTGTTATTTTAGTGTTCCCTTTATTATTTTTTAGCAGTATAGTTTTAAACTGTAGCCTATATCTAGGGAGGCAATTATTAAATGCAAGCTTTTTTCCTGCTGTTAAGAAACTGTCAGTTATGTACATTTTCTGTACTTTAATTATTAAAGTATAAGTGACTACTACTAGATTTATGTAATTAAACTAATTAACGTAATCTTTAAAACAAGTTCTATCTTAACTGATATTGTTGAGTAAGTCCATTTCAGTGATTAGTTGGCACTTAACTATTTTATTTTATGTTTTTGTTGTTAAACCTACCTCAGTTCTATATGTAAAGAAATCTACCAACATAAAAAATGTGCTGGTTCTTAGTCCAGTTTGATTGGTTTGCTTTTATCAGTGACTGTGAAACCAGAGAGAGAGAACTGTCAGAGATGATATGTTAGGGTAACTCAAGCATCCCGAAACGAAAGGATAAACAAGCAATATTTCTTGGCCCGTCCAATTTCTGCAGACTCAAGAGTTTCTTTAAATCACAGCAATGCCTCTTTAAACAGGAGGCCTATTTTTAGTCCAACACATGCCTCTGACCCGATTCTGTCACGGCAGCTGTGACTTAGCGGTGGGCAGAGTGTCGAACTGCTCTGAGAACATCACTGTCCAGGTCTCTTGAGTGGGTCACTCAGCTCAATATGCATGTGAGAGCTGCGTGCGTTGCAATGTTGCCCCCCCACCTCCACTCTCCAAAGCGTGATGCTGCTGTGCTGCCATCTGCTGGACATACTCAATCAGTGGTTCCAAAGAAGTGAGAGAAGGCTTTCTGAGAATCACAGCAGGCCTTTGCCCTGTTTACCTTTGCCTCATATTCCCCTCATTCTGTTTATCCTGCCAGGATCAAAACAGTATATTCCCTGGACAGGAGAGCTGGCCAAAGAATTCAAAGAAACAGTATCAATAAATACTGAGATATCAGCACAGCAAGGCCCTCTGAATTCAACATTTATTTACAAAAACATATTTAAATTAAACCTGGGAACTTTTTGCCCCGAACCCAGAGAAGTTGCCTTAAAAACCATGGAGTGACGAGACCCGCCAGTATTTGACAGGCCTCTCGTACGAATAAAGTGCATGATTAAGGGACTTTTTTTCTCTGGTAGTGTCATGGGTGCAGCTTTGGTTTAATCCGGGGGTGTCTCTTTCCGTATTTCACTGCTTTGTTTCCTCGTCCAGGCCTTTCCCCTCTGTCCAGGCGAGAATCTGAAGGACTGTCTGGTTGAAGTCCTCCGGCTGGTCAGCAAACACGTAATGACCGGCGCCTCGGATCACCTGACGAACACAAACACCCGGAAATTGATTTCGACACAGAGTTTCAAACTTTCAGTGGAAAGCAGGGGAAGGAAAATGATATAAAGCAACCCACGATGATTTCTACATCTGGCCTGGTTTCCTTCACTGCATATCCAGAGTTGCTGTCGATGCTCGATCGAGATCCATAAATGAAAGAGATGGGAACGTCGGCTCTGACCCCGTCGATCCGCTCCAGCATCGGCCTCCTCGCCCATCCGTAGGGAATGGTCATGTTCCTAAAGGCCGTCTCTCCACTGACACAGAGAAGTCGTTTCAGGGCTTGAACAGAGTTAAAACAGCTGCATGTGAGGCAAATACGATCTCTCACCTAGGTGTCTGGGCGTTGAGATGATAGATGTAGTCGGACACTGTGTTGTCATCACACACAGAAGAGTACTTCTGCTTGAAATCTGACCGGATAGTCTGGACCAGCATCGGACCTGAGGGAGGAGAGTGTCCTGATATTGAGCCAGTAAAATAAGTCCAAATCATGAGCCAAATACCACCAGGCTTGAAGGTTAATGTGAGGAGTTTGTGCCGATGTGCATTCTTTGGTTCCTCCCAATGTTCTGCCAAACAGGTTTAATTTGGTCTCATCTGAAGATTTTCGACTTTATTCAGAAGCAAATGTGAAAATTTGTCGCTATCAGCTATTGTTTCCTTTTTGGAGACATAGGGATTGTGAGAACTTTTTTTTTTTAAGTTTTTTTTTTTTTTGTCTTTTTCTAATTGGATTGTCATGAAATGTGGATTCTGAGTGGCAGCACTAGGGCTTTTTGCAATTATTTTAGTCCTTGCGCAGTCTAACCCAGGGGTGAACTTCCTGGGATATCCACTTCTGGGAAAAACAAGAACAGTCTAAAATGTTTTACACTTTAAAAAAAAAGCTTTCCCCACTGTGGAATAGTGGATTCTAGGTTAGAAATTGGCTTATTCTATTATTTTTTTGTCTTTATTTCCATTTTTTTTGCTATATTGGTGGGAATCAGAAATTGCTTCTCTAAGGTTATTTCTAGTGTCTTTCCGACTTGGTCTTGTGCTAACTATCACCTGTATGATTTAGACCAACAATCAGGCAAAAATGACTTTTTTATAGAGGTACATGGAGTTTTCTGTGAAAAACTAAACAATTTACAGAAATATGGTGAATCCCTAAAGAAAGTGTCATTGTGGATTTAGATTTCGTCATTTTGGTATTGCTTCTGCTATTACCTCAGTATAATGAGCTACAGTATGTGATGTTCATCATTAGAGGTTGTGTTTACCTCATTTTAAGGCCCGCTAAGCATCAGATTTTTTTTTTTTTATTAGTCCCCAATTGTGTAACTGTAACTGTAGAAATGATAAATGTTTGGATATGTAATGTGATCATTTGTGTCATAAACTCAAACTTTGATAGTAATGCAATAAGAAAACGGAAGGTCCTGTTCATGAGATTGTTTAGGTGCATGTGTGAGTTTGTAAATGTGTGTGATCTGACCCAGAGGCCCAGCCAGCCTGAGACCAGCCAGAGGGTTGAATGGGCTCATGATGGCCCCGATGGCTCTGATCCACACCGGGATAGAATAGTGGTTCGGGTTCTCTGGGCGGGCTGGGAATCCCCACGGTTCCACCAGCAGCAGATGTCTCACCCTGCAGATGCACAAACACTGTGGTTACTTCGTAAATTCATTAAGTGAAGTTAATTTAAGCATGATTTAATTTTTAAAAAAGCACCTGTTTGGGCACTTGAGCGTGTAGGCTGCAGAAATGTATCCTCCAAGGTTGTGTCCAAGCAGAACCATCTCTTCCAGGCCCACCTTCTCCCTCCACTCCTCCAAGGCCGTCACAAACTGTTCCTCGGCCCCCTCGGGGTCGGCGCTGAACTGGGGGCGACTGCTTCTGCCGAACCCCAACAAGTCCAGGGCGTAGACCGGTCCGCAGCTGGAAAGAGCGTCCAGATTCTGGGCCCACAGGCCGACGCCGCCTCCAAATCCGTGGAGCAGAACCAGGGGAGTCCTGGGCCGGGACGGAGGCTGCAGGAGGGAAGTTGAGTTTGGATGCAGGTGGGTGGAAAAGGCTATTGTCCACAGGTAGTTGCTGTTGGATATGCGGATGTGCTGCCTGGAGTAGGGTCGCTTCACAGCTTCAGCGGAGAGAAGGGACAGTAAGACATGGACAAGTAGTAGGAAAAAAAATCGTTTTTCTTTTCATCCTTTGCTTACTTTTTAGCATTTTTTCCTCTGCATCTTTCAGCTGAGTTGGAGAAGTGGGGCACCAGGAGGGAAGCCAGTTTGGTATCCACGAACTGAAGTCAGTAAACACACACACACAGCTCAGCAGGCAGACAGAAGAGTGGCACAAACAAAAAGCATACATTGAACTTTGGCCATTTGTCTTTTGTTATCAGTGCTCCCTGGTTATCACTGTACAAGAAAAACTTGACAACATCAGGAAAGCCACAATATGACGCACCAAAACTTTCCTATGGGTTATCTGAAAAACTCTTAAGCAGCATCATTTATTATACATTTTATACTGAATTTCTTTGTTTAGCAGGTTTATTAAGTAGAAATTACTCAAGGACTAACGGAACTCCCGACTGCTCGGGGGGGGGGGGGGGGGGTACGCATTAAATGCTAAATCGACCTGCCATATTTAGAAACGGAAGTTTCATAACATTAAAAACAAGGAAATTTGGGAGTTGGGAGGTTTAATTATTAAGCCGTTTTAACAAGAGTAAAGTTTAACAAAGAGGATCAGCTGGACTAAAACAAAGTATTCTGTCACAGTAAACAACACTAAACACGACGATCTTGTAGGCTACTCAAAGAAAGTTGGAAATGTTTCGTGGTCAAATATAAACAGGTACAGATTTACAACAAGACTGGTCTGGGGTTCGAATCAGAGCTGATCCTGAAGGAGTCATCCAGGGACCAGAAACATGCTAGCTTTCAGTTTATAGGGTTCAGGAGGGGTTGCATTATCAGCAACGATACCTAACTAGGCTATTTAGTGTGAATAAATAAATAAAAGGAAACTTATAAACCAAAGAAACAGAACTAACCTCTGTTCAGTGTGAGGCTGAACCTCCTCCGCCATCCTCCGCATTGTGTATTGATGGTTTGAGAAGTTACGAACTCTCCAAAGTTACTGTGATGCCTTCAAGTACATACCGTACATACAATTCTGGATCAGTTGTGTAGCTGAACATGGCAAAATAAGACAACACTAACAGTGTCTAGCCGTCAAGGATATACAATTAAACAAGAATTAAAACTCATAGGTTATGTTTTTGCTGGTTGGGGTCTGGTTGGGTTGGAGGGTTTGCTTGTTAACTTGTATGTCCGACTGTACACAAAGGCAGCATCACAGTGTTGACTCAGGTGAGCTAATTAAGACTTAATAGATGGAAATACGTTATTTTTAACATGGAAACGAGACGCTCAAGTGGCTTCGTACAACAGCGGTATGTATAAAAAAAACAAAAACTTTAAAAATATAGATATATATGTTTGATTTGAAAAGTTTACAGTAGCCTGTACTCTATACTCTAAAAAAGAAAAGTTGACCGAACTTGGAAGAAGTAAGGCAACCAGCTGCAAAGCTTTATTGAGTAAACCCAACTAAGGGCTTTTGCATTGTGTGAACCTAAATAAAGAGGGTTAATCAAAGCCTAATCCTAAATTCAACAAACTGAAGATAGTTAGTCGAGTCCACTCATGTCTTTGAGCTGACACAACTCATGTTAAGTTGAAAATATATTTGATCAAGTTGAGCCAACTTGTTTTCACAAATTGTCTCAACGTAACTGTGTGAATAAGTCTAACTAGTTTGCCTAACTCAGTATTTCAACTTTAATTTACCCTCTTGATGTAGATTGACTCAACATAAGCCTGTTTGTTGAGTTTACTTTGCAGCTGGTTGCCTTATTTTTTAAAAGTCTGCTCAACTACTCATTCTTCACTCAAAGCACTTTACGCTCACTAAAGGTGAAGAGATGTATGCAGCGATACTATAGGCAACTTGGGGTTAAATGCATAGCAGACAGGCAGAAGCTGGAATTGAACCTACCACCCTCCTATTATAAACCAAATACTCTACCCACACCAGCCACAGACGCCCATAGAACTTAAATGGTAACTTAAGGGGTTGCTTGAAATAAAGCTCATATTCTACTGTTTAAATGTTATTTTTAGTGATTTTACCCTAATATTTTAACGATTTATGTTCACAAGAGTTTGCAAAACCATTTTAATATAATTAAATAAGAGCTAAATCTACCTCTGAGGGTCTCCTTGTCCAAGTACCACGCGTATCTTTGACTCAAAAGCCAATTACAAAAGTTGGTTTTTCCGCATGTCACAACAAAAGTATGAAAGTTAGCACAACTTTCTCTTTTTGCAGTGACCTAAAACATGGAGATACAAGTACTGACAACTCACTGAATAATGTTACAGCATACAACTAACTCTGTCTGACTTAAATTACTGCCCCTAATATGTCAAACTTAGTTTTTCAAGTTTTTACAACTGAAAATAGTTTTTCATGCCAAAAAAGGGAAGTTGTCTTTTTTTACACTGTGAGGACAACTATGGAAGTTGGATTTCCTGCATTTTACAACTAAAGCATTTATGTTGGATGAACTTTCCCTGGTTGTAATGAAGCACAACTTACAGATTTAAGTACTGATTACTAAAACAATTCTGTTGAAGCTTACAACTTCATTGGTTTGTTGGGCTAACTTATGTTACTGTCTCAAATGAATACAACTTAAATTTTTGTGTTTTCTAAGCTTAAAATATTTTGTCAGGCCAAAAAATGGAAGTTGGGTTTTTTTTACTGTGAAAAGTAACAGTTGCAGTGTAAATGTATTTATTCTCATCGAACCTGATCACCTGTTCACAAGCAGAAACTTTAATTTACCTTATTGCAGTTCTTAATGTTACATACAGGACAATCTGAAAAGTGTGGCATGCATTTATCTTCCCCAATTAACAACTATTCTGTGTGGATCCGCCTTTAACTCTAATTCCAGCTGCGGGTCTTTTGGGGTAGGACTGGTAGAGACAGAGATTTTCAGCCATTCTTCTTTACAAAATAGCTCACGCTCAGTCAGACTGCGTGGAAATGCGTGGACATCAAATGTCATGTCTTAATAGACTCTCAGATTGAACATGATTTGATGGAAACCATCCCATGTTAGCTCTGGCTGCGTGTTTAGTCTTGTTGTCGTGCTGGAAGGTAAACCCCATATCTCCATCCATCTTCCCATCCGCTCTGACCAGCTCCCCTTTCCCTGCTGAGAGAAAGCCTCCCAACATGATTCTGCCACCATGTTTAACTGTGGGGATAATGCGTTCACGCTGATGTGCAGTGTTACATTGCAACTTCATAGAGAGTAAGGCAAAAATACCACAAAAAAATTCTGCTCTCTCATGACCAGGGTACATTCCTCCACATCTCAATTGTGTGCCCTACATTGCCTGTCTCAAACTGAAAATATGACCTCTTCTGTTTTCCTTTAAATAACTGCTTTCTTTTTAGCACAGCCTTGTAGAGTGCACGAGTGTCAGCACGTTGTTCCACCTGAGCTGTGGATATCTGTAGCTCGTCATAGTCCTTTTTTAAACCTTTTTATCTACAACTTGCTTGCTGTTTTCTTGTTTGTTCCTTTATGTCCTCCAACAGGCCTCTGAAGCCTTCACAGGACAGTCTCATACACAAGTGGACTGGTTGCACTGGCTTTTATTTAGTGGTATCAGGGTAAAGAGGGCTAGATAGAAATGTACAAAACACTTTTCAGTTTTTCTTGTTTGTTGAAAATGTTTAAAGCCATGTATGATTTCCCTCCCACTTCCCAATTATCCACTATGTTCTCTTGATCTGTTACCGTGTAGAATCCCAGGAAACATATTCAAGTATTTTGATTGTTGTGTGACAAAATGTGAAAAAGTTCAAGGGTTCTGACCAGGGAATTCTCTTTGTTTTGTGTCTTACAGCGGCCTTTATCAAGCTTGCGTTGAAAGACTTTTCTACTTTTAATGTTGGTGTTTGAGAAAAATTGTACATCTGATAATCCCTTTATCCACACAGAGACTTAGGGATTCATTATGTTTTTGGGGTTTTTTTTGGGCTAAAAATGAATTGATGTATATTTTCTAAGTCATGTGTAATTAACAAACCCAAAAGAAATCTATAGATTAATACCTGGCAGTTCACCTAAACCCTTTCTTATCTTGTTTTTTTCCATCTTTTTCATTTAAGATGAAGCAGAGATTAAACACTGTTAATTTATTCTATTATCCTGCAGCACTTGAGTGTACAGTATAATTATGTAGCCACAGGAAAATTCACCTTTATCGTACCTTTTCCTTTATTTAACTTCTACACTTGCAGTGAATCTCATTAAATCTTAAAAGGGGGGTTTATCTTATAGATTTATGAACGTGTTATCCTTGAAAAGCTCAGGAGTATCCTTCAAGAAATGGTTCTCTCGTCGCCGTGTGCTGACTTGACATTTAGGAGTAATTTGTGTCTTTCGGAGGCTTCAGGAGCAGCATAATAGTTTATACGGTGCTTTGGAAAGGTAATTTATATCCTTTGACAATTTTCACGTTGTGTTACATTACAAACGTAAATAAATCTTATCGGGAATTTGTGTGATAGAGCAGCACAAAGTAGCACATAATTGTGAAGTGAAAGGAAAAAAACAATGCATGGTTTTCTACATTTTTATTTATAGATAATGATCTGAAAAGTGTGGTGTGTGCATTTCTTTACAGCTCCTGTTTTCTCTGATACCCTAGAATGAAATAAATTGTAACCATAGGCCCCATGGTGACTCTGGATGAGCCGCAGATATCCACAGCTCAGATGGGAGAACCTGTCCAGGGCAACTATGAAATATTGTTCTCCACAAATCTGGCCTTTGTAGAAAAGTGGCAAGAAAAAAAAAAGCCATTACGGAGAGAAAGCTGCAAGAAGTCTTGTTTGCAGCACACTAGAAGCCACATAGAGGGACACAGGTAACATGTGGAATAAGGTGTTCTGATTAAATAATGTTCCTCTTGTGGAGGGAAAATACAGCTCCACATCAACCTGGACACATTATACCCACCTTGAAACATGGTGGTTGCAGCATCATTATGTGGGAACCTGGTCCGTGTTGATGAAGGGGAAAAATGGAGCTAAATCCAGGGCATCACTGATAGAAAATTATTTAGTAGCCGCAAGGCTCTGAAGAACCCAAACATACAAAGAGAGCTATAATGGAATAGTTAATAAGCATGTTTGTGTGATAGAATGGCCCAGTCAAAGTCCGGATCGGAATCAACTTGAGAATCTGTGGCAAGCTTTGAAAAATGCTGTTCAGAAAAAGTCAGGGTGAAGAACTTGAGCTAATTTCAATCTTGCAGCTGAACCTGTAGCTAATGGAGGTTATACAAAGTATTGGACCCTGAGAGCTGGATGCAAATGAGCGCCACAGTTTGGAGATTTCTTGTGATATTTATAAAACCAACAAATTCGCCCCCTTCCACTTCTCAATTATGCACTATTATGTGTTGATTTTTAATATAACATCTTTGTTGAAATACACAGATGTATGCTGCCGTAATATGACAAAGTGTGAAGAAGATTCAAGGGGTGTGAATACTTTGCAAGGCACTGTAAATCATGCTGGATGTCATGGGATCCGGCTGAATTTACAGATTTATATACACAATCTGATCATCTAGAATATTAAAAGTTATGAATGTGACTGCATTTTTGTTTTTGTCAGTGCAGGTAAGATGCCAGTTTTACATCTGGTTCAATTCCTCCAAAACGATCCAAATCCTTGTGTTTTTATATTTTTGTCGAGCAAAGATGAGCACAGTCAAGTTGACAGACAAATCTGTGGCGAATCCTGTCAGTTCTGTGCCACAAGGGGGCGTAACCGTGCTCCAGCAGTGCACACTATCTTGCTGCTCTGAGCTTCATTCCTCTAACACAATTTTCCTCTCACACCACCCACTTCCAGCAGCTCTCAGACTGTGGCTTGGCTGAGTGGTTCCTGAGTGCTCCATTTCCTTTGCTCCCACTGACGCATGCACTCCTTCTCACCGTCCTTTCACTCTGCTGAGAGCTCAAAATTTCATACGCCAGCAGACAGCAAGGCCTCAGCCAAGCCCATGGACCAGCAGAGGTAGTGTGAGACTTCAGCTGTCAGGAGACCAGTAGCTGAGTGAAGCTTTTAGTGAGGAGAGAACACAAATCTGCAGCAGAGAGCCAGCAGCTCCTTATTGTGTCTTAGAACTAAAAGCTAGCCGTGCTAGCCTGAGGTTAACTATTATCCTCCAGTAATAAAACATTGGTAACCTGGCAACAGATTAACTTTAAATTTGAACAAACAAATGTAATCTAGCATGAATGATCTAAATTCTGTATGTAATCTGGATGATTTAGCCTGGGGTGCATATGAATGTTTCAGCTTAAGAAGTATGGATCCTTTGGTGCTCCTGCATGCAGGGATCTGGAGAATAACTAGTGCTATATTAAAGATGACATCCAGAAATATTAAGAGGGCTGTTAAAGTCAAGTTTAGATTTTTTTTTCCACAAATGCCTGAGATTTGAAATGCAGTTTCGCTCAAATTTTAAATTTTGCAGAGAAAGAAAACATTTTGAGTGAGTTGAGAAAGTCCGCTTTGGTCAGCAGTTCACATTCAGAATGAGACAGTATGTATTTTATCTTTAGTCATGTTTTATTGCTGCCTAGTTGCAGATTGGCGTTACTATACACACACAGCTGACATAGACAGATATTACATTTAATTGCTTGGAAATTATAGATGGCAACAGATAAACTGTATATGGCCTATGGTCTGAATTGAGAATTTTGCATTTCTTATATTTTCTTGACTTTAAACGACATATTTCAAATACTCTTTTTTTTTTCCGGGGTTGATCAAATAACAAACGATACTAGTGATTTTTTTTAAACCAAAACTTAAAAATATTCTCGTCCACACAAGGTCAAATGCATGCATTCAGGCTGAAAGATACACATAAAAATCCCACTAATACATTCTATCTTTGACGATTAAGAAAGCAGACTTTGTCCACATGGTTTTGGTGCCACTGATGAGCCTCTGGCTAGACATTCAGCCGCTCTTCTTTACAGAATCAAGCTAATTTAAAATGTTTTTTCTTAAAGCTTTCTAAAGATCTCAGGTCAGGGCCCTTTTTAGAAGCTAAATGTTCGGTTGCTTTATTGATTGCAAAACCAGCTTTGATGTGTGTTTGACAATGTTGTTCAGGTGGAATGCCCAATTATGTCTAGTACCACTGACAATGAAGCAGCCCCACTCTATGATACTGCCACCACCATGCTTTAAAGTTGGTGCACTTTTCTTGTGCCTAGCCCTGACTTTTTGAAACAATTTCTTGTCATTGTGGCCATATAGTTACCTTTTTGTTCCTTTTTCATTAAAAAAAATTATACTGGAACCTTTTGGATTGTTCATCTGGGACGCTGCAACTTTCTGCCAAATTTGAAAATGTTTATTTTTGAGCAGAAGCATCTTTCCTGGTTGGCAGCCCCCCTCAGTAAAGACAGTGTAAAACGTTCTTCACTGTGGCACGTGACACTTGTATTCCAGTGGTTTCTTAATTATGTTTCTTTCGTCTGAGAATCCCAGTTTGGCTCAAACAGTTGATATCTGGATACTTTTTGATGTTCCAGTGAAACAGCTAAAAAAATCAGATCAAAACTGGTTTTGGAACAAAGAAAGGAGCCCTGACCTCAACTCTATTTTGAACTTAATGGACTATACATAGAAGCTGTATCTATGCCAAGAAGAATAGCCAGAATCAGGTCAGAACCTTACTGATGGCTACAAAAAGTAGTGGTATAGCATCTTGCTAAAGGACTTTATCCCAATACCACTAGGTGTGTGTGTATATATATATATATATATACTTCAGACATCAAAAACATGCTAATGTAATTATGTTTAGCTCACATGTTTACAAATATAATGCATGAGATACCTTGAAAGCAGATTTAAAAACAGGATGGAGTATTTGCTTTTACTTGTGGCATGTCAGATCATATCGCCCCATGACCTTTATCACGTTTTAAAGGCTTTAAGGTTAAATATCTCAGCAGGGACTAAAATGAACCTTGACAGGCTGATGAGATAATGCTGAGTAATGGTCAGTGCCGTAGCCCCTGGTGTGCATAATGGGCGCAGTACCACCATCCCTACATCAATAAACTCAAGAGGAGGATATATGACATACAGAGCCTCCATATTCATAATAAATGTACTATTTTAGTTATTCAACAGAATGAATCAGTATGTAAACTCAGCAAAAAAAGAAACGTCTCTTTTTCAACAATGTGTATTTCAACAATAATGTTGTAAAAATCCAAATAACTTTACAGATCTTCATTGTAAAGGGTTTAAACAACAATGTTTTCCATCCATGTTCAATTAACCATAATCAATTAATTAACATGCACCTGTGGAATGGTCGTTAAGACCTTAACAGCTTACAGAAAGTAGGCATTTAAGGTCACAGTAAACGCAGGACACTAAAGAGACTTGTCTACAGACTGTGAAAAACACCCAAAGAAAGATGCCCAGGGTCCCTGCTCATCTGGTGAACGTGCATTAGGCATGCTGCAGGGAGGCATGAGGACTACTGATGTGGCTAGGGCAATAAATTGCCATGTCCGCACTGTGAGACACCTAAGACAGCGCTACAGGGAGACAGGAAGGTCAGCTGATCATCCTTGCAGTGGAAGACCACATGTAACACCTGCACAGGATCGGTACATCCGAATATCACACCTGCATGACCGGTACAGGATGGCCACAACAACTGCCCGAGTCACACCAGGAACACACAATCCCTCCATCAGTGCTCAGACTGTCCGCAATAGACTGAGAGAGGCTGGACTGAGGGCTTGTAGGCCTGTTGTAAGGCAGGTCCTTACCAGACATCACCAGCAAAACGCCGCCTATGGGCACAAACCCACCTTCGCTGGACCAGACAGGAGTGGCAAAAAATGCTCTTCACTGATGAGTCACGGTTTTGTCTCACCAGGGTGATGGACGGATTCGTGTTTATCGTCGAAGGAATGAGAGTTACACCGAGGCCTGTACCCTGGAGCGGGATCGATATGGAGGTGGGGGGTCCGTCATGGTCTGGGGCGGTATATCACATCACCATTGGACTGAGCTTGTTGTCATTGCAGGCAATCTCAATGCCTTGCGGTACAGGGAAGACATCCTCCTCCCTCATGTGGTACCCTTTATGCATGCTCATCCGGACATGATCCTCCAGCAGGACGATGCCACCAGCCATACTGCTCGTTAATTAATTATTATTTATTTAACATATTCAGTCATGGAAATTGGAAATACATTTTATTGTTTCTTCATTGTTGTGATGAATGCCTGTAATAGAAATTGAAATACAAATTTCTTTGCAATCTCCTATGTTTTTTAAAGAAATAATTCACACATTGACACAGGTCTATATCTATATCTATCTTTCTCTATCTCTCTCTATCTCTATCTCTATCTATATCTCTCTATATCTCTCTATCTCTATCTTCTCCACTCAGTACTGTGTTGCTTGTTGTTCCTCTGTTCTGTAGCAGTTTCCAGACTTTGCCCTGCGCCATGATCTAGACTGCTGGTTTACGATGTCCTTCATCTTATCTGCCTTTCCTCATTTGATCACAACACGTAATATCGTGACCAAAAAAAAGGGTTTTATTACCAAACCTGCTTTTACTTGACAAAATGAGAAACGTGTTTGAAATCTCAGTGACCACCTTTAAATTCCCTGCAGACTGTCATCTGTTTATTTACCTGACATGCAGCCCTGCATTATCAATGTGAGAAATCTTATTTTTTCATCTTCACCCTAATATGTTTCAGTGAGGTGGGACTGAAGAAAAGTTTCATCTTTATCTCCCTGGCTAATGCAGATTCAGGATTCATTACTGAATCCTACTTTCATCCAATCCTCTGCAATCCTTGAGTCCGTTTCTTCAGCCCACTGGAACCTGGTTTTTCTTCTATTTAGGAAGTAATGTTGGTTTAATTTTGCTTTTTTTTTACTCTAGCTGCATTTCCTTCAGATGATTTCTTACAGTTGATTCACAAAATTTTATGTAGCTTGCCCTTACTCTTATGTCTTGTGCATGTTCTCTTTTACATTTATTATACAGAAAGTGCCTTGGAAATGAATTACCCATTGAAATGTTTCCCATTCTGTTAGGTTTCTGATTATAACATATTTTATTGGGGATTTATGAGACCAACTCAAGGACCAACAAAAAGTAGTGCGTAATTGTGAAGTGGAAGTCAAAATGCAGTGGTACAAAAAAGTATTTAGTCAGTCAGCAATTGTGCAAGTTCTCCCACTTAAAAAGATAAGAGAGGCCTGTAATTTTCATCAAAGGTATACATTCATAAATTCAGAAAAATCACATGGTCTGATTTTTAAAGTATTTATTTGCAAATTATGGTGGAAAATAAGTATTTGGTTAATAACAAAAGTTAATCTCAATACATTGTTATATGCCCTTTGTTGGCAAGGACAGAGGTCAAACATTTTCTGTAAGTCTTCACAAGGTTTTCACACACTGTAGCTGGTATTTTGGCCCATTCCTCCATGCAGATCTCCTCTAGAGCAGTGATGTTTTGGGGCTGTCGCTGGGCAACACAGACTTTCAACTGCCTCCAAAGATTTTCTATGGGATTGAGATCTGGAGACTGGCTAGGCCACTCCAGGACCTTGAAATGATTCTTACGAAGCCACTCCTTGTTACCCGGGCGATGTGTTTGGGATCATTGTCATTCTGAAAGACCCAGCCACATTTCATCTTCAATCTGCTTGCTGATGGAAGGAGGTTTTCACTCAAAATCTGACTATACATAGCCCCATTCATTCTTTCTTTTACACGGATCAGTCGTCCTGGTCCCTTTGCAGAAAAACAGCCCCAATACATGATGTTTCCATCCTCATGCTTCACAGTAGGTATGGTGTTCTTTGGATGCAACTCAGGATTCTTTCTCCTCCAAACACGATAAGTAGAGTTTTCACTAAAAAGTAATATTTTTGTTTCATCTAACCACAATGTAACATTCTCCCAATCCTCTTCTGGATCATCCAAATGCTCTTTAGCAAACTTCTGACGGGCCTGGACATACACTGGCTTAAGCAGGGGGACACGTCTGGCACTGCAGGATTTGAGTCCCTGGCGGTGTAGTGTTTTACTGATGGTAGCCTTTGTTACTTTGGTCCCAGCTCTCTGCTAGGTCATCCAGTGTGGTTCTGGGATTTTTGCTCACCGCTCTTGTGATCATTTTGACCCCACAAGGTGAGATCTTGCATGGAGCCCCAGATCGAGGGAGATTATCAGTGGTCTTGTATGCCTTAAATTTTCTAATAATTGTTCCCACAGTAGATTTCTTCACACCAAGCCGCTTACCTATTGCAGATTCAGTCTTCCCAGCCTGGTGCAGGTCTACAATTTTTGGTCTTGGCCATAGTGAAGTTTGGAGTTTCAAATAAATTCTTCAAAAATCAGACCATGTGATTTTCTGGATTTGTCTCTTTCAGTTGAGGTATACCTATGATGAAAATTACGGGCCTCTCTCATCTTTTTCAGTGGGAGAACTTGCACAATTGGTGGCTGACTAAATACTTTTATACTCCACTGTATAGATGCTGTATTAATATGATATTCACCTGTCTTTAGCACCACCCCGTCATGAATTAACGCTTTTGCGGTATGTTTTGCAGCCTGATTGTTCAATTGTTAAACAGAACATTTCTATGCCACATATGTGAATTCTTATTTGTTGTAGTTTCTGCAAAGTAAAACAACCAATTAAACAACTTCCAAGCATTTAATAGGGGTTGTAGTATTATATTCCTCCAGGCTTAGTTGTATGTAGTTTGTGATTCAGCTTAAAGATAATTCCTAAATTTAGGACTGGAATGCATTGCTTTTATGAATACTTTTCTCATCCAACTCTGTGAATGTGTACCTTTTTTAAAAAGCATTGTTTGTGTGCAACTGCCAGTGGGCGCCCTCGATCAGAGTAGGCATGATAATATGTAAATTCCTCCACATGAGGGACTTGATGTTCTCTGCAATTAGGTGGAAATATATGTGCATATATTGGCATCTGCATCAGTGCCTGGACAAATTGAGTTGGAAAATATTGTCATATTGAACATTAGTAGGTGTCCAACATTGTGTTATTATTTACTGACGTATATAGCCTTACCTGACTTTGTCATTTGCTGCTAGGTAGAAGATTGGCTTTTGATTAATTTCCAATATGATGAGATCTAATCAGCAGGGATGAGCCCAGATATGTGTTAGCCTAAATTAGCTCTGTAGAAGTGAGTCTAGTAGACTAGACTAACATTAGCATTAGTCTGAAATTAGTTTCTTAAGTTCTTAAGCTTAACCAATAAAATGGTCACCGTTCTTATTGGTGCATGAATGTTTCTCAGCTAAACTTATGGGTTTACATTACTTTGAAATAAATGACAATTGTGTATTTTCCATCAGAATGTGATGGCACAAGAGAGAGATCCTGATGAGTGTAACCTGTTCACTGTTCTGGGGTCAGTTCCTACTAGGTTTGCCCAACACTAACTCCACCTCGATCTGTCATCAGGCTGTAAGCTCAAACCAAACTCTGTCAGGAGTTTTTAGGGCATAGCCCGGTGCAGTCTGGGTAATCAGAGTGGCCAGGCTGTTGGAGGAAGATGGAGAGGGGATGGAGGAGAGGCGGAGGGTCTGTCTGGTTGCTAGGATACGTGGCCGGCGCCAACAGCAGACATGATTTATAATGTCCAGGCTCACTGTCTCGCTTTCTCAACTAGTTTCCTCCTCTCCCTCTTTTCCAAGGATTCTCCCCTTCTTTTTTCCACAGGTCATCGTAGCTGCCATGTCTGACCGATCAGAGTGCTTAATGTTTCTGTTATTGGTCTATTATTTATATCGGTGTTCCCCAGATTTGCCTTTGTGTCAAAAATGAATAAACATGCTGAAATATAATTTTTTAGCCACAGTATTTAAATGTAAATGTCTGACGTGAACTAATTGCTTTTATTTCAAACACAAATAGCTAAAATTGATGTTATGATCATTTGCATTTTTTAAATGAAATACTAGAATATGACACTATTCAAAGTTTTTAAATTCAAATATATTTTGTTTGACCACTGAATCAATTAATAGACATAGGCTATACAATAACATCTATCTGCGGCACTTCTACATTCTCACATGTACCTTACATTGCAACATTTTTGTTTGATCTTTTTTTTAATATATATATATATTTTTAGAAACCAATTAGAAACCTCTTTACAGTCAGTGCATTAATGGTGTTTTTATAGGGAAACATGGGAGAAATTAGGTTAATTTGTGCTTTAACTCTGTTCGAACTTGAAACCTGTTCTCTGGAACTGTTATCAGCCACTGCTCACTTTTGCAGTGGTCATCTACTAATCGAAGACTCCAAACCCACAAATGACCCCTGTATCTGTCCATCTGTAGAGGCAGTTAATCGCAAATGTATCTGAAGAAGCCATGTGTTGATGCTTGCATGATTGAGAAGCTCAAGAGTTTGCCGAAGTTATAATAATTGGAAAAAAGAAATGTATATAAATATGGATAATGCACATTAGTAGTTTGTGCTTTTTTCTGTAATTAACCAACATCAAGCACATTGTTATATATTTGTACACTTGGATTCAATTTAGTGCATAGTAGAGGTCCACAATTTATCAAAACGCAGTCATTGTTGCAATATTAGTGCATGCAATAACACAACTACAAAGGACTACTTGGATCCAATATTGTAATAATTCAGGGGGCATGCGTTAAAACTCTGCTCATCTGTAATGTAGTTGGCCACTTGCATGAAGAGTTTAGGGGGGGCGTTGTGATGATGGAAAACGAAGCACACTGCGCTTACATGATGAATTGCAATTAACCCAGATTTTCCTCAATGTTTCACAATTACTCTTGCATTGTCTTCCTAATAGGCTCCTTGGCACCTGCTGGTTTAGATACTGCGACTAGATGTATTCTTTCAAAGTGGGGATACCTGTATTTCTCCATTATATTAAGCATGCTTTCAGTGCTCTTTGTGTCTACTTAGCTACATTTTTTTTGTCTGCAGGATTACTCAATCTATGTGTTGCAAATTTCATGTGATTTGGAAAAGTGCATTTTTGCAAAGGAAGTTGTATGGGACCAGACTGCTTTCCATCCAACTTTGATTTAGAGGATTGACCTTTACAAGACATGTACTTTAAAAAGTTTCCTGTAGGGTTTTCTTTAAATAGTCTATACATCCAAAATGAGTTTATATTTATTGGAAGTAATAAGTATTAAATCAGTGTCCAGAGTTCATTATTTTATTAGGACATGATGTTCTGCAACCGTCCGGGTTTGTGGGTCTAGGCATAACCAGCTTTTCTGCATGGGTTGAATGTGTGAGCTCTAACTATAGTGGTGGGAGTTATAGGTCCTATCCCACTTTATCTGAACCCTCGGCAAAGAACCAGCAGACAGTTTATTTCGCTGTCCATTTCTCCAGCCAAACAGTCTTGAACATGTTTGTTTTATTTCCTTTTGATTAAACACAAAAGATTTGCGTTCTTAAATGTGCATTCAACAGTACTATGGAGTTCTAAGTAATTGCTCTTTTAAAAGAAATAGTTCGAAGGAGCTGGACTGTATGAATACTTTAGAAATACATTTTTATTAGTGCATTTCTAACATAGTGCATTTCCTTTGGCATATTTGTAAGCACACATTGCCTTTTATCCATAAATCAAGCAATAAAGATTTTAAGCTGATTTATTTAAGACATGATTTTAGAAAAAACAATTTATACAGATAATTAAGTAAATACAATATTTTTTTAAAGATCTTAATAGTTGCTTTTAAAAAAAAAGAATGCTCTCAGCTGCTAGCCCTAGCTTAACCTCTGGATATCAGTTAATTTCTTCTTTCTCCGTACTGAATCTTGATGAATTATCTACATAAACTATAAAAAATATCAGAAACGCTTAAATCCTATCAAGTTTCATGATACATTTTAGAGAGCTTTATACTAAATTATATTATTTTACATATTTAAATTGATTTGATTCGGACTCTGTTTAAGTGAGCCAAATCACATGAAATATCGACATTATGACCCCAGATCAAACCAAAATAACTTAAAGTTCTTGCTTGTAGATTGTTTGATGGTGTCAAAGAAGCACATTTTCATTTTCTAATCTGGGCAGATTAAAAAAAAAGTGATTTGTTTGTCAAACCAGGTACGATATGGTGTACTGCAGAGAATAATTTTTTTCCAAATCCATTTTTTTCTAAAGTAAAATTAATGAAACCAATACTTACAGAAGGTAATGTACATATGTTAGCCCAGGGTAAGGTACCCCCACTTGACCTTCAAATGGCACAACAGCCTCAGCAGACAGAAAATGTTAAAATGATGAACATTGTGTACAAGCAAGAGGTCTGACTTCAACATAAACTCTCTGTGTCAGTCTCATGTATGAGTCTCGTGCATTTCTGGTTAAAACAAGCATTTAGTTTCGTTCAGTAAAGTTACTCGCTGTGGTTAGAGTATCCAGAAACTTTACTCAAACTGCTCCAAAGTACCCCCACCCCCCAAAAAAAGTTACTTAAGTAAATGTAACTAGTTACTACCCAGTAATTGTGTACTGTATGCAAATTGGTCTGAACTGTCCATGGCAGGTGACTTATTTTCATAAATGAAAACTAGAAAAGCACTCGTAGAGCGCAGACCCCTCCACCCCAAATGGTGATCCGAATCACCCCCAAAATTTCATCGCATGTTCCTGGTCCTACTGCAGACATTAACAGGAAAAAAACCCAAAACAAACTAGCAAAGTATTTACTGGCGAAGGGACAAAATGATTAGTCGCTTTACTAAAAACAAGGAAAGGTTATCTCAATTTGGGTTGCTTTAAGACTTAGACAACTGAACAGATAACTTCTTTTATTGGATTGCAGGCTTTGACAAAGATTCAATTTGTTCCAATTTTTTTAGGTCTGCTCCAATAAAATACCAGAAATGGATTTTGTAAAACATTTTGAAATAGCCTATTTAAACAATATTAGTAACAACTAACAATCTGATTCCCAAATAGCTATTAGATAAAAGCTGGTATGCTTTCAGGTATATGAAGAATGAATGGCAAAGCTTCTAAAGTCCAAAAAGAAACCTTGAAAGAACTTCAGAAAGCCCGAAGAACCGTTGATCAAGATTTCCTTACATGATTGTTTTACTATATTAAGAAGGGGGCTGGGGGTAGAGTGACACTGGCCACTATATTACATCCACTTTCCTTGAACCCCTGCTTGCCTTCATTCTTTATAGGATATATTTAACAAACATTCCTTTGACACTTTAGTCCATATTAACATGATGGTGAGCTGCTATCGCTGCAGATTTTGTGGGCTCGACATCCCATGTTGCAAATCTCCCATTCCACCACCTCTGAAAAGTCTCCAATACGACTGGAATCTGGTGACTTTGTAGCCCGTTGAGTTGATGTGACATAGTGCTACATCCTGTTGGAAGTAGCGATCAGTAGATGGGTACATTCTGGTGGTGTGTGGTATTAGAACAGTGTTCAATTATACTAAGAAAATATCCCCCATACTATTACACCCCCACCACCACCACCTTGAGCTATTGATGGGCCAAGATGGACCTATGGTTCCATGTTGCTACACCAAATTCTGTCTCTGAATGTCAGAGCTGAAATCGATACTTATCACACCAGGCAATCTGTTATAGACTTATGTGGGAGCTTGTGGGAGCTTGTGTGAATTGTAACGTCAATTTCCTGTTCTAAGATGGCACAAATGGCTCAGAGTGGAGTCTTCTTCTGGTGTAGCTCATCTCGAGGTTTATCATGTTGTGCATTCAGAATGTCGTACATATCTTGGTGGCAGTGAGTGGGTATTTGAGGCTTTTGTTGCTTTTTATCAGTCTTGAAATTCACCTCTTACCTCCAATGTCAGCAAAGCATTTTTGTCCACACTATTGCTGCTCAAAGGATATCTCTTTTTCCATCATCTGTAAACCCAAGAGATAGTCACATGTGAAAATCTCAGTAAATCTGCACTTTTGAAAATACTCAGACCAGCCGGCACCAACAACCGTGCACCATTAAAAGTAACTTAAATCCCCATTACTCCCCTTTCTGATGCTTGGTTCGAAACTCACTTAGTCGTCTAGATGCTTAAATGCATTAAGGTTGATTCCCTGTCTCTGATAACAGGCAGTTGAACAGGCATACCTAATAAAGTGGTCAGTGGGTGTATTAAAAAAGGAAAGTTTTTATGGTGTCTTGAGTAATCTAAAGACTGTTTGGTTTTGAGCTCTGAAGACTAATTTCAGTTGTGTGGTTGTAGCGCAACAGTGATTATTAAAGACGTCTTTTAGACACAACCAGGCTTCGCTGACTAATGCCAGCCTCTTAGTCTCCTCATAGCTACTGCTCCATGGTAGCCAAGTGTTGTAGGTTGTAGCTAAGCACCCAGCTGTTTCACTGTAACTGCTTAGCAACCGTGATTGGAGCTGTGCTGCTGATGTCTGATGAACACTCCAGATGTTTAGTGTTACTGCATCAAGCTAAAACGTCCCATGTGAGAAAATGAGCCATCGCCACCCTTTCCAAGTATCTGACTTCCTAACTCATCTGTGCCACGTAAATTGGATTATTTGACAAAGAAAGCGTCTGCTTCTCTCTTTCTTCTGCACCCGTAAGTGATGCAGGAAGAAAAACATTCAAACTGGAGTGTCCATATTTCTCTTTTCCTCAATCTGCCCAGTGTCTTCCAGTAAATGGAGGATAATTTTAGAGCGATAAAGAGCCCAGAGGATGCCGAGGGGAGGGAGCATTCACTCACACACATACACACTCTATAAGAAGGTCCCTCATTCCCTGTTGCACCTGCTGACCCACAGGATCCACTGAGATGGGCTACTGCTGAATGTGCGGCTTCTGCACGCGCTCAGACACACACATACAGGAATGTACGCACTTTGACTAATAGGCCTAATGCTTCCTGAAGAGGGCCCAGCACTGCATTAGCTACGGATGTGGGATTGATTTAGAAACTGAAAGCCTCCTAGTGTGTGTACGTGTTTGTGTGTGAGAGAATGGGTGCACTTGTAGTTGTGTATTTTTTTTTCACCCCAAATTCTCTTTCTTTGGCGTTATCTAACAAATGACAAATGATGCATGTACACAGTAAGTGTCTTAAACTATTATGCATGATTGAAATTCAAAATATGTTTGGCAAATTCCTATTTGCATTTCAAAAAAATCACGAGAAAACAAATATTCCTGGCATAATTTAATTCTTTTCAGAGTTTGAAAGCCTCTGCGTGAATATTTAAGCTGTCATCACACAGTAAAACTCTTTCTAAATTTAGCCTTTCCAGAAGGACTAATTAAAACGGCTTGACCTATCACATCTATTACATCGCAGTGAAACTCTGGAAAAACTGTCCGTTTTAATGTGGGAATATTTCTTGACATCACTGCTTAGAGCAAGAAATTGAAGTCATAATGAACTGGCCAAGTTTTATCACCTTGCAAAAGTATCTACACCTCTTGAAGAGTTTCACATTTTGTCACATTACAATCTTTTTTCCACATTTTGTTAGAAATAAAAAAGTAATGCGCGTATTTGACCCTCTGATGTCTCTAAACAAAATCACCAAATTATTTTCTGCAGAGAAATGTCATGACAATAATTTATTGTGCCCTTTGCAAGTCATGCTTTTAAATGAAAGAACTGCAAGAAGGAAGCCATTGTTGAAAGTAAGATGCAACAATCCTGTTAGCGGTTTGCTACAAACCGTTTTGGGGAGATGGTAAACCTGATCTTATCAGAGGAGACCCAAAACTGTCTGGCTTATATGTAAAACACTATTTGTGGCAGACAACTAACACTACACATCACCCTAAATACACTAAGAGAAGCATGCCCAGAGCATGATGCCGTCACCACTTTGTTTCCCTTCCTCTGCGAGTTCATGGGAAAATGGATGGAGCTGAAATAATAAAGAAGATTCTGGAAGATATCCTGTTGGAGGCAGCAAAAGGCTTGAGATTGGGGTGGAGGTTCACTTTGCGGCAACCCTTTTTTAAAAATAGTTTTCTGTCCACAGTGGCCTTTATTCACAGTGGATAGCACAGAAATGGGAGAGAAGTGGGGGAAGAGACAACCTATGATTTGACAAAGTATTGATTCATGAGGGGCTGAATACAAATGCATACCACACTTTACAGATTTTACTTCTAAAAGAAACTGAAAGCCATTCTTTTTCTTTGAACTTCAAAACTATGCATTACTTTCTGTTGTCTTTTTTTTATTATTATAAAAGCCAGATAAAATGCACTGAGGTTTGTGGTTGTAGCAGGACAACGTTTGAAGAAGTTCAATGGGTATGAATATTTTTGCTAGGTATTTTACTTAACAAATGCAGAATTGCATTCTTTCTATGGATTACAATTACTAGACAAAATAGGTTAATTTGCCTAAAATATATATATACAAACAAATGTTTATTTTTTTATTATATATGTGGACTATATTGCTCTTTTATACCATGAACAAAGCAGAGGTCTGTGGTGGGGTAGTTCTACTGTATGTTCTTACTGTCTAAGCAAATCAGAGTGTAAATAGGACCTACTGTATAGATTCTGCTGATCACATGGACTTGATTTAACTAACAGTCAGCTTCTCATTAAAGCAGACGTTTGGTCACTTTGCTTGTTTGGATCGGATGTGAAACAAAACCGAAAGAGGAAAGGGATCAGCAGTGATCTTGTTTTGCACTTAAAGCAGTGGCATATCTAACATAAATGAGGACACACAGACATCCCTGCAGAGCCCAGCGTAGAACAGCTAATAACATTCCAGGATGCGGGTGAAGCTTGGAGAGCTCACAGACGCAGCAGAGCAAACAGTCGCCTATATTATTGAGCATCTCGTACCTCGGCTGTAGGATGAGTCAAAAAGCTTCACTTTTCTTTTGAACATGATGTAAATTTAGTGGATTCACATCTGCCAGTTAAAGCTGGAAACAGACTGGAGCTTGTTGATAATTATGTCTGATTTCAGGGGATAATATGGCACCATATGGTTCACATCATAAAGTAATGTTAATCTTGATCACGTTTGATTCTCATAAGCTTATTTGGACACGTGGACAATCTTGGATGCAGTACCTTCCAAAAGTATTCATATGTAACGATTTTCTTTAATGAATAGGCTTTGTTATATATCAGGGGCTTTGAAACATCATGTTCAAAGGTCCAAATCTGAGTTCAAGACATGTCAGGTCAATTATTAGCACATCCCTTTAAATAAATAAGCTCACCGTTTCCAAGCAAACGAACTGGCACTCTGTTTAGGCTTAGAGTTGTATTCCTGCTGGATGATGAACCCCTGCCTCTGTCTACACTCCATTACGTGGCGACGGTGACTCAGGAGGTCTAGGAGCTCGTCTTGGAGTTGCCGGTTCGAATCCCAGCTTTGTCTGTTTTGTTGTCTCCTTGGGCAAGACACTTTACCCACCTTGGTTCCCGGTGGCACCAGTGTTCGGCAGCCTCACCTCTGTGGCAGCAATATACTCCAACTCCACTTTATTTATATAGCAAATTTAAAGGGACAGGGGGCAGGATTTGTAAATAAAATAAACATCCATATCCAGTTTTTAAATGCTGTTGGGTGATGAAGCGTTATAAACCAAAAAGAATGAGCCCACCCACGTATCGCTTCATTTTCTTAAACTGGCTGTGCGCTTCAAAATGTGCTGCAGTTCGGGGCCCGAAATTCCCACGCTGTCCTACGGATGCTTGCGCATTCTCGACAGCTTTAAAAGAGGAAGAAAAATGGTCGCAGACCTCCATTGATTTAATTGTGAGAATGGATTCTTCTCTTCTGCAACTGGGAAACGACCAAGGACGACTCACAGCCCACTAAAAAGTGGCACTAAGAAAAAGAAGTATGTCACTGTAAAGAGGTATGTTTTTTTGTGAAGTGTTTGTCCGCGCTCCCGTGCTGCTGGCTGCAGTTACTTGCAGCGCCGGCCACGTTGGTCGTGAATTTCGTTTCTTCATTCTGCCCCATGCTCCTTTTAAGAAAACAACATACACTACACTACATACATGTACATACATGCAATGTAGCTTACCATCAGCGGTGTGTGAATGTATGGGTGAATGACCGAATGCAGTGTGAGTGTGAGGCACTTTTGGGGTCCGCTGGTGCTATAGAAGTCCTGACCAGATTCCTGAAGAAAATGATTCCCTCAGGATAATGCTGCCACCACCATGTTGCATCCCCCCCCCCCCCCCTTTCCATGGGGATGGTGTGTTAGTCTTCTGCATCTTGGCTGTTTGTTGACCAAACAGTTCATTTTTGGTATGTGATGAAAATCCACTTTTTTGTGTGTCCCTTGGGAAAATTGGCAATTAGCTTTCTTATGTCTTTCTTTCAACCTTGGATTTCTTTTTGCCCCTCACTTCACTGCGAAGGCCAGATTAGTGAAGTGCACTACTAGTAGTTGTCCTGTTGACAGCTACTCCCAAATGAGCTGTGGATCTCTGCAGCTCCCCCATAGCTCCCATGGATCTCTTGGCTCTTTGTCCAATTAATGCCGTCTTTAGCCGTATTCTGTTTTTGGATGATAAATTGAAGTTCACACACTTGGGGGTCATTGTTTAGTAAAGAGGTGAATTTTCAGTTTTACAGTATTTTATTTTGGTTCATCTGAGTGAAGGGGGCTTAATAGAAGTGGTCTCCACAATTCGGATTTTGACTTTAAGAGAATGCTGAAATCATATCTATGATTTTCTCTCCACGTCACAACCATGTGCTACTTTGTGTTGATTTATCACATAAAATCCCAATAGGATGTATTAAAGTTTGTGGTTTTAACGTGACAATATGCGGAAAAGTTAAGAGTATGTTGAGCTTGTAAGAGGAACATGGCCGGACTGCAGAGGGAGTGGCATTGGTACCGAAGCAGGTGACTGGCAGTAGACGCTAGAAGAAATGGTGAGAACGGAGGCTGAAGAAAAAACGAGTTAAAGCGTGTTTGGAGAGGAGAGAAGAGGAGAGGAGGGGAGGGTGAGGTGGCCTGGGGGGAGGAGAAAAGAAAGAGCAGAGAAAGAGAGAAGCAGACGTGGAGGAGGTGGGGAATTGATGAAGCAGAAAGCTGGGTTATTCCTGCTGTGAATCTATGTGTCTTTGCTTTTTGTGTATGTATGTGTGAGTATGAATGGCAGGCTTTGGCAGTAAATGAAACTGTTTATCAGATCAATATGGCCATCATCTCCCAGATGACTGTGGCCTCTACTGAAGAGCAGCCATAAATCACAACCAAAAATGGAGGACAGCGATCTATACTGTGTCCACTGCTTTGTGTGTGCGCACACATGAGCAGCCGGTGCACAAGGATAGATGCACTTCTGTTGCTTTTTGTGGTTTTTGTCTGCAGTGACTCGTTTTTTATGTGTTTGTGTGTCTGTTTTTAAGATAGTTGTCTCTCCTTTGATGTTCTGAAGCCGAGAGTTGAGATGAAGCAGTCACAAAATGGAGACAGAAGAAAGACAGACCACACCTTCCGAAATAAAACAGTGCTTCCCACTCACTGTGTTACAGGAAATACATTTACTCTGCTAGACAATTTACACACTGGTATTACACTGCAAGTGTGACACATCCTCTGTCCTCCTCTACAGGGTTAACAGCAGTGCTCCCTGTTCTGTGTGTGACGGCCCCCAGTGCTCTCACTCTGAATAATGTAGCCTCCCGATATCAGTGACAAGAGTCTCAAAACCAAAATAGCATCTTGAGCTCCGATAAATATAGAAGGTAATTAAATCGGCAGTGGGAGAGAGACGGAGAAAAGCAAGGAAAAAGGGAAGGTCTGTATTTTATGTGTACAGATAAAAGTCCTTTGAGTGGAGCAAACGATTTGATGGACGGAAAATGCGTCTAGGCGTCTGGTATTTTCAGGGTTCCTATTCGGTCTGGGATTTGGGGGGGGAGTATTTTTCTAGATCTGGATAAGAACGGAAAACGGAAGTAGAGTATGGCAAAAAAAAATCTATTTCCAAACTTTATTCCTTTGTCTTTCATCAACTTTCATCCTTTTTCTAATTTGTCTAAAGTTTCTATCCATCGTTCATTCACCCCTTCATATTATTAGCCTGTCCATCCAAGGTCTACATTAGTCCATTCATCTGTCAATTGGTCTATATCTGTCCATCCGTTTATTTGTCCATCGATGTGTCCATCTATCTCACAGTTCAAAAATGTATTTTCAAACTTTTTAGGCCTTTTCTTAATCTAAAAGCTCTGTCCATCCATTTGTCTAACAATCTATCCATAATTACAAAATCATACTTGAATCTTTACTTCATTTATATTTTCTCAGTTCTGTCCTTTCTTTCATCCTTAGTTCTGTTTCTGTCAATCTGTTCATCCTTCCGTTTTATCCATCCATCATACTAGTATTCCAGGAATTTCTTTGCCCATCTATCCATTCATCCATTTATTTAGCCACCATTTAGTCGGACCAATTAATCTTTTCGTCCATTCATCATTCTCCCTGTAGTTTTTCCATATTTTAACCTGAACTATGTAGAGATATCTGCCATAAATTCTTGGTAAACTTCAGACTTTAAAACTGGGTTAAAAGAACTCCAAATTGTGGAAATTAAATTCTGTAAAACTATGACATGGAAAAATCTGTAATTTATCTTTCTGTGTTAAATTTCCGCCATATTGTTTTGTTTCAGGAGATTCGGTCAACACACCGAGCCTCGACTTTAAACTGGGTGTCGTTTTGAGGCCCAGTGTGCGTACAGTGAGTCAGCAGTATTGCATTGCGTAGTTCTCGAGAGACTCTGCTGTAAGCGTACATTCACTCCTATCTGCATCTTCACACACACAAAAACTTTCGGCTGCAGGATTTTAACTGCCTTTATAACGTCTCTTCCCTGGTTGGAAGGAATGGAATCCCACAGTTGATCCTGAATGTGTCACCATTGGCATGAATGTCAGAAGAGCAGGGTGAAAGGTTACTAGGAGGGAGTCGGGGGGGCTCAGATCGGTTTGTCAGAGCGGCCTGGCCCCCATCTTGACATGATCCCCTCTGGGAAAGTGTGTGTGTGTGCGTGCGTACGTGCGTGCGTGTGTGTTTCAGTGAAATGTTGTGACAGAAACTGACTGACAAGCCCTTTTGCAGCTCAACACCAGCCACCGCAGAGAGACTAATGATGACAGCTCTCAGGCCCTACACATTGCTTTCTGTTTCTCCCTCTCTATCATACACACACGCACGCGGAGAGTAAAATGTCTTCCTGTCCCTCACCCTCTCTTTGTCTTGTATCTCTCCCTCAGCTACCTCTATCACACGCCCACACAGACAATAGCGTCCTGTATATTGTCTCCCTGATGCAAAGCCACAAACACACGCATGTTAACACGAAGGCTCCGACACACACACACACCCACATGTACTCTGCCTGCAGTTATCCAAGTCTGCATCACGCGCACACACACACAATTTTTTCCTCTTGTTTTCGGCCTTTCTTTTAGACATGATTTTTTTTTTTCTTTCACACGCACACACAAACGATGCACTACTCTCTCTGTCTTGGAATTTTACATTTTGATGAAGGAGGAAGCAAAGCGTCCAATCAGAGTGGCAGGAGGAAGGAGAGACCATCCGATCGAAGACAGCGGGGTGGTTCAGAGTCCGCTCCACAAGCTGCGACAGAGCTTTCCCTGCCGCTTCGACCCCCTGGAGTCCCCTTGGCTCAGCAAAGCCGGTGGTATGATCCATCAGGCTCCATAAGAACCCCTCCTCCCCTCCTCCCCCCCTCTCCTGTCAGTGCTAGGGTGTAGCTACTGATCCCATACTACGGCACAGAGAGTGAGAGTGAAAGGGAGGTGGGACATCAGGTGTCACAGCTCCACAGCCCCAGATGAGGCTGCATCACCACGACAACCAGGGGTGCCGTCAGGTGAGTCTGAGGACATGCACGCATACACACACGCACACAGTGGAGTGCACTACTTTGACACACAGATCTAGGTTCTATTGACAACAGCCTATTGTCACTTTTACATCTTCTGAACATTTTACTAAAAGTGAGTCTGTGCAGCATGTATGCTTCTGTAAATGTGTGCGTGGGTTTGAAGCTATCAATGTACAGTCTCTGTGTGTGTGTGTGTGTGTATGTATGTACGCCATCCCTCCCAGTGTGGTGGTGGTGGGAGACAAAGGGTCCCCGCCGTCTGGCGCCTTAGCACCGCTCACAACGCCGGCATTAGGTGGGAAAGTCCTGTGTCATCATCCACGTATGATCGAGAAAAAAAAAAAAAAAAGTAATGAGAGTGAGGATGAACCTTCCTAGATCTCTACACGCAAACGCCACTCGCCACCAATTCCCGTCGAACTCTCCTGACTCATGATGATAAAAGAGTACGGTCACAGCGGATGATCACCCGGTCGGAGAGGTTGGGGTGGGGGATGTGTTCCGAGGACACAGCCATCTGAGGCGACGGGGGTGGGGGTGGGGGGGTGGCGGTCATGACACTACTGTAATGTACGGTAGACATAGAGGATGATGTTAAAGCACAAGTGTCAAAGGCAGGGTCATCTGCCATTCACGTGACTGTGTGTGTGTGTGTGTGTGTGTGTGTGTGTGCGTGTGTGTGTGTGTGTGTTAAAAGGAGTGTGTGCATTCACTTTAAGGAATAAAAAGAATGAGAAGCTTAATATGTCAAACTGTTGGCCATTACTGACCGATGAACCCAGACAAAGGGGTCGCTGGATCATGCATGGAGTCTCATGTCATATTCTGTGGGGGTGGGTGGCTGGATGGATGGGTGTGTGAGAGAAGGGGGGGGGGCATTAATGGGGAGGCTTTGTATGTAGAACAGTAAAATGCATGTATGCACAGGAATCCCGATCATCTCGATTTGGGATTGTCGTCTGTCAGCAGACGACCGTGTGCGCATTGCACCGGTCTGCTCCCCCCACTGACTCTCTGATCCAACCTGTCCCACTTCCCAGCTACGGTCATCTTCCCACCCTGAATCTCCACCGACCGCAGAGCCTCGCTCAGGCTCCGTCTCTCAGCACTGTGGACCAGTTCAACCCCGTCCATATGACACAAAATGATCAATCCCCTCTTTGTGCTCGCTACTGTAATACTTGTGTTCTTATCCTTAGGTGGCCTTTGTTAGAAGCTGCCCATGTGATTGCAGATCTTTGTAAAAGGGCTCCTGTCTAGTATGTTAGAGATGGTAAGTCAGCTAATGAAGATGAGAAATAACATTTAGAGGGCATAATAAAATAATAAAACCTACACTTCTTGTAATTCACACTTTTTTTAGGAATAGATTTTCTTATGTAAGAAGCATTCAATCCACTTTTCCCCCCCTCTTTTGGGGCGTTTACCAGTGAGCAGTGTGGCTGAGACATGGGTGGATAACTGATAACCGACTCCTGACGTACAAGCGTACAGGTCGAACATTCGGTATATAATGTTCATCATCATAATACACTGTTCAGACTAATTAACTGCTTATTCTCTAGCAGAAATATCACGAAACCGCTATACGCATTTTTTATTTTGTAGGCTCCAAAATTATATTCATCTGTATTTAAAGAGGCACCAATCAATCGATTAGGGATTGATTATGTCAGATTTTCTGTGATCAGCTCAATTGTTTTCTTCCGTATTCATTAAATGCAATAAAACAAAAAACTCCCACCAGTTTTGTAGTCCATCAATGCATCAACCACGTATACATGCCACTTCTATTTTATTTTAATCAAAAACCAGATATTGTGTATGCTTTGATTGAAAAAAATTGTGTAATCTTGTAATACCTTCAATTTCTGTTGGATTGAAGCAACTAACTTTATTCAATCTGCAGATTGTTCATTTCACCTGTACGTGGTTTAATCCTTGGAGAGAAAATGGCCAAAAACGCAATCAGCAGGTTAGACTTAAAAAAAGGAGAAGGAAACTGGTATCAGGCAGAAACAGCCTGATCAGTATGTTCTGATCTATATCGTTATATGTAAATATTTTTAATGAGTCGTGAGCAAAGATAAAGAGCAAGCTGCAACATTTTCTTTATTGTGCTTTTTCTCCTTTCCCTTCCTATTTAAAACGATTCAATTTCTCCCCCGTCACATTCCCTCTTTTTGTCCCCCCGCAGCCTGTATGCACACCATCGACCCCTCCTCCATATGTGAGCACAGACATGCACCGAGATATGCCCACCGTCACGGCCACATACGTTCAGACAAACTGTGCCGAATCCGCACATATGTGTGGAGTTCGCACACCGCTGCACAAGGACTTGCCATCATGCATGTCCAGGTTTACACTGTGGGGGCCCTCAGCAAAAAGAAACAGAAGAAACAGTTTAGGACTTTAAGTTTAAAAAAAATTATAAAATAAAAAAGCATTTTTAAATATGGTGATGTAAGCACCACAGTCAGTAAAGTAGTACTTTTCGGGTATATCTCAAACAGATTTGCAGGAAATGAATGTGTAGCAAAAACAATTATCCTAATTGAGCATTCCAGAGCACCCTTGCAAAATGGCTGCCGAGCCGGCATGCTTTCTGTGATGGCCGACAAGTGTGTAGGTCTGAAGCGTGTGCATGTATGGCTGCGTATGTCTGTGTACATCTTCAGCCTGTTTGTATACCTCTGTGTGTGTCTCTGTGTGCCTTTACTAAATCTGATTGTAATTCTGCGTTTGCTTTTTCAGTGACTGCTTTGTGTCACGGGAAGCCTCTGCTGCCGGAGATCTCCACTAATCCTTACTGTAATTACCCTCCTCGGTATACCTAGACTGTAGGAGGTATTATATCAAACTGCCTTACTCTAACAGTTAGGTAGAGTTTGGGATTACGGTTCTTTTACTGTTTCAAATAAAGCTCTGCTTTAGGTGCCGATGGTACCTTTCTGAGTCGCATCTTCGAAAACGCCAGGGGTTTTTCCCAGCATTGACGTGCTGAATGCGTTCTGCCAAAACAGCTGACCTTTTTGTTTCCTTACAGCTCTCTGTGCCTCCACCAGCCAAGCACCCAACCATCCGCCCAGCCAGCTATCCTGCAATCTACCAATCCATCCATCCATCCATCCACCCAGCGAAGTGAGGCCAGCACCGGCCAGAACTGGCAACCGGCAGGAGTCATCAGGGTTAGTGCTCGTTTGGCACGCCTCAGTGCCAGAACCATCTGCAAGCATCTGGCTGCAACTTGTAAATTTATAGATCTGCATTTAAACCTAAAGCCAGGAAATGAAAAAGATTACAACAAGAGGGGGGCGGGGGGCTCAATGGTCAAAGTAATTTATTCAAACGTGATGATGTGCCGTTTGTATGTTTCTTTAAAATCTTACAGGATATCAAGTTTCAGATCATGTGTCCTTTAATCTTTTCATGCTTTTACTCTAGGTGAGATTTCACTCTCTCTGTATGATAACCTTGAGTAAAAATAGCTGTCTCACAGTTTTTACACAGACTGGAAGCAAAAATGTGTAACTGGGTTGAATTAATATAAAGAGAAGAAACAACTATTCCTGCTGCTGTTAGTTACATGACACATCAGTTATTACTGGTATAATATCAATATAATTTATTTATTGTATTTTACTTAGCAGAATCATACCTTTTTGCACTGCTGCTCTTTATAGAGTAGACCAAGGATACCAAGCTAATATCAGCCTTCTGTTCATCTTTGTTTTTATTGTAAGCGAGGGGAAAGTGTAGTTATCCTTTCAGGCAGCTGACTGACAGTGTGCAGCAACATGTGAGGGAGGGGCAGCTAGTTTAGTTTCTCTTGCATCTCACTAAAAGGACTGTAAACTGCAGGAATGGTAGTATAGGACACTTTCAGTGGGTTGGAAACCCACCCCATGACTGTTTCAACCCAAATTCTAAGTAAATTATTCAACATCTGTTTCCTCATGTCAGTCGTTTAAAATGGTTCATTTAAAGGTGGTTATCTTCTTAAATATATAGTGACACTTTCACACATGATAAGGAACACTCTTTCATTTACATACTTACTCATTCCACCGCTCCTATTAGCCTACACACACGTCCACCGAGCGCAGATTATGAAGCATCACTGGATTAAGTTAAAGCCGTGCTGCTCTGCTAATAACTCAAACACCGCCGGCACTTCCCTTTTTCTTTTTTCTTTTTTTTTTTCTTTTTCCTGCAGTTCATCTGGGACGCACTGTAAAAAGACAAAGCTGAACTAAATGAGTACCAGTGCCCAGGCCTTATCGCATCTGAGTGGGCGTGGGGCTCTTGTGTCTGCTTGTAATGGAGACGATGTGCGTGTCTGTGCAAAAAAAAAAAAAAAAAAAAAAAGTGTACGCACTACACATGAAAAAAAAAAATCATCCTCTATGCCTAATGTATTTGTCGAGCAGTGGTGCGGTCACACCACTGAGTCGATGTAAACGTGAGGAGGGATGGTGACGGAGGAACACTGGAGCTGCACGATCACAGGCACTAGGGCGTGCCCCTGGATGTGTGCATTAACGCGTGTGGTACAGAGGGAGGCGGCGTGTAAATGACTGTGAGATACCTCAGCTTTTTACAGTGTGTAGATAATTGTCTCTTTTAATGTCAAAACTATTCCAGTATAATGGAGTCATTAGCTTCATGCCTATGAATACAGTAGTTCATGGCAGCTCAATGCAATTATTATTCTTTAAACAAAAAGATAACTCAGAGGTAGTAGCTGCATTCTTAAAGACGGTTTAAAAAAAAACTGACGTCTATTTTTTCTTAGTTTTACTGTCAGATAATAATCAGAAAAAATGAATTCATTTTATGCAACCAGATGGTTTCATTTACATAAACTTCTGTTTTTTTTGTGTCATACCACCAACTGCTTAAGGACAAAACAAAAAGACTCAGTCAGAAATGTCAGGGTAAAGGACTAATCCAGTTTTCTTAACCAATTAAATTGGAATCAAATAGATGTGCACTCCAGAGTAAAAAGGAAACATGAGTACATCTCTCTCCGTGTGTGCCTGTGTGTGTGTATACCAGTGATTGGGGGGAAAAGGCCTTTCAGACCAGTGTAAAAAGGAAATGGATGCTTGGCAAATGCTCAGCCAGCATCTTTATCACTACTGCTCTCAGACCTGACCGCATCATCTCCTTAATAATGGACACAGTCGCTTGTATTTATGCACTCAATAGCACCTCGCAGGCCCTCAGTATGTTTCCAGAGATCATATTTAAGCTTAGAATAAGCCACCGGGGTTCAGAAGGCAGGTTGTCTGCATAAACACAATCAGTTGTCTGATTTATACAAAGACCTAGGAAAAAGGAGATGCATTTCATATATAAAGGTAAAAAGTTTGGTGATAATTAAAGAAATGACTGATATTTTTTATTCTTTGGTGGTCTGCAAAGCTTTGACCCAAGCTGAGGTTTGTAATGTCGACAGGGCAGTATGTTCTCCATAGCACTTCCTTCCTGGCTTCCATCCCAAAGCACAGACAACAGACATCGTCATTTTCCAACTCGATTTACAGACGCATTAGGAGACGCGCCCATCTCGCTCAAACGCAATCAGGATGCCTCTTTGTTTTTAAGAGGAAATTGAGGGTGCCATTTTTATCGACTTCTTCTTTTTCCCCTTCTCCTCAGCAGACTCTGTTCGCTACTGAAAAAGCACCTAACCTTAGCGGCTGCATGCAGTTTGGAAGTTTTATAAAACGTCTAGAATTCTTTCTGAAACACATCAAATACAAATGTGCTACAATTATGAGTTAATCTATAGTTAACCTTTTCGTTAACCTTTTTTATTTTTGGGGGGGACAGTTTCAATCCAACATAGACATGTTAAACAAAAATTGAAGTAATAAATTCTGATTAAGCATGAATTTATAACAAAATTCTGAATGCAAATTGCTGGTCAGTTTAATGAAGATAGTCCTTGAGACATACATTTTAAAAATTCTTATTAGCCATTTCATCTTTTGTATTTTATGTTTTAAATTTGAGTAAAATTAACCAAATATACTTTATAAATAGTTTATCTGTAGAAAACATCCTGGTCAGTCTTTCGATTTGTTTTTGCTATTTTGTAATTTCATTTAGCAAAGATAAAATGTCCCTTCCAAAAGACGAGCTTCCGTGCTCACGTCTAGTGACATCCCACAAGGCATTATGCAACTGATCAAACTTCTTTTGATATCTTTTTGTATTTCAGTGATTTTCTCTTTTATGTGCACATTTCTATTCACATTCTAAGGTGTTCACTTGTGTTCTGTGGGGCTGCAGAAACATTTCAGGAAAAATTTGGAAAATATCATGAAAGATCTTTTGAAAAACATTAAAACAAACCATAAAACAAATGGAAGAGGTTTGTGGAGTGCAGACTAGAATGGGAATACTTCAGATTCAGTCACCCTGTTCACTATATCGTTTACTTACACCACCCAATTAGTTTAGTTCTTGTGCCTCTTGTGATGTCATCAACCCAAAATAAGCAAAGTAGGAAAATAAGCAGCTTTCTTCTTCAGTACAGCTTTTTTTTTAAAACGCCATCGTGGAATCTTCCAGTAGAAATCCATATTGTATCACCAATCTGTGTTTCATATTGTCAGTATGCAATTATTAGTGGGGAAAAATACACCACAGAATACCATCTTTAAATTTGCAATATTCGAAAGCTCTTTACATCAAGTTTTTTAAAGCAATCTTGCAGAATGAAAATATGCTTCCATCGTCTTACGTTCTAGAATAAACATTTGAGCTTTGCAGAAGTTACCTGAGTGCAGTTCAGGGAGTGATTCAAAGTCCGCAGGAGACAACTTACGATCCTGCAGTGGTTATGTCCTGTTTGACCCTCAGCTAAACTTATGACTAATTGAGAGGTCAGGGAAAAAATTGAAAAGAGAAGCTGGGAAGCCAGACAAAGGGGTGGGGGTTGGGAATGGCAGGAATGAACGGATGAAACGATGATGGAGGTGATTTAAAGAAAGAGCTGTTGTGTTAAAAATGGGGAAATCCTTGAAAAGATGGCACCTAGATTGTCACTCTTATCTGGAGTTATTTTTTTCCAGTTTATTTTCTGTAAAAAAAAAAAAGAAAACTCTAATATCCCTCATCCTCTTTTACGCTCCTCATTTCTCCCAGTATCGCCCCATTTCATGTACCAGCTGTTCAGTCATCTGCCTCACTTTTGATCTATCATTTCTGTATTTTCTTCAGTCACATTCCCGTTCTACCTCCTTGACATTTTCCCATTCCCCTTCTGTACAACACAAAAAGCCCTTTTATTTAAATCCCAGCACTCTTTTTGAATCACTGAAAGAAAGAGATTGATCATGCATCGCTCCAATATTGATTTCTCTCACACAGTATATGCCGACGCTCATGTGCTGAATTCATATGTGCCGTTTAAGCGGCTGCATCTCTTCAGCAAACCTTCCTATTTTCCCTTTTCCTTTTTCCACCCAGCAGCGGCGTAGATCTATAGCTTTCAGGTGGAGGGGGTCTCTCTCTTTCTTTCTCTCTCTTTCTCTGAGCATGTGGACGTTATCTTGAAATGAGGGGCTGGCTGCCATAGCAACCATATGATGAGGCAGGCGAGGCTATTTAAAGGAATTCAGCTGCTGCTCCCGTTCCCCGTCAGCTTCACACCAGTCCAGCACGAGACAAAGGCACACACGTGAAGACGAAATTAGACGCTCATCTTTTCATGTATTGCTTGCCGTCAACGCTCTTTCACAGTTTCACAAAATATTGTGTTTTTATTCCAGCTGGAATCTTTCCACGTTTAAAAAATTGCTGTCGGTTTTTTCGTCAAGCACACACTCGTGTCTTTCTTCCCTTATTACCAATTAAAGGAATCAAATAAAAGTGAGACGTTTTTAATTAACATAGATGAAAAACACAAATGCAACGTCTTGTATCGCCCAGAGCACGCGGTACACATTTTAAATCAGTTTGCATAAAATGATCAGACATGCCTACACACACGAAAGCAAAAGCTGGCTGGTCAGAGGTTGCATTAACTGCAATCTTGAATTATCTACAGAAGGGACAAATATGCTTTGTGAGGGCCCAAGTCATGTTTTTCTGTAAAACCCATAATATTTCTCCATAGAGGTATTCGTCAGTGGGCTACCACACATGAAAAAATGAGTGTGAGATGTAGAACAACCGCCCTGTACGTCCAGCAACTCGTACAGGAATGGAAGGCGTCTATGTTCTCAAACACACATTTTACACATTTCTACTCCCTATCTCATTCCTTGCGGCTCGTTGAAACACCTAAAAAGATGGTGGGCCCCTTGCAAAAGGTTACCTGCAATAGAAAACTCTAGTCATCTTTATTCAGAATAGTTGGTTGTAGAAGCTAAAGCTAATGGCTAGCTCGAGAGGAACCAAATCCAAAGCGGACTTCCACCATTTTAAAACAAGTCCTGCCTAAACAAAAAAAAATCATCATGCTTTATGTTAAAGGCAAGGCAAGGCAAGGCAATTTTATTTGTATGGCACACTTTCAACAACAAGGTGATTTACATTATTAGAGGTAAAATAAAAACAGCATTGAAACACAGACAAAGCATATAAAGTAAAAACAGCAATAAAAGGAGAAGTACACATAGATACTTCAAGGCATTACAAAGTATATAATGCAGAAACACCAAGAAGCATAAACAAAACAAAATATATGAAAATATTACTCAAACGCAGCTCTAAACAGAAGTTTTTAGTTCTGAGGATTTTTTTTTAAACTAAAGGGATAGTCCGGATTTGTTGAAGTGAGGGGAAATTTATTTGCACAAATCCTGAGACGGAGACCCCCGCTTGAGCTCATTTTAGTTATTTAAAACTCAAACTGAACATGACAAACAAAGCTATATAGTAACAGATGTTAAATGTCCGGAGGCAGTGGATCACCAATAACCTTCCTGTGTGAAACACATACGGAGAACGGAACAAGAGATGGTTTGGTCAGAGTGACTGTGGGATGAGAAAGTACAGCTCTGTAAACAGTAAAAATAATATAGCAAAGGTAATTGTAAACACAATTGTACTGATTGTTGCTCTTCTATTAAATAGTTACCATAAATGGATACATGTTCCGTTTGACATGGGAAGTTTACTAGTGACATATGGTCTCTTGCCTCCCTTTCTCATGTAAACAATCACATGCAAATGTAGCAACACTTTGAAGGTTAATAAAATAGTTTTCGCATAATCTGATATGTTTCTCAGATCGGAGTTGTTTTTAAGAAGGATAAATCTCCTTTGGTCTTGGTCTCTTTTGAGCCAGCTGTTAGCTTCAAGGACCAGGACCACTAATCAGGATTTATATTAAATAAAGACACCAAGGGAGTTGCCTCCAGTGGGTAAGATAATGACCTCACTTCAAAAACCCTGAACTATCTCCTTAATTTGTTTTTTATCATCCTACTGCAAAAATGTTGCAGCCTGTTCACTCTGTGGCTTTTCAGTCTCGACGCCATCCTTAAAGCAGAAATCCAGCAACGTTAGCACACTGTTCAGGGTGTAGTCAGCAGAACTAGTGGACGCAGTGGTCTCTGTTTATGTTTAAAAGCCATCGATCGATGTATCTGTTTCTCTGCCCCAGAACAAGAATAAATGCAATTATTTTGTAAATTAAGAAAGATAGGCAACTAAAATGAGAACATTGAATAATTTCTGGGGTTGGTTCATCACATTTATAGGGGTTTTCCCTCCCCTGCCCATAAATCCCTTTTTTATCATGCTGCTAGTCTACATTTCAATCTGAAGTACAGAATAATTGGTGAATCTGCCGCTGTTCTTTTATCGCTCAGTTGAGCCTCATGTGCAGCTCTGAGAGAGCAGTCAGGAAGATTTAAAGAGCTTCACGGAAGCAAAATTATGAGTGACCGCTCTCCTCTCGTAGCTTTCCCTGTGCTCTTCACTGTGCTCTTTATCTCATTCTAATCCCAACTCATTTCATATGCTAAGTAAAAGCTTATATCCCTCTTCACTGTACATACACACACATTCCTCATTGCCCTGGTGTGATTATGAAATTTACATAGAGGCTTCTTTTTTTTTTTTCGAAGCTGTCGAGAGCTGAGGCGGGGGGCTGTGGGTGGTCTAATGCCTGGCAGGTGTAGAGAGGTAGGGCATGAACTCCCAGAATCTCTCATTGTTGACGTGTACACCACAGGAGGAAGCAGAAAGAAAGTTCCTTCATGTCTGAATGTTTCTCTGCTCACCTTGAATGGTTTCCTCGGATTCTCATTTGCATGTTCTTTTTTTTTTTCCTTTTCCACAGCTGCCACAGATGAAGCGAAGATCGCAGCGAGATGAAGAGGCAGAGCTGACTCTATACCCCCAGGGGGGGATGCAGTGAGGTGGAACCACTTGCCTGCCTCCTAGTGGAGAAACACTTTCACCATCAGAGCGCCATCTGCAGACTCGGTGGGGTGGGACAGCTGGTGTTGTGAATCAGGCCGCCATAGTCCAGGGACCGGCTACTTCCCAACACCAGGGTCTCACCATCACTCCTCACGTCCCATTAATCTCTCACTTTCTCCTTTTATGAATCATCCTAAGTCAGTGCTACTTTCTTTCTTATAGCTGTGAATAAAGTAGTTTTGTCCTTTATTTTAGCTTCCTACTCATCTTAAAATTAATTCTTCACTGCAGATGATAAAGTATATGTCTAAAATAAATGAATAAATATGTATTCCAGAATTAGAAAGTGTGTCTATATTCTTATAAATTGTAAAGAATTTAAACAAACCACACCAAAATTAAAGTACTAAATGTTTTTTTGGCTTTGGGTCAGTTCTTACTCTGTTCCTTTCTACTTTCAATTTGTACCTACATAAACAAACCATTTGGATATAAAATGGTTTGTTTATAAATGTAGTGTGTCGGTTTACTTTGATTTTTAGCAAAGTATTTTGAGAAGTTATGGCAATAATCATAAAATACTCAACTTTCACATTTTACCTACTGTAATAGTATGTTATTTGCTGAAAACTTTGTATAACATTTTTTTTAATTAACTTTATTGTCTATTTTTTATCCCATTTGTGTCTGTTGTCTCTTCGTAAATGCGACGGAGACGTCTGATCACACCACAATAGCTCTGAGACTTCCTTTCTCGACAAAGTCACATGATCACATTTCCTTACAGCAGACTATTAGTAGATTACAGCAAATTAGTTTAAATGATCCGTTGCCAAAGGTGGACACAAATCGACCCGAGGTTGGCATGAAATGCCAGTGGTGGCTGCTTTACTAAAAAAGTCAAACATACTAAAATCCTGGCTTTATGAATGCCAAACCTCCCTGTTGTTGTGACTGTTGTCATTTCGATGATGTCACCCACGATTTCTGTCTCCCTATATTTGTTGGGATCTGTCCACTTTGCTGCTTGGATTGGAAATGGCATTTTGTTTCATTGAGTGAAAATCAATTATGCAACACAATATGTTGGTTTTCTCCTTTTGCAGAGTGAATAAGACCTGACACTGCAAGGTAGCCAGACCCACAATGTTGTCTACACTGCTCATACAGAACACAAAAAGTGCTTAAGGTGTTTTAAAGAGAAATAATTCCAAAACAAATATGACAAACCATACAAACAAAATAAAGCACAAGCCCAATTCCAAACTTCATTCTCATTAGACAGTGAATCACAGGATCTCACACATGGCCCCATTTAATTTTTAATTTTCACACTGTCCATATTTAACCGCTGTAGCACATCACATTTTCAGATTCTACTAAAGTGAAAAATTCGGGGAAACCATTAAAAACAAGACATTCATGGATGGTTTCAGACCCGATCCCCTGCCTGGTTGTGTTGTCTGCACTCACATGCACATTTAGCACAGATTTAAGGAATAAACTCTTCTCTTTGAGAAACGTATGATATCAATAGCCTGATGGTTCAAATCTCAAGAATCCTGAACACATTCTGGGTGAGTCCAATTCATAAGTTCTTTGGGGCATAATTCTGTATATATTCAGTGCCTTGGAAAAGTATTCATACCTTTTCAGCGTTTTTATATTTTATCACATAACCACAAATATGTATTTAACAGAATTGTATGAAGTCAATAAAATACACTGAGATTTTTTGGTTATGAGACAAAAGCTAAAAGACATGCAAGAAGTATGAATACTTTTGCAATAATAATCCTTGTACAATAGAGTTAACCCAGCTTTATCGAGGTATATATTCAGTTGTCCGTTTTTTGACCTAAAACTAACCAGTAAAAATGACAAAAGGTCACTTGTTCATTTGTTTTAAGGACTACACAATTATGTTGTTTGTGACTTCAACTGAGACATTGTACCAAAGGCGTTCTTTATTGGACAGTCTGTATCTGACTTGGTTGTTTATGAATAATACGTTTTTTTTCAGTTGTCATCCATCCATTAGCGTCTGCTGATTAGAGATCCGAGTGCAGGGTCAGTAGGTCCAGGAGGGAAACCCAGACCTCCTCCTTGATCTTTGGGATCTCAAAGTGTTTTGAAAGTTTTACCAAAAGGGAAATATATATATAAAAGATAGTCCCTCCAATGAGTTTGGCGTTTTAGCAGGTTCTTCCCCCTGTGGGACACGCTCAGATGATCTCTGAAAGTTGGCACTCGGCAGACGTGCTGATCGAATGCCTGAGCCACCTCAGCAGACTTCTTTCCATGCAGAGGTGCAGTGGCTTTACTTTCATCTCCCCCGGGTGACAGAGCTCTTAACCCTATGTCTAAGTCAGAGCCCAGCCACCTAGAGGTAGCTTGGCTGGTAAATCAAAACCCTTCATTTTTTCCCCTTAACTCTTTCTTTACCAAAACAGACCAGAACAGCAAAAAACGGCTCCAAGCCATGTATTCATCTCCTCCTCTAAAGATCCATGTGGCCAGGGAGGGGAAGGCACCTGGGCGTGCTGATTGCTGGCATCATAATCTGGGTCTTCGTAATTTTGCATTTTTGTTTCACCTCAAAGTGGTTGCAAACAATCAATAGAATACCTTTAGTTCTGTCGTTTTTTTTGCAGCAGTCCTCCCTCTTGGTTTTTCTTCAATTAAATTTTTTGACCCTTTTCAAAGAATCATTAATATTTATCAACTTGAATTCATTTAATGGATTTATTTTTAATAATTGGCAATTTATTGTACTTCATTTGTTTTACAGGTGAAACTCAAAAAATTTGAATATCGTGCAAAAGTTCATTTATTTCAGCAAATCAACTTAAAAGGTGAAACTAATACATGAGATAGACTCATTATATGCAAAGCGAGATATATCAACCCTTTATTTATTTTTGTTGATTATTGCTTACAGCTTATGAAAACCCCAAATTCAAAATCTCAAAATTATATTGCATGAAATCAATAAAACAAGGATTTTAACTAGAGAAATGTCAGACCTCTGAAAAGTATCATGCATATGTACTCAGTACTTTGTTTGGGCCCCTTTGGTATCAATTACTACCTCAATACGCCGTGGCATGGATGCTATCAGTCTGAGGCACTGCTGATGTGTTATGGAAGACCAGCATGCTTCAAAAGTGTTCCGTCTCACGTTTCTCTTGGCAATGCCCCATAGATTCTCTGTAGGCTTCAGGTGAGATGAGTTTGCTGGCCAGTCAAGCACAGTAATCACATGGTCTTTGAATCAGCTTTTGGTACTTTTGGATGTGTGGGGATGTGCCAAGTCCTGCTGAAAAATGAAGTCAGCATTTCCAGGAGGAAGCATGAAGTGCTCCAAAATGTCCTGGTAGATGGCGGCGTTGATCCTGGACTTAAAGCACAGAGGACCAACACCAGCAGATAACATGGCTCCCCAAATCAACACACTGTGGAAACTTCACACTGGACTTCAGGCATCTTGGATTGTGTGCCTCTCCATTCTTCCTCCAGACTCTGGGACGTTGACTTCCAAATGAGATGCAACATTTGCTCTCATCAGAAAAGAGGCATTTGGACCACTGAGCAAAAAAAACAGTTCTTTTTTTCTTTAGCTCAGATAAGACGCTTAGACATTTTTTGATGTTCAGGAGCAGCTTGACAAGAGCAATACGACATTTTTAACCCATCTCCAGGATCCGTCCGTCACTTTTAAATGGCCTTTTCCTGACAATCCTCTCCAGGCTGCGTTCCTCCCTACTGCTTTTGCACCTTTTTCTTCAACGCTTTTCCCTTCCACATAACTTTCTATTGATGTCCAGCACTTTGGGAAATTCCAACTTCTTTTCCAATGACCTTTTGAGGCTTTCCCTCTTTATGGAGGATGTCAATGAAGGTTTTCTGCACAGCTTTCAGGTCAGCAGTCTTCCCCATGATTGTGATTCCTACTGACCCTGACTGAGAGACCATTAAAGGCTCAGGAACCCTTTGATTAATTAGCTGATTAGAGTGTGAAACTTTGAGCCTAAAATATTGAACCTTTTCACAATATTTTAATTTTCTGATATTTTGAATTTGGGGTTTTCATAAGCTGTGAGCCACAATCATCAAAATTATAACAAATAAAGGGTTGAAATATCTGGCTTTGCATGTAATGAGTCTATATCATATATTAGTTTTACCCTTTAAGTTGAATTACTGAAATAAATTAACCTTTGTAGGGTATTCCTATTTTTCGAGTTTCCCCAGTATATTTTCTGTGACCAGTCCATAATGAAATTATTTAAGCTGTCACTATGTCTCAGAGATCTTAACATCTGATTGGTTATCTGCGACAGCAGTTGAGCTGCAAACTAGTCTTGATAACGGACCAAAAATATAAAAAGATTTAATGGATACAGAAATATATTCACATATAGCTTTGACTTGTAATGTGTATATATTTTAATGATTTATTTTCTGTTAAACATATTCAATTCACTATTTAAATACGTAGTTACATATAAAAGCATTTAACGTAGGTATTTTCAATATTACCTAAATTATTACGTAGATAAATTATTTGACGAATTATGGATTGAGTGGAGGGCATGCTTGATAAAAGCCACCCTGATAAGATTAATAATTTTAAAAACTGAAAAATGCACCATAAAATAAACTCTAAAGCACAGGTATGCAACAAAGAGACTTGACATAGGTTTGTCAGTGTCTGGTACAGGTACAACTTCAGGCTGGCTAGGCAAAAGAAAATTAGACTTGTTACGCATGCGCAGTGATGTTGAGCAGCACATCTTGGCTCACCGTGGCTAATTATTAACTCAGACAGTGGGCAATACGGGCTTCAGTGACAAGCGAAAAATATTGGAGCAGGAACAAAATACGCATTTATTATAAACTACTTTTTATTGAGGCCAAGTTTAAAAACGTTTTCGGGGTTTTATTAGTTAGCATGTTTCCGTCTTCTAACAGGGTGAAACTGAACCGAGTCACCTTAAAAGACGTTGTTGGCCTCAAACTAGCGCCGCGGAGGCGAAGAACCCCGAAGACAGCCATTGACGTTTCAATTGACTCCTCACAACAACGTGAACATGTACTTCCAGAGTCTGTGTCGATGGGAGAGACTGCTTCTGTCTCTGGTGACGGAAACGAACCGAACCAAACTGTAACAAAGCCGACAAGTGTGGAAAAACAAAGTGATACGCCCATGGATGACTGTAAAGGAAGACTACAGGAAAGCTGCTCAGTTACACAGAGAGCCAAGGGGAGAAATGACCTTCAGTCGTGCACAGGGGACGACGACACGGAGAGTAAACGGACCAGGTTGAACACAAGAGGCAAGTATGGAGAGAGGAACTCCCACACTAGAAGCAGGGACGGGCTGGAGCAGGAGAGGAGGGTCTGCAGGGTGCAGCTTATCTGGTGCGTTTGCGCCGACTCGGACAGCCGGTGGTCGAGCCGCGCTAAAGTCGGCCACGATATGAAAACAACCAAAATGCCCTCTCCGCTCAAACTGGCTGAAAGAAAGGCACCGAGAAGACAGAAATCGGGTAATTTTAGGACGTATGGAGGAAACAATATTAAAGCGGGGAGGAATAAAAGCACGTGTAGCCGAGATGAACAGAGCTCGGGGGAGGTCGAGCCCGCGGGTGGCCATCCGGGCTCTGCCGCCGATGTTCTCAGGGGACGAGTACCAGCAGGAACGCCATCAGAACCCAGCAGAACATCAAGTAAGATGCACTGTAGCTCTAGCGTCAGCTAGCGCCATTGAGGTATATCTCTGTGTTTTTGCTTAAATGCACAACGTCGCCAACGCTCTATCGGGCAGGTTATTGGTTAGACCAGCTGTTTTATGTACTGTTTTTCTGAAACACATGAGATGCTAAGCTAACAGCGGGCCAAAATCTTCAACTTGTTGAGCCATGCGCAATATCGGATGTTTGGACGTGTCACACAGAGAGCAGTTGCACATTAGGGACGCATGTCTAAATAAAACCAGATAAAGACACAAATAAACCTAAAACAGGAGGAATGAGGCCGTCAACAGCCAACACTGTTCACAGCAGCCATGTTCCACTGGAGCGTCCGCTTCTTGTCAGGAGGAGGGAATTAGATTTATGTGATCATTTCTGCTAATAAGCACGAGTTTGCAAAAATATCTGCACTCTTTGGGTTTAAAAAAAAATCACTAAATCGATATTGGATTGAAATAATTACTTTTCTGATCAGAAGTGGTAGAGCTGGTTGTTTCCTTGGTGCCGACCCTGCTTTTATGGAGTCCATGCATGCGTGTCTGGCATCACTGTCCAGTTGGAGAACCCTGCTGTGATTAGTGTAACTGTTAAGCTTCTGATTTCATTATTCCACCCACTTTGTGCAATGCACCATGACAACAGGCAGTGAGGCGGCCCAGGGTAATGCTGCCACTGCTATGCGTGGCATATAGTATCATGTATTTTAGGTCTGAAAACGTCACCTTGACTCCTTCGAACATATTTCGTGTGACTGTGAGTACGTATGAAAAATGTGCAGTGTTTCCAGGCTTTATTCTTCATCCCGTTGTCTAAACATCTCATCTAACAGTATTTTGCAAAACGCGCCAAAAAAGTGCAGGGAATTCTGGAGATTTTGGAACGGCAAGACTAAGGAATTTGGACATGAGAAATGAGATTTTAAACGAGATAAAACTCCACGACATAATCAACTAAATGGATCAGGTCTTGACTTGTGCTCATGTGTCTATGTGCTTCTCCCATTGGCTTTAGTTGACATCTTTTGCTCTCTACTTTCAGACTTTATTCCGAGTAAACATCTGAGCCCATCTGAGCTCGCTGGTCCACAAGGGTGCTTAAGAAGATCCGTCGGAGCCGCCCTCTGTTTAGTCTGCGGGGAATGTAAATACATCTCCCCCCGGCGGAGGAAGGTGGGTAAGCAAGAGCTGAATAGCTCCAACCCGGACTCTGGGCGATCCTCCGCCGTGTTTAAGGTCTGCGGTGATAAAAGAGCCGTTGAGACGACGGAGAAGATCGTTGTGTGGATCAATGAGTACCCCAAAGTAACGCTCTGTGATGTTGCAGCAACATGTGACGTCTGCAGTCACAACTGTGGCTACGTTTTACCGGATGATCTCAAGAGCAAAAAGATGCGTTGCTTCAAACGGGACATGAGAGCTGGATTTCGGATTTGGCCCAGTTGTATAGAGCGTGGCAAGCGTGAGGGTGAGCTAAGTGCTGAGGTTAAAAATTGTACCAGCAGTCCCAGTGTGCAGAGTAGAAAAAGCATCTGCCAGGCTGAAGGTCTGACGGATCAACACAAGCACCGGGAAGTAAACGCAGACTCCCAGGCCTCAGGGAGTCCCTCGGAGCGTCTCTACAACGGCCGGTCGGATGCGGACGACGCAACCCCTGCTCCTGAACATACAGATGAAGAGGAGGTTAGGACTCGTGTGTCGAACCGAGACCCCCTGGACGACGCCAGATTCGGATCTGACCTGACTAGTTTGGAGAATGGCAGAGACAAGAGGCTGATGGTCGGGGATGGAATCGAGTGCAGCAGAGCCTGTAGTTTGGCCTTGAAAGAAAACGATTTAATCAGCAAACCTGATCAGCCAGGAGAATCTGATGTACTGTTCAATGGGAGTGATGAAGTGAACGTGGACGAATCGGAATCTCTCTTCTGCCAGAGAGTAAGGCCTTACTTTTGGAAACTACCTACCTCATGTGCACGAGCTTACATGGCCTGGCCCTTTTCAGACAGTCGGCTGAGGTGTAAAGCTGCTGCTGCTGCCACTGTGTGTTCAGAGACGTTTGCAGGTTCATCACCAAGGAGCACCAGTGACTCCATTACAGAGAATCCAAATCCGCCTAGGTCTCTCACAGTAGGAAACCGCAACATCCTTTCAGATGCCTCCATGGTAAAGCAACATAACTCCTCACAAGAAAAAAGAAAAATCTCATGCTCGGCCCAAGCGAACCTGAAGAGAAAGGTGCGATCGGTGCAGTCTGAAGGACATGTAGTCCCTCTTTATTCCCCTTCTGTTTCATCTCCAGGCCCAGAGCCGGCCATTGACACCGGATCGAGCTCAGCTTTTCCGTCCAACCACCCTAAAACGGACGGCTCCCCATCCACTGCTATCCTGTCTGACTGGGAAACGTCCTCCGCTTTGTCCAGTTTATCGGATCCATCCACACACAATGCTTGGAGCGGCCTTTCCGCCGCACTGTGCTCCCCGCCGCCTCCGTCGCTCCCATCAGGGAAACCAGGAAACACAGAGGGGGGAACGGTGGCGGACGCCCAGCTTTCTGTCTGCAGCTCCTCAGACGGCGCCGACTCCAGCCTCCGCCAAGACCAGAGCCTCAATAATGGATGCCTCCCCATGAGGAGCCCGCCCAGACTGGAACTGTTTGATATAAGCCCGTTTAACCCAGAACATTTGTCACTGCGGAACATTAGCCGAGAAAACCATGTGGACCCCGACTCTGTTGAGTCTTTGCTTCCACCGGTTCTCTCCCCCGTCTCTTCTCCTTATAGGCGCATATTAGGAAGACCCTCGTTCCAAAGCCCAAGAAGTTCTGAAGATGCGGGGAAGGTTCTGAACAATGGTGCCGCACCTTTGGATTTTTACGCGACACAAGTGGTTAATGGCAACACCGAGACCCCCAGTAATTCTCCTGAGCACTGCAGCAAAAAAGTGGAAGGCGTCACAACAAAGCTCAGTACTTCGACTGCCAACGCTGCATTCAAATCCATGTCTTCTCCCAGCGACACGGAGGTGGAGGGTGATGGGGATAAAAAGGAAACCTTGGAGGAGTCTGATTCAGTGGAAAACGGTGAGCAGGGTGAAAGGAGTTCGGACCAAGTACCCGCGGATCCTGAAAAAAAAGCAACTGTTGTCTCAGACGTTCTGACCAAAGGCCACCCCTCCTCACCCTGCAGTCATAATGAAGAACACACGTCCTTCAGTGACAAAGAAGAGCAGAGCTCTGCTACAGAAGAGGGATCGAGCTCTAACAACGCAGAAGGGAATGAAAGAGAAGCGGGGACGGCCGAAGCGCCGGAGTCGGCCATTTTGGACGAGTTCACGGCTTATGAGCAGGATATCTTGCTTGTGGATGTGACACAGGAGGATCCAGAGCTGTTTGAGAATCTGCCAGAGAAGAGCCTGCTGAACCTGGGCCCTGTCAGGGACGCACCGGCTCCTAAGAAGAAACCAATTCCAACGATAAAACCGCCATCGAAGACGGCGAGGTCATCTTCAGTGTTCGAACAAAGGCGAGGACTTGTATCTCCATACAAGATTCAAGTTATTTTTGTCCATAGTAAATGAAGCATGTTTGTGTTTCAGACTGACACCAGTTACAATAGATCTTCTTGATGACAGTACTGATAATCCAGGTAGGAATTCTGCATACGCTTCTGGAAATGTTTGATTTCACCTGTCATTTGAAGCGGGCAGATCTGTTCTAAAAATGTTTTATTTCCCGGATGGACTGATGTTTATCTTTGTGTGTTACAGAGGAGAAGGAAAGCAGGCCATGGAGACCTCGGTGTAGCAGTGTCCCTGGGAAAAATCAGAACCTATGTCCTGTCACAGTCGGTCAAAGCAGACATCTGGTAATGTAACGTGGATGTACACTCGCTCCTTATTGTGTCTTGTATAGAGCACCTAATTTCCCTGGAGCTTTTTTTTAAGCATCTTATTACAAAGGATCAAATAGGTCTGTGAAAACAAAGCATTAATCTTGTTCTTAGTGGATAAATGTTCTCCAAGAGGTCAGAAAAAGTCAGGATGAATTTGCCTTTCAACATTAATTTATCAAAGTAAATAAAATCCATGTACAGACCATTTCTAAAAAAGTAGAATATCATGGAAAAGTTTATCTATTTCCATAATTTCATTCAAAACGTTAAACTTCCATAGATTATAGATTCGGGGCCCACAACTTTAACCATTTCAAATATGTAGGTTATTTGTACATAATTTGGGCTTCCAGCTCATAAAACCCACGAAAACAGGAATTCAAAAAATTAGAATACTGTGAAGAAATCAGCTCAAATTCTACAGGGCATGAATGTTTTAAACTGAGTGTCACACACCACTCATCTACCAAACTCAAAGCACCTGCACAGGTTTTCCCAGGTGTCATTAAATTGCTTCACTTTGGTTCAATATGGCGAAGACTGCAGACTTGACAACTGGTCAGAATACCATCATTGATGCCCTCCCCATAGTATGGGTAAGTCACAAAAGTTCATAGCTAAGGAGGCTGACTGTTCAGAGTGCTGTGTCCAAGCATATCAATGGAAAGTCTAGTGGAAGGGCAAAATGTGGCAGGAGAAGATGCACCAGCAGAAGAGCTGACCGTGGGCTTCAGTGGATTATCAAACAGAGAAGATTCACCACATTCAGACGCATCCGGGAGATGGGCTACAACTGTTGGGTTCCTCGGGTCAAATAATTTCTGAGCCAACGTAGGAAGCGTTTCAACTGGGCCAGGGAGAAGAAGCAGTCGACTGTTGGCCAGTGGTCCAAGGTCCTATTTTCCGATTAAAGTAAAGTGTGCTTTTCGTTCGAGAATCAAGGTCCAAGGGTTTGGAGGAAGACTGGTGAGGAACAGAACCCAAGCTTGTTGAGGTCCAGTGTGAAATGTCCACAGTCAGTCATGATTTGGGGTGCAATGTCCTGTGCAGGTGTTGGTAAGCTCTGCTTTCTTAAATCCAAGGTCACCGCATCAGTCTACCAGAATGTTTTAGAGGGCTTTACGATTCGTTCGGCATAGGATCTGTATGAAGATGCAGATTTTATCTTCCCGCAGGACCTGGCCCCTGCCCATACCGCCAGAAGCACCAAAACCTGGTTTGATGCCCATGCCATCACAGTGCTTGACTGGCCAGCCAACTCGCCGGACCTAAACCCCATAGAGAATCAATGGGGTGTTATCAAGAGGAAAATGAGGGGAACCAGACCCAAAAACAAAGAGCTGACAGCAAGCATCAAGGAAATCTGAGCTTCCATAACTCCCAGGCAATGCCACAGGCGGATACCCTCAATGCCACGGCGCATCAAGGCAGTGACTAAGACAAAGGGATTCCCTACCAAGTATTGAAGATTGACATATCGTTTTGAAATGACCATATTTGGATTGATTTGATGTGATACCAATTTGTTTCTTATTTTCTGCCAAAACTGAGAAGTAAATGGTGATGTCTTCACAGTATTCTACTTTTTTGAATTCCTGTTTTCGTGGGTTTTATGAGTTGGAAGCCCAAATTATGTACAAATAAACAACTAAATACTTAAAATGGTTTCAGTTGTGGGCCCTATCATCTATGGAAGTTTAAAGTTTTGAATGGAATTATGGAAATAAACGTTTCCATGATATAAATTTTTTTTAGAAAGGGTCTGTAGTTTTTTTGTTGTGTTTAAAGTAAGCAGAAAATATGTGGCTTACTTCAAGCTGCTGTTCATGTGTTTGGTTAAACTGTTTTGGTATTAAATCAAATGACTATTAGAGGTACTGCACCTTTTAAAGAAGTATTTATGTTCCTTGAAGGTTTTTTAAAAACATTTTGTCACATTGCAACCACACACTTTAATTCATTTTTATTGCGATTGTATGTGATGGACCAAAACGAAGTATAACTGTCAGATTAAAGAAAAATATTGCATGGTTGTCAAATTTTTATTTTTTTACACATACAAATCAGAAAGGTTTAATGTATATTTGTATTTATCCCTGTGGGTTAATACTTTGTAAAGCAGCCTTTCACTGCAATTACAGTTGCCACAGCGCACTTGTGAACAATTTTCAAGTCTTGCATTAAAATTCTCAATTAGATTCAGGTTCAGACTTTGACTAGGCCTTTAAGATGACTGTTTTTATTTTGCAGCCTTTATTTTATTTTTTTCTCTCTTCTTTCCAAGTTTACCCTGTATATTGTCTTAATCCATCGTCCCATCTGTTTTAAGCTGCTTCCCTGTTTAATATAAGCATCCCCACTACATCATACGGTATGCTCAGGTCTGTGTGCATTCTTGTTTTCTAGCTAGAGAGCTACATTGTGGTCTCATCTAACCAGAGCACATTCTTCCACATGTTTGCGGCGCCCCCTATGTTTCTTCTGACCCTCTTGAGGCAGGATTTGATGTAGTTTTCATCTTGCCACTCTTCTTCAAAAGCCAGATTTGTGGTGTGCAACTCTTTGTTGCCTTGCCTACCACCTTTTAGTTGTGGATTTGTACAACTATCACATAAAATACATTAAGGTGTGTGGGTTTTTTAATGTGACAATTCAAGGGATTTGAGTACTTTAGCAAGTTACTATAGATGGTTGATTGTTTCTTTTCAAACAGGGCCAATCTGATGGAAACAACAATAAAATAGATGGCTGCCTGGAGAGGTATTCATTCACACAATTCACATTCTGAACTCTGTTTTAAGTACAGATTATTTATTAAGATCATTTGTGTGTGTTCAGTAATTTTGGTCGCCCCATCCAGACTGTGAGCGTTCCTCCACTTATGGCCTTAGGAACAGGTGAGATACAATTTTAAAATGTGAATTTGTTTTCAGTGAGGAGTTTTTTTTGTCTAATTTTGAGCTGGTAGTGGAAAGGTCGGATCCAGCTTTGCTTAAAGTGAATAACTTATATCTGGCTCCTCTGCTTCTTATTCAGGACCATGTATGAAAAACCCAACAATTATGCCGGATTTTAGGCGCCAGAAATCAAACGAAGTAAGTATTTATTGATGTAAAGAATAGTTGCTATCTTACCTCCTTATTTTTGTTTATAATAAACCTTGTCAACTTTACAAACCGTAGAAGATAATTTGATTTAATGAGAATTAGCATATGCTACTTTGTATGCTTCAAACATAATGGCTGCTCTTGGAAAATGGGCTTCAAAACAAACAAAACAAAAGCAACAAAGAATAGTGCAATTCAGTCAGCTAAATGGCTGCTTTGCTGTTTTTAATGTGATGGCCTCTTCTGTGTAATGGAGCAAATCTCCTTCTAATCCTCAGTACTGCAGACAGTACTTCAGTGAATCGCTGTCCTGTGGCTTCAAAATGTGTCGCTTCCAGCATCTACCAGTGGAGGGGGACGAGAAGGTATGCCCAGCTAAACGTGTTCATCCTCAGCTTTAGACGCTGTATGCTGAAGTAGGAGTAAATGGGAGTTCTGTAGGGAATAGCTTCATCTAAGAAGGAATCAATCTTTTAATTTGACCATAAAGTGATCTTTCAGATAAAAAGCGGCTGGGTTTGCATCCCTGTTTAGGCTTTCAGATGTTTGTTAATCACAGGGGGTATATCACCCTCTGCTGTGCTGTTTGTGTAGTTGCACATTTTCAGAGCTTGTAACTCGATCCTTGTTTATTTCTATTTTTTACTCTCTTTTCTTTTGTCTTTTTTTTTTCTCTCTCTCCTCTAGTTCTGTGTTGACACGGTGGCAAAGTTTGCCAAAAATCCAGTTTGCCTCCAGAAAGCTGGTTAGTATCCTTAGAATGCAAGTTTTTATCTTTACAGCTGTAGATTCATGCGGTTAAAGTGCTTTGCAAAAGTATTCATTCTCCCTGAACAACAAGCTGTGGGGGGGATCCTGGGAGCTAAAATAAGTCTTACAGGAATTTAGCAAATAGTTCAGTCTGATACCCCTAAATAAAATCCAGCGCACTAAATTGCCTACAGACATCTCATTAGTAAATGTAGTCCACCTGTGTGTAACTCAATCTCAGTATTGCAGCTGTTCTGTAAAGGCCCAGGAGGTTTGTTAGAGTTGGTTAAGATACAGCACCATGAAGACCGAGGAACCTGGCATTGGTGTCGGGGAGAACGTTATGGAGAGGTTAAAAGCAGGGTTAGGTTAGAAAATGCCGTCCTGGTTTCGAGATGAATGTCTCGCACAGTGACGTTCAATTATTCAGCAGATGACGGAAAGACTTGCCCAGCTGCAGAGGAGCTGTGCAGATCAAATTCTCTCATGTGGGAAAATCTGTATACAGGAGAAGCGTTCGTCATGCATTGGACAATTTTGGCCTGTGTGGGAGATTCAAAAGACTACTTGTGGCGGAAGATGAACACTGCACATCACCTAAACACACATTCCTATTATGGAACGTGGTGGTGGCAGCATCATGCTTTGGTGGATGTTTTTGTTTTTTCAGAAGGAACAGAGAAGCTGGTTAAAGTTGATTTGACTGAAGGGAGCTAAAGAAATCTCTTAGAGGCTGCACCAATTTATGACTGGACAGGAGGAATAATCCTATCGTATTCCCAGCAGGGATGCACGCTATATCGGCATCAACATCGGTATCGGCCGATGTTAGGCGTTTTTTAACATATTGGCATCGGTCGGATGAGTAACAGAGGGCCGATATTAACAACCAATGTTTATTTATTTCCATCTTTTTGACGTTTTTGTCTGTGTTTCGGGGGGGTGCTATCCATGTGGTGTTTGTTTGGTCATGTGACAACGATAGTGATGCGGTGCAGGAATGTGGGCGAGTTTAATTCAAGCAGAGAAGCGATGTAGATGGTGTGGTTGATTTTCCACGGTGTCAAAAGTGTAGGGAAATATACTGTATCGGTTATCGGCCATAACAGCGGAATTAATATCGGACATCGGTATCGTCCCAAATTTTCATATCGGTGCATCCCTAATTCCCAGTCAATCTTACTGAACTTAATCTATTTTACAAAGGAGAATGGCCCAAATGGTTGACAGTAAAGGTGAAAGGTGAGAAGAGGCATATCAAAAAAAGAATTCTTGCAGCTGTGAACTCAGCATAAGGTGGCTCCATAAATTATTTATTTATTGAAGCTGAATATAAATGCATGCCAGACTATTTAGATTTTTGTTAGTAAAACATTTTTGAAAGCGGCACACTTCTTGATTACAAACTACTTCCTATTAATCTGTCACAGAGAATCCTAATAAAACATGTTGAGATTTGCGGTTATAACGAGACGGTGTGGGAAAGGTTTGAGCTGTATGATTACTTTTGCAGGGCACTGAACGTTCTGGCTCAAAGGAAGTAAAGAAGCGTTCGTTTTTCATCTACACTCACATCCCACCCCTCCATGTTTGTCTGCAGGAGCTGTGTTCACAGGATACTACCAGAGCAGCCCACCAGGAGTGTATTTCTCCATGCCGGTGCTCCTGACCCTCCTTTGGGCTCTGCTGAAAGCCGGCATGGTCTCCAATGTCTTCTCAGTCCTTCGCGTCAGCTTGGCCCACAATATAGTGGTCAGTGCAGCAGTCATGTATGTAACATAGTGCAATGTGTTGCCCGGTAGACGGGGGAGGGAACAGGTGTGTTTAACTTTGCTCCCGTCCTCCCAACCTTTCCAGCCTGGCCACGAGTTCCTGCTGGCTGTTTATAACTACGTGAGAGACAAGGGTCTCATGAGCTTCGTACCGGAACTAATGCAGCTTACATTCAAGGTGTCTCAGTTTGTTCCTCCCGCATTTACTGTCGAACAGAGGAGTCCGCATTTTGGATGTGAATGGGGAATCTTTTATTTTGTTTGATAACAGATGGCCAGCGTTGGTTTGGAGTTGAGCTTGGACTGGATAGACAATGTAAAAAACAGTCCCAAGTTTCAGCAGACGCCTCATCACAATTCACATGTTGCCTTGGTGGGCAACCACAGGTTAGTAACCCTTCAGTTACACAGCTTTTATTCATGATTTATCGCTGCAGTGGTGTTGTAAATGTTCCCTAAATCTAATTATCAGAATAAATGAGATCTAACTCGTATACTTTGTCTGCCTGCAAACATAGTCCTGAGTTCCTAAATTTTCTGCATGGGATTGTTGAAATAGAGGTCAGTGGTTTTTTAAAATAATATATATATTTTATTATCCCTAAGAACTACACTGTTTCTGGTTTATATTTATTTATATAATCCTTTTGGCAGCTTTGTGCCAAGCAGGAAGACTGGAAACGGATGGGAGAGGTGTATAGGTCCATCTGCCAGTTCAGCCAACACCCCAATCAAGTGGAGCGCATCAGCGGTCGCATTGCTATAGCGCTTCTGTCTGAGAGCAAAGACAAGGTGTCACTGCCCTATGCTGCTTTCGCTGAAACAGGTGAACGTTTTCAATAATATCTTTGTTAAATACCTATTACTCTACCTTCATGTATATCCAGTATTCATACTTCAAAAACTTCTCATGTTTTGTCCGGGGTGGTGGGGTGGGGGGTGTATAGAAATAAAACTCATTTTCCATGTAAAGAATTAGAAACTTAAATTCCCTCTAAATTACAGTGACTAAGAATCACACAGAGGGGTTAATTACAGAATTATTGAACTTTTTCCTCCAACACAGTGGCATGATGTAGATGATGAATTGTAAAGCTGCTAGGTTTACAATTCAGTCAGGTAGTTGAATTAAAAACAATTTAAATAAATTAAATTAGAAAAAAGTACTCTAATTAGATAAATTCTACAGGAAAGTGATTGCACTGAGTTTTATTTAAGGGCATCAGTGTAAATTGGACTGAATAGAAATGAACACCACACTTCAATTAATTTTTTATTTTTTTCTAAATAACAATTGGGTAATTCTTTTGTTTTTGACTATTAAATAAAATCCCAATGTTTGTGGCTGTAATATGATAAATATAAAAAAGCGGTATGAATACTTTTGCTAGGCACTGTAATTATGCTGATCTTTTTTTTTTTTTATTTAAATTTTTTTTTGTAGTGCGTCAGAATGAAAGTGAGGAGAGCCTGGTTAGGAGTTTTATGGGCCGAATTGGAGTCTCTTTGATGTTGAGATACCACAAAACCCATCATTGGATTAAGGTAACAAGCCTTTTGGTTTCTTTCCTGCATCTCTCCAACTTTCATTCAAATCATGAAAATCAACTTCCAAATGTAGGGCCGCAAAGTGGTGGAGGTGATGTCTACCTTAAAAGTCAACTACACAACATTGAAGGGCTTATTTGGGAACGAGGATGGAGCATCACGCTGCTGCCTGATCACTGTGGCCACAGAACTGTTCCTCCTGAGTGGAAGTGTGGAGGGAGCTCTGAACACACTCCGAGGTAATGGTCCCTGTCCTGGTTGTAGTTCACATGAACCAACCTCTTAAAGTCTCAGGAAGAGAGAGAGATAGATAGATAGATAGATAGATAGATAGATAGATAGATAGATAGATAGATACTCAGCAAAAAAATAAACGTCCTCTGACTTTCAACTGTTTTTACTATCAGTAAACTCAATGTGTGTAAATATTTGTATGAACACTAAAAGAGTCAACACCATAAGACATAAACTAAAAATGTTTCACAGACATGTGACTAACAGAAATAGAATAATGTGTCCTTGAATGAAGGGAGGCTCAAAATCAAAAGTACCAGTCAGTATCTGGTGTGGCCACCAGCTGCTTGAAGTACTGCAGTGCATCTCCTCCTCATGGACTGGACCAGATTTGTCAGTTCTTGCTGTGAGATGTTACCCCCCTCTTCCACCAAGGTACTTGCAAGTTCCTGGACATTTCTGGGGGGAATGGCCCTTGCCCTCACCCTGCGATCCAACAGGTCCCAGACGTGCTCAATGGCATTGAGATCCGGGCTCTTCTCTGGCCATGGCAGAACACTGACATTGCTGTCATGCAGAAACTCACACACAGAACGAGCAGTATGGCTGATGGCATTGTCCTGCTGGAGGATCATGTCCGGATGAGCATGCATAAAGGGTACCACATGAGGGAGGAGGATGTCTTCCCTGTACCGCAAGGCATTGAGATTGCCTGCAATGACAACAAGCTCAGTCCGATGGTGATGTGATATACCGCCCCAGACCATGACGGACCCCCCACCTCCAAATCGATCCCGCTCCAGGTTACAGGCCTCGGTGTAATGCTCATTCCTTTGACGATAAACACGAATCCGTCCACCTCTGGTGAGACAAAACCGTGACTCATCAGTGAAGAGCACTTTTTGCCACTCCTGTCTGGTCCAGCGAAGGTGGGTTTGTGCCCATAGGCGGCGTTGTTGCTGGTGATGTCTGGTAAGGACCTGCCTTACAACAGGCCTACAAGCCCTCAGTCCAGTCTCTCTCAGCCTATTGCGGACAGTCTGAGCTCTGATGGAGGGATTGTGTGTTCCTGGTGTGACTCGGGCAGTTGTGGCCATCCTGTACCTGTCACGCAGGTGTGATATTCTGATGTACCGATCCTGTGCAGGTGTTGTTACACGTGGTCTTCCAATACGAGGATGATCAGCTGTCCTTCCTGTCTCCCTGTAGCGCTGTCTTAGGTGTCTCACAGTGCGGACATGGCAATTTATTGCCCTAGCCACATCAGCAGTCCTCATGCCTCCCTGCAGCATGCCTAATGCACGTTCATGCCGATGAGCAGGGACCCTGGGCATCTTTCTTTGGGTGTTTTTCACAGTCAGTAGACAAGTCTCTTTAGTGTCCTGCGTTTTTAGAACTGTGACCTTAAATGCCTACTTTCTGTAAGCTGTTAAGGTCTTAACGACCATTCCACAGGTGCATGTTAATTAATTGATTATGGTTAATTGAACATGCATGGAAAACATTGTTTAAACCCTTTACAATGAAGATCTGTAAAGTTATTTGGATTTTTACAACATTAATGTTAAAATACACAGTCCTGAAAAAGGGACGTTTCTTTTTTTGCTGAGTGTGTAGAGAGAGAGAGAGAGAGAGAGAGAGAGAGAGAGAGAGAGAGAGAGAGAGAGAGAGAGAGAGAGAGAGAGAGAGAGAGAGAGAGAGAGAGAGAGAGAGAGAGAGAGAGAGAGAGAGAGAGAGAGAGAGAGAGAGAGAGAGAGAGAGAGAGAGAGAGAGAGAGAGAGAGAGAGAGAGAGAGAGAGAGAGAGAGAGAGAGAGAGAGAGAGAGAGAGAGAGAGAGAGAGAGAGAGAGAGAGAGAGAGAGAGAGAGAGAGAGAGAGAGAGAGAGAGAGATCTCTCACTCATCAAAGAGGTCAATTTATTTTAGTACAAAAAGTCAAAGTTGTAAATTAATCACACACAGATTTATACAATCATTTATTTGGATTTGATTATTGTGTAGAGCTAATAAAAAAACTAAATGATGTTTTCTAAAATTATTTGGATATTATTAGACCAACAAAAAAAGGTTGCCAGGAAACGGGCTACATCTGTTGCATTCCTCGCTCCGGAACCAGGGACTTCAGTATGGTCTTACCTGGACCATGGAGAAAAAGGACCATTGTCGCTGAGTGGTCCTATGTTCTCTTTTAAGATTATAAATTTAGTAGTTCATTTGGAAATTAAGATCTCAGGGTCCGACGGAAGATTAGAGAGGCATAGATCTGGGCCTCCTGAGTTGCAATATGAAATTTCCACAATCAATGATTTGGTGAGTGATGTTATCAAGTCTAAGGTCATTGCATCCATCCACCATGACATCTCAGAGGCCTTCATGTTTCCCTCTGCTGTGAGGTTTTATAGAGATGCTGATTTTAGTTTCTAGCTTGATTTGGCATCTGGCCACATCAACAAAAGTATCAATACCTTGTTTTATTGATCAACGGATCTCTGCGCGTCACTTTGAGGTGACTTTGAGGTGTTATCGCAAGGAAGATAAATACCAGACTCAGCACTTATCACTTTGCATGTAACAAATATGATATGAGTTCCCTTTTTGCTGAAATAAATACAAGATGATCAGGGTTTGTACAGTCATGAAAAACCTGGAAAAGTCATGGAATTTCAAAATCAAATTTCCAGGCCCCGGAAAAGTTTTGGAATTTTACCAAATCTATGTTTAAACTTTTAAAAGTAATGCAAAAATGAAAAACGGATCAATAAATAGAAGTCGGGACGCGTACATATTTTGTCAGGCAGGGGACACGCCTCCCTCCAAGGCCCTTAAATGCAGCTCACGGAGCTAATGCTAAAGCCATTCGGCGCTTGCTAGATAAAAATGAAGAGTCCAAAATGCCAGGAAAATGCGATTTCAACAATCTGTGGCTTTGTATGGACAAATATTGAAGCTGGCTTCAAAAGGATGCAGACTCCAGACCCGCTAAGTGTAAGCTATGCAGTAAAACTGGATCAAGGCCTGGTCACTTTACATGTAGCTCTCCCCCTGCTGGCAAAAGTGGGAATGACTTAAGTAAAAAAACTACATTTCAGTGAACAAGTGTTTAGCAACTCAATGGGGCTGCGGTTGACACTTTGATAGGCGAACTTTAAGTCAAAAAGTATTTACCAGTGTGTTTCTGACAAGAGAACAGCTTATACTTTAACATTCAAACGGGTTTTTCATGATGTGCCTCATTTTAAAGTTATTGTGTTTAAGTTAAATCTGCAAAATTCATGTATAAACAGACTCAAAATCAACCAATTAATGTGGATAACACATTGAATTGATGCATGAACGTGTTATTTTTGGTCATGGAAAATTGGTTAAAGGTTATGGAAAAGTCATGGAAAACTTTAACTGGAAAGCTGTACGAATCCTGCATGATGATTTGTGAATTTGTCCCTTCAGAACACAGCTGGTTCCTCAGTTCAGGCTCATGGCCATGTGAGCCTGCTGATTTGGAGAGCAGGACTAATGTGCTGAGGTGTCTGGCTGGAAAAACCTCCCACCGGGACACGTTGGAGGTCCTCTGTAATCTGCCAGGAGTTAAGGAACCCAACGGTGAGTGTGGGGGTGTTCCTTAAATATCTGAAACAAATAATTTTTTATAATTAAAAAAAAAGATCGCTTTTTTTTTCCTCCCCCCCCCCCTCACCTCCAGACTTGATAGACATCTCCAGGTACAGTCCTCTGTTTACAGCTCACCTCGAAGCGTGTGTGGAGAGACAGATTCTACCTCTAGCATCAGACACGGTGGACTTCATGCTGTGTAAAAAGCTGCCTGTCGATCACTCACTGCTGCAGACGCTGCTAGAGAAACTGGGTAGACAAAACCTGTGGCTGCGGGCTCGGGAAGTCTTCAAACGTAAATATCACTGGATTATCGTCATGTATGCAAAACGACAAAAAAGTTAACAGTAAAATGCAACCATTAGATTTTAGAATCTTTAGAAATAGCATAATTTAAGCCTTAAGGTATATATGTTAATTCCCCAGAGTCTCTAAGTGTGGGCTACTACCCTGAAGTATCTGCACCGCCTGGTTTGATGGCACTGATCGTACCCTGTCAGCTGGGAGAGGTGGAGCTTGCTCTCACCTTGGAGATGTTTATCGCTTTCAACGCGTCATTCATTCTTCCGCTTTCAGAGGCCGCCACTAGCTCTCTCAGCATCACTCTAAAAAGGTAAATTTATATTTGTGCGGGGTTTTACAAAAGTGCTTCCGCCCCTTATTCACAATTTGTCACTCTACAGCCACAGAGTTCTATGTATGTTTTAAGAGTTATGAATTGATTTGATAGTTCAACAAAAGTAGTGCATAGTTGTGAAGTGGGAGGAATTTAAATACCTGTTTAGGGTTTTTTTTGTTTTTTTTTGCAAGTGAAAATCTAAATACTGCTTTAATTTTTTTTAAATATATATTTGGATGGCAAATCTCCAGGCGTTTCGGATTATGGATTTAGGTCTGGACTTTGACTTGGCCATTCTATCACCTGAATATACTTTATACGATGGAATGGTTTAGGTCAAACCAGTTGCTACTGCAGAAAAGCCTCGCCCACGGCATGACTCTACCGCCGCCATGTTTCATCGTGGGGATGGCGCCTCCAGGGTTTTAAGCAGTGTTGGTTTTTCACCACACACAGCCAATGCCGAAAAATGTCATTTTAGTCTCATCTGAGCAGAGCACTCTTCCACATGTTTGCTGTGTCCCCTACATGGCTTGTGGCTAACTGCAAATTGGAATTCTTCTGAGTTTCTTCTATAAAGGCAAGGTTTGTGCTGCCCATTGCTAAAAGATGTGCTATCAAGATTCGTTCCACCTGAGCTGTGGACCTCCGCTGCTCCTTCAGAATTATTACAGACCTCTTGGCTGCTTGTCGGTTAATGCTCTTCCTGCCCGCCCAGTCAGTGTGTGTGCATGGCCACGACTTGGTCGGCTTACAGAAGTGCCATGTTCTCTCCATTTTCAGATGACTAGCTGAACAGTGCTCTGTGAGATGTTTAAAGGAGAAGGGGGCAGAATGAACAAACGAAACTCAGGAGCGACGCGGCCGGCACTGCAAGTAACTGCAGCCAGCCGCACGGGAGCGCGCACAATCGCTTCACAAAAAAAACATACCTCTTCACAGTGGCATACTTCTTTTTCTTAGTGCCACTTTTTAGTGGGCTGTGAGTCGTCCTTGGTCGTTTCCCAGTTGCAGAAGAGAAGAATCCATTCTCACAATTAAATCAATGGAGGTCTGCGACCATTTTTCTTCCTCTTTTAAAGCTGTCGAGAACGCTTAAGCCGTGTCAATTGCGGTCACACCTGTTGGACAGCGTGGGAAATTGGGGCCCCGAACTGCAGCACATAGCCAGTTTAAGAAAATGGAGCGATACGTGGGTGGGCTCATTCTTTTTAGTTTATAACGCTTCATCACCCAACAGCATTAAAAAACTGAACATGGATGTTTTATTTTATTTACAAATCCTGCCCCCTGTTCCTTTAAAGCTGGGCATACTGTTTTATAACGGACCCCTGCTCTAAGTAAATTGGGTTGAATATACACCAGACATTTTGGATTTTAACTTGCAAAATTTTTTTGTGAAAGTAGTGAAATGTTTGTTTGCTTTTCTGTTGTGTTGGTCTATGACAGGAATGCCCAAGTCCAGTCCTCTAGATCAGTGGTCCCCAACCTTTTTTTTTCTCACCATGGACCGGCTATATAATAATTTTTTTTTAAAGCGACAGATGTTCTGTTGACGTGACATACCCTGTCAGAATAGCATACAAGAAGTTGATTTTTATAGCGCCGTGTCAGTTTAGCCTACTTTATCGAAACATACGTGTTTGTGACAGGGTTTTCTGTTTTGACAGGTCTTTGCTTCTTATAAAAATAGTTTACTAGGGATGTGTATTAGCAAGAATCTGGTGATACGATACACAGGTGTACAATATGATATATTGCGATAATATGAGTAAGACTATATTATGGGATTTTATTTTTTTACTGAATTTAACTGTAGAGAAACTGTTTCTCTGTAACGAGATGTCCCGTCATGGCCTCATTGCCTCACTAGAAAGCCTGGTTGCCAGATATTAAGCAGAGCCGGGGCTCAGTGCGTGGAAATCGCCTGTCGTGATAAATCCATATTTTAAGTAGGACTCCTAATATTGTCTAATTGTAGCTTTCTTTTTCTTGGAAGTCATTGGCTCTTCTGTCTGTTCACTGGATCTTTTCTCAAAGAACATTTTCAGAGACTTGTGTTTTTAGTCATTTTGGTAGCTTGTGGGTTTGTTTTTAGCGGTGACGTATCACGTGAGTGGACATGCGTCAATAGAGGGTTACAGCCAGATGTAACGGAGAGAAATCTTTTTCCAAAAATAAAATAGAATTTAGATTCGGATAATGAATAAAACTGAAAAACTGTTATTTATTCTTCCTGTGGGCCGATACCAGCCCGGGGGTTGGGGACCTCTGGTGTTATGGACCCGCATGCCTGTGTCCAAGACGAGCCTGGACCCCCCAACTCCCTATTCCTACCTACATACACCAACTAGAAGTGATTAATTACAAACTTTTATTAGTAAAAAATAAACAACAATTGTAGTTTTTTTTTCTTATTCTTCTTGTAGGCTAAATGGACCATTTTGTTTTTTGTTTTTCAGATTTTATAAATGTAATATTTACAAATATGATTTTGGTAACCTCACAACCTCAGCAAAGACAAAATTTTGCCGACCCCAGCAATCTCTAGGGACCTCAAGCTGCGAACCACTGCTCTAGAGCTCCTACCCTGCAACTTTTCTGCATTTCTTCTCCAGCACACATGAATCAAATAGTTGAATTCTCTCATCATCTCATTCAGTTCTGTTGAGGCCTGGTAATGAGTCAATCATTTGATTCAGCTGTGCTGGAGAAGGGATGCATCTAAAAGCTGCAGGGTTGTAGCTCTCGAGGACTGAAGCTGGAGACACCTGATCTATGGCATAAAACACCTATAAATTACATTGAAGTTTTTTATTTTCATCTGACGAAATGTAAAAGAGTGAAACGGGTAGAAATAATTTTAAAGGCATTACATGAGTAAGGGATCCCCGGCTGCATTATGGGATCTGTATGTACTTTTGTGTCGGCGCTCTTGCAGGACTCAAAGCTGTGAGGGGGAGTACATCTCAGCGGGAAACCGGCTTCTTTCCGCAGCTTGCCTTCCTCAACCCAAACTCATTGTCCGCTACACAGCGGTCAACTCCTCCCAGGAGCAGGTGTTCAGGCTGGACGTTTCCTCCGCACGCCGCTGGCTCCACCATAATCACTTATGGGCCAGTGAGATGTGGACTCACCGACCCAAATGTTTGAACCCCAACTGACCTCGGTAAGTATTTGACATGGTTTACGTTCATCATCGGTGAACTGTCCCAAGAAATGTCAATGAAATCAGGTAGAACAGTGTGTTTCTGTTCTAGTTCTACGTTGTCTTTTGTTTTTTTTGGTATCGAGTGCGTGATCTAGTCGCAGAAAATCACAACCAACCATTGATTCCAGATTATCAAACTTTATATGGTTGTTTATTTTAAAATCTTGTTTTTCCTGTATCAGTTTTGTTGTCTTTCATTCAGAGTTTTAAGGGAGTATTTGAATTTTTTTTCTTGTGGGGAACAGTCATGTTTGGGGAGGGGGTGTTACAGTGTTACCTGTAAATAAAATCAGTAAATATGTATTTATATGACCACATTATGTTACTGTATTGTTTGTTACAATCTAAAGTGTTGCTTGTTCAGGACCTGTAATTTACGATTTCTTTGTAAGAAGTTTTTTATTAAAAGTTTAATTCTCTGTGTGTGTTTGTATTTATAGCAGGAAAAAATGGATAGATGCATTCCAACCTGGCTGACCTACAGCGTCACTGCTGGGTCTTTACCACTGTTAATGACTCACAGGATGTGAGGTCTAACTTTCTGAGAGGAGTAAAGAGGCAAACAGTACTTTCACCGAGGGGGAAATATGCTCAGCAGTTAACCTAAAAGTCGGTTTCCCCACAGTTTGAACTCAATGTCGGACTCTGGAAAGCTTTAAAAAAAAAAAAAAAAGAGTCTAAAAGCTACAGACTGCACAAGCCTCGGCATGTCAAAGGTCAGGCCTACAATTTAAGACAGAAGTGTGGTTTATTGGGTACATTTTTTCGAGGAAAACCTCCTACCTCTGAAAAGAACATAACTGCACAGCTTAGGTTTGTAAAATTGCATCTGAACAAGTCATAACCTCTGGAAGTATGTCCTGGATAAGTGGAAATTCAGCTTTTTGTTTTTCCTCCATAAAACAACGATCTTTGCTTTGACCAAACCAAACAGCACATCAGCACAAACATCCCTCTCCAACTCCTAAGCACGGTGGTAGGAGGGTGATGATTTGGGCTTGTGCATCAATTAAGCACCTGGTAGGGACTGGGTTTATCATAATCTCTGTAAACCAGAACTTCTCTGTTCATTAGGACATGCAGTGTTGGATCTGAATGTCTAAACATGAAGGGAGGGTGAGTGAGTTGTAATTCTTACCCATTTCAAGTTTAGACCTCAACCTGACTGAAGCGCTTGAAAAAAGAGACGTCTAAAAGAATGCAATGAACGTCAAAATTCCTTCACCGTGATCTTACAGATGTGGTCACACGAGATTGTTTTTGAGTTTTACAAGTAAATAAATCCCATCGTTAATTTAGCTTTTAACACAGACTGCTTCATCATTTTTCTTAAATATGCAATTAAACTAATTGATCATACTTTAATTAACCTTAAATATTTACCCTATAAGTGTAAAACACTGACTTGAACTCCAGTGCCTTGCTAAAGTATTGCTAGCTCTTGAACTTTTGACACCTTACAAGCACAAACGTTTTTGAATTTTATGGGAATTTTTTTAGATAAGAGACCAAATTAATTTTTGTTTTATTTTACTAACATCTGAAGTGCAGCATGCATTTGTATTCGGTGCCTTTAAATCGAATGCTCCTATGTAGAATCCAACACAGCTGATTGACTTCAGAAGTTTATTTAGTAAACGGAGTCCACCTTGTTAGTAATCTAAGTATAACAGGGTTCCTGAGCAATCTGGAAGTGTGGGATTTCGGTAAATTCCAGGGCAGGATAAGTATGGAAAGATATTGGTATTTCCAGACTGTATTCCCTTTCCCATTGTTAGTGTGGTCCTCTCTTTTCTTCTTTTTTTTTCCCTTCCTGGTTTAGCTCCTTCTGGCTTTTCTTAATTGTCCTCCCTTCCTCCGTCTTTGTCTTCATTCCTTTCAAACTTATTGTTTCTTACTTTCTTGTTCCTTCCCTCCATTCTGTTTTTTCTTTTAATTGCAGATTTCCTACATAAAGCATGCCCTCTGGGCTATTAACCAATCTACCATTACATTCATGATCTTTAGCATATTTTTTTCAGTAAATGTAAAGTGAAAAAAGCAGTCTGAATAACTGAAATTTGAACATGAAAAGGACGTAGGAACATGTAGAAACTGCTGCTGTTCTATGAAGGCTTCAGAGGTTTGTTGGTGAACAAACCGCATGATGAAGAAGAAGGAATGCAGCAGACAGGGAGAAAGTTATGAAGAGGTTTTACAGCAGGGTTGGGTTATAGCACCATGGACGGTTCTAGACGGGGACCAACGGGCCAGCGCCCCTTTAGAACTGGTCTTGTGCTGAAGATCTAATACAAAATCAGTTTCTTTGGATGAAATGTGCTGGAACAAAAACCGTAGCTAATCGGTTGCAGTGTTTCTCAAACTTTTTACAGTATGTACCACCTGAGAAAATTTCGAGCTCTCAAAGTACCACCATCATGACCTACCTGAACATGGAATAGAGAAGGCTTACCCTTTTAACTATGGACAATTCACAAAGGCGGCATATTTACTCATAAGGATTCTTTATTAATTGTTGCCAGCTACAGCCACACTGTACAAAACGGTAGCATCATAACAGGCGCTTAAACTCATCCTAACAGGGTTCAACACTGTAGCAGGCTTAAATTGAAAAAAAGCAAAGGGAAGATGATGCATAAGCTATTTTAAATATTAATTTAATATACTTTGTGTATTTTAATTAAACGTTTTGTACTACTTTAAATTGTACATTTTTGAATTTCATTTTCAAAATGTATTTGACTTTCCTCCAAGTACCACTAGGGGGAGCTTGGGTACCACTGGTGGTACGTGTACCACAGTTTGAGAATCATGGCCTTAGACCAATTTAATTTTTTAACTTTCTGTTTTAACTTGACGAATAAAACAAAAAATTAAGAATTTGGACTTTTAGCTTCAGCCATATGTACATAGGATCACAGTTATCTGCTAGATCAGGGTTCTGCAACTCTGGAACTGTATATGACTAGCGCTGTGGCACACCAGTGAAATATTGCCCCGTTTTTTGTTCTGTGCTCCCATGAAAAAACACTGCCCCCCCCCCGGTAAATTTGGTCCAGAACCACCACTGTATAACACTATTTCCAAAGCGTTGGACATCTCACATAGCTCTGTTCAGTCACAACTGTAAAACCTGCCTAGACATAACCATCTGAACCGACAGGATGGACAAGAAGTGCAACAATTGGTCCCCAAAAAGCTCAAGAGGAGCTGCAGGTATTCATGGTTCAGTTGGCTGAGTGTGTTGAAAGAACCCCTAGGTAAGGCTAATGAGAAGAAAGTCATGTTCTGTTTGCTACAAGACATGTAGGGAGACATGGCTTGTGAAGGAAGGTAATCTGATCACATCAGCCCAAAACTGAATGTTTTGGCCGACAAAAAACAACAACGCTGTAGCTGGAATCTAAGATTGCACTTTTAACACTGTATACACCGTCCCTAGAGTGGAACATGGTGGTGGCAGCATTGTGATGTGGAGATGCTTTTCTTCAGCAGGCACAGGGAAGCCGGTTAGAGTTGAGATTGCAGTGGAGGATCCATACAGCCAGAGCTGCAATAAAATGACTTAGATCAAAGTCAACAATTATTCCTATTTAGTAACATTACTCATATTTTGAAGGAAAATATCAAGACTGCAGCAAATAATCACAATTTACTGGTAACGAGCTAGATTATTGATATATAGTTCTACTAAATACCTTATTTAATTAAAGAAACGGTGGACACGTCCTTTTTGCTCGTAAGCTTAATAAAAAAGTGCATTGACATCAAATGCTCCCAGTTATCTAGGAGTACATAACCGCCAGGGGGCAGTACAGAGCTGTCCACATTATTCCCTCAGAGTAAAAATGCAGCGTTTGTGTCTGATTTCTCAGCTCCTGATTGTATCATGACCAATAACAAGCCTCCTACAGTTAGAATATCACTGTTGGAGCTGGTAAATCCCCTCACTGACTGCGCTGGAGGCAAACTGAGCTTATTGGGAGTGATTTCACACTTTCTACAAATACCCTGTATGAGGCAGTCATGAGATGGAAGTGCTCATAAAAAAAAAATTCTTCTTTTTTTAAATCAGCCCTGCGGACCTTCACATGCTGGCCTTAGTCTTACTGATTCTCTAAATTCTTAAAGAAGCCATTTAGACAGATTATGTGCCAGCAGCATAACCGGCCCCTCCATGTGTGTCATCCAGGGACAGAGATAGGCACAATAACACTGAACTGTTTGTGTGATTTCATGTTCTGCTCCAAGCAGTACCATCTTAATCATATCCTCTCCTCTTTCCCTCTCACAGCAGCCTGGATCACCGCGCCCTCAGATCCTGGGCCGTGTCATTGCCCAAACTAATGTTTGTTTGTATCATGTAAACTGATAATGTGGTAGGGGGGGCTTTGGAGATCACACAAAAGCTGCCGCACAGATTTAAAATCAGATGTGTTTCAGAAGATAACCGGGTGTGGCCTGGGAGAACCCTCTGGGATATTTTTAAATCATTCGGCCTCCTTTCGCCCAGCTTACTGTCCTGAAATTCAGCTTGCTAAATGTCTCATATGATCTCACTCATTGAAACCCATTCTAACTTAACAAGCTGGGATTTTCTGACCACTTACATTCCTACAAGATTGCACTAAGTCTTTTAATTGCCAGTTTTTGCATTCTTCGGGTGTAACTTTACATGCCAGTTACTATTTAATAAGACCTTATTTGATTTTAGTATAAATAAAGCTGTTATGTGAAGACCTGAGAGGCCTATGGTGACTCTGGAGGACCTCCACAGCTCAGGTGGGCGAATATGTCAAATGGACGACTTTTATTTATGGACTCCACAAATCTAGCCTTTATGGAAAAAGTGGCAGAGAAATAACTGATTTACCCTGATCCCTCCATCCTCATGGTTGGGCGTAGCGGTAGCGTCATGCTGCAGGTATTCTTTTCTTCATCATGGACCAGAGTTGATGTGAAGATAGGTGGAGCTAAATACATCGCAATACTGAAAGAAAATGTGTCAAGAGGCTGCAAAAGACTTGAGACTGGGATGAAGGCTTCCCTTCAAGCAGACGATGACCCTGAAGCTACAATGGAATGGCTTAGATCAAAGCCTGTGTTAGAATGGCCCAGTCAAAGTCCAGAGCTAAATCTAATTAAGAATCTGTTGTATTAGTAAAGCAGAAATAGTGCTGGCAAATGAGTGCTACAGCAAGTCACCTTTAGAACCGTAAGAAGCAATTAACGGAGGGGGGAGAACGTCAGATGATAGCTGATGAAATGGCAGCCTTTGGAAATCAAAGATGGTCGGGAGATAAACTGAAGCATTCCGTTGAAACAGCACACGTAAACACCAGAATTTGATTTTATCTCCAAGAGTTTCTTTATTTACACTGGAACGAAGCAAATAATTCTCCGTTTTCAGCTCTGTATTTGTTTGAGATGCTTTGGGGTTACGCGAAAGGAGCTGTACATGCAAGAAAGTTCTCAGCTGAAAGCAAGGAGTGGTGGAGACTGTCTCAGTGAAGTTATTTCAGCCATTAGAGTCCATCCTATAGAAAGCACATATTTGCTGATATATTTTCTTTAACGAGTAGAACAAGTTAGGTTACTGTTAACCTGCAATCAAATCATTGTTTTACATTTAATATGCAGTCCTAATGACATTTGAACTCAGAACCTTCTTGCTGTAAGGTAACAGGGAAATTATTTTAAATTAATTATTATTAGAGTTAAATTAAGCTCGAACCTTGTTTTTTCTTGTTTACCTCGAAATAATAATAAATATTTAACTATAACTCCATATTTAATTTCTTCGTTCGTAGTTTCACAGCAAATAATTTACACACGCATTTCTTTAGGACACCAGAAATGGTCAGCCAAGGCGGTACCACACAGAGGACCATTGTCCTTCGCCGTTTCCTCCAACTTTACCAACAAAACCGTGCACGTACGCACGTCTTCCAAGCGTGAGCTAGCTCACGCACGCAACCCCCTGACCGTTCGGGAGCGAGCATGTGGCACACCCCCCTGACCGTCGGGAGCGAGCATGTGGCACCCCCCCTGACCGTCGGGAGCGAGCATGTGGCACACACCCCTCTGCTGTGTCCTCACTCAGGACGGAAGGGAGTCCATTTTTTCCCCCTTCAGTCTGATAAAAGCGGCTCGAGGAGCTGCAGCCCGTGCAACAACACGCTCTTCATGAGAGGGCATACGTCAAGTTTACGTGAGTGTGTATTCGCCTTGTTGCAAACAACAACAACCGAGAAAACGAGGTAACTAACGGGTCGTTGAAGCGAGCTACTGCGGGTTTTTTTTTTTTTGCTATCTTGTTGAGGGGGGCGAAACCCCTGACCATTCCTCCACGCAGAAAAGCCAGACAGGGGTACTCTCCGACAGACTGGACGGCGAAAGGAGGACCGCATTCAGACGGTGGTCGCTCCAGAGGCTCGAGCACGAGTCCCGCTTCATGTTCTGGGCTGTTCTTTGATATGACGGCGACCGGGTTGCACGCTGCGAGCTCCCCGCTTTGATGAATATTTCACGTGCTCTGTCTGCAAGGCTCGCGCTGAGAATACCGAACGATCGTCGGCTGCGCGTGACGCCTTCTGAACGGACCCTAATGGTGGAGCCCGGTCCGCTCTGGTCTAACTGGTTTGCCGTGCAGCGGACAGCACGAAACACGGGAGCAGCGTTCATTCCGTGGCCGTAGTCTAGGTGCTGCCGAGTGGCTCCGAAGTCATGTTGCCTGGTGAGTGGGGGAGGAGAGACTCCGCGTCCTGGACACCCATCCGTTTATAGGGGGACACTTTTCATGCACCGACATTGTCCTTGGCGTCTTGTCATCTTATTGTCATTGAAAACCTGGGCTCTTATAAAGCTTGTTCAGTCCTTTTCTCAATAGAGATCACCCTTTTAATATTATTATTTTGCTATCAATAACTGTCCAGATATTTTTGAGAGTTGATTACCTGCTTTTTTGTTGTTGTCTCGTCTAATTGAACTATTTCAAGCGAACTCCAAACTTGCTGATCAGCACAGTGGAACTGACCGTAAACGCCTCAAGAATCTACCTCAGATGCCACAGTTTCTTCAGTGTAACTGGCTGACACGTCCTCAGATGAATACCTCGAACCCATCTTTCCTGCACGTGTTGTGAGCTGACCTGTGTTCCTGCTGCACATGGCTTCGTTTCCAGACTCCGACCTGCAGACCTGTCCGCTCTGCAAGGAGCTTTGCGGCTCCTCCGCTCCCATCTCCTCCAGCTCCTCTACCTCATCGTCCTCTTCGCACACCTCCAACTCCTCCAACCACGCCACCAAGAGGCTCCACGTCCTGCCCTGCCTGCATGCCTTCTGCAGGCAGTGTCTGGAGGGGCAGCGCAGCCCCAGTGACCCGCTGAAGCTGCGGTGCCCCACTTGCGACCAGAAGGTCTCCATCTCCGAGGCCGGGGTGGATTCCCTGCCTTCCTCAAACTTCCTCTTCAGCAACCTGTTGGACGTGGTGGTGAGCTCCGAAGATCAGATCCAGAATAAGAACGGCCACCATCACCTCGGGGGCCTGATCGGGGGCTCCTCTGGCTTCCACCCGTCACACGGGGGCCTGCTGCACGCGTCGCACATGGGAGAGCCCCAGTGCAGCTCCTGTGACGAGGAGAACCCGGCCACGTCCCACTGCCTCGACTGCCAGGAGTACCTCTGTGACAACTGCGTGCGAGCGCACCAGCGTGTACGGCTGACCAAAGACCACTTCATCGAGCGCCTGGGGGAGAGCCTCCACCTGAGCCGAGTCAACTCCAACGGCGGCGCGGGCCAGTCTGGTGGGGTGTCCGTGTCCCTCGCCCAGTCCTTGCAGAGCAACTTTGCCCTGCTGTCCCTGTTCCAGGACCGGATGAGCCTCTGCCAGCACCACGACAGCGAGGTGAGTGCCACAATGTGCAACAAAGATGTATATATTTGACATAAACGTGGACTCACTCCAATATGTTGTAAACGTACTTGTATTAGCCCCCTCCCACTGTGTGTAGAGCAAATAACCCACCCTGTGGGCCATATGGCTTTAGGTTCAACGGGAGGCGAGTGGCTCTCCACCTAGTTCCCTGGAGTGGAGCAGGCACCCTTGTTGAGCTGGATTTTCACATGCACGCGCACGCACACACTGTCTCTACATCCATACCAACACTTGTAGGCGCAGACGCATCTCGAGTCTGGTTAATCTGTACCACACAGTCTACTCGGGCCAGAGGGAGAGAGAGGCCCCTTGCAGTAACTGCACAACACATGTTTCTGAGATGTTTAAAGGTCCTCTCCTGGGTAAGGGTCTTTTATTTTGTTATTTTTTTTGGGAATGAAAACATGGACAAGTTGGAATATTCAAAGGTGTTTTGTGCATCGTGCGTTCTGTGGCGAAACGAGCTACAATGTCATGTGGCAAGAAGAAACCAGCTTGTTTTTATTTCAGTCATATGCTCAAGACAAATGGCAACACTTTTGCAAGATGGGTTAGGCATTTTTGGCAGTATGAGGATGCTTTTCTGTTAAGCGGTTCATTTGAGAGCGTTCCTTCACAGTATGAGGAAGTAGGGCTTCTCATTCCTGTTTTTTTTTTTTTTTTTTTTTTTTTTTTTTTTTTTTTCAGGTCTGGAAAAGTATCTGCTCTATTGGTATTTGAAAATCCAAGTTTCAGAGTTCCCAGTTGGAACTCCAACAACATTTCTATAAGTACGCCTCCTTGATTCCAACTTTGAGCTCCCCAAAATAACCTCAAGTTCAATATCCAACATGGCTGCTGAGAGCAGGAAATGTTGCCACAGTTTCAGCTTTAAACCATACGAAGCATTGAAGGTTTGCATCTCATCACACCAGCGTTGTACAAGTTGTATCTGTGAATGTGGCGCTTTAGTGTTTTAGAAATCTACGTCAATGGCTTGTACTGGTAACAGCTGTTGGCGTCACAGCAATTTGCAACCTCCGATCGTTTTTCTACTTGCATCGTCATCCGACTTTCACGGCACATCATGTCCAGCATAAGTGTAGAAAATGGAGCATGGGGGAAAATATACCGTAGTTCTGTCCTTTATTTCATTGTCTAAATGCTGTATCAATCCTCTGTTCTTTGTTGCCTATGGTGACAAATCCATCCATTCGTTTCATCAACGGTTGCGTCCTCCAGACCATCACTCCAACCATCCATACCTCTATCTATCCATCTTCCTTACAGTTAATATGTTTTGCAAAATTACAGCTGGGCAAAAGAAACGACTGCGATGTCTGGCTGGAAAGGTTTGGATGTACAAAAAGAAACATGTAGGGCCCTTTATGATGTATGTGCAGCCAATTAGGCTGGTTAATCTGATGGGGGGGGGGAGGAGTCAACGCTGTGTTAACATTTTTTACATTGCCAGTAACAGACTGTGGTTACAATCTATTAAGTTACGGAGGCATGTGTCCCTCACTGCCTGGGTCTGCAATTAAACACTGCCGACCCAGCAGGATGCCAATCATTGTTAACAGGGACTCACAAAATCTACTTGTGCAGCCCACCGTGAAGTTGCATGTGCTGTATGACTTAAGTAGGTTCAGGAAGGTTTGGCACCATGAAAACTTGCCCCCCACCCCCTCCCTTTTTTTTCTCTCCCCAGAAGCCTCATAACCGCCCTAATAGGGAGGCAGCACTTTAGAGATTACATTGAACCATTGGGTCAGGGGAGGGCTAACCATTGCTGATTAATGAAGTGTTTCCACCATTTTATGTTGAACTTTCTCTTTTATCTATAGGCCGTCCTCTGCCAGAGCTTGTAAAGTTTGTTAATTTGAAATGGTGCGGCGGAAATTATCATTATTGTCATTTTTGTAACCTTCCCCAGCCCCGTTAAAACGAATGGCTTGGATTGTGGCAAATAGAGAGAAATAATAGAAACCGGACCGAGAATGTGTTTGATTTGATTGTCACCTCCCAGGGTACAAATGAAAACGATTTCTAACCCAGTGTAAGCTTACCAGTCTGTTGGATCGCAGGGCTTTTGTAGTGTAGATATACTGACTTTTGTGTATTACCTGTGTGGAGCCATTGTTGTATGCAGAATGACGAGACCCCTTTTTAAACTGTAGCAGTAGAGATTATTGCAGCATCGTGCTAAATAATAATTGGATCCAATTTGTGCCCACTCAGAATAACTTTCTACTTTCTAAATTCTACATACAGCAGTAATTAAGCTTGTAAAAACAAGCAAAAAGCACTTGGCCAATCGATAAGGCCAGCACAGCTCTGAGGGCACCCATGTTGTTTCTGAGTGGAAACACAGGTCGCACATGTGATGTCGGAGCATTCTTGTCAGGGGCAGTGATGCTAAGAAACCTAAAAACCCGGTAATTTTTGTCCACAAGCAAACTCTTAAAACGGGGAAAACGCAAATCTTCACTTTGGTCAGAGTTTTTAGAAAGAATAGTTTTTGATTTCCTAAATCTGCTTTTTCGTGTGGATGACGGGCCAAATGGTAGAAAAATATCTTCGTTTTGGGAGATACCTTGGCTATGTGTATTTCCTGTGCTTTTATAAAACCAGTTAAAAACCAGCTTTAGTACTAGTTTCTGTTTACCCTTGGAACCAGTTTGGGGGAAAAAAACACAACGACTTTTCTTTGTTCTCCAGATAGTTCTTTTTTTTAATGGTGTTTTTACTTGGTTATTTACTATTAAAGGTTAATAATCTTGTAAAACGAGTTAATGAATAAACTTGGCCTTTTTTTTCAAGGATGAGTAATCTTACAACAAAAAGACAGTTTGGATTATCAGTTAACCAAGTTGTTGTGCTTTTTGTTTTTTGCTGGCACCTTTTCTGTTTTACCTCTCCCATTTACACCACCAGTCCACTGCCAGTAAATGGTTAGGTTCAGTTTTCCAGTAAGGGCCTCATTTCCCACTCACTCACTGTTCTTCAGCCCTGGGGGAGGGAGTGACACAGGAGAGGGCTTGTCTTTCTTTACCTTTTAAGCACTGAGAAAACAAGGCCATTGTCCATCAACCATCTGTACGTCAATCATGTTCAAATTTCCCCATTTATTTTGACATTCTGGTGGAAACACCAGTTTTAGGTTTATATAATTCAGTAGTTCTTTAGGTGCTGATTAAATGTAAATATAAAATCGTTCTAATCCCTCTGCATGTGGGTTGCTGGATAATACACTATTCTTTTTTGTTTCTCATTTTAATGAAGGAGTTGCTTTCATTTGAAGTAGACTTTAAAAGGCCCTTTAACCCAGGGTGTCAGGACAAGTCTAAAACAGAAACGCCTCTCTAATCTATCTTGTTGTTCCTGGAGTGAACGGATCGAGCCGGTGTTCTGATGACCTTTGCTAGGCATTTTGTTTTTCTTAATGTACCATGTCTTGACAGCTCCATGAATTGATAGGCGCTAACTTATTGAAAACTACTTTTATGTTTTCACAACAAAAAAATCACTGCAAGTAGTGTTCAATGTATCATTATTCAAATAAATTGTTTGACCCCTTAAATTTCCTGGAATTTGTTTTACCCAAAATGCCTTAAAATATCAAAAAAGAGCATGGTATTGGATGTTGTGGAAAAACCGTTGATAGAAATGGACACATCAAAAGGAAATTTCAAACATTTTCAGGAGCAGATTTTGTTGGATTGCGGATGTAGGACTTGCTGTGGACTAACTATTTTATTGTAGTACAGTAAATGGACCCACTGTGGATGTAAAAAGAAAATTTTTTGTTCGAGATTGCTATCTTATGTCAATAATACAAGGCTTCGAACTGTGCGTTGGACATTATTTTGTGTTTCCGGATGGAACAACACTTGTTAAAAAGTTATGATTTGCAAATGTCGCATATTACATGCACCATCACACTCATAATGCACCATTTTCATAAAATTCATAGAGAACATACTATCCTTAAAAAAATGCATGGATAGTGCAGCTTGACGCATAGACTACAATTTCCTTTAAAATACTTCCACTGCTCAAAGTTAAGATTGCACACACTGATGGGCTAAACATTAACCTGTGTGTGTTGAAAAAGTCACATCTCATTCAATTTCATGCAGAAGGACTGTAGTTTAATGTCCTTTACAGCAGTAAACTGTATGTTTATATAAAAAGTATTAGATCAAGATGTATGGTCCATACAAGTTATTTATGAATAAGACGTTATTAGAAGAAAGAACGTTCTTCCTTAATCCTTAACAAATGTTCTTTTCTATTTTTCATTTTAGCTTTTATCACTGCCACAAAATATCGGTATAAAATGTTATGTCCATATTACCCACCCCTGCCTACAGACAGGTTGTTTTTCTTTCCTGACACATGCGATGTGAACATCTTCATGTTTGGTACGAAATAGCTGACCTTCCAAATAAATAATAGCTAAAGGCTGGTGATTGCACAACAAGCAAGGCCACTATTAAAGCAGAATATCCAACACACAGGCTAATGTTATTACCGTGCGATGTTTATTACAACATTAGCGCAGTTTTATTAAAAGGCATATAAAGTAAGTACAGCATAGCTTGCTTCAAACTTACACAAAAAGACCCCCCCCCCCCCCCCCCCCCACAGGCAGGACAGTTGGAGATACATGATGTAATGATACATGATGTGATGTTGCGCAGTACCACAAGGCTGCATGACTTGACCGCATCATGAAATAATTTGTGAGGCGCCAGCTCCATTTATCCGTGGCCCGAACCGCTTCGCACCTACACACCATCTCGGCTATAAACCTTCCATTCCGTCTTCGTGATTTCACACATTGATCCAGAGCAGGAAAAAGGTGTCTCAAGCCTGGATGGAAAGTGTTGTGTAAAAGCTTCCAGCCATGCTCAGCTGCTTGTATTTGGTACGTGTGATTTACCAGAAGACAATCGTTTTTGTTTCTACTGTTGATAAAATAAAAGTAGCAAATTGAATCGAGCCTAAGGCTTGTACTTTTAAGGTTATTTCTTAAATTATTTCCCCCTGCTTTTTTGGATGGTTTTTTTATGTTCTAAAACAAAAGGCCAAGCTTTCAACATAACACAGAGCTCTGTTCAGTCTATCATCCAAATTTGAAAGAGCGTGGCACAACTGCAGACACGACTTGGCCGTCCACCTGATTAGGCAGGTCAGGCAAGTACAGCATTAATTGGAGAAGCAACCAGGAGCCCCATGGAGGAGCTGCTGAGATGTTGCGTCAAGAGATGGGCCTCCATAGTTTTCTATCAAGCAACTCCCACCGGCTGCGTCTGGTCGGTGGCTGACTCTCCAAGGCACCGTGCCCAGCAGTCCTGCAAAATGAGGAGCGACAACAAGGCTGGTCAGATTTGGCTAAACCCATTTACGTGCCTCACTTTAGAGACTTTTGTTTGGAAAATATTTTGAAAACCAGATAATTATTATTATTATTATTATTATTATTATTTACCTAAAAATGATGTCAAGTTTGATGGTAAGGGGCACTTCTACAGTTTCGAGTCTCTCGTAGTGTAAGATGTGTTTCCGGCCAATTGTAGGCAAACATCTCCCCGGTAAGAGATGATTTAATGTTCTCCAGCCTGAAAAGAAAATGTGAGGTGTGTGTGGACACACACACGTTAACATAGTGGTCTACCGAAGCGTCATAAAGGCCACCCTCTTTCCCTCCTCATATGGACTGCAAACGGGCAGAGCATCCCACGCTGGGTGAGAAGTTGAAATGGAAAATTGGATTACATCAAAGAGCGCCCTCTGCTTGCTGTGATGTCACGCTCCAGCATACAAACACACACCGGCTCCATCTGAGAAACACCTAATGATATGTTAATCCCGCAACATGTCACTCCGCGCTTTAGATTAAATTGTTCTCATCGTACTTATGTGCCACAGTCTCACACGTGCGTCGCCTCACAGCGCCAAACGCAAACCGTCTTTATGGAAGGGGAGGTAGTTGCTGGGCGATGGATGCTGAAAATGTGTGGATTAACTGAAGTCGAACTAATCAGTTTGATGGCCTTCTAATGCCTTTGTGTCTCCTGAAGGGCCCAGTTCATCTAGCTTCAACTTAAGACATCGGACTCTCCGGGGAGGTCCATGAATGTCTGTGCATGTTGCTTCGCATTACTACAATTCTGCTTTAATTTGTGAGTTTTTACTGCTCCAGTTATCGAGTTCTTTCGTTGAAGGGTATCACTTAAAGCCTAACTCCCGTTCTGTGGAGGTCACAAGCGGAGAATGTTTGTAAGGAAACCTAACCCAACACCGACGCTGATACAAGTCTAGAGGAATTCCTGTAACCTGAGTTTATACCTCCTGGGTTCTCTTTATCCCTTCTCCCTTTTTCTTTCACTCACACACATGCTGGGCATTTCCTCCGTCCACTCCTGCCTTTCTCATCAGCCCGTGCTGTCTGTTTTCTGTCAAAGACAAAGGACATTATAGATGCAGAAAACCTCCTCAACATGATTTAGCAGCTGTTGCAGTTGAAGGGGCTCGCGGTTACACTTTGTCACTGCTGGAAGTATCTCAGGGAGTGTGTGGCGGCAGTTGCATCTCCCATCTGTGGGTAGTTATCCTCTGAAGAGGATTTTTTTTTTCTTCCAGTTTTTGTGTGTGTGGCAGCAGATTTCGATTATATGAAGTTGGACTTCCAGGGTTTTAATGTGCACCATGTGCCCAGTAATTAGAGAGCGTTCCTTGTTTCCTGTGTGTTTCATTTAGGCCAAATGGAAGCGTGCACAAGCCCATTTAACCTTTGATGTCTATTCAAGGACTTTTTGCCCGTATAAATTTTATGGACAGAAAGGAAGGCATTTATCACATTCTCTTTGACATCGAGATTTAGAAGTTGTTCAGAAGCCGGAACCTCTGCCACTTCCTACTCAGCGGTTGGGCCCAAATGGGATTTTAATTGGCCAGTATTTGACCTCACTCAACAGAATTGTGCAGTTAACACTTTAAAACTTTTGACCCTATATTGTGTGCACCACACAGCTTCCAGTTATAGTGTACCTAACCCAAATCAGCCAAGCTTATAAAGCCCAGTTGATTTGTGTTAAGTAGGGGCACAATTAGACAATTTTCATCCATTTGTGTCGGTGACGAAAAGCTAGTTTAGGACTTTACTCAGTGTTTCGTCAGACAGAAACTAAATTCCAAGCCTATATTGACTTCAGTTCATTCAATTTAATTACTTAGAATATCATTCACCCTCAAAGTATAAAAAATGTTTGTTTGCTGCATATTTTTGTCCACTTAAAGTTGTCATTAATCAAATTTGTATTTTTGATGTTCTCTCCAATGATCACAAAACAACGCAATCAACAACAAATGGTTAATTAAAAAATTATTTTGCCACATTTATATTAATTGGTTAATATGTATGTAATCTAATCTGGAGTATTTCCACACTTTACAGTGAAAGAACAATGACAAAGACCATATTGGCTGCTGCAGCATCCAGTCTAAAGCACACACACAGTTGTGTTGGAGAGAGCAGAGCACAGAGCAGCTGAAATGCTAGTCTGACAAAAAAAAGATAAGTAAAGGGCTAAATTTCACCATTAAAAACAGCTTTTTATAAATGTAATCCACTCTTGATTAACCGTAAACCCTTGAAGACTTGTTGGGGTCAATTCAAGTAATGTACAGCAAATGGGATTAATGACAGATTTGAGTGTAGAATTGGAAAAAAAAGAAGATAAAATAGCCTTTGTAAAAAATAGTAAATAGTAAAACAAAATGAAGATAAAGCAGTACAAATTCAAGGTAAAATGGTCAGAATAAAAATCGATAAAATGCAGTCAAATGTCAAGTGTTAAACATTTATTTAACCTCCCTCAGCTTTTTCTTTAATGCCACTGATTACCATTTCATTACTACTGTTGTAATGAAGTGTTTTTGTTACTTCATTGTCTTTAATTTAGAATGGTTAAATATGGAATAGTTTGCTATTGAGGTCTTGAAAACGTACGTATAAACTATAAAATGTGAAATTCAAGTGGAAAAAAGTAAACGAAAAAAATAGATTAGTTTTGTTACTTTAATAATTGGGATAACGGTGTGTTGTAATCATAGTATTGCCCATATTGTGAGGATGGGTTTGGTTCCGCTTGAGCGTTGAGCAGAGCTCATGCGTGTTGTTTACTATGTGAGGGAAATGCTCAGTGCCTAAGAATAGCTTCATTGTGTTTGTACACGAGGGCATTTGTTACCTCTCAGCGCCTCCACATTTCATTCACACAGCTTCTCCAATTTATTGATTCTTTCATGAATCAGGCTGTTATTACCTTCCCAGGCTCTCCCTCCCACCCACGCCGCCTCCTTGTTGCTGAGGCCCCATCCTTTTCCTTCATCCACCCCCACCCCCGCCCCGCCCCTGTGTCTTCCACCCGGCCAGTAGCACGCTAGCTGCATGAGGAGGCCAGCTGACTCTGGTTTGTTTTCTTTCCCTGCTGCCGGTCCTGCCCAATCAGAGCGTCGGTTTGCAGCCACCGCCTTTCTCACCCACCCCCCAACCCCTCTCTCCCTCCCCCCTCACTGTGGCTGGCCAAGTTTCAAAACATCGACAGGAGGAGGCTTGAGTGTTGTATTCGTGGCAGCGAGCCAGCGGGGTTTGCCTCAGAAGGGCGGAGCCGGAGGAATGGACCCAGCGAGAAGGGGAATTAGGACATATGTGAAGAAGATATTTCAAAAGCTTAGTCCTGGTTTCAGTTCCGCTTTAGTCATCAAATGCTTGACCCTTACTGTTTTAATAGCACTGATTTACCAGAATTTAAAAGTCTGACCTGCATTTAAAAATGTGCAAGTAATTGTCATTTAAATGTGTCTAAAAAGATTCTATTCTTAGAAAAAAAATACAAGAATAATGAAAGAATTTTTTTCCCAATCCTTCAACAGATTCAATATTTGGAATAAGTGTTCAACTTCTGAGTGACCTTTTATTGAGTTTAGGTGAAGAGAACCTTTCAGATGTGTTGGAATTTTACTTCTGTTTGCTTTAAGCAAGATTCTGTTTTCGTCAACATGTTTGACTGCAGCTGCCTGACGATCTCACAGCTGACATCAGCCTCCAGAAATGTCATTTTTTAGGCGTATTTACACTTTTCAGATGTTTCTACTGGTTGAGGGAAATCAAGCATATTTCCTAAGTTGATTTCAAATAAGTATATTTAAAGATTTCTGCAACTTTTTTGCTTAAATTGATATTATACGTTGTATATTTTTTTTTGTATTATTATGCCGGTATTTATTTTTTAATTCAAAGCTATAACACTGTTGCTAGGGAAAAATAAAATTATAGAAAATAAAGCGTCCTTTAAAAAAAGTATTAAACTGATTACAACCCTTGATGAAGAAATTAGGATTTACTAGAATATCTATACTCTATAACCGTCTCACTTGCAGTATATTTAATCACAAAATGTTTAAAACTATAAAACGCCAAAATGCTCAAAATTAAATAAAACCTCATGATATAATATTCTCCATGAACAAATAATAGACAAACGCATAATGTGAAATTGTGAAAAAACTGAATTCATATACAATTCTTAGCTCATTGGTATAAAAAAAATTTCATTTTCCCTTTAGAAATGTATTTGTTAATAAATGTTTAACCATACAGTTTTCCCCGAATAATGGATTAAATTTTTTAGACATTTTTATTTAATTCAATCAGTTTTCATTCCAATACATCATTTTCACAAACTAAGCTTTTATTTCATAATGGTGTTTTTCCCCAGTGGCTTATTTATTTCAAAGGGCCATTTTTCATCCGAATGAGTTCATCTGCCAATCAGGGTTAGTGGGTGGGACTTGAACGCTCATTGACTGGTGCTTAAACATTGATCTTCCTGGATAGCCCTCCTTCTAACTCTCTGTGCTGCGGCTGTACAGTTAGCGACAACATGCTAAGTCGGAATTGCATGAACTTCATTCACCTCTAGTTACAATAGCAGATCATCTTAAGAGAAATAATTTATCAGAGGATGCCATCTTGAATCGTTTGGATTATATTTTTGAAACGGTCCCAGGTCCAGCACTCAAGACTTTAGTAATGTCCGTCATAATCACCGGAGTTATTGCTGATATGTTTTCTTGCCATCCAGCGCATTTGGGAGGAGAATGACGGAAGAAGCCCTGGTTGGTGGTTAGATACAAACAGTCAATTAAAGGGAGAGTTATTTAAACACGGTTTATCTTATTTATGAAACCTTTTATGGATTGTTTGTACCTAACCTCCTGTCTCATCACGGGCATGGCCCTCTGGGCAGCTTTACACCTAAAACATTGATTCAACAACGGCCGATTGGATTTAGACAGCCAAATTAAAAAAGTGGGTAAATATTCTGCCAATATTATGAGCATCTGCATAAAGCTATACACAAAATCTAACAGGAGTTCAATTCAGTAAGAGCATAAACCAGTTTAGCCCTCATCGCCATTCTCCTTCTCCAGGAAGATCAATGTTTAAGCAGCAACCAATGAGTTTTCAGGTCACCCACTGACCCTGGTTGGCAGATGAACTCATTCAGATGAAAAATGGCCCTTTGAAATAAATAAGCCGCTGGGAAAAACACCATTATGAAATAAAAGCTATCTTTGTGAAAATGATGTTGTGGCATAAAAACTGATGGAATTAAATGGAAATGGCTAAAAAATGAAATCTATTAGGGCAAATTTTACAGCTAAATAATGTTTATCAATAAATACTAATGAGCTAGAATTTCACATGAATATTTGTCTATTATTCATTCATGTAGACAATTATATCATAGGATTTAATTTAATTTTGAGCATTTTGGCGTTCCAAATGAAACTTGCTTCTCTAACTTCTCACAACGTCACTTGTGAAAAGCAGGTTAAACCCTACACACCCCTATGTTAAAGGGGCCAGTTTTACAGCAGCCATAAACATGTTTACAGTCTGGTAAGAATAATGGCTTTGGTCTCTGAGCGCTGCATCGAGTGATAAGTGAATGCAGAGGTTGCTACCCAAAGGAAAGGCTGACGTGTTCTCGGTCACATCCCCGTCCCTTTAGAAAGCCAAGATGGTGACGTCCAGCTGACCAGCTCGACATGAACATGCATACTGGTGGGGCAATATAGTTGATAATTAAGCGTGTTTATTTGTGGCATCTTCTTTAGCTCAGATTTTAACTATTACAGATTACAACTATTGCTCATTTTCATTGAGTTTTAATTGTCAATACTTTGACTTTTTTTTATTTTCAGCTATGAAAATGCACAGAAATTAAAACTCTCTGCAAAGAAACAGAAATAAAGACAGGAGGTGCTGTAAATGCACAAATGATTCCTTTAAACCTCATACCTGTTTTTTTTGTGTGATTTTTATTTTTTGGTCCTTTTTATTGAAAGCAGATTCACACTTTGCGGAGCCATTCTGGTTTTTCTGGCTGCAGTCAGTGTGACATTACACAGCCCCCCTCGGCCCCTCCCCCCCGCCGCCTGTGTCGGCTGTGCATGCAGGCAGCGCATGCAGCACGGGGCCATGCTAATGGCTAGTGGTGCCGGTGCCCTCTCCCCCAGTTCTCAGTGCAGCTGAGGGGAGGATGGGAATTAGAAACTGAGCTGACGCAACTGCTGTGCGAACACAAAGCCAGGTCGCTCACAACCATCAAATTTCATAGTGTGTTTTTACTTCAGGGCAGTGTGCTGTACGTAGTAATATAACCACTTCACATCATAACTACAGCTTAATATTAGACTAATATATAGAAATCATTTAATTAGGGGCACGATCTAAAAAAAAAATTTCACCAATTCTGGAAATAAAACGGTCCTGTCTATAGTCTCTTCAGCTTAAAACTCATGTGCTGGTCCAGCATCAGTTTAAGTTTTAAAATATATAACGCTTTAACCCCAAAAACCCCACAAAAGCGTGTTTGTAGCCGGAAATAATAGGAAAACCTAACTGATTCATGCATAAAATTAGGTTGTTCCTGATTTTTTTTTTTTTTTTTTTTTACTCAGTAACAATTTCAACTGGAAACATGACCATAACATTTTATATTACTTTGAACAATATATCCACAGATAAAGTGTTTTAGGATGCATTCACACCAGCCCTATTTAGTCCACTTTAAAAGAACTCTAGCTCGTTTGCCCAGAAAGTCTGGTTGGTTTGGGTAGGTGTGAAGGCCCAATCAAACTCTATTGGGGATCAAAAAAAGCCAATTCTGGTCTACCTAAAAACCTAGATCTCGGCTCGGTTGAAGCAAGCCCTGGTGTGCTTCGATTGCATATGTGAATGCCAAGCGGACCGGGCCCGCTGGAAGCAGACTATAACGCATGGCATCCTGGGTAAATAAAACCAAAATCCCACAACAACAACTCTGCCTCGTTCTCTGCTCATGCTGAGCCCATTGCTGTCACCTTTTTGTCTGGCACTTTTGCCAAAGTCAACAGAGTAATCTTAAAACCGCCAAAATCTGTCCCTCCACGTTTGTTTACATTTGACGAAACAGGAAGTTTGCCAGCTCCCCCACAGGTGAGGGGGTTCAAAAGCTTTGGTTTGTCTGAGAAAGAGCAGTTGAATGCGAAGTGAACCGGCTAAAAGAAGCAACACTGTTGCAATTTTGGTCCCCAGTCAAATAGACCGGACTATCAGGTGTGAATGCATTTAGATTAATTAATCTAAATTAAGATTAATTTAATTAAGATTAATTTATCAATTATGTTCACAACTGTGTGCAAAGATTATAAAAATGAATAAAATACCTTTTTCATGATTTATACGTCTCAGCAATAGATCTCGAGTCTTACATCGGGAGTCAAATATGGGCTGGCTTTTTGTAAATATTTATTTTTTATAAACTGATAAATCCCGGATTTCCCCCCCAGTAATCGGCCAGTTACCAGCATCAAAATAAAATTTTTAGTCACACCAATCTTAAGATTCAAACATGCACACTGCCACTCAGCTGGCTGTGAGAAAGCTATTGCAATCCCTCACCCCCTCAAAAAATGATTAATTTAACTGTTTGTAAATATTTCTGGTTGCGAAAAACTCGGCTCTTCATGTTGTGAAAACTATATAAAATAAGCGTTAAAAGATATTACGCGAATGAATTTGTGACATGAGAGGAACAAAGAGGAAGCTGCTCCCTGCTGCCAAGAAGAGCCATGCTGCTCAGCTTTAGACGTAGTGGTCAATTCACACACTCTCCATCATTAAAAAAAACGCGTCTCTTAGGATTTGTGACTTCAGCTATGCATTCCCCTTAACATCTTTGATTGCTTTCGTGCTGCAAGTGAATTGCTTTAAAGGAACTGAGGAGTCATTCCTGCAGTAAAGCTTTCTTCGCTGGGTGGTTCCTGTGGAATTTACAGCTCGGCATGCGTGTCACCACGCCCACCTCACTCATTTTTTTGTGTTTTTTTTCTGTGTTTTTCCATTTCTGAATCACGTGCACGTTGTGACTTTCCGTGACTTTTCTATCTCATAATTCAAAAGCAAAAACAAATTTTCTTTTTTTTTACTCTGTTAAATGTAAAAAACAATTTTTTTTCAAAGTAATCTATTCGAGAGGGATGCTGCATGCAGGCAGATAGAAAACAGGACCAAGCCATAAAACCCTGTGAGGAGAGCCTGTATCCTGTGTGGATCAATAGTATCGAACTGTTTTCCAAGATGCCTGTGTATTATGTAATCTACAGCTCCATGAGGGAGTGTGTTTCACCTCGAGGAGCAGTTGGCAGCTGATGACACCCAAGCAGGACTCTGCATTGAAAAGAGGCTATTTGTCACTGCACACTATTTCATTAAAAACGGAACTCCAGTTCTCTCAATAATCCCTCTGCTCTTTCTGTTGTGCAGTTATAATCCATATCAATATCAACAACATTTTGATTAATAAAATAGGGTTAAAAACTTGAGATTTGACAGTTTTCTATTTGTGTGTGTGTATCAAATACTAATTGGGAAACAAGTAGAATAAATAGTCTTTGCTGCTTCCCCTTTAATAAACTATTTGATCTGATCAGAATTTATTCTTTTGCCCTTATTCTCCCTGAGCCTCATCATCCTCTACCATCACCTTGCTCCTCCACCCTGACCCAGCAGCATTCCAGCCTTTTGTGTGTGCCGTCTCCCACTGGAATTCAGGAGATGTCAGCGGGGGAGGGATAGGATGGGATGGGATTGACGTGGGTCACAAAAGCAGGAAGGCAGAGCCGAGGAGGGCAGTGAATGACGGGGTGGTGCAGAAACCGAGGTGGAGGCAAGGGAGGTTGTAAGAAAAGGATCCAAAGAGGAGGTTAAGCCGAAGGCAGAAAGGAGGAGGAAGTCAAATAAAGGGGGGAGGTGTGTCTCTCTGTGTGTGTGACTCATTAGATTAGACTGCTCCCCAAGGGAACCGCCAATATTGATGGATTGATTGCAGGCCCCTCTCCATCCACTCCGTTCTGCTGCTATTGGAGGCCATTGATCTGGAGTCTCTTTGGGATATGACGCACAGTGCATATTTAATTAACTTCCTATTCCAACCAATCAGCATTTAGGCAGGGCGTTTACAGCAAAGCTTAATTTTTAACAGCAAAGGTTAAAACACTTTTTTCTCTCCTCAGGGAAATTCTGGACAGCCTTGTAAAAGTGCCATCCTTTATTTTATCTGTAAAAACCCTGCATGGATACCCCTGACTCTGGTATATTTTAAGCTGGGACCTGGGCCATTTTTCCTTTTTTATATGGAAAAAATAAAATGAAATGTGATTGATTGATTTGTGCTATGAATTATCTATGAATTAATAAATCAAAAAACTTCTGCATACAGAATGTCAAATATAATGTGACTGAATTAAAATGGTAACAAAAATTGAGTTAAATTGAATCCTAAATCCAGCCTTAAAGGAAAAGGAATCTGCTCCTGCTAAACCCTTTTCTTGCAATGTTATGAGAATAAAGCTAGAAATTCACTTTTCTTTCCCCAGCTGTATATATATATATATAAAAAATGTTGGTCTTTCTAGTTGAAATCTGCTGCTTTTAGAGACTTACAACAGGCTGATATAAGATGGATTATATTGGCTGCATAAATTCTTTAATCAATCACACATGCATCTACACGTTTTAATAAATGGACATTTAGCTGAAAATGAAGCAGACAATGTGTGTAATTTCAGAGTAGCTCCACCATGTTTGGTTTGAAATGTTGGCTCAAACAAAATCAAGTGATTGGAGGCAGACATTGTGGCTGTGTGTAGTTCACACGCACAAAGACTCTCAGCTAGCACACTGAAGACGGCAACAAGGCAACAACCACACCGGGGTTGGCTGCAAATCAGGTGACTCTTGTTAATACATACAGCCCAATAATACTAAACCTCAAACACAATCAAAAAGGGAATTGAAATACATTAAACATTTGTAATTATATGTGGAAATTGTTTTAATATTGAGCAGAATTTTTTTTTCTCCTGAAAAGCCTGGAAAAATGGAGTAAGAAACCTCTTTCTAACATATGCGCTCATATGGGGATATTGATCTCGTTTTGCCTCCCTCTAGTTCCCCGTTTTCTTCCTTCTGCGACGTTCTGAATGAGAAATGATCTCTGGGGTTTTTGAGGATGTGAGGCTCCCTGGTAACACATGCATATGGATGACTTGTGTTTGTATTCATGGCCCTTCTCTTTTTAATTAGCTTTGTGTTTGTGGGGGAGGTAGAAGGTGGAGAGAATGACACGTCACTGGGTTGTTTAGTTTGTCATGGTGCCAGGCTCATATTGTTGACGCGTGTCATCAAACGCGTGAAGTTTTTGATCATGAACAGTGGAGACGTGAGCCTGTATCGGATTTTCTTGGTATGACAAATTCTAGTACAAAACACAGAGATTCACAAAAGATAATCTAATATTTCATTGATAAAAAGAAAGCAACTATTATCTCTGCTGCTCCATTGAAGCTTGCTTTACTTCCTGCTTCATACAGACAGAGAAATCGTAACATCTAAACAAGATTTCAACTTTTATCGATGGCTATTTTAATTAGCAGGTTCTTACTTTGCACAAACATTTTACAATTTAAACACAAACTGCTCCAAAAGTCGATTTTCACCGCGAGTTTGCTCTTTGTCCTTTGCCACAGGCTGTATTTCAGAGCACACATTTCCGAATGGGAAACTAATTTTCCTGCGTGCGTTTGTCTCCCCCAGGTGTTTCTGTTCTTCTGTGAAACCTGCTCGGTGCCAATCTGCAGGGAGTGCAGCGTGGGCCGTCATATGGGCCACACCTTTGTCTACCTGCAGGATGCCGTGCAGGACTGCAGGGCCATCACCATCCAGCTGCTGGCAGACGCTCAGCAGGGACGACAGGCTGTGCAGGTGAGAGGATTAGGTGCCTGAAAGCATGCTGCAGACGAGAAAGTGTCGCCTTTCTTTTCCCCCCACAGCTGTTAGATCTTTTGCTGTACAGTATTCAACATTATTGCTAGAATGGTTCCTGTTCAAATGTGTAAAACAGATACAGATGACATTTACTTCCCAATGTTCACATGTCTGACTGGCTGTGGTTTAGTCGCCCCAGAGATTTGTCTGCATATTTATCAGCAACCTTTACATTTACATTATGGCTTCGGTTTGAAAACCTAAACTTAACATGTTCTTTGAAAACAAATAGAAAGTGAAAACGTTAATGAAGATATTTGATTTGCAGAAGAGGCTTAGAAGTAAATAATACCTCTAATTTCACTGATTATTATTATTATTATTAACCTGACACCCTAACAGGAATTTAAACATATTATGCTTTATTAACAAGCAATACAAACTGTATCAGTGTGTGTACATTGGTTAAATGGTTAAATTAATAGAACAGGACCACAGCAATAATAGTTTCATTAATATCACTCCACTGTAAAAAAATAAAAAAAATGAGCCAAACAGATTGTTAACAAAGGAGAAGTCTGCCATACAAGTCACTCTGAAGATTAGAGTTTGCAAATCTGCCCTCATCCACCTCCTCCAAAGACTAAGTAGGACCTGAGGGGAGCAGCTGTGCCTTTGGAATCAGCACACAGCAGCAACAGCGAGCTGGCCCGGCCGGCCATTAGAGCCGATCAGCTTAGATGTCTTTGAGAGTGACCAGTACCGGGCGGCCGGGGAGCCGGGGTTAGAGGTGTCCAGCTGGCCCTTAAAAAAGGGGGTGGGTCACATGAGTTGAATTCCGGCGGGGGCAGGGCTCAGGGTCATAGGGGGAGGAGGAGGAGTCTCGCAGGGGATGGGGGCAGGGTAGGTGAGGTATTTAAAGGATTTCAGAGAAAGGAAAAATACCCACTTGTTTTAAAGAAGTGGAACACTTGCCCTTCCCCTTTTCTCTCCTTCACTCACACCCCCCCTCTTCCAGATCCAACTCTCTCACAGACGCGCATACTAATTACGTCTCTTCATTTACATGATTATAGTTTAGGTTGCACCTTTTGAACCTTCTTTGCATTCCAGCTTTATCTGAGAATATAGGATGGAGGGGCAGTCATGTTTTTCCTTTTCACTAAAAGCTCCAAGTGGGTACCACCAAACTACACAAGTTTAGTATTTTTGATTCATTTTAACAGTCTTGAAAGTCAGATATGAAATATTTATGTAAGACATTATTTAGACTGAGAGCAGAAATTTCTTCTGTTCTTGAAGCAGAATAACAATGAGGTTCTTATTCCGTTTGATTATAGATTCGGAATATTGTTGGAAAAGTTTAACTTTTTTAGGTGCTAAACTGAAATAGAAGGAGTCACTACTCTCTCTTCACACTGCTGACTGCTGCTGTGGTTTAATCGCACCAGCCGTTTATCTCAGAGGGTTTGTTTTTAAAGTGATAACATGCATTTTTATCTGCAGTCTGTTGAGGTCATGAGTTTAGTTAGAAAATAACATTTTTTTTGAAGCTGGTCAAAATCATAGTTTTTGAACAATTAGAAAACGAGAGTTAAATATTTAGGGAGTTGTTTAATGTGTACGTAAAAGATTCTGTGGCATATTTTATAGGATCTATTAATATTGTTTATAGATAACAAAATGTAAATGGAATATAATGATTAATAATGCATCAAATTTAAAATGTACAACTAAAGCAGTTTGGATAATAAACGCTCTTCATCTAAAACTACATTTATAGCATGACATTGGAGGTTCCTTCATTTTGTGCTTTCTTGGTCACTAAAGCTTTTTATAAAATTGCCATAGAAATGTTAAGTATCAACATAACTTTACAATTTTTTAAATGCTGTTTTTCATGACGTTTATGAAAAACGTAATTATTCTTAAACTGGAACCTTTTTAAATTCAGATGTTGGCAAATAGTGTTTGTTTATGAATTTTTGTCTGAGTTTTCTTCCAACTCATATGTGCAAAAATAATACCATAGGTTAGAAGTATAATCCGAAACTGGCAGCAATACAGATTTTGATCAGTTTTTGTTATGCAAAATCTGTGTTAAAAGGAAAAGGTTTTTTAATCATTCCAAATTTAGAAATTGTTTAGTTTACATGACATGAAAATATCACGCATAAATACAAAAAACAAATGTCCAGGGACCGGACATTTTACAAAATGAATTTTTCAAAATGAACAAGGACAGGTATTTTCATGTACGTTTTAATCTGATCATTTAATTTCAAGTTATTTTTTCTGAGAACAAGTCTGACTCAAAACTGAGCATGCTGCTTTAACTTTAAATAGATACTAAGCTCATTGTCTTATTCACAAACCCTACATTTGGTGTCGAACTCCCAGGGGAAAGAAAGACCATGCCTTTTTAAAACACGGTTTTCCAAAAAAGCAAAATATTCTGATTCCTGCACAGAATGAACAATTTATTTATGTTTGATTTAAAGTTTTCTTGCAGGCCAGTTGGTCACACCCTGAAGGAATGTGGCTTGTGAAATGCCCAGATTTAAACTATTGTGGTAGATTTCCAGTCTATGGTTTGACCTACCAATTTGACCTGCTTCTGAGTTCTCTTCATTACCTGTAATTAAAAGCATTATTTTTTTCCCCCTGATATTCCTACTGAAAAAAAAGCAGAGAGATAAAATTCTAAAATTGTATGGTCCTTATCAAAATTATTTCAAAACAAAGACAAAATGGCCTGTTTAAAAAAATAAAAAATAATGGCACCACTTTGCCGCAAAGCGGAGGCAGCATCAGGGAGCCTTCGGTCATTCATAAGTAGTCAAGTCCGCCGTTGTAGTAATATTGCTATCGAGCTTGGAGGCACGAATGGCTCAATATTCTCGCCTTGCCATGCTGCCACGGCGCATTCAAAGGAAACACACCGTTTTGGCAGGATTACCCTGATATGCATCCACGGAGTGTCTTTTGAAACAGGCTTATGATTATGAATATTAACATCGACATTTCTTTTATTATTGTATTTCAGTGATTAGTGCAGTTAGCATCATTAATTGTAAACGCCAGTCTCTGTGTATTCCTTAGCTTGTAGATCTAAATGTTTCAGCAGTCTATTACAGAAAGGTTGACAGCACAAAGGGAGCAACTTGCCTCAGCCTTCCTGTTATCTGTCGAGGTCCTGCTTCAGCCTGAATGAAGGGATGACTTATCTTTGTGAAAATATAGCTTTTCTTTTTAGATGAATGTGGCACCAAAAATAAAGAACATTTGTCTTTGGTCAGTTATTTGTTTTTTAAAGGAGTCATAACCTAGTATTACCTTGGATACCCACGCTCTATTATAGTCTAACAGGCCCTTCTAAAAAAGAAAAGTTGAAAAAAAGTGAAAAATAAACAGAGCTCCTCTGACCCTTATTTCTGAAGGCAATTATTGTCTCGCGAGATCTGATGCGATATTTTGGCTGTCGTGGACGGTCATTGTAATAATGCAAATGAGGGGTGCGTTGATTGGTGGCATTCTAGGTCATTTGTTGTTTGCAAAGTAGCAGCCATTACCCATGCTGTCCTCGAAGCTACTACTCCCGCTAGCATACAATAGCCGCATTAGCAGTTAGCTGCTGTTTGTTACACACAGTAGAGCAATAAAAACACAGCCTTACCGTTTCAATTGCAGGCAAGTCTCTGATTGTTGGAATGGCCCCTTTTTCCAAACGGAGCTCGAGTTTGTACTTCGAATCGGAATTCAGTAATGGCGGGGCTCGACTGAATATGAGGGGGAGAGGAGCAGGGCGGGCTTCCAGCAGCATAGGTCTGCAATGTGCATATATGGTATATCCTGCGCCGACTTGATATCAAGTCGACCAGAAATTAAAATCGCGTGTTTGAGTGCGCGTGCACGTGGGGTAAACAAACCCTTCAAACAAACTCTATCGGCTTCCCGGCCAGTGTATAATCGTTAGTCAATCATAACATCCATTTTTCTCGTGGAAAAGTGAACATTACAGGTCATGACTACTTTAACAATGCTTCTCGGAAATGCATGTTATATCCTTTGAAATATTGATTTCCCCTTAAACAGTGGTACATTTGTCCCCGTTTTATCAGATTATCTCCAGAATTTAGGAGTGGAAGAGGAATGACCTTCCTACAGTTCTGAGCTTAACCTTGCTAAGCACCTGGCATAAACTTGGATGTGCTGTTTGTGCCAGAGTGGCCAAAACAACCCAATAGGCTCACTAGCAGCAAATGGTAGTTGAAAAAATGGGATACTTGCAGCAGTGTGTGATCATACTGGTGATCATCGTGAGCAGCACATTCCAGGCTGTTGGAGTTGTGCACGGTTCTCCCATACACAATGATTGTTAAATGGATAAAATGTTAAATTCTCAGTATGTTTTCTTTCCTTAAACTTCAATCGTCTAATCCAGTAAACTCCAAAGGAGTCACTAACCAAAGAAGGTGTCTGACGTAGACTGAGAGGATTTGAGTTTTTATTGGGCAGAATCCACATCCAGGCAGAAAATTGTCTGATTCCGGTCACCAGCAGATTTCTTGGTGCATCTGCAACTTTTTTTTTCCTGTAATGCAATTTGCCTGCCTAATTTAGCATTCAGACACATGACTTCTCTAAATAATTTAATTGTTTCTGATTTATAACCCACTCTTTGCTCTTGGCAAACAGTGTTATTTTATAGCGTGATCTTTGTCCGTGTAAAATTTTAATCAACAATTTCCGGTAACAAGGGCAAAGAAGTGTTTTAGAAAAATAACTTTGAAACCCACCATGTAGAATTATCAGGGATAGGTCAGAAACGCTGCTGTTATCTAATTTGCCTGGAAGGTGGGGCAGAGTTGTGACCTTGATAAATACTCGCCCCAAAACATGAAACACAAGCTTTTCCACTGAGGTCATATGACATTCGGACATGTATTATCTCCTGCACACGGAGCATGTGCCCCACCTATCCATTTTCTTAGCTTGACCCCTTGCCTGGCCGGGTCAAACTTTGTATCTTTATGCCGGAGTGTCACTATGGGTGTTGTTGGATTGTTCAGAAATTCCAAGATATCACAACACAGACGTTTCAGGCCACGTGTAGGAAGACCTGCTTAACATTAGGCTCCCTTGGAAAAAAAACAGCTAAACCTCGTTATGTTTTATTAAATAGATTTTTTTTTAAGCTACAGGATGCATGCTGTTTGAGCCACAAGACACCCTAACTACCACGCGGCAGCACCTTGAGCTGTTTGGCGTGTTTGTCCACTTCTATCCAGGTCACTGCGGGACTAAATGCTGACGCCAGAAGATATGTAAACACAGGCATACGCTCCTGTCCCCTGAGGTAGGAAATTTCCGTCCACTCTACAGCCATTATCTCCCCTGACCTCTGACCTGGGACTTGTGACCTCCTGGTTGGCCAAAACTCTCTGCTTCTGCTGCTTTTTATTGGTTAGTTTGGCTGTCTTTGTACGACAAGCTGTGCTCCTTTGGGAATGTGGAGAGAAAAGCGTAAGATGGTGGCGACACGAAGACTGGGAAGGAGCGTCGGATAAATGGAAGAGAGAAAAGGACGAGTCAAAAACGTTACAGAAACTGAGCTGTGGAAAAAGATGGAAGAGTTAGGATTTTATTTAAATGCCTCACATTAAGGAAGGATCAATATAGACGCATGCCAGACTTTTCGGATTTTTATTTGTAAACTATTTATAAACTGTTCAGTGTTTTTCTTCCACTTCACACCATTGCAAATTTATACTCCACTTTGTGTTTATCATGTTAAATCCCAGTTAGGTGTTTGGATGTAATGTGATAAAATCTGAAAATGAATACAAGCAGCGAGTTAGGGAGAGTTTAAATTTCCTGATGACTCCATCTTGAAGGATATTAGTTCGCCTTAATTCCTTCCCTTCCTGCCGTCTCCTCTCCAGAGGCCTGATTTAGTTGTTCCTTTCGCCGGCCACCTCACACGTCAGGGCCAGAGAAAAGAAAGAGCCTGCTGGCAGGCTTTGTTCTTGCCGGGGTGCGATGGGGGTGGGCCGTATGCGTCTTAAGACAGGGATTGCGGATCACGACCTGTAGAGGTTTAGGTGACCTTTGATCTTAGTGGCAGATATGACAAAGGAAGCCTTATCCCACCTCCCCTTCGAGCCTGTGAGGTCCAGTTCACCTCGTGACCTCCCAGAAGATGCCAGAGGAAAAAGCCTGATAAAACTCAGTGGGCAGAAGGAGACAAAGAGAATGCTCCTCATTTAGGCCAAATTGTGCGTTGTAAAAGCTAAGGCCGGGTTTTTTACTACATCAGGTAGTAATAAAAGGGGTGCAGTCTTTAAAGTTTGAGTATTTAATAGTGGCCTGTAAAATAAAACCAAACATTATCCAGCTTAGTAACACAAAACCATTTCCTTTTATTTCTCACCACATTAACATATTCTGCAACGGTAAAATAATGGCTTCACTTGTGCAATTAACAGAACATACCTATTGCATATGAAATGTTAATCGGTTTTACTTTGCATTTAAGCTAGAAGTTCCGCTCTAATTTCACACAATTATGTTATTTGACTGCTAATCTTTAAAAATGTCATCAAATTTTGGTCACTTTTTTCAGACCAAGTTGAGACAGCGACTTCTTTATTTGCTCTACTTTGGCTTACTGGCATCTTGTTCTCTTACAAGAACTTCCTGAAACTTGTGAAACATATTCCTCAATCAGGATGTTCATGTCTGGTTTTACGGGCAACATATTGCCTTCCTGCCATTATTGCCTTTACATTGATCTTTTTCTTTCCAGCGTCCCACCAGAATCGGATGCTTTTATATCTCGATTCTTCAACCTCCTGTCATTAAAATAGTTTCGCAAATGAAAAGCTCACAAGAAAAATTGCATTTATGGAAAGCCTAAATATTTACTTGGAAAAATATCCTCTTCACTGCTCCAGATAAGGGGGGAAATGTATATTCAACTCACATGTACCGTAGCAAGGTTTTAAATGAAAACTTGTTTTCATCTGATAGAACATCGTTTTGACTTTTCTAGTTATGTTAGTCATGTTGAGGATTATTAAGGTTCTGTTTTGAACAGGTTATGTCTTACCTGAGGATAAATTCTCTTGGCGTCCTCGTTTAGTATAAATCCAGATTGGTTGCTCTCAGAGGCTACGGCTAACAGCTCTTCCTCCTTGTCATTGAAAACTCATTTGGATTTTTACAGTGGTACGCTTGTGTCTGTTTTTTAGAAATTCAGATTGCATGGCCGATATGTATTTTTCTGTTTTATATTAAGTTTTTTTTCCCCCTCTTATTAATGTAGTCTATTGAAACATTTTATTGTTTCTAGTAGATATTTTCTGTTTACGTTTTAGATCTCTCTTGGTACCCTCATTAAAGGAGGAATGATACTGTCTGAAAGTTTCTGAAATAAAATTCCTATTCTAAAAAGAATGGGAGTTTTCCAAACAGCAGGATGTTCATGATTTTTTTTTTTGTATCGGTGAATGGACTTCCCATTCCTAACCCATATTTCCTTTTACTCTGACAAAAGCCACCAGTTGTTATAAAGAAATGAAGCAAAAACAATGAGCAGGTGTTCATGCATTCACTTACCAGGATTTTTTTTTTCTATTGACGTTTCCTGATCCCGTGTTTCCTGCTTTTGGAGGTCATCTGTCCTTTCTGTGTAAAATAACAGATAAACCAATAAGCATTTCCTCTCCAGTCTTGTGTCTCAATTTCTGTTTATTGATTTTCTTTTTATTTTCACCGTTAGCTTCAGGTCTATTTCTGTAATTTGCAAGAGCATTTTTTTTCTCATTGCATGTTTTATTTGTTTTTCTTTGCTTTTTCTCAGCTAAGCATGGAGAAAGTCCAAGCCATGGCAGAGCAGGTGGAGATCAAGGCCAAGGTGGTCCAGACTGAAGTAAAGGCTCTTGTTCTGAGACACAAGAAAGCACTGGAAGAGAGAGAGTGTGAGCTTCTATGGAAGGTGAGCTGCTGTTTGACTCTGGATCTGGGAATAAAGCCTCCCACAACTTAATCCTGCTTTTCCAGTTTGAACTTGGAAAACCAGCATGGTTTAGTCATTGTTTTCCTCAGTGAGCATTCTAAGCAGCTTAAGATAAAAAAAACAAACATATTACTCAACCTTTCATGCATCTAAATGCTTTAGCAGCATGTTCGCTCATGGAGGAATAGTACTAGTGAAGCTCAATAACACAATGCTTTAAATGCTAGTAAAGAGAACGCTCCAACTTCACAGGACTGAATACTGATGATACGTATACACTGTTGGCCATCTTTAAGAAATTATTGTTGGAAAACAATAACAACCAGGGTTCCTTTTCAGTCTACAAAAGTATGCAATACATTCATCTAAAGGTCATCTGTCTGAGCAACTTTCTTTTCATCTATCCATCCATTTTCTGTCTATCCATCCGGTTTTTCTTTCTTTCATTCATCCAGCCATCTGCCTTCTTACATACTGGTTTATTGACAGCTGTATAAATATTTGCTCTACATTCACAGTGAACATTTTTAAAAATCTTTTGATAAAAAGAGAAAATGTCTTAAAGTATTCCTGTGTGAAATGTGTTGACACACTTGAGGCCATTAGGGAATGATCAGCTCTCTGGAAAAAGATCAAATGATATAGATCTTTTAATATTAAATGTAATATTAAAGATTAATTTATTGGCTGCATGTTTAAGAAAATTTTCTATAGAGAAAGTTGTATTGACTCTTCTCCATATTCAGGAACCCCCATGAATGACTATCCAAATGTGGGAATGACCATTTGTATTGCAGTGGTGGTAAAACAGGAAATTATCTTGTTAAATGTATAAATATCTTCCTGTGTGTGTGTGTGTGGGGGGGGGGGGGGGGGGGGGTGGTTCAATGAGTCAGCCTTGTGTGTGAAATGTCATTGTTAAGGATGACCATATGGGTAGTTTCAGCAGGGGTGGCAGCTAATCAAATGTGATCGTGATGGAGACGGGGAGGGGGAGGTCTGGCCTGAGCAGCAATGTTAGAAGGCTTCCTCCACACCACAGGAGGGATCTTATTGAAACAGTTCATAGCCTTTTGTCTCATGTCAGGAATAAGCCATATGTTCTCTGGTTTCCCCTTTTGAAGTGGCTTTCTGGCTCCTTACATTTCCAATCTGTCCAGTTTAGACAAAAAGGAGAACTTTCTTCATCACACACTAAATTAAATGATTTTAGTCTAGGTCTGGTTTTAGGTTATTCTTTAGTGTACATGCAAATACAGACCCTTTCCAAATAATTAAAATATCTTGGAAAAGTTTATTTCCATAATTATATTCAAAACATTGAACTTCCATAGATTATAGATTCAGGGGCCACAGCTTGAACCATTTCAAGTATTTAGTTGTACATTTGTACATAATTTGGGCTTCCAACTCATGAAACCCACGAAAACAGGAATTCAAAAAAGTAGAATACTGTGAAGACATCACCATTTACTTCTCAGTTTTTGCAGAAAATAAGAGAAATTAGTATCACATCAAATCAATCCAAATATGGCACTTTCAAAATGATATGCCAATCTTCACTTGGTAGGGAATCCCTTTGCCTTAATCACTGCCTCGAAGCGCCGTGGCATTGGCGCTATCATCCTGTGGCATCGCCTGGGAGTTATGGAAGCTCAGATTTCCTTGATGTTTGCTGTCAGCTCTTCTTTGTTTTTGGGTCTGGTTCCCCTCATTTTCCTCTTGATAACACCCCATAGATTCTGAATGGGGTTTTGGTCTGGCGAGTTGGCTGGCCAGTCAAGCACTGTGATGGCATGGGCATCAAACCAGGTTTTGGTGCTTCTGGCGGTATGGGCAGGGGCCAGGTCCTGCTGGAAGATGAAATCTGCATCTCCATACAGAACCTCAGCAGAACAAATGATGAAGTCCTCTAAAACATTCTGGTAGACTGATCTGGTGACATTGGATTTAAGAAAGCAGAGTTTACCAACACCTTCTCCGGACATGGCACCCCAAATCATGACTGACTGTGGACATTTCACACTGGACCTCAAGCAGCTTGGGTTCTGTTCTTCACCCGTCTTTCTTCAAATCCTTGGACCTTGATTCTTGAATGAAAGGCACACTTTACTTTCATCAGAAAAGAGGACCTTGGACCACTGGCCAACAGTCCAGTCCTTCTTCTCCTTGGCCCAGTTGAGGAACGTCTGAATGTGGTGGTTTTTGAAGCTGTGACTCCTGCCTCATTCCACTCTTTCTGGATCTCTGCCAGATTCATGAATCTTCTCTGTTTGATAATCTGCTGAAGCCCATGGTCAGCACTTCTCCTCGTGCATCTTCTCCTGCCACATTTTGCCTTTCCACTAGACTTTCCATCGATATGCTTGGACAGAGCACAATGTAAACAGCCAGCCTCCTTAGCTATGAACTTTTGTGGCTTACCCATCCTATGGAGGGTATCAATGATGGTCTTTTGGCCAGTTGTCAAATCAACAGTCTTCGCCATATTGAACCTAACTGAGACAATTGAACCAAAGTGACGCAATTTAATGACACCTGGGAAAACCTGTGCAGGTGCTTTGAGTTTAGTAAATGAGTGGTGTGTGACACTCAGTTTAAAACATTCATGCCCTGTAGAATTTGGGCTGATTTCTTCACAATATTCAAATTTTTTGAATTCCTGTTTTCATGGGTTTTATGAGCTGGAAGCCCAGATTATTAGTATTATTATTAGTTTAAGTTGTGGGCCCTGAATCTATAATCTATGGAAGTTTAATGTTTTGAATGGAATTATAGAAATAAATGCATTTTTTCATGATATTCTTAATTTTTTGGAAAGGGTCTGTACATGCAATTGCAGAGATTTTTATTAAACAGCCACTGAACCCAGTTCAATTTTACACGTAAAAGGTTATTTAAAAACAATGCGTGACGCGTTCAGCTGAGCAGCAACCAGCCTGTCAGCAGATCTACTGAAAATTACAGCTGTTTCTAGTGGGTTGAATTATGCTATTGTTCACAAATAACTTTTTGTTTTTTGCTTTCTCTCTTTTTTTTTTCTTCTTTTTTTTGAGAGCTTGAGCGAGTTAGCCGATTACCTAAATTAGAACCTGACTGACAATTAAAAATCTGATCTTTCGTGTTATTGGTAAACCTGCCATGCCGGCCACTCCCAGGTTGTACTACAGAGCAACACTGTTCAGTGTGGAAGTAGTTCTGATGAAGACATATCTGTAAACTATTAGCGTGTCAAAAACTCAAATCAGAAGAAGAGCTTCTAGGAAGGACACTGTTCTATGGAGACAGGTCGGCTGCTACAATGGAAAGTTACACGTCAGCAGATAACGGGAACCTGAAGTTTCTTGTTTATCATTTTTATTGGTTTCAAGATGTCATATACCAACGATCTCAGTTGTTCAAGACGCTACTGACGGTGGAAAATACAAACCAATGCAACTGTGTTAAACAGAATCTAGGAAAGTCTAAACTCTGTAATCACTTTTTTATTTTTTAGATGTTAGTAAATTCTTGTTGAACTGTAAAGCTAGTTAACTCACAAGGTGAAACGTTACCTCTTTCTAAAAACAAACATATTGTTTCTGTTTCCTGTGCATTTATCATAACATAACGGATGATTCAAGAGTCTAACACATGGAAATAGAGTTTTTCTTCTTTCACATATTGAGTTAATATCTGCTTATATATTATATTGGTCTTTTGGTAGGGGATATAGCCCTTTTCTATATAAAGAAAAAAGTCAGTGAGCGTGTGTTTTAAAAAACAATTCTTACTGGGTTTTGTTTACACACATCTTTATTGTAACCTGCAGGATCTTACTGCGGTTGTCTTCTTTGGAAATAACAAAAATCTGTCTGAAGTTTACTATATCTGTTTTTTTAATTATCACAAATGTAAGCACAGTTATGCAACAAACCTCAATAGGAAATACAACTACATTAAAATATTTTGATGTTACAAACCTGCATCAGCACATTTCTCATTTCCAAAGAAATTAACTTAATTAAATAAATTCTTATTTAAAATTAAAATACTTTAATCTCTCTTAACAAGGCAGATTGTGTTATAATAGCCCTGAGGGGATGCCCTCGTGAAGTTGCCATTCTCTCCTTGATGCGTTCACACTAAAGCAGCCACCGTAGTGCTGTGACAACACAGAGGCCCTAGTGTCTGATGTAGCGTTTCACACAGCCGTTTGTTCAGCGCTGACCAATGCTGCTCCTGCTGGATCAAACGAGAAACATGATCGTCTCCTCGTTCAGGCTCTGTGCCACATAACAGCCTGCTGTAACAAAGATGCAACAGTTCCAACTTAAACAGGCTGTGTAAAGGGGGCTTAAGGTTAGGATTTGTGAACAGTCATCAGGCAGGATGAGGGGGAGAAGATTTGGGCTCGACGATATAGGAAAAAGCATATCGATAAAGAGAAAAGTCATATTAATCAATATCGAACTATCAAATAATGTAGAAAATATATTTTTTAAGTACAGCCCTTTTATTAAAACTAGTTCATTAAAGAATAGCATAAAATGTAAAGTACACACAAACACTAAATTCAATTCAACCCTTTATTCCAAGACCTTTTTTTTTTACCATTACTGAACGTTTGTGAGAAACATAAAGAAATCAAGTTAAGAGACCTGAATATCAGTAAATACTGACAAAGAAAAGACCAATGTTATTAACCATTATGTTATTGATTAAAAAATATTTTTGTTATTGATTTAAAATGTAGGCTTATCTTCATGATTTTTATTTCCTTTAAAGGTTTTATATCTCTCTATTATATTCATTTCTTAGATCTTTGGTTTAGTTTGTCTGCAAAAACCAGGTAAATAAAGCTGATTCTGATTCAGTTCAGCCGCTGAAGCTAAACAATCTACTCCTCAATGACTGAGTGTGGACGGAGCCCAAAACACTGGAGCAGAGTCCAGTGATTGAGAGCTGAGGCCAGCAGTTCTTTCCTCCCATGTTTGTAATTTTGAAAGTGTTTTCGTTGCTGACCGTAATATTTCCTGTGTTTTGTTGCATTTGGTGTTGATGTGCGTCCTGTGTCGGATCAAAATGACTGTGAGTAATGGCTATAGTATTAAGCTACCTGGTAGGCTATGATGAAAAGGAAGGGTAAACTAGTTTTTTTTTTCATTGAACTTTTTTATCTACCTTTTTTATTTTCTGTTGCCTCTACAATTCTATCGATCAATATATATCGTTATTGAATTATTGTCCAGCCTTGGGTAACATGTAAGTAGATCATGTAATGCAGTTTTTTGGATTGTTTTGTTAAATTTGTTTAAAAAAGAACCAAACATTTAAAGTATTCTAAAATCTGTAGAAAGGGTTTAAGGTTACCCAGTGCGGAAAGGGGATCTTAACAGAAACAGCTGTCATTCCGACAAGATTAATGTGCTTTTTAAACCCAAGCCGCTTGTTCATGAATTATAACATTAAGCTAAGGTTGTAGAAGATTCATAATGTTACAGAAAATGCGCAAACCCCCAAAGACGCAAGCATAGTATTGAATTAAAAACTAGGGTATGAGGCATAGTAATAAATATTTTCAGGCCTGATATAACTACTATCCCCTTATCATGCCTCCCCACTGAACTATTTCAGCAATGCCTTTCAAAGCTAGCCTAAATGAAATGGTATAAAAAGACCCATTGCTTATATTCCTGCGCCGGTATGTGAGATAACGGCACAGTTTTATAATATCACAGTATTTAGATAAAAAGTGGAAATAAAACCGTTAAGTGTTATTTGGCTGCTATTATCAAACCCAAAAAAGAATACTTGGGCTGCTAAAATAATATAATAATGTTATGTAAAACCTTTACGCCTTAGTTAAAACTTTGCATACAAACCCACTAGATTTGATGGTCATTTCCGAGTCTAACAAGCTGTTATGAGCTGATTAATTAGTCAGGCTGTCTGCTGACGTGGAGTGTGCAGTCATGCTTCTTGTATCGGTTATTGGATGGATGGATGGCGACGCATTATTTTCCACACAGTGACTGGATTTGTAGATGAATTTTTCTTTTTGAATCAAAGTGTAACGGCATACTTTCAGCTAGCTGACTGGCAGTGCCCAGCAACATGTAAGAGAGGTTTAGCACTCTCCTCATGCAGCTGGAAAAACCAGTGGTTACTCTGCTACTTCATCTGGATTATGATTTAAAAGAACTTCAAACTTTAGGAACAGTAAATTATAGCAGGTTCAATGCCATAACTTGTTGAAGACCTTGGTGTACTGTTCACTAGTAACTAGTAACCCCCCATTGTCACTAATAAAGAGCTCTCACACTAAAGCTTAAGTTGGGAAGGAAAAACATACATACAAAACTATATTTAGTTTGCCAACCTCAAGGAATGTCAAAACTCTTAAAATTATATTTTTTTTACTTCATTATCCACCATGTTTGCATTGAGTGTTTTATTTGCTTTTTAAGAATGAACTTGGGGCCTTTATTCTGAACCAAGAAGAATCATTTTACCTACACACTGCTCCATAAGAAAGAGCTGTGGGTGTCACAGGGATCATTTTAAATCACCCTGTCTCGTCCTTAATCCCATTTACCACACTGTAAGATTACCCACTCACCCATGACCAGGTTAAGTCATTACAATCCATTTTCCAACCAATATAAATCTCCCATAGATTTCTGTCAGACATTTAAAGGCTACCAAAAGTGTATTGATTTTGTATTTAAACAGCCCTTTGTGGCAGAATTCAGCTGATCCAATTTTTAACCACTCTTCATTCACTGAGATTATGAAGTTAAAACAGCTTGCAATATCATGGTTTTAGCAAAAATATTTCAAACTAAAATATATAAAATTATCTGTTCAAAATACAAGACTAATACTAATTTCTGCTTATTACTGCTTTCAAAATAAGAAAATCTAATTAGTTAAGATATTATTTATGTAAAAATGATTTATTGTGGTTTTGAAGAACAGACTAGACAAAATTTAGGGTGAAAACTCAGTTAATTAAATAATTTTTTTTAAAGTAAAGTTGCTTATTGTATGGAATATTTCTACAATGTATATACACTTTAACAAGCCATTAGTGATGGGTCGATTGCGCTCCTTTAGCTTAGGTTTTAATGCCATGTATGTTTTTCATGACTGGAAATATTTCCAAATCAACTTCTGTCTTATTTCAAGTATGTGAAAAAGGTCAGAGCTTTCTTTTAGCCAGCTGACAGGAAGTGTGCAGCAGCAGGTCGGGGATAGGCAACAACTTTACTCTGTGCCCCCTTACACCTGGAGAAGACTCTGTTACTTTGTCTAACATCTCAATAAAATGGCCGCATACTAGGGCTGGGCAATATATTAAGGATTTGTCTTTTTATGAAGATTGAACTTTTGAAATGGAGAATATTGAGAGAGAAATTTTTCACCAATGCATCTCTTGGGTTTCGATGATTCAAAGGGATGTCAGCCCACCCAAGGCCTTCCATCTTGTTTTGCAACATGTATTTATTTAGACCTTGAATTCAGGTCAACTCCAAGAAGGGATTATTGAAATACATTTTTTTTTCTTATTTGTAATTTCTCTTTAAGAAGAGAAAGGGAGGAAAAAAATGATCCATGTAAAAAACTCGAATTTGGCATGAAAAAACAACTTTTATTTTTAATCCATATCGCCCAGCACTTCATTAATTTTTCCGAAACAGTTGTATGTCAGATGTCGCGTTCAATTTATGAAAATAAATGTTTAATTAAAACATAACCTTCTGATATCTTCAAATTGTGCCAGAGAATGTTAAATAACATATGTATCAATATTGACTGATATGAAAAATATTATTGTGAAAAACAAGGTTATTCCATATCGCCCAGCCCTACCGCATACTGTTCCTTTTAGAGGTTTTAAATCAGACGTTCGGTTTACCTTCATTTTGAGGAGTGGCCCATACCTGGTTGTTCTTCTGTTATTTTACTTCTGTATTGCTGCAGTGATTTGAAGCTGTGTAAATACTAGTTTTTAGCAGGGAACTTTAACACCCAGGCTGGGGACAGCTTGGTGTTGAAAGCTTGAAAATGCCCTTGCCAGTTTTAACAACTACTGTGATGATCATCCTTGGTGATCTTCCCTTCAGTGAATCAGCATCAACACTAACTTGACATGTATTCTTGGCTGTGAGACGACAACAGCTGCTTTCTTATACACAGAACCTAACATGTTTGACGGCACTGGGTTTTTCATCTGGAAATGTGTAGGAGAGACGTTTGCTGACCTAGGAAGTTGTAACATTTAAGTGGTGCTTTAAAACATGGCAGAATATCAAGAGCTGCGCCTGGCTTTTCCGTCTGTGCTTTGTTTCACTGAAACGAACACCAGCTCACTCCTCTCCTCCGTCTGCTCTTCAGCTGTGGAACTAAAACTAGCTGCGTATCTATCACAAAGCCCAACTCGAGGCTTTGTCCTTACTATCTATAAAATGTAACTCTAGTCTCACAGATGCAAATTGATGTTTCAGATCTTTTGGCTTCTTTGGAAAGGGAGGGGACTGAAAGAAACAAAGAGGCAGTCAGGCTATTGTGTTGAACTTTTTTTTTGTCAGTAGTTCAGTGAGAGGCTGGCCCGTGCGGCTCAGGTTCTACCACCCTCCACCTTCTTTAAGCCTTTATACGCCGACTTAACTGAAAGCTGATCTGGCTTTCTTTAAAAAAAAAAAACAGAAATGCAGCTTTTTGCTTCCTTTTAACGGTGAGCTAAATAATACTTAAGTCTTTTACGTTCTAAAAAATTGTCTTATCAGCAACATATTGGCTTGGATAAATAACACATTACTAAATCCCTATCGATGTTCCTTTACAAAGAGTAGCTATTTATTCCACAGATCTAGTGCAATAGACTTTTAATAATCATAAACCAAAATGGATTTAGTCTTGTTAGCTGTTTTTTATTAACATTGTTAACATTTTGAATACTTAAAAAAATCTTCTTTCACTGAAAAAAGTTTAAATATAAAAATATCTGATTTTTGGCACCCAGTTGCTCAATAAGTGTGAGGACCAGTACCAGCTTTTACTAAAGCTTTTGTTTTCCTACTTCACAAACAAGCATAATCTGCTCACTGCTGCCCCCCATAGGGCAGAGCTTCTGGAGCCAGTTTGTAGGGACATTGGTTATGAGCAAAGCCATGTTTTTGTTACTCTGCAGTTAATTTTACTTTAAACAAATTATGTAATTATGGTGAAAATTGTTGTTTGCATGTTCAACATCTTATTGCCGTATTCAGTGTGCAGCATAGATAGATTTTGGATATGAGCTACTATAGAGTGTTTGCTCAAATTTATGTGAAACTGTATTTCCTTTATTGTTTCTCTTAATTTTGTACTGGAATTTTAACAGTTCCATGTTTGAATTTTCATCGAGGCCTTTTTATTTATTTATATATTATTCAGTGCCTGTGCTTAAGGTTTTTCCATTATTACCTGAGTGAGTAAAAATAAGTGCTGCAGGAAGGCAAGATAAATAAACACCGACATATTTAAAATCAGGAAGTAAAATATTTGTTTTGAATTCTGCCGATGGCATGTTTATATGCTCATTTTTCTGGTACAAGAAATCCTTCAAACATGCCTGTCTTCTTTTTTCAAAAACTACTGATCATGTTTGGCCTTCAGTGTAAGCCCACGTTTTATTTTTATTTTTGTTTTTTTTTACTATGGCCCCTAAAAGTTTGAACTTGACCTACCAGGTTCATGGAAGGAAAATTAAAATACTTATTTTTTACATCATCTTCTTACCTTTTCCTCTACCAGCTCATTCATCAATGCAAAGTTTATACTATTTGATGTTAGGGTAAGTTAGACACAAATCTGCAAGACAAGTGTCAAAAAACGTATGGAAAGTAAGTTATTAAGCCTTTAGATTATGTCTGATTATATGTGGGACTTACTTTCAATTTAAAAATAATTTGTCATCAAAATGCCTTTAAAAGTCTTAAATGTAACTTGCAGAGACCTCAAAAATGGCAAACGTCCTCTTCGATTTTAGAGGATGCATCCAAGAGTCTCGTTTGTCTAGAAGAGTTCTACCTGTGTACTGATTTTCAAAGGTCTACTTCAAACTGGTTGTTTAAAGGGAGCTGTGGAGCAAAATTCATACACCTACAGCCCATTTATGTGACATAAGATGGACGAAGAGCAATAATAAAAACAAAAAAAACATTTCTATATTGATCGGCGTTCACATCGCCTTCAGTGCTCGGAGCGAACCACCTCGTAAATTTGTTTGAATCTGGTCTCAGAATGTCTTGGTTTACCTTTTACTGAGCTGAAAGGAAAATGGTGACATTTATACGTCATCAATGTGTGCGCTCACAGCGTTCCCTGCCCCCCTCCCCTTTTCCTCTTTTCCCCACCGCCCCACACCCCTCCAGCTTTCCCGGAACATTACCTGGTGGTCTGAACGCAAACTCTATACCGCGAAAAGTCAGCTCTTTTTACTAGGTCTTCATCCGTAAATTTATCGGTAAAGGGTATCCGGACAAAGTCCAGAAGATTGCTTTCAGACTCAAAAGCGAAACAGACGAAGTCCAGAAAATTACAGTTTTTCATGGCCTTTTTGAAAGGGGTTTTAACAACTACCAAAATTTACTGAATGATAGCTGATGTTTGGTCAAATGCTCCTTCTCTTCTCTCATGTTGTCCCTCTCTTTCTCTTGCCAGGTGGAGAAGATCCGTCAGGTGAAGGCCAAGTCTCTGTACCTGCAGGTGGAGAAACTCCACCAGAGTCTGACCAAACTGGATAGTACCATTGCTGCTGTGAGCCAGATACTAGATGAGGGCCACCACCTGGACGTGCTGCTGGCCAGGGAGAGAATGCTGACCCAGATCCATGAACTCAAGACTCTCAGGGGGCTGCTGCAGCCACAAGAGGATGACCGCTTCATGTTCACTCCTCCAGACCAGGTTTGAACTGACACTAGATCTTTTGGCTCTACAGTAATCATAGACTACTGGTTTTATTAGTTTAGTTGTTGAACACCCAGCACTCTTTCTTTAATATGTAAATTTGTTCAAACAGGCTCTGTACATAGCCATCCAGTCCATGGGCCTGATCAGCAGTGGCGCCTTCGCCCCCGTCACCAAAGCCCACGGCGAAGGTCTGAAAAACGTCCTCCGCGGGAAGCCCGCCTCTTTTACCGTTATTGGATACGATCACGACGGAGAGCCGCGCTTGTCCGGCGGGGATCCCATGTCGGCAGTGGTGATGTCTGTTGCAGATGGCTCCCTGTCTGCAGTGGAGGTGACTGACCACCAGAACGGCTCCTACACCGTCAGTTACCTGCCGAAAACTGAGGGGGAACACCTGGTGTCTGTGTTGGTGTGTAACCAGCACATCCAGGGCAGCCCCTTCAAGGTGGCGGTCAAGTCAGGACGGAGCTACGGCTCCCTCGGATCCCAGGTGTCCTCCTTTGGATGTGAGGGGGAGGGGGACGGCCAGCTGTGTCGTCCCTGGGGCATCAGCGTGGACAAGGAAGGATATGTTGTGGTGGCTGACCGCAGCAACAACCGCATACAGGTAGAGCAGTGCGCTGGGTTTTCCTCGTTACAATCTCACTAAATGACAAGTAACGAGTTAATTTGCCAAATTTCTATTTGGGAGCAGAGTATCATCAACCCGTGAGAACCATATTGACTCTGGTGTGTTACCTTCTCCATAAATATTAATGCTACTCGCATATTTTTAAACCTAGCAGCTTCAGTGGTGTTAAACCTTTCGTTGTGGAAGCATTGCCTGTATTTACAGTGGATATAAAAAGTCCACACACCCCTGTTCAAATGCCAGGTTTTTGTCATGTAAAAAAAATTGACATCAAGATAAATCATTTTACAACTATTTCCACCTTTAATGTGACCTACAACCTGTACAACGCAACTGAAAAACAAACAGAAATTTTTCAGATATGTAAAGTAAAAATAAACACTTGAGATAATGTGGTTGCATAAGTGTCCACACCCTTTATAACTGGGGATGTGGCTGTGTTGAGATTTAACCACTTACATTCAAACTCATGTTAAACTGGAGTCAGCATACACCTGTCACCAATTAGTGCTTCTGATCAACCCCAAATCCAGTTCAGCTGTTCTAGTAGGCATTTCCTTACATTTTTGTAGCCACATCTTCCAGCACAAAGCCAAGGTCCGCAGAGAGCTTCCAAAGTATTAGAGGGATCTCATTATTCAAAGATATCAGTCAGGTGACGGCTCCAAAAGAATTTCCAAGGAATTAAATATACCATGGAACACAGTGAAGACCATCATCATCAAGTGGAGAAAATTTGGCACAACAGTGTCCAAGAACAGGACGTCCGTCCAGAATTGATAAGACGAGAAGAAAATTAGTCAGAGAGGCTGCCAAGAGGCCGACAGCAACACTAAAGGAGCTGCAAGAATTTCTGGTAAGTACTGGCTGTGTAGTACATGTGAGAACAATCTCCCATCTTTTTCATATATCTGGGCTATGGGGTAGGGTGGCAAGACGGAAGCCTTATCTTACAAAGAAAAACATCCAAACCCTGCTTAATTTTGCAAAAAGAGTTATCTCCCAAACACATGTGGGAAAATGTGTTATGGTCCGATGAAACCAAGGTAGAACTTTTTGGACATAAATCCAAAAGGTATATTTGGCGCAAAAACAACACTGCTCATCACCAAAAGAACACCATGCCTATGGTGAAGCATGGTGGTGGCAGCATCATGCTTTGGGGCTGTTTTTCTAAAGCTGGAACTGGGGCCTTAGACAGGGTGGAGGGAATTATAAACAGTTCCAAATACCAGTCAGTGTTGGCACAAAACCTTCGGCCTTCTGTTACAAAGCTGAAGATAGAGAGGAACTTCATCTTGCAGCACGACAATGACTTAAAGCACACATCCTAATCAACAAAAGAATGGCTTCAAAGGAATAAGATTGAGGCTTTGGAATAGCCCAGCCAGAGTCCAGACCTGAATCCTGTCGAACATCTGTGGGGTGAGCTGAAGAGGGCTGTGCACAGGAGATCTGTCAGATTTGGAGCGGTTTTGCAAAGAAGAGTGGGGCAAATATTGCCACATCAAGATGTGCCACGCTGATTGGCTCCTACCCAAAAACACGGAGTGCTGTGATAAAAGCCAAATGTGCTGCAACAAAGTATTAGTTTTAAGTGTGTGCATATCAATGCAACCAGGTTATTTTAAATTTTTTTATTTTATATTTTTCCCCTTTTTAAAGGTTTCAGTTTATTTTTCAATTGCATTGTACAGGTTATAGGTCACATTAAAGGTGGAAAAAGTTGTGAAATTATTTGTCTTGCTGTCATTTTTTACGTGAAAACCAAGGGTGTGTAGACTTTTTAGATGCATTGTTTATTGAATCTCCAGCATGGAGCCAAAATGTAACTCTTGCACTTGAATGTCTGGTAACTATTTGGCCTTAATGGGTTAGCCTGTACTTTTTTTTTTTAAAAGACCCTAATGTCAGATTGCTGAAAGCCAATCAGTAAAGCAGAGTTTCCGTCAACAGATATTCAAGCCTTGCGGTGCCTTCCACCATAAATTTGGCTCTTTGGGTTCTCGGCCCGGTCAGTTTGATCGTCCAGCTGGGGTTGCCTGTGACGGTCAGAGACGGATCATTGTGGCTGATAAGGACAATCACCGTGTGCAGGTATGTGGGCCCGTCTCGGCAAAAATCAGCCTAAAGAATTTCCAGAACACCTTCCATGTCTTTGCAGGACCAGAATTGTTTAAATAGCTATTTAGTATCCGCTGAAACTATTCACTTTCTTTGTCAATCACATCCCAATAAAACACATGGAAGTTTGTGGCTTTAATATGAAAAAATGTGGAAAAGCTCGAAGAGTGTTAATACTTTGGTGCAGGGCACTCTTCTCCACATATAAACCCACAGAGGTTTCATTCATTTTCTTTGTCTGACAGGTGTTTACATTTGAAGGCCAGTTCCTGCTGAAGTTTGGTGAAAAAGGCACCAAGAATGGTCAGTTCAACTATCCCTGGGATGTGGCCGTCAACTCTGAGGGTAAAATCTTGGTCTCTGACACCAGAAACCACCGCGTGCAGCTCTTTGCCCCCGACGGTTCCTTCCTCAACAAGTACGGCTTCGAAGGGGCTCTGTGGAAACACTTTGATTCTCCCAGAGGTGTCGCCTTTAACCACGAAGACCACCTTGTCGTGACCGACTTCAACAACCACCGGCTACTGGTCATCCGACCGGACTGCCAGTCGGCTCGCTTCTTGGGCTCAGAGGGCACAGGCAACGGGCAGTTTCTGCGCCCCCAGGGCGTCGCCGTGGACCAAGAGAACCGCATCATCGTGGCCGACTCCCGTAACCACAGAATCCAAGTGTTTGAGCCTAACGGAAACTTCTTATGCAAATTTGGCACTCAGGGGAGTGGCTACGGACAGATGGATCGCCCCTCCGGGGTGGCTGTGATGCCCGATGGAGTCATTGTGGTTGTTGACTTTGGAAATAATCGCATTCTCAAGTTCTAAAGGAAAACTATCTATTTTTTGCATTCTCTCCCTCTGTTTGCTCTTTTTGCAGTAATTTTCCACAATGAAGGAAATGGAGAGGAGAGAATCAATCAACAGAAAGGCAGGGCATTCAGGGAGGACTGAGAACATGCTAAAAAGATGTTTTTCATATTCACTACTACTCACCAAAACACATGTCTAGTTTATACAATGGGGACCTTTCCAAATGGGCTCGTAGCTGCTCTCAGTCCTCTCTGTATGCCCTTCTTTAAGATCCATCTCAGGGAATTCTTTCACTTCTCGTACCTTCTGCCCCATACCTACCTCATTTAGCTCTTTATGAATGTACTCATACTCACTGAGCAGAGGTTTTAATCCGTGAAGTTTTACAAAAAGAAGAAACGTCTACCTCTATACTTTATTTAAGAGACATAACAGTAGATTCTTGGGTTGATATTTGCACAGGATTCATTGAATTCTTTCTGTGCAGTTTCAGTATGATTAAACATGAACCTCCTGAATGTTGTTGCTGAGACAATACTCAGACCGCTGTAGAGGCTGCATGATTGATTCTCATCAGAAGGGCTCGGCTCTGAAAAGATGACAAGGGTTAGGTAGTGTCCTTTCCTGTTTCTAGACTATTTAGGTCCCCCCCCCCCCTCTTTGACAAGTAGATTGACCCTTTTCTCTATTTAGCTCAGTCGCGTTTGTAATTTCATGAAAGCCGAGCAAGACTGTGAGAACCAATGCCAAACTGAACAGAATCAAAATTAGCTCAGGTCATCACAAAACTGATCTGAATGATCAGTTATTTTTCAGGCTCCACTAGCTTTACTGACCAATATTGATTTAATGAATTTCTTAATGAGTAGAAATAGATAAAATGTAGAAAATCAGCTTTAAAATGATCCCTGGAATGAGATCTACTTTGATCGTTATCCCTAAATGTATATCGTGAGACTGGGATGTTGTCTTTCCACTGATGAAAGAAAGAAACATGAATATGCAAAGAAAGCATCGTCTTCTCTGAGCGAGAAGGTCCACAGATTTAGGAGTTGAATCCTTAGAGATCTCAACGTGTTCCTTGCATTATCATAAAAATGTAATTATAGAATTGAATATGCTACTTTTTAAATGAGGCATGCTGTTTGACAAAAGCCTTCAGAAGTAGACGCCTGATTTGGCCGTCCTGAGGACACTAATGACAGCAGATTACAGGCCTAATATAATATATCAATCTCTTGGATTTAGATTGTGGTTTAAAGCCACGCCCTTTGGCTCCTAGGGCCAAAGATCTAGTGCAGTCCAATGAGAGGGCATCATTACAAAGCCCTACCCTATTTATTTGTCCTTAGATTTAAATCACATAAGAACGCTTTCAGATTGAGCGTTAGTAGACGGATTCCTCTAAAGATGGAGGTCTACAGACCAACTACTAGAGTCAACCAAAGTTAGAGTCTCTGCACAAAGGCCAACTATAAATTTGGCGTTTTAAAAGGATCTTAAAATCCCCCTTAACACTTTTCTTTAACAACTCTTGTTTGAAAAGTCTAACGCTCCTACAACTCCTGGAGTTTAGTTCATCGCACTGTCTACATTAGGCTTTGAAGAAGCGGAGTGCTTAGGTCTCAGGTTATTGAGGATGTCCTCTCCCTGGCAGTGGGAGCAAATGTAGGGCGTTTCTGTCTGGCAGAGGTGCTCAAAACGGAGGATACCCACGCCAAAGAGAAACCTTTGCGTTTGTTGCCTAAGCTTATTCAGCAATGCCATCGTTTTATCACTATTACACTCAGAGTAGCATCTCAGATTAGTCTTGGTTCTACTCACCTACTTTCCTCAGTCCCTACTGATGGATACAAGTTCTTTAAGGTGCAACCAATCCCCTCGCTCATTGGGTTTTGTCCCTCTGGCAGCACTCGACAATTACAGGTTCTGCAAGCTAGTCTCTCAGCCTGTCATTAAAACACCCCCAACCCCCCCCCCCCAAAAAAAAAATCTTCAGACTGACTCTCACTGCTGAATTGACGATTTGTCTGCACAACTTGGAGATTTAGGTCCACATATGTCTGATAACTTTTACCTCAATATTTTCACTTCATTTCTTGTATACCTCAACTTCTGAATACCTCATGTTTGTTCCTCATGGTTACGGTGCTTTGAATACCTCAAATTATTATTCTTTCTGTATACCTCAGTTTATTATTCCTTCTGAATACCTCAGTTTTACTTTTTCTTGAAGGATTTTTTTTTTTTTTTACTTCACATATATGTTTGACAGTTCAGCACAAGGACCAAAGATCGTTGTACTGTTTCGAGTTGAAACCACTTTTGTGTCTGCTTGATCTCCTGTAACCTGCCTGGTTAAGGTATTGCCCTTTTATCAGCAACAAAACAAATCGTTCCGATACAAGCATTGTGCCAAAATGATCTGTGAGAGTTCTGTGCCAAAACAGGATTGGCATTTGGACCACGATGTTTTAGACAGAAGTGTCACTGGACCATTATATCATTAAATCTAAACAAAGGATAAATCCTTGTCCTTTGGTTTGGATGCACTTAATAGGGCTGAGCCCCATTTATCTTTACCTCACACTGATGTTGAACATACAGGTTTCCATGTTGGAATATGTCGCCGTGTGCTGGGGAAGATGGGTTTCGAGGAAAACCGGTCTCTCTTTAAAAAAAAAAAAAAGAAAAATTTAACAGCTCCAAGTGTCGACCATTAAATGCACACAAATTACCTCAGATTTCAGCAGAATTTACCAACGAATCAGTGTGGGTTTTTAGGATACTTGATGTTTGTTGAGTCCGTAATCTACCATTCACCTCATAGGATTACGCCTAGTGCATGACAGCAGGCTGGCTCATTTTTTAAAGGGATATTTCCGGTTTTGTCCCAAAGAGTCCTTATAGGCCAACTCCTTAAAACCAACTGGGGTTTTGAGTGAATATTATAATGTGATATTCTTGCATCACCACTAGGCATGGGTCGGTATTATGTCTGCATAGTATGATTGTCTTGAGTAAAAATATCATGGTGTTAAGATTTTCATTTTTATAAGCATCAAAACATTGATTTATATACAGTTAAGTATCAGTCACATACTGTTATTTTGATTTTGTTCCATTAACCTGTTAACACAGGTATAGTAAGCTGCAGTTAGCAGGTTAATTAGTCTGGCTATCTGCTCGTTAGCTAGCCTACAGTCGGCTGCTTACTGATCATAGCTGGTCAACATCCATCCTTAGTTTCTATTGTAAGAGACCTTTTAGCCAGTTGACCAGCAGTGTGCAGCATCTCATTGAAAGACCTCTAGGAATGGTATAGTAAAGTGTTAGCAATTATGTAGCTGGGTTTGTATAACCTCTGTATACCTTGATACCCTTAACTAGCCCATGCCTCATCGCTACATTTCCTGAAGTGAAGTTCGTCCGTGTTTCAGCACAGACATGTTGAAACATGTACATTACGTCCTGCAATGCTGACACTAAAGTAACATATCCCTTTAAATCGGGCAGGAAGATGAGCCAGCTGGAGTGCAAAAATGCTGCTGCTTTGAACACAATGCCTACTATCAACCAATGAGATTTTTTTTGTTTTTTTTTTGCTTTTCAGTATTACTGAGATGTTCACTCAATGTTGCATCAGGTTATATTCTACGTCTGTTTTGTTTTTTTAATTAAGATTGCAGAATTCTATCTTTAAGATCCTTAGGTCTTCACTCTTAAAGAGGAAAAATGTATTTTAAACCTTTATTTGTATTTCGTTTTGTTGCATGCTTAAAAAGTTCTTGTATTAAACTGATGTCTCCCAGATAGGTGTCCAAAGGCTCAGATAGGGTGGGTAGCTGATTGTTGGGATTTTTGTTTTTCCAAAAGAAAATATATACCCAAAGATGTGTAAATGTGTGTTGACAGCTTGTTGGTTGGAGTTAACTTTTGACCTTTTGCGATTGTATTTCCTGTTTGTTTGAGGCTCTACAGTACGGAACCTGTTCAGCCAGCGATGCTTCAGTCCCTGAGAGGCTTGAGAGTTTTAAACCTTTACCATCAGTGCTTACATTCTCTTAATTTGTGGTCATGTGATTACATCAACATTTGTCAAACCGATTCAACAGTTGTTGGGACTAAAATATCTTCCATTTTTACATCCATCCAGCTATGTGTCCCCTGCACAAACCAGCAATCATATCCCTTTCTTAAACAGAAATGGGAGCAGTTGATTGCACCCCCTGCTTGAGCTGGAGTGCAATGACCTGCACTCTGTTTTGAATGTAAGGGCTTCGAATTTTGGGGATTTCTTTGGCCTCTTAGAACTTCGCCAGGGAAAAAAGAATCGCGAAACTTCACCAGACGAAACATGCAAAGTCATTGACCTCCCTTTTTGTTTTAAATGATTGTATAATCTTACGGGGAAAAAAGGGGGGGAGGGTTGTTTAGGAAATTTTGGACAGAAAAAATAAATAAAAAAACAAAACTCAGGTTGTTCCCAGCAGCCTTGTGCTGCAGGTGTCTCATTAAAAATTGTCCCTTAGTGATGTAGTGACTTCTTCCCTCTTATGAACTCAGTCCTACTCTGATTATTTTCCCCCCTATTTTTGCGTGTCCATTTAAACATAATGAAAGAAATAATTTCTCAATCTGCTAAAAATTATTTAGTTAGATTAGTTTCCCCTGATGCTTTTTCCCCCCCTTGTCTTATTTTTTTTCTTTTTTCCTCTGACAAAAAGTACAAATGCTTCACACCACTCGACTCGTTGGCCCTTTTAGAATGTATTTTGTGAAGAAAAGGGATGAACGGGTTCTTGTTGAAGCTCACCCCTCGCTCCCAGCCCCCTGTAGCTGTGAGAGCTACTGGACAGAGACGTTGGCGGAGGGCCATCTGGTGTTGCGAAACAAATAGTCGTGTTTGTTTCTAAGCGAGTCAAAATGCGCTGTCCAGACAGTTTCATGTCCTGCTCTCCCAGCGCCCGGCCTGGTCGTGGAGTGAGCTCTGTGTTTGTGCGCTGCATCTGCAATATCTAAGCAGAAAATCCACTGAATGTATCCTGTCTCAGTCCAAGAGGCAGGGCGAGCCGGCGTGGCCAGCTGAATTTAGACGACGGCTGCTGATTTTTGCTGATCCAAGCCACTCTGTGTGTGTGTATGTATGTGTGTGTTTCAGTTTAATCTGTCGGTCTGTGCACTCCCACCCTCTTACCACACGTTCACACACAGAGATGGATGGAAGTGGAACAGTCAGGTCTTGAGTCTAGGTAACGCACAGGAGACTATATTATAATGGCCACCCACTGCTCTCTCTGTACTCTGTGGACTTTAAACATTTCCTATGCAGTTCTTTTGGTTGTTTTCTCTTTTTGTTTACGCCTAAATAAAGTTGTATTTCTTTGACTTTAAATCCGGTTTCTGTCTTTTCTCTTAAGCGTCTCAAGTTATATCCGTCTAAGGTGTTCGGTTCCTCTTTTCCTCTCATGTCTGAGTGGACAAAACGACGACAATGACCAACTAAACCTGCTCGAGGCAGGAAAAACACACCCTGTGTTTGCTCAAACTGGTTTGGACAGTCCCTGGTTTCAGTGGGGGGATGGTAATGCACACCTCCATCCTAATTTTGGGTAATAACACTGTTAGCTTTGCCCTGACCTCCAGAAAAGTCAAAATACATCACAAAGGTTAGCCTGGCGGTTAAAATAGGCTTCTATCATGACCTTTATTTTTGAAGTTCATTGTCACCAACTATGTACGGTACCTCCCAAAATTACACCCCTACAATTTCTTAATGTCAAAATTTTTCAACCACAACACACAAGTAGTAAAAAGAAAAAGATTTTGTTTAAATCTGAGAATACAAACTTATCCATATGTATTTAGCCTCCCAATACCATTAGATACAATGCCTTCAGGAGTCCCATCCATAATCTATACTGCTTATCCTTGCCGGGTCAGAAAGGAGCTGGTGCCCATCTGCAGCGGTCATCGGCCGAGAGGTGGGGTGCACCCTGGACATGTCGCCAGTCCATCGCGGGGCAACCAACCACATGCCCACTTAGACCTGACCTAACCCTAGGGACAATTTAGAGAGACCCATGCATGCACAGGTGGAACATGCAAACTCCAGGCAGAAAGACCCCAGCCCAGGAATCAAATCAAGGATCTTCTTGCTGCAAGGCAACAGTGCTACCAACGAGGCTGCTGTGCAGCCCCCTCAAAGAGTTCCCTAATTAATAAGTTGGCAATCTGTATAATTTAAGATTTGTGTAAATCCAGCTGATCTTTGAAGGCCTGAGTTGCTTTGAAATGACCCAAAGTCATAAATTACAACCCTGATTACATGAGATACTGGTTGAGTTTTACACAGCTCTAGTCCTCAGGAGCCGGTGTCCTGCCAGATTTAGATGTCGCTGCTCCAACACGGCTAATTCATATGGTCCAACTACCTCCTCGGAATGTCAAAGTTCTGCAGAGGTCTGCCAATGAGCTTTCATTTGATTCAGGTGTGTTGAACCAGGGGAAAAAATGAAAACAAGCTTGGCAAGGACAGCAGTAATCTGATCTGCAGAGGCATGGTAACTCTGGAGGACCTGCAGAGATCCACGGCTCAGGTCGAGAATCTGTCAACAGTACAGCTATTAGTTGCAGTTGGAAACAAAAATTGAACTTTTTGGCCCACATGCAATATGTAGTGTTGGAGAAAAATAAAACTGCTTTAAGGGTTGTGGCTGTAACGTGACTAAAGGTGGAAAAGCCAAAATTGTATGAGAACTTTTCCACGGCACTCTAGGCTCTGTGTCTCAAACAAAACATGGTGCATCCTTTTTAGGCAATTTGGCCTACCTTTAAAGAAAAAAAACAAAGCAGCAGGAAAATGATCAGAATGACCATGTAAATTCTGGCGTGTTTTGGAAAGTATTATTTAATCTAGGTTTTCCTTTAGCCACGGTACGTTTCCTTGCACTTTGCGTCACACTTTTGTGTAGAATTCCACTAGTGAATCGTGTGTCGTGCTGCTGTCTCCCCCTGGTGGAGGAAACGAAGTGCAGCATTTAGTGTTTTCCTTTTCTCTGACATCATTGAATTCTAAGGTCGGCTGTTTAGCCAGAAGGCCTTCAGCTTGGTTTGAACTTTGAAGCTGCATCCAAATACTGGACAGCCCCCGAAATTGTGGACCTATGTTTTTCAGATGCTGTGAAGCTTTCTCATCTTAAACTTTGTAAATGAGACAAAAAAATGTCTAATTAGGTTTAATTGGGAGTCAAAGAAGGGCAAACAAAACAGTTAATTATGGCTAACATGGAGTTTTCCTGTGATTGCTGCATTTTGGGTCAGGTAAGACCTTTAAAATAAGTTAATTCTACAAACTTGTTATTGAAAGTGTGGACAGTAAACGGAACTACAAGTATTTTATTTTGTGATACAAAAGGTCAAACGGCAAAGTCATGAAGAATACTTATTTTTGTTGCTGGATAAAAGCAATTATAACCAGAATATCTTTATTACAGAAAATGTAAAGTCATCCACTCATTTGTCATTAGGACATCCTTGCGTTCTAAATAGCTTTATAATCCCGTAACATATGCATGCACTGCATAGTATGGGTCCAAAGAAAAAACCCTGCAGAACTGAAAGACTATAAGAAAGATTCTGGTTTATTTAATAAAACTGTACTTTCCCTCCCCAGCAAACATGGTTTAAACAACTACCTGCGTTATTCTTTTTTTAACCCTAAAAGTATTATCAGTTACTAAATGTTGAAATTGATGCAGTACTACAATCTAGCAGGTCTACTAAAGACACAAGTGTGATTTTAGGAGAATAGCGTTAGTACTTCTTTTTAATCTGTGCTGTTTTGGACTCATTAAGACCTAAAACTTGACTGAAAGTAATAGGATTAACTTTGTGTGTAAATGGTGAGCAAAAATGAAGAGTTTGGTTGTGGTGTAAATTAAGATTGATTGACATTTGTTGTGAATAGAAAACGAGACAGACATCTCTCAAGACATTAAAATGCATTTGGAAATTATTTTAAAGCTTCTCAATATTCTGTGGAAAATCCACTACAACAATCAACCCTTCCTTATAATTTATCTTTGATGAACTCTTAAGTCTTTAAGTCCTGCAATCTGCCTAATCTTTAGTTCCCCCAAATCTTTAGTGTTTCTTCTTTTTTTTATAAGTGCTTAATCCCAATCAATTCATGATTTACCAATTGTGACATTTTTATTTTTACATTTAACCCTAATTTTTATTTATTTATTTAAAACACAAAACATCTCTAAGGGGTTGAATATTTTTTTTCTCACAAGAGCTTCTCAGTGAACATTAATCGATCCCATCTAAACATAAGCTTCTGGTGTTGTTCCAAGGACTTCATGATTGATCCGTTTAACAGCACTGGAATTATCTTTTTCTCCAACAGAAACTATTTTATTAGTAAAACACCCGATCAAATAAGGAATTCAAGAACTGACAAAATGGGTTTTTTCATCTCAAATTTCAAATCCTGAATTTTCTCCCTTCAATTATTGCTTCCAGAGCTCCACCTTTTAGTCAGTTGTAATTTTGCCACTTCACAACCTGATGTCAGCAGTGCTACATTTTGCATTCCCTCTGCAGCTTCCTGTCTGTGCTGTGTTTTTTTCTTTTTTTTCTTTTCTTTTTTTTCTCGTGGATTCCTTACAACAAAATACAGTATGTATGTGGCGTGGTGATTTTAATCAGACTGCAAGTGAGCAACCCAACGTGGCCTCCATGCTGTGAAATGTACTGTGAAGCATAAATGTGATGGAGATCCCCTGCTGTGAAAAGCACTCCTTCATTCCTCAGGCAGAAAGAACCAGCAGCGAGTGGGGGCAGTTGGAGGCAATTAAAGAAGTGGATGTTCACACAGGGATGAACTGTGGGCTTTCAGAATTACAGTGACACCGATCAACCACAACAACGGGTCGGTCCAACCTTAACCTCTTGAGTTTAGAGATAGGGCGGCAGGAGCAGCAACACCTGCGTGTATGAGCCCCCAACAGATGGATGGGAGGTCCTTTATCTGCAAGATATCTTCACCCAGCATGTGTTTCAGTGACTGTAGGGGGATCTCAGAGGAACCAATTAGGTGGAGCCGGCTTCGAAGGAGCCCCAGAGATCCGGCCTGTTTCACTTTGTTCTACAAAAACCAGCTGAGAGCTCCATTCACCCCCCGAGACACCATTTTCATCAGTTTTACTCCATGTATTAGTACTTTAAAGGGACATTCAAAAAACAAACAAAAAACCCCAGAAGCTTTTGCCCCAAAATATACAGGATAAAAAACATATGCAATGCAACACAAATGGACACATGCACATTTGTAAAACATGAATTCTGTTACAATATTTTTATACTTAAAAAACGGAATGACTTTCAACCAACAAAGTTTTCTGAAAAGAGAAAAAAAATGTAAAAGCTGAACATACAAAAGTCAAAGTGCGATATCATTTTGAATCTCGTTTTGCAGCGAGAAAACGCAGCAAATTTTAATTATGTAGTATGACTGTTCACCCTCTTACAGGTAGTCACCCAAGTCGTGTTTGCAGCTTTCAGAAACTCTTTAAAACTGTTGAAGTGTCATTAATGACAGCTGGCTCATTAGCGAGCATTCCTGCGGTGTGTAGTGAAGCACACACACACATCAGACATGAACCTAAATAACTGTTTCTATAGGTTACTGTGCTTGGCCTCGTCCATGTTGAAACAAACTTTTACCCACGTAGGTGGCATCTTAAAGCCTGTCGTTTTAAGATGCTACCTTCATTACAAGTAAGCATGCGACCTTGCAATAACGGCACTTGAATTGGCATGTGCTAGTAGACACAGCAAATAGATATTTTTAAGGTTAATGATATTATTTTGCTTAATTTAGAATCCCCAAAGGATGACAGAAAACAAAGCGATTCAATTGAGCAGTGCTTTTTCTGGTCAGCAGATGGGTCAAATATGAAGCCAGAGTCATGCTCACAGCCAGAAAAATTTAGGGTTTCTCTGTAAGTTGCTAAAGCATATATGTTAAAGTGAATGTATATAGTTTGGTGCGTATTTAAATTAGACCCTGAGTTAAAATTAAAATTTATTTTAGTCATTATTTCCTGTATATTCATTCGACGCTTTAAAAAACAGGCTCAAATGTCTCATTTCAAGGGCATAATTTGTGCATGTAAACTTCCAACCAAGACATGCATATTTCTTGTAGCTGGTCTGATGCATTACATTGTTCAAGTCAATGAGTTCTGATGAATATTAAAAAGATTTAAAAACATTTCTCCTGCTTTAGCTTCCCTTCATTGGCTCACTGTTAAATCCAGAACAGAATTTTAGATCCTCCTTTTTCCATACAAAGCCCTTAATAATCAAGCTCCATCATACATCAGAGATCTAATTGTTCCACATGTTCCTAACAGAGCCCTTCTCTGTCAGACTGCAGGTTTACTTGTAGTTTCTAGGATTTCTAAAAGTAGAATGGGAGGCAGATCTTTTAATTATCAGGCTCCTCTCCTGTGGAACCAGCTCCCAGCTTTAGTCCGTGAGGCAGACACTCTGTTTACTTTTAAGATCATGTTTAAAACTTTCCTTTTTGATAAAGCTTATAGTTAGAGTGGCTTAGGTCATCCTGAGCTATCTCTGTAGTTATGCTGCTATAGGCTTAGACTGCTGGAGGACAGACTTACCACTATTCTTCACTCTGCTACTTTTCTCTCCTACTACTCTCCAATTGCTTTTATTTCGACTGTTAACTTTGTGTTCTCTGTGTTTTTCTCTCCATAGAAGCTGCACCTGGTCAGCTATCCTGCTCAGCTGGGATGCCTGTTTGGAGGGGGGCATCGGCTGGGATGATGCTCCCAGTAACTTAACATTCTCCCTCTCATGCTGTTAACCTTTTGCTTTCTTGAACATAGAAAGTACTCTTACATCAGCTCTCCTGTTGTTGTTCTGTGTTTCTGCTCTGTCTTCTCGAACCCCCAGACGGTCGTGGCAGATGGCCGCTTGTACTGAGCCAGGTTCTGCTGGAGGTTTCTTCCTGTTGAAGGGGAGTTCTTCCTCTCTACTGTTGCTACATGCTTGCTAAGTATGATTGCTGTGAAGTCAACGACAGAGCACAGGTGACTGTCTACTGTCGCTACATGTTTGTTCAGGAGGAGTGAATATTGAAAGTCAATGACTCGATGCAATCTGCTTGTTTTCCTTAGAAAACTTTTAAACTGATTGGGATGCATGTATGATTGAATTGAAATGACTTTTCTTGTAAAGTGCCTTGAAATAACATCTGTTATGAATTGGTGCTACGGAAATATACTGAACTGAATTGAATGTAACTGTGGCTGAGCTCACTCAGGTCTAATGCCAGTTTTTCCTTTTAAAATAGAAAGTAAAAATCTTTAGACATAAAGATGCTCGACTATAGATATAGCATAGTACATGCCATATAGAAAATCATAGACTGTTCATATATTGAAATCAGAAAACCTATTTCTCCCTTCATAATCCTGTTTAAATGTTTCTTTTTTTTACATTTGAGTTTATTCACTTTTTCACCCAAATATACTGCTACTATCTAAATATCAAACAAAAGCAAGTTATTTAAAAAAGTAAAAGACATTAAAGGATTATGTTCCATTTCATCTTTATTTATGTAGTGTACCACTGTATACATTTGGGGACTAGATATTTCCCTTGTGTGCAGAGATAAAAAAAAATCTAAACTGTCTCTCTAACTTTTAACCTCAGACACTGATGTGTGGGTGGATTTCAGCAACCCCAGTTGCACGGATCAGAGCTGGCAGCTGATGTCAGCCTGGCCTTACATCGACGTGATGAAGGTCGTGACGTCAGCCAGCGAAAATGTGCTCCAATAACAGCCACCATTCCGAAGATGCCTTCATGTCCAATTTAGCTCTGATGGTGGCGGACGGTCGTTTTTCAAGGAGCCGGAAAAGAGAGAAGGGATTGGCTGGGGCAGATGTTCAGAGGTTTTGGCTACAAAACAGGAGAGGGATGGGGGGGTTCCAGAGACAGATATTGATTTTGTCTTGTTTTTCATTCTTTTCAAAGACTTTGCAAGCATACTAACTCCAACACAAAGCCTAGAGTTTTGAGTGCTTTGCCTCATCCTGAAGACAACTAGAAAAACCCTTTTTCTCACAGGATCACAAAGCTGTCAATAGAGGAACATATTGAGATTCCGCAAGTCAAACTATAGACACATTTTTAACTTGATTCAAAAATAAAAACAAAAAACCTTTGTCTGTTTTTAGAGCAGTTCCCTTTTTCATGCCTGTTGTCACACCACAAATGGAGCAGAGGACTGAAACATACAGACAGATTTAGCTCAGCGGGATCTAAAAGTAAGGCGTTAAAATCCTCCTTATGTCTCACAATGACTGTTGTTTAGCTCTGATGCTGCCAGTTAGTGGCCTAGACGTGATCTGTTAATATACATCTAAATAGATATCCTGCTCCAGAATCTCAGATCATTTCCTGCAGTCCAATTGGTTTATGGGAGGCGGAAGGAGGAGCCTGCACGGTTGCCATTCATTCATGCAAGAACCCCCTCTGATCACCAGCATACACTTTTAATAAGAAGGTATGATGGAGTTTAGTCGCAGACAAGCTTATTAGCAAGCAGGGGACGCCTACTCAACATGCGGGGATGCCAATTCCCCACTGATGGCACACGCATAAAAGCAATTGAAAACGTATTCAGGCCACATCTGACATGAATTATGTGATGCTTCTGTACGCACGTTTAATTCATTTCAACACGCCGTTTGTATTTGGAAACGTTTTTTTTAATTTTTTTTATTGAAAATAACGGAAATGAAAATAATTTCTTTCCACAAAACATGGTCGGCACGCAAACGCAGTCATTTTCAACACAACACCGTTATTTAACCTATATTATAACATTGCTAGAACTAATGACAAACAAAAAACTGAGAGAAGAACAAAGTTTCATATTAACTACATGATTTATTCTGCCACAAGTGACAGACAAGTCCCCCCACCCACCCTCCCCCTCACCATTATGTTATCCCCCATTATGTTATCCTTTCACATTATATAAATCAATCCACTGAGCTCTTGGGCCACGTGAGCATTCAGATTATCTAGCTGGGATTAGAGAATAAAAGGGGCGTGACGTACAGCATGAAGGATTTTAACTGGCAAATGTGTAAGATCTGTGGAGGATGTCCTGAAGAGCTGAGCCCTTTGTGCAGGCTTCTCAGATCCGTTCAGTGCTTTAAATATGTGCAAAGTCGACTGGTTAACAACGTTATTGTCATAAGAAGCAGACTTTGGACGGTCATGCAGCGCCTCTGTTCTGCTTGCACCATTGACATAGATTTGTTCTGCAATCCTGTATTACAGTTTATATACAGGTCTTTGACGTCCTCCTGAAGTGAAGCGGAGTGAGTACAACCCCCCCCCCCCCCCCCCTTGTTTCTGAAAACAAACAATGGGAGGTTGCTTATTACCTTATAACAGAACCTAATTTTAGAAATTTGGGAAAATCCCTGTAATAAACCACGAATTACTGGAGTAGAGTCAGTAATCCTTAATGAAGGCTAGACTCAGAGAAGGATGTCTGCTTTTCAGGCGAGGCAGATTGAGCCGACATGTCTCGTAATTTTTTTGCTCATGTTCATCCAGTCGACACTGATGAGTTTTTGTTTTGTTTGTTTTTTGTGAAACCTTCTGATAAAGTTAGGAGAGATGAGCGTGGATGACACTGTGTTGACTTAGCAGCTGTGGGCCATTGTATCATAGGATGTCCTCGGATTAATTTCTTCCACAGAGAAATTGAATCATGAGATCTTCGTCTCCGTCCCGCTCTGTCAGGGAGTCATGGCAACCTTGCTGTACCCGCATCGTGGGGCAGAATGTGAATATTGTGAGGGGGGAAAAAAATCAACCAGTGATAGAAGCAATATGGCCTTTCAACCTCAAGTTTTGTCTTGGCAGTCCGCAAACTCTGCCTGATCGTCATGCATCAGGGAAGTTTTTCAGACACACACACACGCGCACACACACGCGCGCACACACACACACACACATCTGAGCCACCCGTTACAGCAGACAGTGGACTGATGACCATGCAAAGTGACAGATCTAAGATAGAATCATGGAGGAGCTCATTGACCTCTGCTCTGTTCGGGGCACTGTGCTCACCAGCACAAATTACCCATCCGTCCATCCCATGCATCCTCCCAGCAAAACAGGACTGACTGTGGATCCAGGAAATGTCTGCACAGATAAAGTCTGCTGATGCTTAGAAATTATTTTACTCGCCTCTTTGCAAGAAAAAAAAAAGGGAGTTAAATTGGGAAATTCTGAATGAAATCGAATAAAATACTAATTTGTAAGCATATCTTTGAAGAAGGTAGAAATATATTTTTCAACATTTGCATTCTTTTTTTCACACAGCTATGACATTATATGCTCCTCCACAACACTACAATGCAGTGGCCTGAGAAAAGTATTTATACCCTGCTTTCACAGTGCAGTGGAGTCTTCAGGACAATGTCTACCTCTTTAAAATGTTACTTTTAATCTTTACATTGGGTGAACAGCCTTTATGAATATCAATTTAAGTATTAAGGTCTTGCTACATATTCTGAACTGGATTCATGTCTGGACTATTCCAATGTAACTCATCCATATGCTTTGTACTTAACCAGTTCATTGTATCTCTGACTGTATGTTCAGGTTTCTTGTCTCCTGTCTCACTTTTGTAAGTTTTCTTGCAGTATTCCCCTGTATTTAGCTTTATCGATCTTCCCATCAACTCTGTCTCACTGTCTCTGCTGAAAACCCCCCCCTTCCTACAACATTACACTGCCAGTGCCTTGTTTTACCATGACCATGGTTTGTTCAGGGAGATGTGCAAAAGTTGAGTTTCAGGCTCGCTTGAACCGAGCACCTCCTTCCACGGGTTTGCCGTTTGCCGTGCATGACTTGTGACAAACTGCAAATGAGACTTCTCTAGATTTCTACTTGCCACTATTAAAAACACTGTCCTGTGATCTTTCTATTTCATCATTATGTACTTTTGCGTCTCTCCTGTAGAACAATTAAATGTCCACATCCATCAGTCCACTGAAAACCATTCTAGCAAGCAAGAAGTGGGGTACACCCTGATGATGTACGCAAGCAGTGACCCCCTCAGGACAATCTGGAAACACACATCAACTTAACCTGCATGTTTTAGATATCGTCATGAAGAAACCTGGAAAAAAAATCCACATCCAAAAAGAAAAAGATGTAAACACATCACAGAGACACTCCAGCCAAGATTTAGATTTGTAGCCTTCTATGTGAGGTGTTACTCAGCAGTTCCACTGACCTGAATAAATGACTCTTCCATGTCGATGTCTTTGATTGGATTAACTTCTTAAGCTTCAAGGGTATTCCTTGCTTCCTGAAACTGCTGACCTAAGTATGGCAGGTTGTACTTGGGTATGGTTAAAGTTTGAACATCAACATAGTTTGTATTTCACGTAATGTCTGGTATAGTTCTGGAGACAGCTTGGATAGTTTCATAGATGATTTCCCATGAAATGTCACTTAGACAAACAAACAAAAAAAACAGACACAGACTATCATAGAAAAATACATTTATTGATGTGCTGTTTGATTTTTTTTTTTTTTTCCAAGAACTCTGTGTTGATTGTTTAATTTTACAAAACAGTTGTTTGTCATTCACCCGGACAATTTGCTACTTCTAATTCCTCTGGTGAGTCAGCCTCTGCTAATTCATGAATCAACAGGTGTCGCAGTATCAAGAAGAACGTCTTATTACTTATTCATTTAGTTTGCCTGCTCATCCTCCTTGTTCTGGTTTCCTCTCTGTGTGTTAGAAATGACCAGCCTGAGGGAAACTGGCTTTATTCATTTTAAAGGCGGATGCAATTTGTTGCCAGTGGACGGAAGGGTCAGCAGATTGGTAGATATAACTTGTTCCCTGACCCCATTATGAATTACCCTAAACTATACTTCAATTTAACTTTGACACTAACTTTAACTTTGACTCTAAACCCGAGGTGTCCAAAGGGCAACGCTGGGGCCATTTGATTTTCCGTGGCCACATTTTAAGGATGACAAAAATTTGGTTCATTGCCAGTAGGTGGTTGATGCAGATACAGCTTTGAAAACATTTTGGGGTAACAAATTCATTGATTTCGAAATGGCGCTTTTTCAGTAAGAGGACCACGAAGCACTTTACACTACATCCAGTCATTCAAGTTACCCTGATGGTGGTAAGCTACATTGTAGCCACAATGAAAGAAGCTAGGCTGCCGTACACAGGTGCCACCGGGCGCTCTGCAGCAACAGACACAACCACCGAGATGGACGGCTTACCGGTTATCGGAAGAACTCCTACCACTTGAGCCACAGTCGCACATACTCATACCTAAGGGGAATTTAGAAAGACCAATTAACTGAACAGTCATGTTTTTGGACTGTGGAAGGAAGCCGGAGTACCCAGAGGGAACTAACTCATGCACAGGGAGAACGTGCAAACTCAGAAAGACATCCAGGGCAGGATTTGAAACGAGGAACTTCTTGCTGCCACCCCTGTATGTACATATTTACATACAACCCCCCCCCACCAAATATATATATTTATATTTAAAATGTCTCTTCATTGAGAGCAAAGTAAAACTGAATCAAATTCCTTGGCCAATAAAGACCTTCGTTACATCCTCAGAAGAGGGCAGGACAAAAAAACGAAAGAATAAATCAATGAGGTGACAACACATGAACTTACTGCAAGGCATAACATCACCATAGAAATAAAACAAACCAATAAAACACAGTCAAGTCCCTCACAAGACAGCCTCTACAATCCATTTCAGGTCCCACTTTTATGAGTTTTTCCTTTTCATATAGCTTTCTGCTTTAAAGAGAATATTTATTTTCTCTTCGCCGAGAAAAAAAGCCCAGTGGAGGTCCATCAAAGATCGTTTCATGTTGAGGCATAAATGCCTGGCTTCTTACTCTGAAGCTGGATTCTGACGTGCTTCAGGGGATTTCATTTGGTATTTATTATTAGATGGGGTTAATTTATATAACAATTACTTATCTAAGTCCTAAAAAATAGATAGACAAGACAAAACAATTCTCACAGTTGCTTTTGTTTGCTTTCAAATTAACTTTGGGCTTAGGGAGGGGGGGGGATTCATAGACCTGCTTGCTGTATTGGAGTAATATATTTTAAAGCAGAACAACCTCTTCCTGTAAATCCACAAAATTTTATTACACGATAACTGTTTTCAGTGGATGACTCATTAAGATACGGAAAGTGTCTGTTTCTTTCTATTTCCTTTCTTTTTTTTTTTTTTTTTTTTTTAAACGTGTCCTGTTTGGCAGTGTGGAGCTCAGAATTGGTGTCTGAGTACCAAGTAGAAGCCCAACAGATTTACTTTCACAAGCGGAGCAGTACAGCTTTTGCTATAGTACTCCACTTGATTTATGTGTGAAAAATCTTTATTATGAATTGTTGGGGTTTTTATTTCCTGATGTTATGGACACGGAGACGGAAAATTAAGGAGAAGAAAGAAGGAAGATGAAGAAGAGAGGTAAGAAACAAAATGTCATGAGAGAGGGTGAGTTGAAAATACAAGAGAGAAAGGGGAACAAAGAAAACACAGGAAAACATTGAAGTCTGCCTCCATACCCACAGGACGGCAGAGAGAGGGAAAAACTAAACACGAAAAAGGAACATCGACAAAACCAACCAAACATTGTGAACTAAGAATTACACAACCACATCACACAAAAATAGATATAAAAATACAACAATGTCACAGAGAAACTCATGGTACCGATTAATCAAGCTCTAGTAATGATAACCTCAGCCCAAGAATATATCCTTGTTTCTTTCTATTTCCCAAACTAGAGGGCATTGAAAAAGTACTGGCACACCTCATTCAAGTTTTTGTCATGTTACAAGATTCTATGTCTTAAATTCATACTTTTGTGATAGAGTAATGCATTCATGTTTAGTGGAAAGAAAAAAAGATGTTTTTAATGTAAAAAAAACAAGTTAAAATCAGATAAAGTGGCGTGGATTTATTCTCACCCCCATACTCTGACACCCCTAAATAAAACCCAGGGCAGCCCTCTGCCTTCAAAAGTCACCTAAGTAGTAAAGAGGGTAAAGCTTTGAGTAACTCTAGATAAGCTGCAGCAATCCACAGCTCAAGTGGGAAAATGTGTTGGACTTGACAGCTCTTGGTAGAACATTTCACAAATGTGTTCGCGAAGGATGGCAGGAATAACGCAATCATTTAATGTAACCCATAAGGAATCCTGTTTGCAGTTTGCCACAAACCATGTGGGGCGGTGTTTCCCAACCGTGGTCCTCAAGGCACACCGCCCTTCATGTTTTAGATGTTTCCCTGCCTTAACCCACTTGATTCAGATGATTGCAGTTCAGCACAAGCCTTTTAACCATCCATCAAATGAAGTCAAGGTGTGCAGAAGCAGGGAAACATCTAAAACGTGCAGGGCAGTGTGCTTCGAGGAGTAGGGCTGAAAAACACCAATGTAGGAGACACAGACAAGATTTGGAAGAAGGTGATCTGGTCAGAAGACCAAAATGTAAATGCTGGCCCATACATAGAAGGCTATGTGTGGTGCAAAACTACGAATGAGCATCCCTCAGAGCTCTCCAACCCCACAGTAAAACCTGGGGGTGGCAGCATCATGCTTTTCATGAGCAGGGACATGGAAGCTAGTCAGACATGATGGGGAAACGGAAGAAACTAAATACAGGGTAATAATCAAAGAAGGAAACCTGTAGCAAACAAAAGACTTGAGACCAGAGGTGGGCTGGTGTTGACATTCGGCCTGGGAGCTTGGTTCAGAGAGGCCTTTTATCTGATCGCACTGAGGATGCAAGTGGAACCATAACTTTAATAAATATACTTTTATTGGTAGTATTACAGGTTTTTATGTTATCATGGCCAGAGGTGGGTAGTAACTATAGTTACATTTACTCAATTAGCTCACATTTACTTGAGTAATTTTACTGCATCATACTTTTAACTTTTACTTAAGTAAAAGTAATTATAAAATTAAATTAAATGATTATTAAAGTAATTATTATGAAATATCGCTACTCTTGGGAAAAAAGTTTCTGGATATTCTACCTACTGCGAGTAATTTTAAACTGAATCAAAACAAACTTGTTCTAACCAAAAATGCATCAGACGAGGACACAAACCTACAGTTTATGTAAAGGGGAGACCTCTTGTTTGTACACAAGCTTATGTTATTTTCTATATGGTAAACACTATATTGTCACTGGAAGGAGTTTACCTTGTTTTTTAAGATAGATACATTACTTGTTGTATCAATTTAATACATTTTATGATGTTTTATGATGATGGGAGCCGAAAACAAACGTGTGCGTCTTTTTCAGGTTATATTTTGAAAAAATATTTTTGGAAACCATGCATCCTTTTCTTCACAATTACCCATGACTTTGTGCTAATCAATTAGTCAAAATTTCAATAAAGTACACTGATGTGTGTGGTTGCAATGAAAAAATAAAATTTGGAAAAGTAGATTAATCTTACAAAGTGGTGAATTGGAAAAGTTATACATCCAATCTAATTCACTCTAAATCATTCTATTCAATCAATATCGTATACAAGGCAATCGGTGATCAATTCCATTTTCAAATGAAAATGGTGAGGTGTGGGAAATTTTTTAGTTTACATGTTCATTTTAAAAATGGTCAAATTTCCTTTAAAAGCAAACATTTCCTAAATCAAACCTATGATAGGACTTCCATGCCTCTGCCCTTCCTGGTTTGGTGTGTTTGAATGTGAAAAAAAAGAAGAAAAAAAGATAATGTTGCTCCGAACGTAAACATTCAAAGAAAAGACTCCTGCTGTCTCCTGCAGGAATATTCAGAAACAATCCAAGCCATGCCTTTTCAATAATTACAAGAAGGGTTTGATTGCTGTAACATCAGTAAATATTTTCCCAATACATATTGAGAGGGTATGACTAATTTCTAAATAGAATGGGATTACTTTTCATACTTTATACATACTTTGAGACATGCCTGTCTAATTTAGGATCCGAATAACCATCTTGGCTGAGTGAAAATAGTTTTGAATCCAAATCTGCAAGGGAATAAATAATTTTGAGCTCACTTGTATTCTGCATAGTGTAAACAGACTAAATTCACAGCTTTGCAAAATTTCCTTTTAGCAAAAACATACATTGATGGTATTATGGCCGTTGCCTGCATGGATCCTTATCTAATTTGTCAAGAGATCCATTGTCAAAGCACTTTATAGCCACTGTGAGGGAATGTTCACCAAAACCGCTGCGTTGGGACAAACAGCTCCTTTGACAAATACTGGACAGATTGTGCTAAATTGCGATGAAGCTGAACAGATTAGTGGACTTCAGCCGTGGATAATTTAATCAGAAGCATTAACACTTGTAAAAAGGGTTAAATGTGTTGCTGGGTGCAGAACCTTAGAACTTTGGCCACCAATCAGACGCTGCCACTGTGGTTTGTTTCATGGAAATTGATTGATGGATATTTTTTAAATCTTAACTCCAATATGTGTTGCAATTCAGTCTCCACAACACAATGACAAAGAATATTTAATTTGTTACAGATGTCCCTAAAATCTGTCTCTGCACCGAAACTTGGCTGTTAGTCTCTGACAAAAATATAGAGGTCATACACTCACTGGCCACTTTATTAGGCACACCTGTCAAACTGCCCATTAACACAAATTTCTAATCAGCCAATCACATGGCGGCAACTCAATGCATTTAGGCATGTAGACACGGTCAAGACAATCTGCTGCAGTTCAAACCGAGCATCAGAATGGGGAATAAAGGTGATTTAAGTGACTTTGAACGTGGCATGGTTGTTGGTGCCAGACTGGCTGGTCTGAGTATTTCAGAAATTGCTGATCTACTGGGATATTCACACACAACCATCTCTAGGGTTTACAGAGAATGGTTCGAAAAAGGGAAAATATCCAGTGAGCGGCAGTTCTGTGGGCGAAAATGCCTTGTTGATCCTAGAGGTCAGAGGAGAATGGCCAGACTGGTTTCTAGCTGATAGAAAGGCAACAGTAACTCAAATAACCACTCGTTACAACTAAGGTATGCAGTTCTCTGAACGCACAACACGTAGCACCTTGAGGCAGTCGGGCTACAGCAGCAGAAGACCACACCGGGTGCCACTCCTGTCAGCTAAGAACAGGAAACTGAGGCTACAAATTGCAAAGGCTCACCAAAACTGGACAATAGAAAATTGGAAAAATGTTGCCTGGTCTGATGAGTCTCAACTTCTGTTGCGACATTCGGATGGTAGGGTCAGAATTTGGCGTCAACAACATGAAAGCATGGATCCATGCTGCCTTGTATCAACGGTTCAGGCTGGTTGTGGTGGTGTAATGGTGTGGGGGACATTTACTTGGCACACTTCGGCCCGTTAGTACCAGTTGAGCATCGTTGCAACGCCACAGCCTACCCGAGTATTGTTGCTGACCATGTCCATCCCTTTATGACGACAGTGTACCCGTCTTCTGATGGCTACTTCCAGCAGGATAATGCGCCATCTCATAAAGCCCAAATAATCTCAGACTGGTTTCTTGAACATGACAATGAGTTCACTGTACTCACATGGCCTCCACAGTCACCAGATATCAATTCAACAGAGCACCTTTGGGATGTGGTGGAACGGGAGATTCGCATCATGGATGTGCAGCCGACAAATCTGCAGCAACTGTGTGATGCTATCATGTCAATATGGACCAAAATCTCTGAGGAATGTTTCCAGTACTTTGTTGAATCTATGCCACGAAGGATTAAGGCAGTTCTGAAGGCAAAAGGGGGTCCAACCCGGTACTGGCAAGGTGTACCCCATAAAGTGGCCAGTGGGTGTATATTTCCATAAAGGGCTGCGTCTTACTCCATGTTTTTTCTTGTATTAATGTTTTTAGCTGCACAGCATCATTGTATAACATGCTGCGCACTTTACATCTGTGGTTCAGAGACTTTTTTTAGCCACTTTCAACCAATTCATTCCACTTTTTTAAGAATGTGCATTCAGGGGTAGTGTTAATGATCTACAGGGAACGTGGAAAACGTTTCATTGACCATGCAGACCAACAGCATACAGAGCTAAATAATGTATGCTCAAACATTTAAAAGTCATGTGATTGCTAGATTAAGGGCTTGAACAGCTTCGCTGTTTCGTCAGAGATAACGATTCTGTCGATATCAGTAAGCTACAGCAAACATGACACTGTTGGCACAACAGATTGATGATCGATTAAGTAGACACTACCAGTTACTCATTTGCAATCACGAGTTTCAATGGAATAAATCAATAGAAGCCCTATTTATTGTGCTATATTTATATAGTTACATCCATAAATGGTAATTTGAAAGCACTTGTTTTTATTGGCCGTTTCTCTCAGTTATTGGAAATGTTTCAGCAGTAACCCCACAGTGCCTCATATTGGGTAAAAACCACATTGTAGACATTAGAAATTGCCATTCTTCTCTTCAGCTTCCTGCTGAATGTTAACGGTGTTCTGTTGCTGCCAAATAAGATACTTTAAAGGTTTAATGCTGCTGCTGATGCTGTCATTAAAGCTTTATGTTGCCCTCTCAGGAAGCTTAAGGCGCCCTGACTACCAACCCTGTTTTGTCATTTAATCTTAGAGCCACTTCAATGTTCTGCCTATGTTCTATAATCCTACAGAGGAACAAAGAATAAAAAATGCATTATCGTTTTCTGAAACTTAAGATTGAAACATCAAAGCTTGAAGATTCTAAAAGTTCACATTTGACGGTTGATGCTGCAATGTCTGTGAAGCCTCTTTGGCTCATCAAATATTGAAGAGGTGGGCATTAAAATGCACAAGGTTAAAAACATTGTGTTATTTCTCTGATCCAACTCCTAGTAATCATCTTTAAAGGCTAAGACAAGGAACTGCAAACAGAAGAAGCCAAAGACGGACCTCCATCAGCAGGATTTAGAGCTGTTTTAGTCATTCTGTTAATCCAGAAAAACTTTCTTACAATGGAAAAGGAAAACAAGCAGGGACTCATGCTGTAGAGTATGTCCTTTCTTTATTTTAATTTTAAGGAACTAATCAAACTTCCAAACGTAGCACTGAGTTGCTCCCTGTTCACCACCTGCTGACAGTGACCACTCGGAACATGGACAAATAATAATATGGGTGTTCTAGCAAAGCTCGTTCCACTACATCGCCAACACATCCTTTGGGCCCTGTGGACAGCTGTCCGATTACAATCAATTATAAGAATAAAACGCAAACGTTTCCAAAATAAAACGCAAACTAAGACTGTCCAACAAAAACTAAACACTAAATACATGCAGTAAATGTCTAAACGAGGACATAAAATACTTTCAGTGAAGGCCACAATTATTATTGTATCCTGATGGCTGGTATAGATTATTTTCTTTTTCTTTTTTAAAGCAAAATCAATACTCTGTTGACATTATTTTATCATCTTTTGAGAGCTCCCTGCTAGATTTCCCATCATAAATACATTTTTGTTTGGATGGAAAAACTTCAGGTTGAAATCTGGCAGGGTATGAATAATTTTGGGCTAAACTGTAAAGTGCAGAACACGCATACAAAACTCTCCAACATCTATTTAAAATGTGATAATTATTCAAACTGTAATATTTGTGGAGTGACTTGTTTGTGTTAATAGTTTTTGCATATTTTTAGATTTTATAACTAAAACTATATTGATAACCACAATGATTATCCACCAAATGACCCTGACATAACATGTGATCAAATACCTACATGTTGTAGAGGATTTGACAGCCTTGCAGAGCTTTTACATGTGAGTTCTCTGTATCATACAAACCCCATGCTGATTTCTCAGTATCCAATGTGAGATCAGGAATGCAGCCTTTCTATGGAGAACATTGTGTTCTAACCAAATAAAGAGTGTGTCCCGCTTTACCTTTCAGTGATCATTATGGTATGGCTGACTTGTGAAGTTACTTATACACAGTATGTGTTTGAAACTGTTCCCTTTACTTTCGGCTGCCGTCGTGACCATTTCTCTTTGATTCTCTCAGGTCAAGCTGCTCTGATAATTATACTGTGGTTTCGTGCACATTTAGACATTACGTCTCATTACATTTACCCCATAAGTTCCTGGATTCTCCTACTAAGTGTGTTTACCCTTTAACCCAGTTTAATACCATACTCTTTTGCTCTATATACCAGTTTAAGAAGGGTGACAGAAACTCATTTGAAGTGCAAATGTGCTCTCACTTCTAATTTCTGTCCTATCTCAGCCATCCTCCCGACCTATGTCTTTTCACTTAAAAGAACCTCTTCTTTTTCTTCTTCTTTTCTTCCGTCCTCGCTCGATGTGGAACAAAGGTTATGAGTAAAAACTCTAATGAAGACCTGGGAGATTTCATAATTCCAACATCACCATGAAGGTCTTCAGGCATAAATAAAAAAAGACACACTGACGTAAAAGAAATTCCAGCTAAGGATAAGCATCATTAGCATGATGATTAATCAACGTGACAACCCTTCCATTGATAGAAATACATGCCATCTTATTACATGTGAAATTCAAACTCAAATGAAGTTTTACTGAACCTTCTGGACATATTCATAACATCTTAAGATTGCAATGGAAAATAACACATTTTATTTTTATCTGCAGTGGAGTTTTTAATCCACTAAAATGGACTCTTTTAAACCCTAAAATTAAACCCATGATGCAAATTATGAATGTAATTGTTAACCACCAATTTCACTGCATTATCGATGGTTTCATGTGAAGGTAATTGTGTCTTGGAAGAAAAAGTGGTGCATCGTTCGTAAATCATTTGTGTTCACCCTCCAGGAGTAAACACTTTGCAGAGCCATGTTTTGCTGCAATTACAGCTTCACATATAGAGAATGAAATTTTTTGCCCATTCCTCTTTGCAAATTAGCTCAAGCTCAGTCAGACTGTATGTAGACTATTTGTGAAAATCCATTTTGATCAGTTTTTTTGTTGTTTTTTTTTCTTTACAAATTCTCTATTAGATATAGGTGTGGACTTGTTCCTGACTGGCCCATTCTAACACATGAAGATGCTTTGATCTAAACCCTTCTATTATGGCTCTGGCTGTATGTTTAGCGTTGTTGTCATACTGGAAGGTGAACCTCCACCTCAAGCTCAGGTCTTGTATTTAGTGACATTCATCTTCCTATCAACTAAGACCAGCTTCCCTCTCCCTAATGAAGAAAAGCATCCCCACAGTATGATACTGCCACCACCATGTTCCACCATGGGAACCCCCTTAAGGAAAAGTCACGTGTTGAACATGTTCTTCACATGGGATCACGTTATCCCATGTGGTACCTGGCAAACCAAATGTGAAAGCACACATGGACTTCACATGTAATTCTACGTGGTTTTACAAGGGTTTCACATAGTTTTCGCATGTAGGTTTTATGTGAAAAGTTTCACATGTCGTTTACACGTTATTCCATGGGCTTCACATGTGAATACCCATGGGTTTCACAGTTTATTGCCATGATGATGTCCCAAATCCGGACAGGATTGACTGATTTGAACAAAGGGAATTGCGTAAACTCAAGGATAGCATTTTGAAAAAATATTTAGGATAACTGGTGCATCAGTTTGAATGAGCATTTCATCCAAAAATTAGTTTGTTACTAATACAACAAGATTATTTTTTAGCTTTGGTACAACTGAATCTTTTGAAGAGTTTTTCACATGTCCAATCAGGGGGACAACATGCATTTAGACTTTAAAATATGTATGTAATCAACAGTAATACTAGACAAGCAAACTCCCAACTAAAATAAGTATATAAAATATAATTGTTCCTCACTTTATGGCCTCTTTTTTTGAGATGCTGCGGAGTCATTCTTTAATCACCTCTTCGTTTTGACTTTTCAGCCATTCCCTACTTCCAACCACACTTTATATTTACATTTTATAATGATTTCTACAAAAATGTACTTAGAATTAGGTTCTGTTTGATCTTCTAGATATTTTCTATTTCACTTTCTTTTATCCCTGAGATCTGTAGCAGACACTCCCTCAATAATCTGTAGCTTCACAGTCACTACAATATCCCCTTTTGAACGTTGATATTAACCCCTCTACCCCACTTGTAGGTATTTATGTCCTTTCCTTACGACCTTATCAACGTTACAAAATAAAGACACCCTTACTGTTAATCACATAATTAAAACAATCTGCAGAAAGCTTGCTGTTAAATATTTTTTTAAGAACAATAGTTTACAAAAACTGTCAAAATGTCAGTTAAAATATAGCCAGTGATGCATGATGTCCATGCCATACCGTACTATACCATATCATACTGGACCAGACTGTACCGAACCGGACTGGACTGGACTGGACCAGACCGGACCGGACCAGACCAGACCAGACCAGACCAGACCAGAAAAGTCTAGACCAGAAGGTACCATACCATACTATACCATACTGGACTGGACTGGCCTACACTGGATTGGACTATACCTGACGACACCAGACCAGACCAGACTGCCAAACCGGACCAGATCAGGCTATGCCATGCCATGCCATGCCATGCCATTCTGTACCGGACAGTAGGGCATGTAACGTCACTCCTCGCCACACCACACCATGTCACACCATACTATGCCATACTTTATTTATATAGCTTTTTAAAAATCAACACATAGTCGACCAAAGTGCTGTACACAATAGGAACCATAAATAACACAGTGTCAGTTACCCACTGAGTTAAAAGCCTAATGTGCCTAATGTGAAGAGGAAGATCAATCCAGAGCCTCAGAACCACAACAACTGGTCATTACTAAGGTTCAGCCACGATTTAGCCAGTGCAAGGAAAGGCAGCACTGGAGTAAGCTCTTTTTTTTTTAAACCAGTTATGAATCACACTGCAGCGTTTTCCACCAATTGCAGACACGTAAAGAAAAAGCTTTACATTTGACAGACATCTGAGATGACAGAAAGAGGATTTCACCATGCCATTTATTTGACTATCAAAGCTAAGGAGATGTCAATTTTGTACCACTAGGCTACGTTGGTGTAGCTTCTCAGTCATCCAGGACATGATATTCTTGAGAGTTTAAATGAAGGCAAATAGACTTTTCTTTTTGTCTTGAATATGTTTCGTCTCTCATCCAAGAGGCTTCTACAGTTCTGAAAATTGGATTGGGAGTATCAGTTTTATAAGTCTAAGGTTAAGGCTCACTAATGGGGCTTTCGATAGCCCCATTAGTGAGCCTTAACCTTAGACAACAAGAAAAGTCCAAGAATACCACTAGGCTAGTGGCACAACTCTTCAGGTGAGGGAGTCAAGAAGAGCAAAATCAACACATGGGGTACAAGAGGAATGATTAGGACCAAACAAAACTGCTTCCATATTACGTTCACTAAAATTCAAAGGCCATTCATAACTTGACATCACTGACAGTCGAGGACGGATCTGATCGAAGAAGAGTGTTCAAAAGCTGAATAAAACTGACAACAATCAGCATATAAATGAAATGAGATACCATGTTTTTGTATGACTACTCTCAATGGAAGGAGATACTGTAAAAACAGAAGTGGACCAAGAATAGAGACCTGTGGTACACCCCAGTGAAAATAGGCCACAGAGGATGAAGCAGACCCCACTAGACAGAAACGCCTGTTGAACAGATATGATTTTAACCACTGAAGAGCCAAGCAAGTGATTCCCACACATTGCTCTAGTTCAGAGATCAGCACATCATGATCCACAGTGTCAAATGCAGCGGTCAGATACAACAGAACAAGGAGTACATGGTTGCCACAGTCCGCGGCTTGCAAAATATCATTCATAACCTTTGTGAGAGCTGTCTCTATGCTGTGAAACGACTTAAAGCCAGACTGAAGGGCTTCTGAAATGTGAAAATCATTAAGATAGTCCATTAGCTGGGTGCGAGGAATTTCTTTTTCAGGATCTCACTCAGAAAAGGCAACATTCAGATAGGTTTAAGTTTGTCATGACAGAAAAATCGGAGCCTGGTTTCTCAAGTTAAGGATGAATAACCTCATGTCCACTTGAAGGGGCAAAAAATTGTATTTCTCCTAATAATCAATGTGGTTATGTCAGAATTTCCTCTGACTGGCTTTAAACGCAGGATGATCTGTCTGGAGTTTATGAAGCAATCAGGTCATTTATTGGAGGAGGTGGTGATGAATAGAAGCTGCAGCACACCAGGCACTACTGTCTCTGTAATTTAGCACAAATATAGGAACAACAGAGAGGACCAAAGACAGTCTGAATCGTCTCCATGACATCCCGACACAACCACCAACAACAACAACACACACACACACACGCACACACACACCCACACACACACACACACACACACACATACACACACACACCCACACACACACACACACACACACACACACACACACACACACACACACACACACACACACACACACACACACCCACACACCCCTACACACACCCACACACACACACACACACACACACACACACACACCATCTCGGAAATTCGGGATTCTTAGATTTGTGTCCAGAACACAAACATTGATTATCTAGCAATGGCTCTTTTTCTTCAATTATGCTCTAAGGATGGACAATCGTTTGATGCACAGGGCTTTAGTTCTGCTCCACTGCAGAAATTCTATAAGGGAAGCACATTGATGAGCCTTTTTGCACATTTATTTTTCATCTTGCAGCTCAGAAGTTCTCTGATTTTTACTTCCGAGCACAACTGGTAACCACCTGTAATAGTCTGAGAAAGAAATGGCTCCAACTAGATTGGTGATGTCTTCTGGGGTCAGGCTGGACAGACTGGTGAAAAAGAAAAGTGATCCATGGAAAAGCTGCCTCAGCCTCTGAGGCCATTCTGAAAGGTATGAAGACAGAGATAAATGGAGGGAGTTCTTTATGAAAGCTGCCAATATTTATAATCTAAAATCTCTCAAATCCTCAAAACTGTTAAAGTTGCTGAAGTCCTAAAATACACATCAACAAACTACCAAAACTCATGCTTTTATGGAAGTGGACAAACCTTCTGAGGGTCAGTTACTCACTTAGAAACATCTGGCTTTTAATATACACTGAACAAAAATATAGACGCAAAACTTTTTGCTTTTTGCTCCCATTTTTCATGAGCTGAACTCAAAGATCTGAAACATTTTCTATATACACAAAATACCCACAAAACACCCCCACCCAGATTCCCCCAGTAAAGCAGAACAGCCTTTTATTGTGGCCAGTCTAAGGCAGAGCTGTGCAATACTCATGCTGTCTAATCAGCACCTTGATATGCCACACTTGTAAGGTCGGGTGGATTACCTTGGCAAAGGAGAAGTGCTTATTAACAGATTTAAACAGATCTGTGAACAATATTTGAGAGTAATGGGTCTTTTATGTATATAGAAAATGTTTCAGATCTTTGAGTTCAACTCCTAAAAGATGGGAGCAAAAACAACAGTTTTGCATTTATATTTTTGTTCAGTGTAATTCTCAAATTCTAAGGGAGAGTGTTTTGAGCTTTTTCAATGACTTTTTTCACAGAATTGAAGCTTTTATTGCACGGCAATAATCTCGAGTTTTATCTTTATCAGACATCAGTATTGTAGAATGGTCCATTCTTCCGGGGTAAAAAGTAAGCCTGGATTGTGTCTCCAGGCTTATTCCTGATTTGTGATCTTGAAAGGTTTGGTGTAATACTACTAGAAACAAATGATCAACTTTCCTTGAGTTCAGGAACATAACAGAGATAGAAGGCAGCACTTTCATATTCAATTGACCAGAGTTTGACCAAATCTAATTGCTGTACACTCTCTGACAGACTTAGCCATAATGACTTTTAAAGAGATTTTTCTAACAGCTACATAAGCACCATTAGTTCTTCATGTAATTTGAAGCAAACACCCCCCTGATTGCTTGAGATAGAGCCATCTGGGAAATGGGCGGCTTGGCTCCTCTGCGATCGTCTGTCAAGCTTTGGTGCTGCATCTCGCGTTCGGCTTCATCTCTATGGGATTCTCTGTAGATTCAGGTTGCTTTGCTTTTCATGTTTTTTTTTTCTCTCTCTGGCAACCAGTGTGCCACAAAGCTGACTAATGTATTGATTGTTGTGTGGATAATGGTGACTTTGCACAAGTTTCTGTCTCATTTCACATCCCTTGGTGTCTTGTGTGCAGGAATACAGAAACAGAAGCCCTGGAAGATTTTCTGAAACAAAGAAACTGCTCTAGTCGCTGATATCGTGGGACATACTGAGCTGTGCTGCATGGGTTTCTTTATCCCACACCCCTAAGAATTCATTCAATTTAAGAGGTTTTTAAAGCACAATCAAATATGAGTTTGCTTATCACTCCTTTAACACAAAAAGTGATCAGCTATTAGGGTATGTCTCTTCCAGCTTTCTACATCTACAGACTGGAATGTTTTCACGTTGTTCGTTGAAAAATAGGTCAACTTCAGTAAAATAGCGTATAGAGCACCTTCAAATTCTATCGCATATTCTCAAGTTGATTTTGGTCTAGAATTTAACACGGCCATTCTAGGACTTTTATAGCTTTGATGTAAATCTCCTCCAGGGCTGGTGTTCTGTAACTTTTTAGAGGTGTCCCTAGTCTGACATACCTAAATCAAATATTATGGTTAGGCCCTTAATGTTCATAGTCCTGAAATTTTTTTCACTCAACCTTGTCTGCTGGGAAATCCAACAGGGAACTCTCAAAACATAACAGAACATCGTAAAAGGAAAAAAAAAAGTTTCTTACTTATGAATTATGGTAATGGATAATATTCTGTATTAAAAATGAACGGGTTGCACAAAAGGGGGGTGAATATAAATGCACATGGCGTTATTTTAAAGCTTTGAAAACCGTGTATCATTTCTTTGCATTTTTTGGGCATGGTTGCCTATCCTGTGTGTCTCTGTGTTGCTCCGACGACCTGTCCATGGTGTAACCCTCCCTCTTGCCGAAGGGGTATGAACAATTTTGTGATGAACTGTACGTAAAGCTTGTCTAGTTTCTCCTTTTTCTGCCTGGTGTTTATCTCTGACAAAAACGTCCTTGTCAGCAAGAACAGCATGCCACTTGAGACGGAAATGACATGAAATATGGTGGAAATTGGGAAGTAATTGTGCAGCTGGTCTCATGCTTTCAAACCAAAGTAATCAGACATTATCTCAGCAGTGAGAACATTGCATGTTGTTTTTGGAAAAAAAAGGAGGATAACGAGACATGAACAAAGTGAAAAGAAAGAGAGAGGGACCAGACATTCTCAAGTGCTGATTCGTGAGTAGGGTCCAGGTGTACTGGAGATGAGGAGAAGACGGACCATCTGCTTACCCAGACATGGGCATGCCAAATACGACATGTTCATTATGATTCAGAGGCACACAGGAATGCTTCCTGTATTTCACTTTGGCCTAGAGCTACATACATCCATATGCAGCGAGCTGACCAGTAGTCAGTTTGTGTGTGTTTGCGTATGAGGTACTCTAGTGGTATGTTTGCCCACATAGCTGACTGCGTTTCAGTGTGGCTGCCATGGATGTGACGAATCCTTTCATTCCAGTTCTGGTTGGTATCATTTTAAATCACTCAGGATTCCTACACCTTTTTAATGTCTAATTACATACTTTTTCAAAATCAAATTTTGGCATTAATAGAAAACCTGAATTTATGGCATATATTTCTACTGTGATCACATTTTAAATACGAAAGCTGCAAATGGACTCCCTGATATAAGGACAAACGGCTGGATGGATGGATATAGTGTAATAAGGCATAAAACCTGCAAAATCCAAATCTTTTTCCTTATTCTTATTTTATACATTCACACATATCCAGACCTGGAAGATACTTCAATTAGATTCCACACTTTATCCAGACTCAGTGGGAACCCTGCACTTAGCTGGATCTTCAATAAAACTGTGTTAATACAAAAAGAACATAAAATCCTGATATTCTATCATCAGTGTGAAATTTGTCTGAATGGTCCAGACATAATGTTCACGTTTACACATATTTGAGAAAGTAATAATTTTCTTTAACGGTTTTCCAGGAGGGGAGAGATTTAAAACTCGCTACACTTCAAATATTGGACAGCATAACTTAGAGAAAGACACAGCAGTGCTCTATTGGGATTTGCGTATGAACCTGCTGGAAAATGAAATTTTTTTTTCCAGGGTTTAACTTAAAAGTCTTTTATTCTACTTTTACAAAATGATTCTGTTCTGTACTTCATTTGCCTTTACACCACACTAGGAAAGTCAGAGAGTGGTGCTGCATAAATAAACGTACCCTGTCTTGCCTAGCATTACCCTGGCACTTTAGCAAATTGCTACGCATGAAAACATCTCCAGCTGGAGCAGCACACCACTCTGATAAAACCTACAGGTGGAAAAAAAAAAAAAACCTACAGCTGAATGTGTTGAGTCAGATAAATGTTTGTCTTGAAGAAACTTGTGTTGCTTTGAAGAAAAATGGTTACTGCCTCATCCAGATTGTAATATCAGAGTACTAATATGGACCGTGTATTGCTGATGAAATCTAGTTTGCGTTTTCAATGCATATACACGACATTGATCTTTAGAGAAGTATCAGGGGCACGATATGGCATGGATATTCTGTATATAATCAGATCGGTATCGGGTGGAAAAATCTTGATTACATAATACATCTTTTTCTTTTTGTATTTTCACTTACTGATTCAAACAGAAGGAATATATATCAATAAAAAGATGTAACAAACAGTATTTTCAGATTTTATTTCTGTAATACTACCACCAAATACACAACTCAGGGCTTGAAGCAATTTGCTCGTAGTCGTTCTTTTTACACCCAGTTTTATTCTTCCTTCTTGAACTAATATCTCTTTTGAGCCTTTGCATGACCTAATTTGTCAGTCAGTGATCACCTCTATGATGTGTAGTTCATACCCACCATGACTCTATTGGACACCCTTTGGGGATACTAATGAATCGGTCCTATCTGTCAGTGCTAGTTTTGCAGGTGAAGATATCTGCTCAGGCTCTTGTTCTACCTGCCTCTTCTTTTTATCCTCCTCTAAACAAATTAGGCTTGATCAAACAACGCTTTGGTACGCCAAAGCATTCATAACAAGCATACTGGTATGTTAAAAAACATGTAGCCCAACACAAGGAAACGAAGGGGATTTTGTCACATCTTTAAAGGACATGCATTGCTTTTGTTGCAAGCGAGTGTATTCAAAGGAAGGATTTACGGTTCTGCTGGGTCAAATCTGGGTACAGTACTGGTGCATGCAGTGATGTTACTAGCTCCGTTTTTTCCCTTCAAAATTTCATGATCCACCAACTATCTGGTAATTCCCTCAAAGGGTGGGGATGATAATAATCATGTGACTTATGAGAGAGGTGGGCAAACTTCACTTTCATTTTCAGCTTCAAGCATCTCGCATGCTGAGGTGAGTGAATTTTCATCAATGCAGACGTCGCAGCATAGCATGACATTACTTTAAGTTTTCGTTGGGTCATTGTTGTGATAAACGAGCGTTGGTTCCATTAATTCTGGAGCAGTTGTCCACATGTGTACAAGGTGTGTAGTCAGATGTTGTGGAGTACTATTTGTTTTCTTTCTTACATACAGTATTATTCTACGTCATTGAAGTTACATACCATATATATATCCATTGGGAGCATGTGAAAAACATTCAAATGGAGTAAAAGATATAAACAAGCACTGAACTTAGACAAAGTAACTTCGTGATGGCTTGATGTGCTAATTGATGGTTTCCAAATCTGACTTTTTCAGCACCACCTTTTATCACCTCACCACAGCTCACCTTCCCTCTGTGGCTACTGCATGAACCCCTCCCCTCTCTGGAATCTGCTTGGACACATTGCTTTGGATAATTGCCAAATTCGTGTCACATAACCGCTCTGCACTTTCACAGAGCTGTCGCTGCCAAACTCCACTTAGCGTCTAATAAATTATACATCATGTGGGAGGGAGAGAGCGAGGACGAGAGGGAGGCATGTGTGTTTGTAGATCATTAAATCCTCCGATGTCTCCGACATTCAACAAGTCTTTAGAAACGGGTGACAAGCCAAGAAAGCAATATGAAATGAGAGGAGAGAGTGCCTTTGCATGGTATGGCGAGTTTAGTTAAATGACACTAATTTCTTGTGTAACATGGGGTGTGAGACAGGCGAAAACATGTTCGGATCTTCCGCCTATCGACTCCATGTCTGTCATTCATTCAAATTCATCACAGCTGACAGGAAAAACAGAATGACACAGAGCATCTGTGACATAACACAGCATCCATCCACTGACTGCAGGCTGCTGCATTAATACTTTTTCACTCTGCTGCAAACCTGAAAACATTTTAGCTATTTCACCAGTGGGCTTTCTGGATGTTATGCACCAGAGTTTAGGATTCAGTGAAGTATATTACACGATTCTGATGCCAGGCTGTCGGTTAACAAGAATAATTTGGCTGGATTCTTCTTTTCAGAGCTGTTCAGGGTCCTTGTGGTTCCTGGAAAATAATTTATCCAAATGGGGTGACAGCTGATCTCCAAACGTTTTATTTCTTGAAAGGTGTTGTACTTTTTATTCTTCTTTTGCTCATGATTTGACTCTTCTTTGTCTGCTGTTTGAAGCCACTCTTTGTATGGGACTATCATAGCTCCTGTTGGCATGCGAACATGGAAAGAAAATATGGTGGAGTTTCTTTTTTTGTTGGGGGAGCAGCATAACATTTGTGTTAGCAGTATTCTGATCCCATCCCAAGAATCAGTATCTAGTATGGACACCCTAATCTGTAAGTTTTACGCCAGCTGTACAGTAAAAGCCAAAAATCGTAAAAGATGCTGAATAGATCGAAAATCCTCAAAGCGATTAAAAAGCGATAGGTGGTATGGGGATCATATGCATGGACTGGTTCATTCACAAACTGTAATTTGTTGTGAATGAGGGACTCCTCTCATAGAACAGCATCACAGGAACCGTGACAACCAAGAGGAATACTTTCCTTTCAAAAGCTTCAAATGTCTACGAAGCAACTGAGGTGTCAATAATAACTTTAATTTAGATAACTTTACTGTACATACAATATCTAGTGCACCAGTTTGTGCATAAAAACAGTGTAGATATTTGATTAAGACTCCGTATCAGCAAAAACTACAGGGAGAAAAAAATCAACAAAAACTTGACTTTGATTTTTTTTGTTTTGTTTTGTTTTTTTATTTATTTAAAAAATCTGACCAGTCCCTGAGATCAGACAAATTCATTGACCTTTTGCTTATATTTCTAAAATTTTTTAATGAAATTTCTTTAACCAATAAGTAAAGCATTTGCTTCCTCATATTCCTCAAATATTAGATCAACCAGAAAATGTTGATGTCTGACAAACACAAATACAAAGAGCAGTTTTCAGATTATTTCTTTTATTAAGGGAGAAATGTTATCAAAAACAAACCAGCTCTATGTGGAAAATTGATTACCTGCCTTGTTAAATCATAAAATAATGATTATCAACACCTTTTTTAGTTTAGTTTTACTAACCATTCACAGGTTTGATAACTGGCAGACCTGAGGAACCAAGAAAGAAAACCCCCAAATCATTTGGGTAGAACCTTTCTGACAGCATGAAGTAGGCTAAAAGATCTCAAAGAGAACACTTAATTCCTGTCATGTTTTGATGCAAGTGTAAAAACCACAAAAACTCAGGAGACCAGAGTGAAAGTTTCCTAAATAAAAAGTTTTTGTAGGAATTCTGGTCCAGGGTGTTCCTTAAAGTCTGACCGGAGGATCGCTGCAAGGAAGAGGAAGAGAAGTGAGTAATGTAGTCTGACAGGAAAATATTGTGAAACTCCTCTCCATCACCAAGTCACAAGCTGATGAGGAGGAATGAGCAGACTCCAGGAAGTGTTGGTCCGTGTGGTCAGTTGATTCCAGGTAAGAGCTCGATAATATTTACATGATCATGTAATCAGCATCTCATAGTGTCCAATGCTAAGTCTTTAACTATACAAGTTCTAACTATACAAGATCTTAATACTGTTACATAATTCATGTGCTTTCCTAAGCAAATGAAAAGATAATCTCATCAGTAGAAAAAAGTGTTTGGTTATTTTCCATCTCTGTTTGATAGTTACATCTGCAGAGATCAATACAGATTTTCATCAGGCTCATTAATTCTTAGCTTTTTACTGCCCAACTCCTTCCTGTGTTGCATGCCAAACACTGATGTTTTAGTGTGCGATACAGGATGTCTAACACACCCAAAAACTCTGCGAGAGTTTCTCAGACTGAATGACGATTGATCTGATATTTTATCTAACAGATTTATACGGTGACGTAAGTGAATGAGCTCCCCATCTGCTTCTTTTGAAGATCGAACAAACCTCCTGAGGAGTAAAAATGTGATCAAATCTAGCTTAGAGAACATAAACAGTTTGGATTAAATAAAAATGTACCACTTTGCCATATCAGGTCAGCGTGAATTCAGTCTATGTTGTGGGAAAATTAATCAGTTTATCCAATTGCAGGGATGCTAAAACACAGCTTGCTAAGATGCATCTACATAAAGAAAACAGTTTATTTACCTCAACTAATCTTATATTTTACAATATAATCTTAAATCTACATTAAAGAGAGAAAATGCTGTCAGAGAGACCTTTTATTCTGATGTTGTTTTTTTTCCTAGACCTTTTAGTCGGATGCCTTTCAGTCAGAGGTATGAAGACTTTTTGAATGAAAAGCTATGCTTTTTTTTCTATGGTCTGACATCTGAGGCCATTTAGTCTGATGTCTGAGGATGTCCTAAAATGTACTAAATATGACAGAGATATGTTTGGAAATTGTAGATGAGACATTCTGCTTACTGTTGGAAAGATGGTGGAATTCCTGTGGGAAGGATGAGACTACTCACAGAGGCTGAGACTGACTGGTGGTGGTGAGCGGTGCTTGTCGGTTGTGATTTGCTTGTTCTTCCTTCCAGGGGGAGTCTCATGAGATGGCAGAACTTTGGAGGGTAGACAGGCAGATGAGTTCCAGTGGAGTGTTGTGGCAATATCCTGACAACTTCCCAGGAAAATGGTGAGGAGATTCATGGAGGGAGTTTTGAGTTGAGTTCTCCAACAAACTCTGGGAGCGAGGAGGCAGAGCTCTGGAATCCAAGAACAGAACCAGAACTAAGCAACCGATTGGTCTGGAAGGAGAAACAAAAGTATTCAAGAACTGTACTGTAGAAGCTCCGAGTTGGTATAGGCCTGATCGCCACTCATGTGAGCAAAATAAAATGTCATATGCCTCAGGGAATTCCCTCTTTTTTAAGCTCCTCCTATTTGGGCTCGACAAGCTCCAGCTTTGAGGACACTCCTGCCCCATAACCTTGCTTGGCCTCCGTTGTGTTTTTACTGAGATCAAAATCTTACTCATGCACTGTATTTACTAAGAGATGACATCTGCAATCAGTTGTTTGCACTGGATTTCATTTAGGGGTATCACAGTAAAGGGGGCTGTTAAATCTTGAATTATTCTTGCATTTGAGACTTAATAAACAAGCCTTACCTCATTCTATATAACTCATAGTTCCATATTTTTTTGCTAGTCAAGATGTGGTTCATACAGTATCTAAAAGTAGAATGGGAGGTAGAGATTTCATAGATCAAGTTCCTCTTTTGATCACTGCACCTTTAATGTGGGATCCACCTACACAGAACAATATCTTTTTTTATCTATAGGCATGTAACAATTAGAACATCCTATACATTATTTTGGTCTTTGTTAAGAAATATTTAAATTCTGATGTCTATTCTCATTGATATTTCTGGAAAATATATTCATTTAATTTAAATCAAGAAAAAGCTAGCCGTATTCTTGTTGATATCTTTTGTTAAATGAATAAAATGTGTTTCCAAACTGAGAAAAAAATTCTAGGACACCCTCCACTCTACTCTCTAGATTTACCCGTTTGTTTAAAATAACTTCAATGAGATGTTCCTTGTAGCCATCTACTGTTCTCTGTCATGTGTCACCACTGCCCCACTTTCAGCTGTGATGTGTTTGAGGGTTTTCTTGGATCTACATCCCACATCAGGTCCCCCCACAGCATCTCAATGAGATCAAGATCTAGGCTTTGAATCCATAGTATCACTTTTGATTTCTTAGTTTCCAGCTACTCCTTGGTGGATTTGCTGCCATGTTTTGGGTCATTGTTATGCTGCAGGGTCCAGTTCTACTACAGCTTTATTATTTTTTTTCATAGATGGTCTAACATTTTCTTCTTGTTCAATTCTGTGATTCTGTGAGCTGGTATCTCCAAATCACAACACTTCCACCTGTATGCTTCACAGCTGGTATGAGCAAGACATGTTTTCTGTTCCACACAATTCAGTTCACGACTCATCTGTTCCTGAAGTTCTAATCTTTGTCTATGTTCTCTTGTAGCAAACCTAATTTCAGGTTCTTTTCTGACTTCTTTAAATCCCCTACCAGATTCATAAACTGCTACAATTTCTTTTGAAGAGCCCAAAGAACCTGATATGTTGGAATGACCCAGGTTGTTGGTACGTGTCCAATTCATTTTTTAATACATGACTCTCAGTGAAAGATTTGAATGAGTCCATTCTCTAATCTGTGATGTTTAAGCACTACTGAATTATTGGAGAAAAGGCAATGGATCATCATAGGAGAAAAGTAAAATTACTAACATCTATGACATGATTGAGATGTTGTAGAGCTTTGCTGGCCAAAGAATCGTGAACTGAGGCTATTAAACTCTGCATTTGTCAATATGAACAAATCCCCATGGAAAATCAGAGCGATCGAGAAACTCTAAAATGACACACAAAGCGCTTCACACTACACTCTGTAATTCACCCTACATTCATTCACCCGCTGATGGTGGTGAGCTATGTTGTAGCCACAGACAGCCACCAGGCCCTCTGACCATCAGCGGCAGGCAAGGTGGGTGAAGTGTCTTGCCCAAGGACACAATGACTGTGACGGATGGAGCAGAGGCTCGAACCGGCAACCCACCATTTACGGGACAAACTCCTAGGACCTGAGCCACGGTCGCCATGGCTCCACTGACTGGATAAGCTAGTTAATAGCTGTTTGTGTCTTGTAAAGTGGAAACAACACATTTTAAAGTCCTCGGATGCTTGAAATTACAAGAAAAAGGCGAGGCATACGCCATCTGGATTTAAGGCACGGCTTTGATGTTGCACATTTAAGCAAGGCACATCAAGTGCCTGTTTTTGACAGGTTTATTTCCTTTTTTCACCAATTAATTGCATCCGCCCACAGACTGATTTCAACATAAGCGTTAGATAAAGAAACTCAGTTTGCCTTTTTTGAAAAAAAAAAACAAAGATTATAACATGATGCAACTCTTGCAATGAGCTGGTTATTAAGTAAAAGCAAAGGGGAGAGAAAAGGTGTCATAACAGACTTCTTTTCATTCTGTAATGCCTCTGTTTTCTCAGTGGGAGTAACCTATATCCACTCTCCTCTGCAGCAACATGCCACAAGATCATTTATAATTCAGTGCAGAAGCCAATTGCAGAGCCACGAGCTGTTTAACAATAACCATGCTCTCTTTCTGAACACAAAGCTTTTCTCACCAGGCACCGGGAAGCTGATCACAGTTGAGGGGACACATATAGAATGGGGTTCCTGCGTCAGATGAGACCAAAATGGAATTTGGTAACCTCACAATGCCCATCTTCTTGGTTAAAGAATTTCGACACGAAAACATGGTGGTGGCAGCGTCGTGGCGTGGGAATCCTTTTCTTCCCCGTGCATGGGGAAGTTGGTCAGAGTTAGAGGAGACACGGCAAACATATGGAAATAGGTGACAACGTCAGATGAGACCAAAATTTAACTTTAGGAAAATAACACTGCACATCACCTTGGGTAAAAGATTCCAACAGTGAAACATGGTGGGGGTGGCATCATGCTGTGCGGATGCTTTATTCAGTAGGGACAGGAAAGCTGGTCAGGGCTTGTAGGAGCACAATACAGCTAAATACCTGGCAATTCTGGAAGAAAGCCTGTTAGAGGCTGGTGTGGAGACCCTTCATATTTGCTGCTATGACAGGACTAATGGTGCGTTCACAGCGCCCCAAACTTCAGTAGCGGCAAGATTACATGTAAAGTCTACGGTTGAGTCCGTCAAACTCTCTGCGGTGCGCTGTGTGCGTTAGCTCCGTCAATTTTTCAAGCGTTACCTGCGTTTCAAGTGGCAACGCAGCAAACGCAAGCAACGCAGAAGTTCAGCTAGCTGCACTTTTGACGGACTTGACGCACTTGACGCAGTGCGCCAACCAATCAGAGCGTCTCACTGTAGCGACGTCACCACACGTATCTTGTTCGCGTTCTTTTTTGCTCAACGTACATGCGTCAAACTAGATGCGTTGGGAGCGTTCCCTGATGCAGTGCGGTGTGAATGTTGTGAAGATGCGTTGAGAGCGCTGCCTGACGCAGACAAAGTGTGCGGTGTGAACGCACCATAAGAAGGTGTTGGCTCATTTTAATCACAAAGCTACCTGAAAACCAGCTTCTCCTCACCAAAGCTTTTACTTATTTTTGAATCAAGCTGTCCTTCCCTCAAAAAGCTTTTTAATTGCCAGGAGTTAAGAAATGTGGCAGCATTTAATGAACACTCATCAACTTAATTGGAGGCAAAATATCTGTGCAGAGTTAATATAGCAGCTGACTGCCCGCATACAGATAAACACTCAGGAGTACACACCGTACCAGTCAAATGCTAATTTTCACAACAAGTTTGTGTGCTGAATCTGGCTTTTAGAGAGAAGTTTGGAAGAGTTATTCTGGAAATAATGTCACACTGAACGATGAGCAGCGGTGGCTGTTATATGGTGCTTGGTGCTGGGAAGCTACAGAGAAAGACGCACACTTGGTGTGATGCAGTCCATACCTATTAATATAAAATGAAACTCGTTTTTTATTCGCACAATCTGCAGAGGGAACAGACAATCTCATGTCCCCCGACGCAAGATTGTCTGTGAAATTGATGCTGTTATATAACAAGCGAAGACAAGAACTTGCTGGAGATCACGACACACAGCAGCGGTTTGCATGGATGTAGCCCAGGGCAAAAAAAGCAGCCAATATAAAAATAAAATCCATCAGTGATTCCAAGATTCTGAATCTTGCCTTTTATTTCAACAAAATAAAAAAAAAATTGTTTGTTGCCGATTACAGTGGTTTTTTAATATAGAATGATAAAGTTTAATCTTCCATTATTCTCGCATACTGGGAAGAGTTTAATGATCCCTGATTAGCATCATGCTGCTGACTAGCAAATAAGAAATTTCTATACTTTTCTTGTAATCAAAAATGTCCTTTAGCTCATGTCATTTACAAACTGAGGTTAATCTGATGTATATCAGTTTTTAAACATTTTAATGGATGAAATAAATATTTAAACCCATTGTCCCTGCAATTAGTTTTGCCTTGTAAAGTCGTACAGTGGTGTTGAAAGCTAATCTATCAGAAAACATGTTCATTTTTATGACAAACAAGTATTTTTTGGAAGGTTTTTGCAACGTTCCTGAAGGAAACATTAGGCTTATGTGGTGGAAAGGTTCCTTTACACAAAGTAAGCAAAATTCCAGGTTTATGCTGTTTGGAAAGAGGTTGGTTCATTGTGCCAAAAATTGTGACCCGGTTTCTTTGGGTTAGAGGAGCGACTACAAGGAGCCTCACCATTTTTGACAAGCAGCCATTTAATTTGAAACAAACTTCTACAACAGGATGAAATAATTAATTGGCAAGATGGTAAAATGATGGTGAATGTTGATGTTCAGTGTTGGATCTTACCTGAATGCCACCTTTGGGGAAACCGATAATACTTAAAGACCAGTCTGAAAAAAAACACTGTAGTTTTTTTCCATGTAAATGATCACAACTACTAAGACATTAACTTATCTTGTGCTTTAATAAACAAGTAAAAAAATAGATATTTTTAATAAAATGTTAACGCTTTGGAATTTTAAAAGTAGAGGTGATCAGATGCGACACAAATTCTTAAAAAAATGAAATTGCTATGCACTGACTTTGAAGCTGAGGAGCAAATCCCAACTTCAGCATCATTTTCCAGCCATGGTGTACAGCTATATTTTCATTTTTCTCTGTTTGTGGGGCAATTGTCCAGTCCATCACAGGGCAACGCAGACACAGAGCATTGTTTATATTCATAGAAATAGAAAAAACATTTGTACAACTCACCTGATTTGGCCCACACATTTTATATAAAATACAACTTTAGCAAAACATGCATTCATTAAAAGAAACAAATCTTTGTGGCCCCCAAAACATTGTGGCCCTGGGCTACTGCCCCTGTAAGTCTTTCTAAAGTCTGGCCCAGACTACGCCAAACTGTTGTTTATTTATGATGCTGGCTAACTACTTGGACTTTAACTGGAACTCTGTCCTTGGTTAGATAAGACTAACATTGAGGCTTACATTGAGGTTTTTGCCAACAAACACCCCTTGGTTGGTTGGTTTGGCTTGAAGCAAAGAACAAACATCTGGGAAAAACACTTCATGCTCACTGTTTAACACGGTGGAAGATCTGTGATGCTGTGGGTCTGTTTCTCTTCCGGTAGTCCTGGGAACAAAGTTAGAGTACATGGTAACTTGAACCCTTTGGAGATTTGAAATAAATACTCCAGCAGTAAACTGAATATTATTTTGTTTTCGTAGTGTATGTATGTATTCCATGACAAATTAAAAGGCCTGCTTAAAATAAACTAGTCTGCCTTGGGGTTAAGTTTCATTCATTCTAACGAGCAGAATTATAGACCAAACACTGGATCTCGGGGAGAAAAGAATTTAAGCGTAAACATAGAAGGATATTCTGAAGCTGGTTTAAGTATCAAGGTAAAAGTTGTCGAAAACTTAAACCTCCCAGGCAAATTTTTTTAGAAGTTCCTTCAATTCTGAAATAAAACAACAACCCTCAGCTACTTTTGATCAAAATAAACACGGACTGGAAAACCAAACAGACCCCCACATGGCCACATGGATTAAGAGCGCCTACTCTAGATTAACACTGCAGGTCTCACAATCCAATTCAAACATCACTGATTCTGTATCCACAAACACAGAAGAACTGTGTATCCAGGAGAACTTCACTGTTTACTCTTTAAACCACGCCTGTAAAAAAACAGAGATGGGGCACGTTCACACGGCATCAAAGGCTTCGGTACACGACAGGCTTACTTATTAACAGAGCAATAGTCCCTAAAATTACTTCTAGCTCATTAATTACAACGTTTGAATTGGCTACAGTGGCTACTTAAAATGAATGGCTGCAGTCCAGCTCCAACAACAGCATCATTTGAAAGTGCTTAAAAGGTGCACAGAGAGCGACTCAGGAGGCAGATGAATGTGTGAGGTAGGACCTGGTCAGAGAAAAAGGGACAAAAAGATTGTTTGAAATCACTTTCCTGTGCAGACCCCAGCAGATATCAAAGTCCAAATTTAAATTAAATTTGACCATGATGGGTTTTTGTCTGTACAGTCTTGCGTAAAAGAACATGAGCACCAAACACAAACGAAAAAACTATGAAGTTCTTTTAGCTTTGTAGATTTAGCCATTTTAAGAGAATGTTGGAAAAACGATTCCGCTTAGCATTTAGCTAAGTGTTTATCCCCTCATACAATCGTTGAATAGTTACATGTTTCTGTTAGTTTAAAAGGCTGGGTGGAGCCTGTTTAGGACTTTGCAGATGAGCAGTAAGAACAAACATTAGTTCCCACAGCAAGTATTCCTGCTTCTGTTTTTCTTTCCTGTCACAAGTTGTTTGAGGCAAACGACTGACAAGAACTGTGTACTGGTGTATGATTGTGAGTGTGATTGGGTGAATATGGTTCTAGTGGGAACCACTTTGAGTGGGTGGTATCACTACAAAAGTGCGATATCGATTATTTCTATGTTATTTGAAGCCAGTTAAACCATTGGTTACTGTCTTGTAACATGACCTTTCATCTTCAAAGACTTTCTGTTTTCTGCTCACTTTAGGTGAGCAGCTGAAATATATTATTTGGACAAAATAAAACCACTTTCTCAAAACCTCATCAGAATTTATGATCTTTTAGGTTGTTGTTGTGGTTTCTCTTTATATGAAAGATGTCTGCAACTGCACTGGGCTCTCTTATTTAACTAGAATAATCCGTAATTATTCATTGCGATATTTAACAGTTCATGTTTATGTCAAAATATTTAAGTGCGAATCTGATTTTAACTTGCAGAATGATTAATGTGCAAAACAACTTTTATCAATAATATCAGACACTATAGTTCTCCAAACAACTTGTTAGTAAACTATTTGATGTTCTATGTTTATTTCATTTTTTTTTAAATAAATCCTAAATAAGACATGTTTATCTTTTTTTTAAGTACAATTAAAAACTTCCTGGAAAGGTAATGGAAAGTTATCTTCAGATAAAATACATTTTATTTATAAGCCTATCAATATATAGCCTATGTGACTATATGACTGATTTGATTTTTAAACAGACAGGTTGAGTAGTGGAGAATAAAGTCATTTAAAGTGATTGATAGTTGCTCCATGGATTATAGTTTTAACTGGAAAAAGGTTTTGATTGCCACATATGAATCTGGGCTTGGGGCTGTAAGAGACTCTGAAGACTTCATTGAAATTTGGAAGTTGTGACTCACTGAGATGTAGTGATGATGTACTGACAGGTCTTCCTGTCCTGGTGAGTACAGCCTGAGTACAATACTGTCATGTAGTAGGTAATGATGGACTCTCTGGCACACACTTAGAAATTAAATTTCAACTGTTGGAGAACTTTTGCTTTCTTCATTGAGCCTCTAAAGTTCTTTTTTTAACCCAAAGCTGTGTTGCTTGCTGACAAGTATAGGTCTATATTGATGTGGACACTAATGAACCCAATGTGTTGTAGACACGTTCCACTTCCTTTTGATCAAAATTAGCTTATTGGTTTTCTTTGGGTTAAAGGGAAAGGTTGTTGCGATTGCTCATGTTCTCTAAATCCTTAAACTCCTTTCTAGCTCACTCAAAGTTGTTGGATATCAAACCTGTTACAGGGGTGTCATCAACTGGCAAACTTAATTATGATTTTGAAACGATACATGGGTCTGCAGTCATGTGTGACAAAGAAGAACAAGAGAGGGTTAAACACAACCTTGTGGTGCTCCATTGTTAAGTATTATCACAGAGAAGTATTCCATTTGTAATTTCCGATGCTTGAACTAAAATACTAACATAACTTCTCAGTTGCAAGTGTCTTTTAATACACTCCACAGGCCAAAGGCAAAGACAGAGGACAGCCCTCCCATAATTATCTCAGTCATTACATCCATGATTGATTACACCGGTGACAGCAACTTTGTGGTCATCTCTACAAACTGAAAAAGGCACATGTGGCACGCTGGGTCCGCTCACACGATCACTTTTTCATTAGCATGGACCACGCTTACAAAGATTAGATTTGTTTAGATTAGAACATTTATTGACAAAAAGGTTCAAGTGATGGTGTGTCTGGAAGGATGCACTGATGGAGGCTGAAAGATTATGCGTGGGGCAGCAGTCTTCAGAAGTCTGTCTTCTTTTCGAGCCTGCTCAGGCAGTTAATACAAATGATATACTAAAACGGGAAAAAAGAGATGATGAAACCTTATCCTATTTATATACAAAGGTAAGGGTGGTAAATGATCAGAATAAAAGGTCCATCCACTTGTGATGTTGAGCAGTAGTAAACTGGGAGATTTGAAGCTTGCTGACGATTCAACAACAGGTTTGGTTAGAATAACTTTTTACAGCATTATTATATGACAGAAATTAAATAACAAACTGCTCCACTACTAATTTTCTGAACAATGCCATCCGACTTTGGTCTGATAAATCAAATAAGAAGCCAAAATGTGTCTCAGGTGCAGAATGACTAAAAATTAACCAAAGCAATGTTTTCATTAACCTAAATCAATTACATAGACCAGCCAGAGACCTTGAGAATAGTTGCTACACTCATCTTGCTCTTAATCACCAAATCAACCCGAGCTACACTATCCTGGCCTGCACTCATATCTGAGGCATCCTTCACTCTCTTCTCCTTTAGCTCTCATTAACTTATTTGTATCTCCCTTTGTGCAATCTGCATCTCTACAAAACAGTAAAATAGCACTCTTTGTAGTGTTTTTTTACTAAGCTAATACTTAGAAATAAATCACTTATACATTTATAAGTTGCTGCTTGTCAGCTCGTACCTTGCCCCTTGTACTGTATGCCTGTTACAAGCCATCGGACGAAACCCTCAGACCAAAGAAGGTTTAAACAATTTGCACATCATAATACGTGTGACCGTCTCCGTCATAATGGGTCCATTGCTGTGTTGAGCTGAAATCGGGCTTATCAGCCCAAGTGCCAGGACAATTGATGGGGAGCACAGAGTGTAATAGGTCTTCCTGTCCGTACTGGTGCTTGATCTCCTGGGAGATTCATTCACACGACGGGGATGTCAGCGCCGCGGGCGGGAGGTGAAGACAGGGAGGCTTCATGGGTGGAAATGAATCCTACACATCAATCCAAAGGAAGAAAATGAAAATCTGTGTTTAATGTATTTTCTGTATTCTTAAAAGATTTCCACAAACACAAATAGATGTAGTAATTTGAATATGTCTTCTGTTGGCAAACTGGGATTTGAAGGAGTGTATTGTTACTGATAGTTGTTTATTTGACCTTTTCTGTCTAATATCAATCAAATTACTATTTTTTAATACTGATTCTTCTTTCCTTCTAATTTTTTTACTGAATGCTTGGAGGGAGAAGATTTCTCATGACACTTGAATCCAAATTGACTCAAGTGCTGTTTAACTTGCTTTGTCTCCAATCACCACCAGTACAAAATGTATATAGCTCCATCACTGTGTTGTGTATGTTTCCCTAGAAATTTAATGGCATATGAATTTATGCTGCCTCAAACTGATTTCAAAAATCATGCAGGACTTAAACATGCCACACTGTGCATAAAGTACATTATAGTAACTCCTGTCATAATTGCGAGACAGAATAAGGCCAGACTGTACGACTTGTTGCTGCAGCAAAATCGCATCAGACAGATCCGACTGACACATCAGTTAGTCAGTATATGGACAATTAATGTGCTTCATATTAGACTGGGATACTGAAAAGGAGGAAAGGAGGAGGAGAAAAAGAGGACAACAATCAGACATCAATTTTCCCAGGAAGTATCAACAGACTGCTTAATTTTGGATCACGCGTCATCTTCAGTCATGAGAGCCCTGGCTCAACGCTTTAAACTCACTACCAAATATTTTCTTTCATGAAAAAAATAGGTTAAGACTGCTGATAACAGTGAGAAACACATCTTAAGGGAAATAAATCTTCAGCAACGCCTTCCTAAGCCTATAATACTATAACATGGTTTACTCTCCAGCTAAGCTAGACAGTTATAGACTTTTGAATGAAACAAAATAATTTGGAGTGACTCCAACCAAAGGCAGCATGACCTACTTTGTTAATAATTCAGCTAATAATTATATCATCACTTGGTTGCACACATAAACTATGTTTAGAACATTGAACTTTCATCCCAAAAAAGGTCAGGTAATCATTAATTGCGGAAAAAATGTAGATTTATATATTACGACAAAAGGGACATTCCTACATACATTCCTTTTACACCCTTTATCCCAGTACACATGCACTATACAAAACAGGGGTACACTAAATACATAATGTGGAAAAGGTCTTGATGCTCCACGAGACGCACCCCATGTTTACATTTATAGCCATTTAAAACATGTTTTTGATACAAATACTACGGATATAAGGTGTTGTAAGGGCCATTTAGTGGTTTAGTCCAAGCTGCACTGTATTTTTATGGGTCCCTGATATGATGCTGGGTGCTTTAATTCCAAAACTCCATATCAATGTTGGTAGTAAGACAGAAAATAGTTTTTGCCTCATTAAACTGGTTGACCACACTTTGTTTCATTGCTGTTTGCATGTCACTGTGTTGGCCAGTGATGGAGTGTGGACCTGTCCAGGATGTACTGCTCTCGCCCAGTGACTGCTGGAGATAGGCAGCTCCTCTTCACCCTGTAAGCATAAACGGGAAGAAAGAGTGGATGTAAAGAAAACCGAGACGGCTAACAGTTAGCCGCTAACAATGCTAAAGTTACCATCTGCTTTAAGGATTCTTGCTGGTTCTAAAATAAAAAGGACAAGTTCACGGTTTTTAGAGAATCTGGACTTGCGTTTTTGCACATCTAGTTCAGAATCTAAAATGTTTCGTCCGATCATGAGTCTGTTGATTCTACACTAAACACAGATTTAAAAAGAAACACACACAATTTAAGATTTAGAAAACTCATCTGCTTGTGAAAACAAAACATTTTTTTTTAATTCTCTTCAGCATCGGAAAGGCCTTTGGATTGTCTGTTTAAAGAGAAAATAAACTAATCCCCTGACAAACCAAAGTCTAAGTGAGTAATTGTAATATCCATATGTTCCAAGGGCATTGACAGAAGAAGAGTGGTCACCAGTTATATAAAAAAAAAACTGTTTTTAGAGTCAGAAAGTGTCAAAGTAGTTTGTAAGATCAATACATAAAACTAAGACTCTACTTTCACTTGTTCTCTCCGTCTCTTAGCTCAGTCAGGCTCTCTAAGTTGTTTCTTCCTAATAACACCATCATGAAACATTTTCATCACCGCTCCATTCTTTTTTATGAAGACTCAAACTGTTTTTGATTGCACTGAGAACACCACTCAGGCATTTTGGTGCACTGGAATATAACTGGATGTCTCTAAGCTGACCACACACACTCATCATAATACACAACAGATCTGTATGATGAGCAAAGGTTTTACGTCAGCAAGAGATGTATGGGCGTATCAATACTGCTGGATTCCTATTCAGGGAAATTGTGCTCTTGTATCTTATTTCTGCAATGACTAGATCAAAAATGATAAAATTCACCAAAATCATAAAGAGCAACTATTTAATAACCCATGTAAAGCTTTTAAATAGTTTATGAAATGTTTGGAAACAAATTTTGCATTCATTTATTTGTTCAGTTAAATTACAGATTTTCTTACAATTATGACTTGTACACCTCAATGTGCTAGCCTCATCTTGTTTGAGGATAAAATGATGGTTTAAACCCTCAAGCCATCATCCTTACTATTCATTTTTCATATGAATTTGTCATTGTTATTATCTGAAATAACCTGGAGACTCACTAATGTTCTTTAAGAAATTCATACTCAATAGAACTCCTGCTGAGCTTGAAATAAAAATCAAGCAATTAAAAATGTTTTGGAATGCTTGGTTATGACTTATTCAGAAAAATGTTCACATTCCACTTTTCTACAAAATGTATACATGCAGTCTCATGTTTCCAGGCTGTTGCTGAGTTGCCTTTTACCGAGTGACTTCAGCTGGTTGTCGGTCTATTGTTTTCATATATAGTTCCATCAGCTATTGATACCAGAGCTCCTTTGTTATATTTAATAAAATAACATTTAAAAATCAAGGTTGCAGTTTTTTAAAATCCGGCACATCCCTCACAATTAACTGTGCAGTTAATTTAATGATAAAGAAGCAACTGCAAAAACTTTGGCAAGCACAGAGATGAAACTTTTTAAAGGTAAAACAGAAAGTGAAATTATATTAAGGCACACTACTTACTCAATAACTCTTTCTAGAAACTAGAGCTGTTTTATGGTGGCATATTTAACCAACGCTGTTTATCTACCAATAAAAAAAACAGGTCACCAGGATAAAAATCAATCCTAGACAACTGTTCTAGTAGTTAGGCAATACACTAAACATTACCCTGAACCTTCTGGGTAGAGCTTTGTGGAGGAAGGGTGTCAATCATTATGGATTAGTTGATTTTTTTTCTGGCTGTTGGTCCTGCATGTCTCTCTGTTGATCCGTAATTTATGTAAACAACAGAGGTGACAAACAAACCTGGGGAAATTAAGGGGTTCTTGGTAGTTAAGGTTAGGATGAGAAAGGTTCAGGGTGCTATGGCAAATTGTCTTCTGTGAGCCTCTTAACCATTTATAATCCCATTGGTCAGTGTTACTTCTTTCACAAAGTTTTATAGACTGTCAAAAACGAAGTACTTTAACCAGAATTGACATTGACCTCTGGCTAGATGCGTGGAGCTCAAATTTATATCAAAAGACCTCAAGAGAGTGAAGAAATTTCGAGCGCCTACCCTGAAAGGTGAGAGAACATGATCATGTTCAACAGGTTGCCTTAAGCCTGCTTCCAAAACACCAAACTGAAATACAGTGAAAACACCTTAAAGTACTTTCCTCAGATGTAAGGTAACACGCATGCATGCCTCCCACACCACATGGTTAATTAATTCTAATTTGAACGCCGGTGGCCTCACCTCCTACACTAATGCCTTGTGATTGTGCCTCAAGAAAATGATGCAGTTTCCTCCGTGTGCAGAAAAGATGTAAGCAAAAAGCAAAATGATAAATGTGGAAAAAAAATGAAGGTTGAGTGATGTGATTGAGAATATCCTTTCTATAGCAGATTTATAAGACCCTCCTGGGATCTCTAAGACATGCTGAGGTTGTCCACTGGCATTTATTTGATTCACCAACCAATGCAGTAGTATTCCGAAGAGTAAAGTCTCTGACATCAGTCTTAAGCGTTTTCTTAACGTTTCACGTCAGTTTATTAACGCACGCTCAAAGATGCAAACATGTGTTGATGGCACAATGGAGTGATGCACTCGGGTGTACGGAGAAAAATAGCTTTTGGTTGGGTCAGTGATAATATTGGCATAAGGGGCATTGTTGTTGCCCATTTGCCGATTTGGATCCACATTTCAGAACCTTGAGCAAACCACTTCAACCCCATGTCCTTTAGCCATTGTATATCAGTTTATTTCTTTTGTAGATAAGTATTTTTTTGAATTATGGAGATAAATGATAATGAAATGCTAAAGTTTTATGTATAATTTAAATTAATTGTACATTATGTACTGAAAATAATATATGACATCATATTTCTATTTTTTTTTCTGATCCCTGATTGGGCGATTTAAGATAAGCCAAAGTAACTTTTCACAGAAGCTGGATTTAAGATATTATTCGTTATGAGTGTTAAAACTGAATTTAGTGTACTCTATATAACTGGGTTGTATAACTAGTAATTTAAGCTACAGTTACCATTCTATCCTCTGAAACCAATCTACCTGTTCTCTGTTAACCTCTGACATCAGTATGAAATTTTTTGTTGATACAACTGCTGCTCACATGATATTTTTCGTTTTTGCGATCTTTTCTTGTAAACCTGTGATATACCAGTGATTAAAAGTATTGCAGTATGAATTCTGAAACATTCAGATCAGCCTGTCTGGAACCAGTGACCACCCCAAGTTTAAAGTGACCAAAATCTCCTGCAAGGGGTGTGCGTAATTATTCAGCCCCCTGAGTCAATACTTTGTAGAACCACCTTTTGCTGCAATTACAGCTGCCAGTCTTTTAGGGTTTGTCTCTACCAGCTTTGCACATCTACAGACTGAAATTCTTGCCCATTCTTCTTTGCAAAACAGCTCCAGCTCAGTCAGATTAGATGGACAGCGTTTGTGAACAGCAGCTTTCAGATCTTGCCACAGATTCTCGATTGGATTTAGATCTGGACTTTGACTGGGCCATTCTAACACATGGATATGTTTTGTTTTAAGCCATTCCATTGTTGCCCTGGCTTTATGTTTAGGGTCGTTGTCCTGCTGGAAGGTGAACCTCCGCCCCAGTCTCAAGTCTTTTGCAGACTCCAAGAGGTTTTCTTCCAAGATTGCCCTGTATTTGGCTCCATCCATCTTCCCATCAACTCTGACCAGCTTCCCTGTCCCTGAGCACCCCCAGAGCACCCCCAGAGCATGATGCTGCCACCACCATATTTGACAGTGGGGATGGTGTGTTCAGAGTGATGTGCAGTGTTAGTTTTCCGCCACACATAGCGTTTTGCATTTTGGTCTCATCTGACCAGAGCACCTTCTTCCACATGTTTGCTGTGTCCCCCACATGGCTTGTGGCAAACTGCAAACGGGACTTCTTATGGTTTTCTTTTAACAATGGCTTTCTTCTTGCCACTCTTCCATAAAGGCCAACTTTGTACAGTGCACCACTAATAGTTGTCCTATGGACAGATTCCCCTACCTGAGCTGTAGATCTCTGCAGCTCATCCAGAGTCACCATGGGCCTCTTGGCTGCATTTCTGATCAGCGCTCTCCTTGTTCGGCCTGTGAGTTTAGGTGGACGACCTTGTCTTGGTAGGTTTACAGTTGTGCCATACTCCTTCCATTTCTGAATGATCACTTGAACAGTGCTCCGTGGGATGTTCAAGGCTTGGGAAATCTTTTTGTAGCCTAAGCCTGCTTTAAATTTCTCAATAACTTTATCCCTGACCTGTCTGGTGTGTTCTTTGGACTTCATGGTGTTGTTGCTCCCAACATTCTCTTAGACAACCTCTGAGGCCGTCACAGGGCAGCTGTATTTGTACTGACATTAGATTACACACAGGTGAACTCTATTTAGTCAGTAGCACTCATCAGACAATGTCTATGGGCAACTGACTGCACTCAGACCAAAGGGGGCTGAATAATTATGCACACCCCACTTTTCAGTTATTTATTTGTAAAAAATGTTTGGAATCATGTATGATTTTCGTTCCACTTCTCACGTGTACACCACTTTGTTTTGGTCTTTCACATGGAATTCCAATAAAATTGATTCATGTTTGTGGCTGTAATGTGACAAAAATGTGGAAAAGTTCAAGGTGGCCGAATACTTTTGCAAGCCACTGTATTCTGTCAAGAACTAAATATAGTGAAACCATGTTAAGTGTGCGGTTCTGATCTGTCAGTCATCTTTCTCTCCTAATTAGACTACTATAGTGAAAGTGTGTCTGTATCCCTCAAGAAATTTGCTTCCCATGTTAACTCATATTATAAGCCTCATCAATGCCTCGTTTCCTCGTGCCCATTGTTTCAGCAGCAGGTAAAACACAACTCTATTTACCCACACGGAGATCCTAATCCTGTCATGCCCAGTCAATTCAATTCAATTCAAAAATACTTTATTGATCCCAGAGGGAAATTGTTGTTGTAGCTCATACAATTAATTCTTTAAGGAGCTGTTGTAGATCATGATGGCTGTGAGCAGGAAATAATTCCTGTTGCACTCTGTGTTGCAGCGACACTGAAGTAGCCTCCGACTGAAGACACTCTGTTTTTGTATGACAGTCTCATAAAGAGACTGTCAGGGTTGTCCATAATTTTTCTGATTTTAAGAAGAATCCTTCTTTGCATTATCGTCTCCAGATGTTCCACAGTCGTCCCCAGAACAGAACCAGCCTTCTTTATCAGGTTGTTGAGCCTTTTTAAATCCCTGGCTCTGATGCTGCTACCCCAACAGATGACGGCTGAAGAGATTACACTCTCCACAACAGACTTGTAGAAGATCTCCAGCATCTTGCTGCAAACCTTGAAGGACCTAAGCTTTCTCAAGAAGTACAGTCTGCTCTGTCCCTTCTTGTAGACGGCTTCACTGTTCAGTCTCCAGTCCAGTCTGTTGTCAAGGTGAACGCCGAGGTTTCCATACTCCTCAACCAGCTCCACTTCTTCACCCATGATGGAAACAGTGTTTGACCTATCCCTGTTTCTTCTGAAATTTAAAATCATCTCCTTTGTTTTATTCACATGCAAGGTGCACCAGCATTCATTCACCAGCAGACCTTCAACCCTATTAATAAAAACAGTATGGCAAAACAGCTGATCGATAGCCATCGACCCAGACCCACTGATTTGCCACACAGCCATGATCGATGGGCCGGGTTAATGCCTTGTGATTAAAGTGGGAGCGGGAACACCCGTCTTCCACCGGATTGCGAAAACGTCTCACTTCAACCATTTCCAGAAAACGTGGAGTTGTCTTTTGTGTTTCTTCCCACTTTTTCATCATCCATGCATTAAAGTGTGTACATACTCACACCTACTTACTCCAGACCATGTCCCCTATGACCTCCTCAACCTACCATGGCCATCCCCAACAACATGGACAAAAGAAAATTTTCTACGAGCTAAAAAACCCTCAACCTTTAAACGTTTTAACGGCGCTTTAAGGTTTTTCTTTTGATTAATATCCTTTAGTTTTACAGTCATACAGTATGTTTCCACCCTATAACAAACATGAAGCTCCAGATCTACTATTTTACGACATGCAAACAGACAGTAAAAGAGAAGTAGGCTGTTGCATTGGCGAGGCTTGGCTCGCATCAGCCTCACAAACATAAAACACACACACGCACACACACACAGAATGACTGAGAGGGGCTGAGCGACGAGTATAAAAGGGGCATCCTTTGCACTCATCACAAAAGTGCTCACTTCATTCTTACACACTTCTTTAATACAGCAAACCCATCTTCTCAAGGTAAGGCTGTTTTTATTTTGGTCTTGAAGAATTTTGTAAGATAAAATTGGATATACTGATTATTAATTCATACATTTACATTGTTGGCAACTTTCGATTGCTGTTTGTGTTGTTTTTATTCTTTTGTGTATCAGTGAGTCACTTTTAATTTCATTTCATTGTGACAACACGTTTATTATTTTAAACTATTAAAACTGATGTTTTTGTTCTTAATCAAAGGACCAAATTCCCTGATTCTTTTGGGATTTTTTTCTGTTCAGTCTTTATCTCTCTGTCGATTTTTCCCTAGTTCCACCGATGTTAAATTAGATTTGTGAATGAAGCTGAAATTCTGTGTGGATTTAATTGATAGAAATTTGTCTTTCCTTGGAAATTTTCCCTGATGAAAAATTGACCAAGAATTTCTATTCTCTGAATTGAGAGTCAGGTCAGCTGCAAACCGCATTCAGGTTCCCCAGGTCCATATTGCCCGCTGTAAGCGAAGCTGTTATGTTGTGAAAGGTGCCCCTGGATGGTAGTGTGAATATTCGGACTCTCACTGGAGTCAGACTGATCTTTTTCTGTGGAAGATTACTGCTGATGTCAATCGTCTTCTCATGAAAAACTCTCCTCTCTGTGTTTTAGATGACTTTCGGATTCTGTGTGTGCGCTGTGCTGGCAGTCCTATGTTCAAGCTGCTTTGGACTCCCGTTCTCTCCCCAGCCCCAAGAAGAGGACCAGCGCTACTTCTCAGTTCCCTCTGAAGGTATGACTGTGTTCCAACAAATCAACCCAAGTTTTCAGATCTGAGTCTGATCTCATGTGTGTATTTGTTCTCTCTTTGCTGAGCAGCTGTCTTCGAGGCTGACACCCCCGCCCTGGAAGAGACCCTCCTCCGACACAGCCGCTCGAGCCCCCAGCTGAAATCTCTTTCTCAGGTTGAGGAGGATGCAGACTCCCGTGCAAACCTCAGCGAACTGCTAGCGAGGCTCATCTCCTCCAGGAAAGGTGCGTGAGTGAGATGGGGATGTTGGGGTTGATTGCTCTGTGTGTTTGTTAGTCTGTGCATGTGTGCACAAATATAAAGAAACATCTTGTTGCATTTGCAACTTATGTTGATTTTCATAGAAAAGTGCCTTTTCCTACCATTCTTCCCCCCTGCGTCATGGCTAATTACTGGAATTAATGCAAAGGCAGCTTTGTAAAATGAGTTAGTGGCTCTGAAAAGCTTTTGTGGTTTGAAAAAGAGTCTTCTAGGGTGTGCAGCCTTCCGGTTGATCCTCTTATGTACAATTTAAGTCCAAATCTGACTTCACATTACTTTTTTCCTTTTCTCTTTTGTTGTCAGTGTTCGTTATGTTCAGCACTCTGCTCTCTTTGGGTGAAGGATGCACACATCAGGATCTCAAATTTCGAGAGTCTCCCTGTGCATGATAGTTTCGTGTAGAACAATTTCACCGGATTGGACCGTGGGAAATTTGTTTATACAGATTCATCTTGAAGCTTCAAAGCAGATATTTTTCGCAAATTCAGTGATGAGTTTTCTTTTGTCTAAATAGAAGCATTGATGGCCATTTTACTGGTCAAAACTAATAGAACAAAGGCACACAATAGTAGGTTGGAAAAATAGCTGAAATGTCTTTTTTACCCCCATGGTTTTTTGAATGTTGCCACCAAGGCATTCTTTGATTTAATTTTTTGTTTATCTATCTAATGATTTCTACTAATTTATCAATTAACTAATGAATAATTTATTTATGTTGTCTTTTTTGTGCCCCTCATATCATTTTCACCAGTCAGCCAGTGGGTTATGACATTGTGAAAGAAACCCATAAAGAGAGGATAGATAAATAAATAAATAAATAAATAAATAGTTCAACTCAAGACAAGAAAAAAAAATTTCAAAGAAATTAATAAAAAGACAAGAAGTTATTTATTTATTTTTATATCCCGCATATTCAGATTATTTTTCTTCAGCAAATAGTCCTAAAACCACTATGAAGGTTTGGCGCCAAAGTTTCTCCCTGACTCTTGCATAATATGCATTATTGAAACCAAAAAAAGAATCAATAAACCGTAGCTGTTAAATCAGACACCAAGATCCTCAAAATGCCAAAAGGGCACACTGAAATTAAAATGTAACACGTAAGGGGCTGTGCGTGCCTCTGTTTGTGGGTGTCTGTTGCTCGCGTTCTTGCTGTTCACTTGCATGTTTCGGCGTGGGAGGTGTCGTTGTCGAGCCTTCTGCAGCCGGTCTCCTCAGTTTAGCAGAAAGCTCAAGCTCTGCATTGATTTCTGTGTGTGAGTGAGAGAGAGAGAGAGAGATGCGTGGGAGGATGTGGGTGGAGTGAAAAGTGCATCTCTGCGAGCAGAGGCTTGATTTCCAAACAGATAGCACCCCTGCTTACCCTTCACTTGGAATCAAATAAATTGAAAACTGGAATTTCGGGAGATTTCAGAGATGGAAAGGCTGCACAAGATGTTGGGGTGTCAAAGGCTACAAGCCGGTTGACAAAGCTATTTGGAGAAACGGAAGCACAAATTTGTGCACATTCATATGCAGTCATGTGGATGCACAAGCTAATGAAGAACTGTCAGGCTATAATCCAGCCATTGCTGCTGCATCTCCCTTTTCTTTTGACCAAATTGCAAGTGTGAATGTGGTTTCTGTGTGTGTGTGTGTTCGCAGAGCAGAGACAAATTTTATATTTAAATCTAGAAGGGAGAAAATGAAAAATCCAAACATCTTTGGATGCCAGAGCCGTGTTGGAAGGCATAAAACTTTAAATGAGTTAAACAGCTGTGATTTGTTTGCGGGTTCAGTTTTCTGCAAAATGCTGTTTGAAGGCAGAGGATTTGACCTAAATTTGATTTTTCATTCCTAAAAACCTCATACCATCCCAACTCGTAAACATATATTTGAACCACTCTGCTTGGGAGAGTAAACATCTCTAATTCCTTGCTTCCCAGTTAGGTTCAGTCTCAGATCTGTCAGACTGTGAAACAAGTTTTACTCTGCACAATTAGATTCTCTCTATACTCAAGAATAGCCTACTTATTTGACTTTTTTCTTCTCTTCCACCCACAATCTCTCCCCTCCTCCCATCTCTGCCTCCAGGTTCCGTGCGTAGAAACTCCATGGCCCAGAAAAAAGGTGGCGGTCTGGGCACCAAGCATCGGATAGCAGACAGGGACTATGTTGGGTGGATGGATTTTGGCCGCCGCAGCGCAGAAGAATTTGAGTACTCTTCATAAAAGGGGAAGCAGCTTCTCGTAAATGAAAGAAAAACCACGCCAAGCTGGCTCCTCACTTTCACCCAACAAGAGCCTATTTATGACGTATTTGTTGTACATTTGTTTGTAAAACTGTAATAACGCAATATTCATACTGTATGCCAAATTTTTTGCAAAGAGCTCTTTCGGTTTGTTTTCTTGTTTATCTGGTTTCTTTATCATTCGGGGTGAAAAGATTTGGGTCTGTTGAGACTAACTGGACTGAATAAAGATTATAAATACCCATCTGTTTCGGGTTGTGTACTTCAGACTCAAATGCAGGCGAGCAGGTTGGTGGCCAAGGCATAACTTTAATGTGAAAAGGTGGCAGCAGAACAACTCACAATAAATATGACCCGGGTGGCAGGATGACCGCGGACTGAGAGAGCTGGGCGAAGACGTAGGGAGTGACGACAGGAAAGGAGACGAGGAAGACACGGGAGAGACAACAGCAAACTGACAAGGAATGGCAGGGACACTGAGGTATTTAAGAGCTGGGAAACAATGGGAAGACTAATGAAGGAAAACAGAAAACAGCTGATGATAATTAACAGGCAACAAGAGGAGGCAGGGAGTGACACAGACAGGGAGGAAGTGAACATACAGAAGGCTAACCAAATAACACTAGGAACCTTAACAAATAAGTAATGAACACAAACATGAGGAACAAAACAAGAGAGCACCTGGGGAAAAACAGGGTGAGAAAACGTAGTGGAAGGAAAAACTCAAACCCCAAACATCCAAGGAACCTAACAATCTGCAGAGGAGTTCTTCAGAAATATAGTAGATGCAACTGAAACTCCAAACAATTAGTAATCACTTGAATTAATATTCACCAGAATGTATTATTACAAACCAGATCAGACCACATGGGCCTGTTTGAATGCTGAATATTTTTTATAAGTACATCTGGTGCTGAAAAGTTAATCTGGTGTCAGTTTATCCCTTACTGTGAGAACATCCTAACTACACTAGTCTAATCAGGCAACCCCTTCCTTTTCTGCATACTTTCTAACCGTTTTCAGACAGAAGTTCTGAAATATTTGCTGACAATTCCATCCGGTCTTTAACCGGAGTTGTGTTTTCCAATACACCACTTTTTTCCGGAACATTGGCTTTCGGCTGCTTTCACACAGCAAGAAATATACCGGAGAATCATGAATCATGTCTGGGGGTTGGGGGGGATTGTATGTGGATATGACGTAAACTTAATGCAGAGGGCGTGTATGTCATTTCCCCAAACAAAGGGATTATTGCAAAGATGGCCGACGAAACAGCAGATCTACTCACAGTGCTCGTCTGTGATGTGTGCAATTTTGCACACATGAAAACGCTTAAGTGACATCGATGAAGAAGATGAAAAAGCGTTTTCTTCTGCACTGCCGTTCACGTGACATTTGTACGTCATCAATGCGTGCGCTCACAGCGTTCCCTGTCCCCCTCCCCTTTTCCCCACCGCCCCACCTTTTCCGGAACATTACCTAATATATCTGAATGCAAACACCATACCGCGAAAAGTCAGCTCTGGTTACTAGGTCTTCATCCATAAAATTACCGGTAAAGGGTATCCGGACAAAGTGTGAAAGATTGCTTTCAGATTCAAAAGCAAAACAAAGTCCAGAAAATTAAAATTTTTCATGGCCTGTTTGAAAGGGGCTCCAGTGAAATTGAGCATTCCCAAGCAGAATGTTGAAAGCAGAGTTTAAATTTGCAATCTTTAGCACAACCAGGCTGTCCACATATAGACCAGCAGGGACAGTTTTTTTACATTCTGAAGTAGGCTATATTAACACGACTGGTCTCTGAGTCATTACACTTCACTCAACTGAACAAAGTCCTGAGACAGTTTCCAGAAGGGTGGCTTGTCGAAACAAATGTCTGCAGCCTTGGACTGGAAGAGCTAGAAGGGGCATCTCTGCTGGTGTCCAACACACACAGAACATAGCCCATTCCAGAGGTGGGACAAAGTCATTGTTTTACAAGTCACAAGTAAGTCTCAAGTCTTTGTCAAAAGTCAAAGCCAACAAGTCTCAAGTCTTTGTCCTCGAGTCCCGAGTCGAGTCAAAAGTCAAAGCCAACAAGTCGAGTCAAAAGCCCAACATTTTAGTTTAGAGTCATTTCAAGTCCTCTTACCACAGAAATAAATTTATACAAATCATGTATGTCTGTAAAATTTGCATTTATTTAAACCTTTATTTATACAATAACATTAATCAAATACAGTAAAAAAAACGAAAATTTAATTTTCACAAAAATGATTGTGTTTCAACAGCATATTGCACTAGAACAATGCACAGCAGCTTCAGTCCTGTATTGTATTGACCTCATATCGCAAAACAGTTTAACTTTCAAATAGACATGCGTTCTTTTAACCTAAACTTTTTTAAACATGTCATCAATAAAATCCTCACCCCTCAAAATGATCACTTCTGAAAAACTGGACCAACCTGATAATATAATTGGAATACCTCCATATAATGTTCTCTCTAATTTTTCATGTGTCTGAGCAAACACACAAACGCCCTGAGCGGTAACCTTTGACCACTGTGAGCGACATCATATGTGTGCACTGTGGTCATGCCAGCATCGCATCCATCCAGTTTACATAGTTTATTAAAGTAATCAAATTAAAGCATTTAAATTTCTGTGAGAATACTTTTTAATTAAGTACATTATCCCACTTACAATGAAAATGACAAACATCTTATTCATGACCTGTGTAGTGTGTTAACACTATTGTAAGTATAAATATCTCATTGTAACTGTGGAGAAACATGAACTGCCAAGTAAGCCAAGCTAACTATGAACCAAAATTTTGAAAACATACTTAACATTTTTTTTCATAAAGGTTCTGACTTGTATTATAAGCATGAGCCATTGTGTGAAGCTTTTGTTGAGCACTGGGTAAAAGTAACTCTTTGTCTGCAAAATACAGTATATAATCACACGATTATTCTGTATTTCTGCTACTCATAAACTGGTATTTAATGATCAATTTTCATAAATGAACATTGTAAATGCATGACACTAGATGAGCACAAATCTGATTAAGGACTTAAATGTAACTTTATTTTTGCCGTCTGTCCTTCTCACGTATCCAGTGGTTGTACACGCTGTTGATGGCCTCATCTGCTTGCAGCTTTGACTTTATGCGCATCAGCTGATCCAAATGGTCCACTTCAAGACGATTTCTCGATGCTGTTTTGATACGATTCATTAAACCAAAGCCTCTTTCACAGTCTGCGCTGGATGCTTGAAATGTAGCACAAATATCGATTGATTAGCTGCATAAATACGTATGTGAATCACATCATTGGCTGGAGCAGCCAGCCGCTGGTCACTCAGTGACATAGACGTTATTGTCTTGAAGTGAAATCTTTTAACCCAAATGCAGAATCAAACAGGCGAGATCAAACACGTTTCTGAGTGGAATAAAATGAAAACTTCAGATGTTTTCAGAACATTTTATAATCCCCCTTTTCGCTAAAGAAAATTCCACCAAAACGCTACAGACTTTCTAAATAAATCAAGCACATTTCACAGCGCATGAACTTGGAGCTGTCAGCCGCTCTGTGCAGACGAAAGCGCTCCGCTCCTATATAAACAGGAGGATCTGAGTTTGTGTCTGGATTATTTTTTTTTTTTTTTACCTTGGTCTTATTTGCATACCCGTGTCTATCTTGAATCTGTGTTGTGTCAGTGCGCGGGTCTCTGCCGCAATGATATGGCAACAACCATGGATAACGGGTTCAGGCGAGTGTGTGTTTTTCTAATTGGACCGGTGCAGGGCCACCGCTGGAACTGTAAATCCGTGCATATGCTCATTGATTCATCTTTAAAATAGCACATAATTAATTATTTGTTTGTTGTTGTTTTTTACAATTCTGGTTAGATTTTTTTTTTTTTGTGCGCAGAGCAGACTGAAGACTGTCAGCAGTGTGCAATTGCGCAGGCGCGCAGCTTAGAGGGAACATGAGCCTCCATGGTGTGTAAATATAAAATTTCCCCCAGTTTTCTTGGGAAGTAGCAAGTCTTCTCAAGTCAAAAGGCGCAAGTCCGAGTAAAGTCACAAGTCATTGATGTTAAAGTCCAAGTCGAGTTGCAAGTCTTTGTACATTTTATCAAGTCAAGTCTGAAGTCATCAAATTCATGACTTGAGTCTGACTCGAGTCCAAGTCACATGACTCGAGTCCACACCTCTGGCCCATTCTGACTCCACATCCCCTCTGAAATATGAGAGTAAATCTCCCATTAAAGACCTTAAACACACATTCCCAGTTCATCCTCACCACATGTTTGGGTTAACATGTCTTTTTGTTAGCCTCCCCATTCACTCGATCCACCTCAAAACCAGGCAGTGATCGGTTAAAACCTTTGGTCCTCTCTTCACCCAAGTGTTCAAGAGATTATGCAGCAGGTCTCTTGATTGGACTACAGAATCCACAAGGCAGAGTTGTATGAAGTACTCTTGTGAATTACCTTGCGCTTGAACATGATGTTCATTCCAGACATGCCATGCTTAGCACAGATCTACACGACAAGGCACAACTTGGATTCATATCGGGGAGGATGTTCCTCCCAATTAACTCCCTCAAATTGGCCCATCATTGCCCATATGGGCACCAAGTCCCCTAGGAGCACAAGGGAAATCCCTAGATTGCATCTTTTCAGGACACCATCCACAGATTCCAAGAATGCAGGGTATTCTTAATAGCTGTTTGGTGCATAACCACAGAGAAAACCAAGGCGCTACACCAGGGACTTGTAAATATCCCCACACTCATTTCTACCTAGTATTGCTCAAATTCACAAACCAGCTCAGGTCCTCCGCCAGTGAGTGGATGTTCTTTGTCCCTAGAGCCCAATATGAAGTTGATAATCTGCACACTACTCTATGCCGTAGTCTGCCACCCAACACATATTGCACTTTACCTCATTGTCCATTCCCTCAGGTAATGGATCCATACAAGCCCCAGAGCCCCAGTGAGCTCTCCCTTCCACCCCCAGCTCCAGGGGGGTTAAACATATTCTACTGTCTACCATTCATTACAGTCTTAAAATCATTATTCATCTGATCAATGCCCTGAGTCCAATTTGCCATGGACTACCAGGGACTGGACAACTTGGACCTCAGGATGATAGGGATACTCAGAGTATGAAGGTGGTAATACTGAGAAGTGGGGTCATGCATTTGTGTTGGATGTAAACGTGTTATATGCTAAGAATTGAATCAAGAGCTTCCATCAGCGCCATCTGTGGTGAACTGTGACTGTGCCCTGTGATGAACTGGTGACTTGTCCATACCCTGCCTCCTATTAAATTCAAGAATTTAATTATTTTCTTGCAATGATCTGAAAACCAAAGCAAACTTCAGCCTGTATTTCGGATTATTAAGGGGAAGAAAGCAGAGTTCAACTGGTGTTGAATTGTGATGAATAGTGCATATTTCGTTGCTTCCCAGTGTGTGTGTTGAGGGAAAGATGTGTCTGCATGAGGGAGAAGTGGACAGGTGGATCGATGAACAAAGGAAGCTGGCTGAATTATTCAGAACGGTGATTTGAAAGTACCCCAGGGGAGGGGGAGGGTTTGCCATGTTTTTGTGTGTGTCGGACATTAAAGCCATTGGCTTGGAGGAAGGACAAACTTGAAGCAGAAATTTACAGAGACTGGAGATTATTAGACATCCATGGGAATCGACCCAAACTTTGTGTTTAAAGATCTGACAAACAAGGACTTCAGAGTTAAAGGCTCACTAAAGATTTAGAAGGCTTTAGTGGGACCGTTGATAATTGTCTCCAATGTGTGTGCGCGTGTGTGTGAGGGTTCCTGCAAAGCTATTGACAACAAGAGGTCATAAGCACAAACGTGCAAGAAACGTTCAGCATTGATATAGAGTGATAAAAACCCTCAATATGCCCGAATTTTGTTCCTAATGGGTAAAACCCCACACTCCTGAAATGAAAAGAAGATGAGCTCTAAGCGTGGTTGCTGTACTGAAAATTCAGTACCGGTGATGGGCAGATGGTCCAAATGATTCTCAAAACTGGCTGAACATCCTGTCTAAAATTCTGTTCCCACAAAAGGTCCTTTTTAAAATTTAGATCAATCAAAGTTACCAAGCTTCTAAAGCCAAAATTATTTCAGAGTCAAAAGTGAGCTCCAAGCTGCAGAGAGGCGGAAACAGCGGGGATTTTGATGAAGGGTGTATAGTGAGAAAGTCCATTTATATTTAGTAAAACATTACTTATCTGCTTCTTGACTACAGTTGAAGACAATGTTACCAGTAACTTAAAGCCAGAAAATGTAACAATCTTGAAAGTATAAAATATCATTGCATCCCAATTTTCTTTTCCAAGTTTTCCACATTTCGTAACAATGGAACAAGGATGAACAAGATCTGTGGTGCACAATGTTCTTCCTGATATCTTGCCTGATTTCTTTTGGTTTTTCCATGATTTCACACAAGGAAGCCGTGTGATTAAATAAATTCACAGGTGTGGCTCTAATTAGGTCAAATGTTGTGAATTAACCTAGAAGCTTACAAAACCATGACATCATTATCTGGGCTTTCCAAAGTTAGTTAAAAGCATAGTGACCTTAGTGTAATGCAACTTATGAATTTAGAGAAAGTTTAAAATACATTTCTTTAGAAAAAAAAGGCTAGGACCAATAGCTCAAGCAGAGTCAACAGCCAGACCAACAAGAAGACTGTGCGCCGTTTATGAGCATAACAATGATCAGGTGTAACGATGCTACTATAATTACTACTAGGTTCTGTAGTATAAAAAATTGGTGATAGTCGTTTAGAGAAACCTGATGAAATTGCATCAGAGTAACAATGCTTGCCAGAACTGGAGCAGATATTGCAACATATATGTCATGACTTGAGGATATAGCACCCAAATGCAGCAAGGTATGAAAAAATAAGAATTTAATTAAACAAAGAACTTACATTAACTCGGGAGGACCAGAATATACAGAGACGGGGAAACAGGAACAATTGACGGGAATCTTTGACGACAGACCAGTGAGTAATGACAGACAGAGCCCAGCTTAAATATACTGGGGAGGTGTGAGAAGTGACAGACAGAAGACCAGGGATTAATTAGTGAGAAACGGTTGCAGGTGAGAGAGCAGGTGAAAACAATAAGGAAACTCTGTCAAGGAGCAGTGTAGCAGGAAGACAACAAAAAAGGAAGAGACAGGAAAAGAAACCGAAAACAATCCTAAATAAGAAGAAGGACAAACTAGAAAGTAACTAAAAATGATATATATAAGAGGAACTCAAGGGAACACTGGAGAACAGAAGGAAATAAAACCTGGAGGAAGAAATAAATTAGGAAACTATCTAATGAGAAATAAGCTAACAAAGATTGCTTAACTAAGGAAACACAAATGAAAAGGTGGGCACATAGACAAAAAGGTGAAAACATGTAAGAACAAGAAGGGAAGAAATACGGAAAAATGGAAGTGCCAAAAATAAATAAGACCAAGGAATAAACTAAAATCATAACAAAACTAAATAAAGAAAAGAACTCACTAAAACACAAACACCTAACATCATGACAACGTAGTTCAACTGGTTATTCAGCTATGGTAAATTGCAGGCAGACTGGGCTCACCATGCAGCTTTTGAATCCTGCCTTTGAGTGTCTGTTTGTTAGGTCACCAAGCTGCTGCACTCATACAGCAGGTCTCTTTCTTGCTGGACAAATCATCTAAAAAAATTGAGCTAGATAATTTCCTTTTATTCCTTTAGTCTTGAGTGGACATTGAGTTGTACATTGACAGTTGTGTTCTGCATTCCAAATGTAAAATCATCTAGTCTCTATAGCTTTACACCGAATTTACACTAAGTGCGTCAGCAACGCGTTACGGCAGCTGTGGGGTCTCCACGGGAAATAAAAACCATTATAGTCTATGGTTTACACCAGATCCTAGAGGCATCTCACCGTACCACTCAGCTAAAGATACGCTTGGGTTCTATTTTTGACACGCGCTTCCAGAACATGTCAAGCTTCACAGTTAACATAGGGCTAAACAGGAAAGCACCCATGGCATCAGTGTAAAGCATCCCTACATTTCAAAATAAAAAACATGTGCAGATTTGCAATTGCTTAACTATGTAAACATTTTGTCGTTACAGGTGACCAAAGGGCTCATTTGCTCCCTGTATGTTTTGAGGAAATCATGCGTTTTTGGACAATGGACAATGAGGCTTTTGTCCTCTCAGTGGAGAATCGCAAAATTATATATGACGCCACACATCCTTTAGTACACAGACCTGTGCGTCTGTGCATACATGCACGGAGCAGCGACTGATACTGTACCTGCTTTTGAATGTATGCACATGACCCGAAGGTGTTTGCAGTGGACTGCGAGTCTTGTAACCTTGTAACATCACCCTCTGCGAAGAATGCTGCAGCTTTCGGGGAGAAAATAAACCATGACTGTAGACTATAGTGTAATAGAGTGATTTAACTACCAATCAGTTCAGATACTGATTATATGACAATTGTGCTGGGAGCACCAGTGGATGTTAGATCTAGGACTTCATAGTGGCATTTACCTAAGCATCCATTTTTAAACCAGAGTCCATTTTCACGCCCAAATTTGTCACCACGGACTTGAAGTGGGGAGAGAGAAATAAGAGGTCCGGAGGCTGTATTGAGCTAAGCCCAGTAGGTTTAAACACAATGTGTTCTGTTTTGAATTATTAAAATGAAGAAAGTTTGGGGCCAGCCAACACTTCACATCAGATAGACAGTTGAGAATGGGCTGAACAGATTCTTGAGGTTTTACGGACATATTGACCCGGCAATCATCGGGCATACAGGTGATAATGAAACAAGTGTTTCCTGAAAATTGAACCCACCTGGAGATTATAAAGTCAGAAAAGAAGGGGGCCCAGAATGGAACCCTGAGGAACCTCAAAGGAGAAATGCCATCAAGCATTACATGCTGAAACCTTCTGAATAGATCAGACTCAAACCATTTTAGGGCCAGACCAGTAAATGCTAACGCTTTCCCCAAGGAGTGCAAGAAGAATGTTGTGATCAACTGTGTTAAAGGCTGATGACCAGAAGTAGTAGCACAACACAGTCAGTTGCAGTGAAAATGTAGTTGAAAACACGTACATGAGCAGATTCTGTACTGTACAGGGGCCAAAAGCCTGACTGTCCCCACTAAAAGGGTGGATGAGTGGATGGTAAGTTAATAAAAACAACATTTTTTCATAATTTTTACAAAATCATGTCAACCGTCATTAAAGAGCATTGTGGTGATATCTATTAAAATAAGTAAAAGTTTATTTAAATTACATATGGAATTTCAGGAAATGGTTTACAAAGAAGTTGTATATTAAGATTACGGAATTACCTGTTTGCAGATCTATATCAGTTATTTAATCAATGTTGTCAATGATGTTTACAGAAAGGCAAACAACAATAATTTTAGGTGACCCTGGGCAGCACAGTAAGAAGGTTCAGATCCAAGCTGGTTTTCTTTCTATGTGAAGTTTGCATATTCTCCCATTGCCTTTGTAAGCTTTCTCCGGGTACTCATGGTTTTCTGCTAAAGTCCATAAAGAATGATTGTACGTTTAATCTGAGAGTCTAAATTGCCCTTAGGAGTGTGTAAATGGTCATCTGTCTTCTTTTTTATTTTAGTTTTTTATATTGGTCTATTTAAGACAGGGACCATGTACAAGGTTCATCAGTTACAGGAAGTTAACAGATGGCTTGTACCAGATCATAGCTAAAAGCTAATTTCCATCTGCAGTCCCTGAGCAGGTGAGAAGAATAAAATAGGATAAAATAAAATAACAGGCATGCACACACACACACACACACACACACACACACACACACAGAATAATGATTAGTGCGGACAAGACTGATTACTTAAAGTCAATTTTTTTCACTTCATATGAGAAAGTATGTAAATCTGTAACACTTTTTAGATTACTGGGGAAAGTGTTCCAGGCTTTATTTACTCTAAAAGAGAAGGCTGATTCCGCAAATGCAGTCCTCCGATTTTGGAGGCTACATTCTCCCCTAGTAATAGATCCGGTGGCTCTGCCTATTCGTTCAGAGCAGGATTGGCTAAGCATGTTGTACTTGCTCAGTATGGCACAGTGATGGTACTGACTTGATCTTTTGTCTGGTATTTTCAGCGCTTGTTTGTAAAGTGATCTAATAGATTTCAAGACCGTCTTGTTAGCCTGGGACCAGCTTGACATACAGTAGTGTAAGTGAGACATAATCAAAGCATTTACATAGGTCTTAGCAGCATCAACAGTTAATGAATTACGAATGTGTCTGAAATTAGCCATGCTATACTTCACTATATTCCCCAGCTTTTTAACGTGTTTTTTAAAAGTGAGTGTAGAGTCTAAAGTCACTCCCAAGTATTGAAACTCATCAACATTTTTTTACTTTTTCCCATCTACGTATATGTTTGGAACAGTACTTTTGTTTAGGTCTATTTAGAAAGAACATAGTGACAGTTTTATTAGTATTTAATGTGAGACAAGAATTGTTCAGCCACATTGTCACTTTTTCACTATCGGCCTGTAATGAACTGTGGAATCTGTACTCTTTTTGACCCCCCCCCCCCCCCGATTCTGAAAACGATTAGTCAGGTAAAAAAAAAGAAAAGATGGGGGACATATACTGATTAGATGACAAGCTTCAAAGAACTTGAGTTATTTCTTTAAATAGGATGCAATAGACCATCATAAAGTTACAATCATTACATCTTATAACAAGCTCCTTTCCAATTTTGATCTAATTATACACTTTACCTGTATGGACAGCTGGTGCTGTTATCTACTTCATCACCAGTCAGCCTGTGTGTTTTCAGAGAAGGGGACTGAACTGCCGTGACCGCTTGCATTTGAAGCTATTTTGACTGTATTAGCCAAATAGTCAAATCACTTTAACACTGATCATCCTCGGAGAAACAATATATTGTTTCTTAATTGCTTCACAATAAAAATAAGCTTGCTTGATTTGATGAATTTATATTCATCAGTGACAATGGACGTAAATTTACATGAGCACAGTCCATGTCAGTGTGTTGGATTTAGTGATACAGGCTCGTTTTTATTTGCAGGACATGCCAGGTCAATGCAATAAATTCAAAAATAACTGAAGAATAATAATCTAAAAAAGAATACGTAAAACATATTATTCAAGATTAAGATAAAATGAAATCTTTGTCTGTGTGTAGGCTATTGTTAAATGTGTTTAAAGGGTTCTTTTCCTGGAATATGACAAATAACTCAAAACAAATCCCAACCACAGCCTATTCTTTATTGTCTGCTGTTATGGCAAACAAAGAAAAAATCAATAGCTTGTTGTTTACCAGAGAAAACGTCAGAAGTTTCTTTCCACTAGTGGTGAGGCAAACTGAATAACGGCACCATAATAACTTTTGCTGTAGATTATTTTTTGCTTTTTTTTTTTCTTTTTTTTTTACCAGAGAATACGTTATTATAAGCTGACTGAACTTGCTTTTATGTTCGTCAACCATTCAATGCACTTGTATGCTGCAAGTAATTTTTAACCCTCCATTTGGGGGAACTTAAGAGTAAAATGTGTTTCCCAAGGACAATTTTAAATCTGAAGGCTGGAATCAAACTCACCAAATTCTCCTCCCACTTAGCCACAGCCCTCCCAGTCTTGGGGTTTTGACATGTTTTTGTGGCAGTTTTTATTACAAACAATAATGGTTTGTGTTTAGTATTCTTGTTTAATGTTCTTAATTTATTTCTCCATGGGATTTAATTTGTCTCATGATTATTCCTGCTTCTCACTCCACTTATACTCCAGGTTGTGGTCTTATTTTTGTGATGATCATTCCCGCGATGTGTCTTGTAATCACTCCCCCCTGATTATATTGGTCTATTATTGCAGATTTGTAGCTGCTTCTTGCCAGTTGTGGTCTTCCTTCTAAGTGTTTTACTCAGTCTCAGGAGGTCACTAAAAGTTATTTGGTCTTAGCGGGGTTCTTAAAAAGTCCTATTGGGCTGGTCTATGGTACCACAAGTAGAGTATACAAAAACTTTTTCTGTTGTTTGATTTGGTCATACTTAAATGTTAATATTAGACAAAGGTCAAATGAGTAAATACCAAAAACATTTTTTAAATTAAGATTTCATTTATTCTGCAAAAAAATGATCCAAATCAGTCTTGTTATATGTGAAAATATAACTGCCTACCTTGTTAAATCCTAAATTAAATGCAAATAACCACATTTAGACACAAAACAAAGGCTTGATCGCTGCCATACAAGTGCAATTAGGAAATCACCTAAATAGAGTCTGTCTGACAACACAAAGTACTCTAAAATATCCCAAAAAGCAGCTCATCATGCCCCAGTCTGAAGAAATTCAAGAACAGAGGAAGATCTGTAAATGATTAGAAAGCAATTACTAAGGCTTGTGGGCTTCAGCTTATCACAATGAAAGCCAGTATAGACAAATGGATAACACTTAGAACAGTAGTGATCCTTTCTCGGAGTGGACAGCAAGACCGGGTTTATCTCCAGATGGCATCAATGGCTTATCCAGGAGCTCATGAAGTGACCCTCAACAACATCTAATGCACTGCAGGCCTTACTTAAGACCTGAGCTAAGGTTAATGTTCAAGATTCAACAAGTGAGACTAGTCAAAAAGCTAAAACCACTGCTGACCAAAAAGTAAACAAAAGCTTGTCTACACATTTGCCAAAAAAAAAAAACATTTTGGTAAGGCCCAAGATTTGGAAAACATTTGGGAACTCAAGAAAAAAATAGAAAATTTTAGAAGGTGTGCATCCTTGTGTAAAAGTAAGCCAGCTTTTCAGAAAACCATCATACCAGTCTAACATGATGGTTGTAATCTGATGATCTTGGGCTGCTTTAGGACCTGGACAACCTGCTGTAATGATGGAACCATGAATTCTGTTCTCTATTAGAAAAATCCTGAAGTAAAAGGTCCGGGCTTCAGTTCATGACCTTAAGGTTAAACTCATTTAATGTATGTTACGCAGCAGGACAGCGATTCAAAGTACTACAGCAAGACCATCTTCTAAAAAATAAAACAAAGATGAAGGTTTTAAAGTGGCCTAGTCAAAGTCCGAACTTAAATCGGATTGAGACGCTGTGGCCGGGTTTTAGCAGGCCATTCATGCTTCAAAATAACCCCCAGTGAGGGTGAGTGGGTCAAAAATTCTCTACTGCGATGCAAAGAACTAAACCGTAGTTTATTGTATCGCAAATGCTTAATGACAGTTTTTCCCTTACTAAAGATAGTCATCATATTAATGCAATCGCTTTTGTTTTGTGCAATAATAATGAAAAACTAATACTACATTACCTTGTGTCATCCAATAGCTGGCAAAGTTTTATTGAATCTGACACGTTAGTGCAGGGAATGATGGAAAATATGACAAATATTGTGATGAAGAGTGTTTTGGCAGAGTTTGTACCTCCATGCACATTTCTTTCTGCCAAGGTGCTGGAGATGCACCGACGATAAATAAGACTGCCAAAATATAATTCTGGGATGACAACAGTCCACCATGAAAGACGAATGTGACATTTCAAAAGTTTGTATTTCATCCAATTAGACTCCCTGCCAACCGTAGTGGCATTTTTCGATATTTGCTCAACTCCAATTCACCTTTTGGTTACCTGAGGTTTAATAAAGAGTCCCTTATTGTATCCCTTGTAGCCCATGAAAACAGATGGTGAATGGGTGTGGAGTTATGACTGATCAAATGCGGAAAGACAGATGCACAATGTGCTACAGCTATTCAATTTGCGTTGAGTTATTTTTGAGCTCCATCTGCTGGAGGAGAAGCAATAATTTCATGTTTGGGTTGTCATGATTACTTCAGTCTGGAAGTAGTTATGGGTTCATACAGAGAGGAAAAACACAACTGTTGGAGAAAAAAAAAGATTTTCTTATTATTTGTTGATATTTATTGGGAACTTTTCTCATATTGTGTCATTTATGACAATTATGTGACTATGATGTGTGTATACAGTGTGCAAGAGGTGTTTTAAGCTCAGAACAGAATAAATAAAACAATAAAAAAACATATCTAATTGCTTTCTTGGTATTAACAGAGACCTTCTGGTAAATGCACAAAAGCTTCCAACCACAGACTGAATGAACTCGCCACAATCACTTACCCCAAGTCCTTCTATATGCCCACTTTGTGAGCTGTGGCTTCTGTGCATTCATTCATCCATCCAGTTCAGTAGAAGTTCTGTCAAATTTCCTGTCTAATAGTCAATTAAACAAAGAAAAAGCATATTTTAGAATGCAATGATATCGATCCGATAAACTGTTGCAAATGCCTTGGCAGACTCTCACCCATTCACTTCAAGTGGAGCGATAAGTCCATTTGGATACAGCCAACAGATTTTGTTAAGTTGTCACATTTATTTAACAAAAATCTGCACTTTAGTCCAGTGGTATAGAAGAAGAAAAGGCATAATGTAGCGCTACAGTAGCTGGAGATAGACAAACAGTGGGAGTGCACTTGTCTAAGTCGGGATGTGTGTGGGATTTTGTGGATTTGAGAGTGGGAGTATCTAGCACAGTTGATCACAACATCTAGCCAGCAGACTCGGCCTCCAAAGCAGCGTGTTAGTGGATGTGTCTATAATTTTGCTCTAGTTGGTTGGTTGACTTTGTTATATAAACGAAGTTACACGAAGAATATTTTCAGTGTCCTTTTTCAGTTGTTCTGTAAGCATTTAGCAATGAGCCCTGTGAGCTACATCCTAAAATTAGCATGCTAAAGTGCTAGCAGTGACACTCCCAGGCATTTTCCAGTTCACATATGTACCGAGATAGTTCGTCTTCCACCAGAATGCCCTATCCAAACCATAGACCTAAAGTGCAATTAGCAGATAGTAAATTATAAGCTGGTTACTTTTTTATTTGAGCAGACTGGGACTGACTTTGGATTGACTTCAAAGGTGCGAGGCCGGTGGTGAGGCCTCGCAGTGGAGCTGAGAATCTGCAGCTGCATACAATTGTTCATTAAAGATATTTAGAGGTCAAACACAGAAGTATTAAGCTGCAGTACACCAAAGAATGGTAAGGGATGTAGTATGTTGTGTGCTTTTGGCCTAAATATGGAATTGATAAAAAAAGATTGGGGTTCTGTAAAGAGGTTTTGATCTGTCAGTACCCTACCTGCAGAAAATAAATGATCCTAGCATAGGCTATTTACAGAAAAGTCTACAGTTACGTACACAGAAGACCCAGTTGATCTGTGGTGTGTGACACTGACCTCATGTTAAGCACAAAACGACAAATCAGAACTTTAAAGCTCATCTGTCCAAACTAACGGATTGACAAGTAAGACAGGGTAAAATCAAGGACACAGTTTTGTTTTGGACACCACATTAGTTTTGCATAAGTTAATGTGGCAAGATAAACTCAACAAGTCATTGTGATGGACTCCAACCAGTCTTTCATTGTGAAAAGTGCTTGCCAATTTAAGAAGTTACAGTCAGGCTAGATTTCTGCCTGACCTGTGGGATCAAGAGATCCCTTAAATACAAAGAACCTGTCTGACAACATGAAGTAGACTAAAATATCTAAAAAAAGCTGTAAAATCTTGGTGATCCCCAAGATTTGTGAAACATTCTATGGACTGTAAAGATAAAAGTTTTTTTTGGAAGGTATGCATCCTGTTGCACTTTGAGCAAAACTAACAGCATTTCAGAAATAAAACATCATACTGACAGTTAAACATGGTGGTGGGAGTGTGATAGTTTATAGCTCCTTAGCTTTTCAGGACCTGGACGACTTGTCAAGGAATGAAAAGAACAAACCATGGTTTCTGGTTTTCTGAAGGAGAATGTCCAGCAGATTAGTTAATTACCGTAGGTTCAAGATCATTTGGGATTTGTAGTAGGACAACAGATTTGCATCTGAATTGCCCAAAAACGCAAAACAGAATTACGGCCTGATCCAGCGGGAGGAAATACTGGAAAGACGGTTCTCCCTGGCTCTGCCCCTCTCATGCCTCATTCTAAGGGATTAGGTTATCCTGAGCTCTCTCTGTAGTTATGCTTGTAGGGTTAGGCTGCTGGAGGACAGACTGACCATTTTTCCTCTCTCCTCTACTTTCTTCTTCTACTGCTCTCCAATATGCATTACTTGCAGTTATTTCAACTGATAACTTCATGTTTTCTCTCAATGTTTTTCTTTCCATAGAAGCTACACCTGGTCTGGCATTCTGATTGGCTGTGAAGCCTTCTTGGAGGGGGCAACAGCTGAGATACTGCAATTAAACACGGCAATGTAAAAGACTCATTGCCAGTTATTGCAAACATTTGATGGCAGTTTTTGCCTCCAAAGGTGAAACAATCATATAGGGCCATGTTTGTTAAGCCTTTCACCAGAATAAATGAAACTACTATTTGAAGATGTGAATTTAATCAGTCTATATTTGTCTGATAATAGCATTTGTTTGATGTTCTGAAACATTTGTGTTAAACAAAACAGAAGAAATATGTAAGGCAGAAAATACTATTTGATTGCACTGTAAAACACCTCAAAACATCTGATATATCTGACAAAATACCAAATACATGATTTGGCTCGAGATGTTTGAAAATGATAAAAAATCTCCTGTTGCTCTTGATTTCACTCCTACCAGCCGTTAGCACTAAAGGTAATCTCTGTTTTGTCTAAGGAAAGATGCTAAAAGAATTATTATTTTCCAGAATGACCAAGCACATGCTTGTAGTTGCCTCTCCTTCTCCAGAGAAAGAGAGGATGTTTTGGTGGAGATTAGAAAAAACTTTTAATGATGTATGGAAGATTTAAGAAAGCTTGCTATAAAGGAGAAACTGCATGGATGACAGCTAAAGAGGCACCCAGTGGATCAAGCTGACTGTGTAAGGATGCAGTGAATGTGGGGTGCTTGGAGAGAGAGCTGGCCTGCAGGATATAACTACACTACTGCTTTTTCCTTCTAGAACAGTCTCTGAATCGAACTAGACACGATAAAAGGCCAACTGCTCATAATTCTATGCAGTCTGAAACCTATACCTTGATGATGTGGTGCCTATATTAGGTAAAACTTGAAGAATTAATGGTTGGAACTGTTGCTGGCCAAATGGATTTTCTTCTGTCTGGCAGAAAAGTTGGTAACCAAGAAGACTGGATGCAAATAAATTAAATAAATTAACCAAAAGCAAGAGATTTACTAGTTAGAGCCTCTGACCAGAACCCCCGCATCGAAAATCTGAACGATCCCTTTAAGCCAAGTACTGTATAGAAAAACTAATAACAAAATGTCCCTGATGATTCCTGGAATACAATCATTAACATTTTGAAATGTGATTCTTCAGCTCCTTGATATCATGCAATTCGTTAAAAATACTTTTTTTTAAAATCCAGGGATATAAAAGTAAAACTGCTTATACACTGGTTGAAATGTATGTGTTAATTATTTAAGATTATAGGCTTTTACCTAGTTAATTTCTTTTATTTCAAGCATCAATCACCTGTTAAATCAGTATTAGAGTGCAGATAAAATTCAAGTAGAACTGCAGTAGAGATTTTTGAAACCACTAGTGCCATGTTGTTGGTACCCTTCAGGTGACCGCTCAGCAGTCAGTCCTGTCCCCCCCCTCACAGCCAGCAGCAGTCCAGACTACTCCTGGGGCCCAGGAGCTTTCATGGCCATGCTGGCTCCAACCATGGCTGGATAACTTCTGTTCCTTCTCATTCCATCTGGCCCAAAAGGGGACCCAGACCTGCGTAGACCCCCCAGAGGTCCCAGCAGGGGGCTTGGACTCGCTGCCCTGCCTCCAGCCACACCTAGCCGCTTCACCTTGTCCAGCAGATTGAGCTTGTGGACAGCCACACTTACATCCGTTTGACTTTCGCAATCCCTCCCTCTTTGCCTGCCCCGTATCCCTGTCACTTCCTTCAGGATGGAGCGCGCCGGTTTGGAGGCCAGAAAGTTGTCATAGGACGGGCTCTTGAAGTCAAAGCCCTCAGAGATTGGAGCAGCTGAGGCATCTGGCCTCGTTGGGGAATTTGGAGGGGTCGCGGGCCGCAGGGGTTCAGCGTTGGATGCTCTGTTTGGGGCAATGGAAGTGCTGAACAGAACTCCTCCAGTCCCCTGACTGTATTCAAGCCTCTGGCTCTGGTGGTACATAGCTGCTGAGATCCCTCTCTCCTGGAGGAGGCGCACTAACCCCAGGGAAGTGCTGGTGGTGCGTGTTCCATCCCTACACAGACAAGGACCAAACCATGACAAAGAAATAATTACCTTTCTGTCGTATTTTCTAAGTACTTACTAATTTATTTGAGAAACAGATGAATTTACAATGCTTTGCAGAATCATTCATCCTTTTTTATGGTGACTTGTTACAACCACAAATCTAAATGTATGTTATTGAGATATTTTATGAGAGCCACACAAAGTAATGCACAAATGCAAAGTAGAAGGAAGAGGTTTTTTTGCTTTTTTGCCAGAAATATTTTGTAAAAACATCTCCCTGAGTTAATATGTTTTTCCACAGGGATGGTATGTTTAGAGTGATGCACAGTGCTACGTTTCCTTTGTTACCTGCAGATCTGTTCCATGATCTTAACGGTAACAAACTTCTAAGACCCGCACACACAACAGCTGGATTTATGCTGAAATTATGGTGAGTTCTGGAGCAATTGGTTCCACTAGATTTTATTGATGGGTATCAGAGTAAAGGTGGGGGCAAATACAAATGCGCACCACGTCTTTTAGATTTTTCGACTAAATGTCAAAAGCATGCATCCTTTTCTTTCCACTTCACATTAACATACAACTTTGTGTTGCCCCAACGTATAAAAACACAGGGCACTGTAGCAAGAACAAAATGTGGTTTTAAGATGGTGTCCTGCGGTGCCTTGCCTGAGGTTGGTCGACGATTCAGAGGGCCGGAGACTGAGCCTGCGAGGCGTGCAGGGAGTAGCAGCAGGAGTACCCCACAGGCTGCTGGTCATTACACAGGAGGAGGACGCAGGGACGGGGTTTAGACTAGCAGGAATGACAACAGGAGAAATAGAACTTTAGACCGAAACACTTAAAAAAATTACACTAAGTGGCGACGTTGCAGCTGAATAGCACAAAGAGTGAACAGTAAGCATTCACATGCATTATTAAGCCACTAAATGTTGGTTATACATATTACAAGGCTAATTACATTAGGCAGCAAAATGTGTTGAAACTGCGTTTAACTCTTTTTAAGAACACACCATTTAAACAAGACAGGTAGAATTCTTTGGAAACCATTGTCTCGATCATTATTAGGACGACAAAAGGACATTATAGCTGACATTTAGCAGACAAAGAAAACTTTGCAATTCATAGAATGTGGATCATATGTAGTTAAGCCCAAAATTATTCAAACCCCTGGCAGTTTTATGTGTAAGTAAGCTTTTATTTTAAACATGTTTCTTTTCTTGGTGGAGGTAACATTAACTTGGAGTGGCCCAGCCAGAGTCGTGACTTTAATCTGATAGGAATCTGTAGAGGGAGCAAGAGTTTAGGGTGATGGCAAGGAGGCCTTCCACGACTAAAGATAAATTGTCAAAATACCAGTGGAAGCATGCAAAAAAGTTGCTCAGCAGTAATAACAAAGGTTTAATTGCCAATAAAGGTCTTTCCATTGATTATTGAGAAAAAGTCAATAGAAACGGAAATTCTTACATTGTGTTATTATCTTACCTTTCTAGCCGAAACAAACGTCTTGGTTGAAAAAAAAAAATCCTTAAATCTAAATCTGCCAGGGGTATGAATAATTTCCGGCGTGACAGTGACATCAGCAGAGACTGTTACCTTGGTGTGACCCTCGTCTGCTCATCCGTTGGATGGAGGATCCGACATGTTGTGAAGGTGTAAGTAGAGCTGGTGTGGGCCATGCTCTTTCCTGGATAGTATGCAGCTGAAAGTCACACAAACACAGATAAGAAGTTCATTTTTAAACTGCATGATAAAGTTTCAGGCTGTACTGAGAGCATAATTGGAACTGAGAGTTTTTGTTACATGAAATGATTGCTAAAACATTTTCAAGTGAGACTAACATAACTTAATATATATTGGCCTAAAGCATTATCAGCTTTCATGTTCACATGCAGACTCGAGCACAATTACACATGATACCAAAACCAAAACATACAAACACCACTTTCAGTTCGTTTTCAATGTTATACCCCCATCACACTGTTACATGTATTCATTGCATTTAATAGCAGAGGTGGGACAAAGTCATTGTTTTGCAAGTCACAAGTAAGTCTCAAGTCTCTGTTCTCGAGTCCCGAGTCAAGTCGAGTCAAAGATGAGGCAAGTCTCAGGTCGAGACAAAAGTCTTACCATTTTAGTTGAGTCATTTCAAGTCCTCTTGCCACAGAAATAAATTTATACAAATCATGTATGTCTGCAAGATTTGTATTTATTTATACCTCTATTTATACAATAACATTAATCAAATAGAGTAAAAAACAGAAAATTTAATTTTCACAAAAAATGCTTGTATTTCAACAGCATATTGCACTAGAATAATGCACAGCAGTTTCAGTCCTGTATTGTATTGACCTCATATTGCAAAACAGTTTAACTTTCAAATAGACATGGGTCATTTTAACCTAAACTTTTTTAAACATGTCATCAATAAAATCCTCACCCCTCAAAATGATCACTTTTGAAAAACTGGACCAACCTGATAATATAATTGGAATGCCTCCATGGTGTGTAAAAAAATTCCCCCCCCCAGTTTTCATGGGAAGTAGCAAGTCTTCTCAAGTGAAAAGGCGCAAGTACAAGTAAAGTCACGAGTCATTGATGTTAAAGTCCAAGTCGAGTTGCAAGTCTTTGTGCATTTTATCAAGTCGAGTCTGAAGTCATCAAATTCATGACTTGAGTCTGACTCAAGTCCAAGTCACATGACTCGAGTCCACACCTCTGTTTAATAGCACACAATCGCTATTTATTATGCATTTTCATGCATCCGATATATTAGCAAACATAATGTGTTTACAAACTAAACCATGCTGCCACCAATTTTTTGGGAAATGTCAAAAAATCTGTTCCAAGAAGTTACAGATGCCAAATATACCTCATATGTATGGCATCACTGAAATTGACATTTTGCAGCACATGTTGAAGCACTTAACCAATAGGTTAGTAGCATTACTTTACCCGACGCTACGCTATGCAAGCACTCTGTCTACACTAACGAAGATTCACTCACCGCAGCAGTCTAACTGTTTGGAGTTAGGGATGGCCAATTATATTATCATGGATTGTTGTTCTGAAATTTCTTTCTTGTGATAAGAATTGTGGTTTATAATGACATTGAAATAAAAAGGAACTGATGATGTTTGCAAACCCCAAAAACTAATAGTAGAGTTGGAATTACTTTTCCTCTTTTTCCACAGCTGGATCCATGAGAGCATCTATAAATATCAACAGCTAAAAAGATTAAACGCACATATTGTGTTGTATTAAGTAATAGAACTGCACCAGTTAAAGCAGCTGTTGTGCTGAAAGTGTCCAATTTGACAATTGGTATGTTTTTTCACACTTTATTGTGGACCTTTCAATCGCTGCACATATTAAGAAATAAAGACAGAATATGTCACAATGGCTATCGTTCCCATGAATGTTCTGTTTATCCTCACCCAGGGCATCTGTGTTGCTAAGATGTGGTGACGGGGACAGAGAGGGCGGAGACGGAGGGCCGAGGCTGCCTGGAGGCTGCCTTAGATTGGCATCCCCCGTGCTGGAGACAGAGGGCACAGCTGGTGAAGCAGTAGATGAGGAGGTGGGCAGATTCTGGAAGTATTGCTCTCCAGGATCATCCTCCTCGAAACCGCCCCATGGGTACACCTGTGGCGACAGAAGAGTCCAAATTAAAATCAGGTTTTTAGCAAATTATTAAAGTATTTCAACGAAGTTATACAGCGCCTTGAAAAAGTATGCATACCCCTCGAACACATTTAGAAGTCACCTGATTAGTAATTAGAGCCTACCTTTGAGTATTTTAATCTCAGGAAAAATGCGTCTGTTTTGTGAAGGCCTCAGAGGATTCTCATCATCATGAGGACCAAGGAATGTGGCAGACAGGATGGGGTGATGTTTTAAGGTTATGTTATGAAACAATGTCCCCAGATTTGAACATCTTTCATCATTGGCTGATTGGCTGGAGACTCCCATCTCTACAGGACCTGTACACCTCCAGGACACTTGGGCGTGCAGGACGGATCACAGCCGACTGTTCTCACCCTGGGCACAGTATTTTTGACCTGCTCCCCTCGGGTAGGAGGATCCGGTCCATCCGGACCAGAACCTCTCGACATAAGAACAGTTTCTTTCCCTCTGCTGTTGAACTCATGAACAATAACCCTAAGACTGTTTCCACCACCCGCTCTGTTTCAGTCACATGACGCTGTGTTGTGTTTTTTGCACCTGTCTGATTTTGCACTGATCATAACCTGTTTATCCTATGTTTGCACAAACTACTGCAGCGATCTCCTAATGTTCTCAACCGGTTCACACATTTGGCAAAGAAAAACTTTCTGATCTGATCTGAAAATCAACAGGTTGTGGGACATCTGCTAACCAATAAAGACGTTCACCTAAACTGACGGGCCAGGCAAGGAGAACATTTATCAGAGAAACTGCCTAGAGGATCATGGTTACTCTGAAGGACACTTAGAGATCCAAAACTCTGGAAAATATTTGTCAACAGGACAAATATTAGTCATGCACACCACAAATATGTCCTTCATGAAGGTGAAGCAACAAGAAAACAAAAGTTGATACAAAACCACAACAAGCCCTTCCAACAGTTTGCCACAGGCCATATAATAGACAAATGTGAACGAAGGGTCTCTGGTTAGATGAGATCCAAAACAGAACTTTTTGGCTTGAATGTAAAAATGGCTGTAGCGTGGCTGAAAACTATCACTACAGATCACCTTGAATGCTCCATCACCATGGTGAAGCACGGTGTTGGCAGCACCATGCTGTGGGGATGCTTTTCTTCCGTAGGGAGAGGGAAGGTTCTCCATGTTGATGGGAGGATGGATGGAGGTAAATAGAGGGCAACCTGGAAGAAGACCTTCTACAGGGGGAGGTTCACCTACCAGCAGGACAACAATCCTAAACATTGACCCCGAGCTACAATGGAATGGCTTAGATCAAAGCTTGTTCATGCCACACTTTCCAGATTTTATTTGCAAAAAACGTTTTGAAAACTACGCATCATGCTATGATGATAAACTAAGCGCTTTGGTTTTATACATAACATTCGAATGAATACACATTGAAACTACACTGAAACTTCAAAGGCGGTGGGGTGGATTAATTATGCTCTCCTGACTTTGTCTTCCAGTATACAAAGAGAGGGACAACATTATACACTCAAGGAAATCTAACAGGCGTACATCAGACTGGTTTCACCTACCAGTTTGATGACTCAGATAAACTTACCTTCAAACTAAAAGACTGATATTAGTCTGCCCCACACACACACATACTTGTTCCAGCTCCAGCTCGAGGGGCCTGTAGCCCTTTGGCACGACCCCGGGCCTGGCGTCCAGGATCACACCGAGATGAGGCTGCGCTAGTTGCTGCCACTGGTGCAAGATAGCCGAGCCTGGTGGACAGACACAAACAGCTGGAGGAGTATTTCCATTTCTCCAAAAACAAATAGAATAGCATTGCACTCAGTATCAATTAATGAACTTGAATTGTTTTGATGCATCATGGAAATTATCATAAAAGTCTTCTATCATGATTTTTGGCATTGCAGTACAACGTACCATGTGTAGCATGAAATCGATATAAAATGCCTGGTATTTAACACAGTACTACATGTAACTTTTTACACAAAACCGTGTTTTTAGATAATGTATGTGACTTTGATATTAATTCTATAGTATCTGATTAAATATTGAAAAATGACCAAAATGTTTTTATATGCAACTATACCATCAAGTTAACCAAATCTCCCCTTTGTGGGACAATGAAGGATTATTCTACTCTATTCTAACAATGTCTCTATTGATGATAATAGCAAGATGTGAAGAGAAAGTGAAAACGGCATTATTTAGAGTCAGAAAGATGGGAAACAAACAGAATGAAAAGTAGATAAATAATTTTAAAAAAATGAAGTGAAATGGAAGCGAAAAGTTGACTGTGACAATAAGTTTATTAACGGCATCACAAACAAAAAAAAAACAGACAAGAAATGACAGAGTGGATATGGAAACACGAAAAAATAAGAAAACCAGAGGAAATCACAAAGCTATTTTCTTTCAACTGAGGGTGACAGTTTAGGTCAAATGGTTGGTTAAAATCAGGGTCTGTGCCAGGAAACTCAACATTTTAAATGAGCTTTGCCATTTCTTATAAGAAGTTGTCTGTGGTATAATTATTATTATACCTTGAAAAAAAAGACTCAATTGTACCATTCATGCCCATAATGAGTGTATATAAACTTCTAACTACCGCTGTGTGTATTGTGTACAATATGTATATACAAAATGTGCAGCAACAGTGGTCTAGGATGGTACAGCATAAAACATGCAGTGGTGTTTCTATAATATTGGAATGAACTGGGTCCAATATGACTTCTTTCTACCAGCAGAGGGCGCTAAGGATTAATCAGTGATGAATGAAGGTCGATAATAAAATGCTGCCATGAGCTTCTTTACAGTAAAACAATTAAACATCTGCTGTTGACTGAAAACAATATTCAATAAAACGTTTACCACACTGTGTGAACTTTCTATGTTTAGTAGGTTTTCTTTCAAGCTCAAAATGAATTCATGAACATTAAATGACAATCTAGTGATGTGTGTGTGTGTGTGTGTGTGTGTGTGTGTGTGTGTGTGTGTGTGTGTGTGTGTGTGTGTGTGTGTGTGTACATGTATAGCTATACTTGTGTGGACTAACCTTTGACATATCATTTGATTTGACATATCACCAGCATTGTGTGGACATTTGTAGTTGTGAGGACATTTTGCCTGGTCCACACAATGTTTAACGAGCTATTAAACTCTATAGTTAGGTTTAGAGGTATGGTGTGAATTAGGTTTAGGTTAAGGTTAGGCATGTATCACTAATGGTTAGGTTTAGGGAAAGTGTCTGGGTTAGGCATAGTAAAATCAATGGAAGTCAATACAATGTCAACACAAGCATAGCAAGACAGGTGTGTGCGTGCGTGCGTGCGTGCGTGCGTGTGTCTACAGCCACCCTCTGGGCTGTGGCTCTTTGTAATAGCTGCCATATTTGTGGTGATGCATCAGAGACCAGAAGGAGTTGAAGAGCATCAACGGCATAGGATTCTCCTTCTTTTCCTTTGCACTCCTCCTCTTCCTGCCGCCGGCTCGATCCCTTGCCCACCTTCTTCCTCTCTCCCGCTCTACCCCTGCTATAGTCCTCCTGGGCCACCCCCACACCCTTTCCCCCTCTAGTATGCGCCCGTGTCGGCCCTCGCACCTCCTTTCCGCATCTGTTCCCCATCCCCACTTGCTACCTTTCTTGGTCCCGACCCCCCGGTGGCGCTCGCCTTCACAGCTAATGCCTGCTTTGCAGCTGCTTCTGCGCTCGCTTCCCCCCTCACCTTCAAGCGGCTTGACGATCTGGAGCTTGTCGGGGAGGTAAGGTCCCCGGGAGGCCCACAGGTGGAGGTTTCCGAGTGACATGATGCTGTCCGAAGGGGTCAGCACGTTCTCGTGGTCTGGGGCGCGATATACTCCCCCCCGCCGGCGCTCTCTCTCCTCTTCAAAGAAGCGTCTTTCACTCAGGTTGTTTTGTCGGCGCAGAGACAGGCGGCGCAGGGCCAGCCGCAGGTCCTCAGCCCCACTCGCTTTTTTCTCTCTGCATTCTAAACTGCTGACAGAGACGAAACGACACATGAGCACGAGACCGCCAGCTTCAGCCTCAACCTCTTCTGTCACGCAGGCTCCTACTCACCTGTCCTGATTGGATGCCGTCTCCATGAGGATGGTCTGTGTGCGGTTGTCATAGGCAACGCAGTCTACGCTGATGTCGCCGCCAAACACGGCGGAGTGAGGTGTGGAGAGGCCGCTCGACTGGGGGGACGTCCGAGTCGACAGCGACTGGTTTGAACCCGGGATGTTGGAGCTGGTCGGAGTCAGCGAGCGCTGACGGACCGTTTGGTTCACATTCTTCACCGTCTCAAACACTCGCTTCCGGTGGATCCTGCAAACACAAGAGTCTCACTCCGTTCACTGAAGCCCTCACACACACACACGACAGAAGCGGTGGGAGGTACCCAGACCCTACACGTACTTCTGTTCTTCACACTCGGGATCGTCCAGACTCAGCTCCTTCCTCATCGTTCCTTCGATCTCCGCTGCCAGAGAATCCTGAAAGATCGAGACCCTTTTAAGGAACATTCTGACTGTGTCCGCTGATCCGCAGGCATCCACATGCAATGCACCTCCTCACCATTGGATAGAGACCCAGTGGGTGGTAGCGTCTGGAAGTTCCTGCAGGGTAGTTTCTGTTCCTCAGGTTCTTCAGCTCCTCCTGGGCTTCATGCAGCATTTCGATGCACTCTGAGTATTTCTCCTCCAGCTCCTGCAGCTGTGCCGTTACAGTTCTCACATTCAGTTTTCTTTTTAGTAGCTGTGTTCACTCACCAAGGTAGGACTACAAAAAGCTGTAACTTACCTCTGCTGTAAGCTGCCTCTGGGCATCCTTTGCTGCTATTAGGTGCTGTGATAGCTCCTCGTTTTCAACTGCCAGCTGCACACACATTTACAGGTTAGACTTAGCTCAGCAGGATTTCAATGTTTAGAGAAGAATGTTTAAGTGGAAACACACAGATTTAGCCTTCTTTTGGAGATCTACTATCTGAGAGAGGAGGTGCGTGATCTCCTCCTGCTGACGGGATGCATCCTCGGTTTTCCGAGCCAGCTCCTCGGCGATGGCAGAGATCTGCAGACTGGACAGCCCTGGAAGAATACGTTGATAGAGAAAAAAGACATGTGCATCGTGTTGCAGAGGGCCAGGAAGTGTAAAAGTGAGACGCAGAAAGTGAGGAGGGGCACACAGAACTTACGGAGCTCTTTAACACAGTCATTGACAAGCTGCTGCTCCTTTTCCTCATACGTTTCCGTCTCTGACTTCAGGTGGCTGGCCTGCACAGAATCCATGATCAGACAAAGGTTTAGTTGCACATCTTTTACATTTAGGTTCTGCCATTGGTGGGATTTATGCTGCACCTCTGAACGGAGAGACAAGTTTTCCTCTTCCAGCTCTTTCAGTTTCCTCTGGAGCGTGTCACTGAGAAAGACTCCTGAAGCCGTTTCTGCTTTACTCTTCTTTCCCCTTTTGGAGAGAGAAACAAATAAACAGAGTAATTCATATGCAGTATCCCTCCCCTTTATCCTTCTCTTCCTACTCATCCCTTTTAACAACCCTTCTTTATCCCACTCATCCTCATGAAGACCCGTCCCTTCATCTTTAAGCCCTCTCTTTATATTTATCCCTCTTGTAGGACCCTATTTTAACACTCATTCTCCTCATCCCTCCATTGCCATCCCTCATTTTTACTCATCCCTTTTTTACCACCCTTCTTCATCCCTCTCGATGACCCAGTTTTATCATATCATCCTCATTCCTCTTTATACCACTCTTTCTCCCTGTCGTCTTGCTCCCCCTTCCATTTGACCTTATTTGCCCACAGAGACAGAACCCCCATTTTGAACCTTTCTTCCCCATAATCCCACCCAATCCAGCTCTGCCATCTATTCCCTCATTCTCGCTCCTCCTTGATGAAAACAATAAAATCCCAGTGTCTTACTAAATAGTGAGGCGTTCCAAAGCGATTCCCAAACAGCAATTACAAGAAAGAGTCTGCACCATTAGTGCAAAGTTTAAATATATATATAGGAGCTGTACGCGTCTAAAGTGCCGCTACAGTTAAAGGGAAAGGAAGCAGTGGATGCTGACTTTGGGGAACCGGTGGACTCGTCCTCACACTCCTCAGCTGCGTTGGTGTAAAACTGTAGCAGCTCGTCCTTTAGGTTGAGCTCATGGTGAAGCTGGGCTACCTGGAGGTGGGAAAATGTGCTTCAGACAACTTGGCCCAACCCCATTACAGGCGATAGGGACCAGAATGTGTTTGTACAGACCTCCTCGGTGATTTGTCCGACTTGCTCCTCCAGGTAGTCATTCTGTTCAGTCAGAGTCCGGTTCTTCTTAAGAAGAGACTGGCCGATCTTTGCAGCCAGCTCCAGGTCTCTCTCTTTCTATTAGATAGAGGGCAGATGAAATAAGACCCAAGACGCACAATGCAGTTAGTTACTTTGTAGTCTAAGATATTAGGTACGGGGACCAAATATTTAAATACACCTAATAAAAAGACAAGATCATTGCTATTCACTGTGACAATAAATCCAACTAAACGTTTTCCATTTTAGGCCAATTAGGATGATGAAAATTACCGTTTTTTTATCTTTACTTTCTACAAATTGAGAAGTTTCCATAAACTAAGATTTCTCTACTTTACTTTTAAACAATATTGGAAAGTCCACATGATGATGTCATGGGTTTGAAGTCTCTGATAGGCAAATCCACAACATTTGAGTTAAAATGGGTACACACCTGTGGACATATTTTAAGGCAACACCCCAAACACACTGCTTCCTTGTGTGGCATCATGGGAAAATAAAAAAGAATTACCCTAGAGGTCGGGAGAACTGGCTTTTCCTTAGATAATATTTCCAGATCCTTTAAGGTGCCATTTTCATCTGTTTAAACGTTTACAGACAAGAATGAACAGGTATGTTTTGGTGTGGCAGCATCGTGTTGTTTAGGTGTTTTTCTGCAGATGCTCTTAATGAGAAAAAAAATTAAGTAGAAGTATTCATCTCAAGATTATCAGACAGTAATTTAAAACTTAGGCCCCGAATGGTTCTAAGCATCCTACCGAAGTAGTTACAAAGTAGCTTGAGAACAACAAAGTCGATGTTTTTGGATCGGCCAACACAAAGCTCTGATCTTAGGCTCATAGAAAAATTGAGTGCAGAGCTGAACAGATGTCTGACTCAGTTCTGTCGGGAGGAATGGGCCAAAATTCCAGTAAACTATTGTGGGAAGCTTTTGGAAGGAGACGCAAAATGTTTGACTTAACTACACAATTTAAAAAGTAATTCCACGAAAATACTAAAGAAAAAAAAGGTTACATTTCTGAATGTTAGAGAAGAATGTTGATTGAGATATTTGGCAAATAGAAAATATTAAGGCAATCCAAACTGACCTGAAACAGGAACATTTAAATGAGATTTAATCTCACAGTGAGAAAAAAGTTGTGTTTTTTTTAAAACAGTCTACAGTATACAAATATCCAGTTCTAACCATAACTATTAAAGCAGCTATGACTCAAACTGACACAAAAAAATCTGCAGTATTACCTCCTCCAACAGACGTGTGACAGCATCAATATCATTGTAGGTCTTTGTCATTTGGCCCACTCTGTCGGCGCATAGCACTGTGGAGACACAAAGCAGTGTGAAAACAGCCGCAAACATGCGTGGATCCAAAAGAACAGGAAGAAGGAAAAGAAAATAATCAGCCAACTTCAGGAACATCTCCTCTCACCACCTCCAGTAAACTGGGGTACGTGACAGCTTGTCCGTGAGCAGCCTGTTTACGTAACGCGCAAACGCACGAAGGCTCTGAATGATGCGTCATCTATAGGCTACAGCACCTCCGTCGGCTGTTGTATGGATGGGAATCAAAGCTAAAGTGGAGGGAGTTGTTTTCCGTGGTGCACACTGTTGGCTCTGCTGCCCTGCGGGTGTCTCATCTCATCGACTTCAGAGCTGAGATCAATAACATGCCGAGCCGAGTTATTGAATGCATTATGGTAAGCCTATGTCATACCATCAGTAATAAAACAGCACAAATCTATCTCATTAAAGCACATCTAAAGCTGTTTTTAAGTTAGTATAAGCAACTAGGTTCTAAAACATATTCCTTGACTAGAAACAAGTTACTGTCGCGAACGTCAGCCAATTTCACACCGTAAGCTGAACAAACTCTAGAAGGTAAAAGTCACACACAATACCAGGAATATGATCAAAACAGTGCACTTTACCTTCCTTATCTTCCTTACAGTACCAGCCCTTCAGTTCACATCCATCACTAACTAGTCTCTCTAGCCCTCTCTTGCTATTCAAGTCTTCCATTTGTTTCACGATGATTGGTGGTGCCGTGACAGCCAAGGGTCCAAATCCTGGTCCATTCACTTTCTACCTCTCTTTCTCTCCCAGTCCCAGTGCTCAGCAGCGACTGTGGCTTCAGATACCCGATTAACCTCCGCCCACGTACGTGAGAGCGAAGGTGAGGGAGGTGGGAACTCTACTGAGGTCAAACAGAGTTAGGCTGCAGGGTTGTGATTTGCAGTTTTTATACAAATCATGTAGGAACATAGCAAAAAGGGTGACGTTTCTCTGGTCAGATGAGCCAAAGATGTAACTTCCATCCATCATTTGTACTCGCTTGTCCTTGCAGTTTTACTCGGATCCACAGGTGTTTGTGTTTTGATTTTTATTTGTGTTTTGCTAATTTTCTTGTTCTTTTATTGATGTTTTTTGGCATATTCAGTTCCTTTCTCTGTGTTTATCATTGTTGGAAAGATGCTTCCTTGTAAGTTAATTACTTTGTGATTAGTTTGTCTGTGCGTCTCGTTTCCCATTTTTGCTTGGTAAATCTTAGTTCAGCTCCCTCTGTGTTTATTAGCCTCACTCCCTCATTTCCCCTCCTTTCCTCATTTCTTCTGATAAGTTCATCAGGAGACTTTTCCACATTTTCCACCCCTGCCTCGGTATTTAAGCTACTGTTTTTTTATTTTTCATCGCAGAGTTCTTCTGTTCACCACCTGCGTTCCATGACCTGGTTTCCCTGCAGTTTCCCCTGTAAGTTATCTTTATTTTAATCGAGTACTCTGCTCAACCACAGTTTTTTTTTCTTTGCCTTTGAGTCTTTTCTAACCTCAGAAATGACAGTTAGGGGCAGAGAAGCAGCTCCGAGGACTGAATACAAATGCACACTTTTCCGATTTTAAAATATTTTGAATAGCATATATTCTATATATTTCTCTCTACTATGCATTTCTTTTCACTTTGATCTATCACATATAATCCCCCCAAAAATACATTCAGGTTTGTGGTTGTAGTGGGAGACAATGTGAAAATGTTGAAGGGATCTAAAATCAACCAAATAAGCATTTGAACGACAACAACGAATGCCGTTTATCTGAACATTGCTTCCCGCGGTTATCACGTTCGTCGACACAGAATCTGTATAAATATAAAGGAAAACAAAAGCTAATGATTAGGGAGCTCAATACAGTATCACACATTCTTAGAATCTGTCAGGAGGAATCTGTGTCCATGAAGTGGTCATATTGAACTGCCTCAAGCCCTCAGGGCAGCCATGAAAACAGATACAACTCTATATTGGATATCTCTGCAAGGGCATATTACCGTCTGATTTAAAATTCTATTAAACATAAAGATTATTCCTGGAAATATTCCTTGATTGAAGCCTTGGGGGGGGGGGGGGGGGGGGGGGGTCAGAACAAGGTTTAAAAAGTGGTTTAATCTCTGACAGTTGATCTGCTGTGTAAGATTAATGCACATCAGGCAGAGAGCTTGTAATGCAGTGACGTGTTGAATACCCCTAAAGAAAAAAAATGTAAATAGCACTAACGTGTATTCTCGGTTAACAGCCTGTCATAGAAAGATGGAGGAAAACAGGCATCCAGATTTTTCAATGTTTTCCTTCAAAGTAGGATTTTTTGATAGAAACAGTAGTTCAGATTTTTATTTGTTTATTTTCTAGATTTTCTTTTCAGTTTAAACAGAATGTCACCTTATAATTGGAGTTAGAGATGCTTTTTGGACTATGCTGGAATTGGTAAAGGTTAGGGTTCTGCAACCAACAGAAAAAAGTAAAAAGTGATAAAGAAGTTCTTTTCATGGAATAATTGCATTGAATTTCCCCTGTCCTGAGGTTGAAAACTGTTTTTTTCTTTACTTCATTTTCCATAAATATCAACATCCCACAAGAAATTTTCTCCATTCTATTTTTGCAAAAGTTTTTTCTTTATTTATTTTAAAACAAAAATAGTTTAAAAAAAAGGCAGTTCTCTAGAAATGACAACGAATTACAATAGTAGACATTTTTCAAAAATTAAAGGTTGCATTTTTCAAAAGGTCATGGAACATTTGTGGCTCTAAACGAGTTTTGGGTTGTAAAGGTTGCAGACTCCCGTTATGGGTGATATGGCAACCATTAACCTAACAGTCATGTTTAGGGACAGTGGAAAGAAGCTGGAGAACCCAGAGAGAGCACACACATGCCAAGGGAGAACATGTAAGTTACATGCAGACCAAGATTTAAACCCAGAAACGTTTTGCTGTGAGGCAACAGGGCTACCCACTGGTCCAATTCTACACTAAACATTGCCTCCTTAAAACTTAGTTGAGGATTTTAAAATCTACATTCCATTTGTGAAAAAAAAAAAAAACTGAACTATGTGTAATGAATAATTCTCTGAATACATATTTTTGTGATATATAACAACATTTAATGTGGGATTCTCCTGCAAATAGAAGGCTCTGGGCACCATTCACGCAAGGACTCCCACTGCATTAGAGAACACTGTAAAAATTATCTTTCTGGGGGGGAATTTTTGTTTCTTTTTGAATTTGTCAAGCTCCAGTTCATTACCTAATAGATCAAACTAATTTGATCTGTCACATTTAACAGCTAAGGATAAAGAAGAGGTTTGGTTAAGTGATCCACAATCTGGTTCAAATCAATCGGAAGTAGGACAGAAGGTAGCACCACCTTGTGGAAAGAGTTGGGTACTGTCTGTTATACAAATTGTAGACTGCAGACTGCTATTGAAGTTAGAAAATTGATTTTTCAGTAAAACAAAACATGTTGCGTTTCTGCATAACACAATAAAACAATGTATTTCATTAGCAGCAATTACTCTAAACATTATTTGACATTAGAAAGCCTAAGAAAAAGATGCTCCCCTTTTATAGCTGTCTTTTCTTTATCATAGCAGAATCTGTGCAGCCAATGTATCAGCTACTGTCAATGAAGCGCTGAAAGTACAGTCGCTATCGTCTTTAATGTAAACTGCCAGAAGGAAAGCTTGCTGTCGAGTAAAAAAAAATCTGAATGTGAAAAGATATTAGTGACAGTGATGGGCTCAAAGTAAAGACATATGCAGCCAGTTTAGAAAATTTCAGACCCAAAATTTACCATAAATGTTACAAGTGAAAGACACTCTCTGCCCAGCTCTATTATATATAGAATTTCTCTCTTTGAAGGCATTTACCAATAAAGTATGATCAGGCCACCTCTGCGTAACTCAGTGTGGAAAATTGTGTCCATGCTGCCCCGACAGTCTCAGCATCACCTGGCAACATGTTCAGTCGGACTTACAGAAGTATTTGAGTGTCTCTTCAATCTGCTCGGTGGTCAGGTCTAGCCTGGCGTCTGGGGCCACCAGAGGGGTGTGGAGCCAGTCATCGCTGTCGTAGCCGTAGACCGTGTCGGCCCGGAGCCGGTACACCGGCAGCTGCTCCTCCAGAAGACTGATGATCTCAAACTCTGGCAGGTCGGTGCTGTTGCAGACATCTGAACAATGATTGGGATCGTTAATGTTACACCTCAATTTTGACGATTTATTTTTGTGAAAGAATTAACATACGCTGGGTTTGTCACTAAATGCAGCTATTGTTTACTGGTTCAGTAGAAAGAAGTGACTTAATTATGATAATCCACATTTTATATTCAGAGCAGTATTTGGGGGTTTTTAGCCTCAGACTCTGTGCAGTAAAGCCAAAAACACTGACCCTATTTAAAAACACCACATAACATTATCAGCCCAAATATTCATATTTTGCTCCTGACCAACTGAACTTCAGGAGGATTCATATCATAAATATTGTGTTGATGGGTGGGGAGGAAACATTATATGACTGGTATTTAATTAAATAACAACAAGCTCCTAGAAACTGAGTTAATGGATTTTGCTTCCCTTAAACCAAAAAAAGTCATCCCATAGAGAGTTATGCAGGCCCTGGTTATATATATTGTAAGCTTTAGAGGGAGAACATCTAGATATCAGTTAATTAAATGAAGTTGTTCTGCAGCAGGACGGTGATCCAAAGCTCAGCTGGTAAAATGGCATACTTAAAGCCCAGTTTAAATTTTGTGGCACATGACCTTAAATAAGCCATTCATGATCAAAGCCCTCCAATGAAGCTGAATTAAAACAATTCCAAGTTCAACAATTAGGTTCATGTGGTAATTACTTTTTCACATACAGCCAGATTGGTTTGCATTGCTTTTCCCACAAAATATAAACCCTCATTATGAAACTGCCTGTTCTCAGATGGGCTTTGTCTCATTCTAAAATTTGTCTGATGATCAGAAACATACAAGTGTGAAAAAACAACAACAACAACAAAAAACAGAGGAAATTTGCAACGGCGCAAATACTTTTTCATTCCAGAGAGGGGGAAACATGATTGTTTCTTTCTGTTGTCAAAAATTATTCAACAGGAGTCACAATCTGCTGATCGGGCGGACTGATACAGCCTGCAGCATGAATGTAGAGCAGTCAGTTGTTCTCCATAGAAAACAGCAACAACCTGAACAACAATCATCTAATATGAACATGTTTAGTTTGAGCTGTTTAAATTGTCCAGATCAGCTAAAACAGCCCCTCTATTAGCCAGCTAAAAGCCTTCCACTGCTCTTATAATTTCTTTACTTTTTGACAGTTCAAAAATGCAAACTGCCCCTTTAAGGACTTTAAACATTCTGCTGTGTCAGTCTTAATAAACCGTCAGTAGCCTTCATATCTAAACAAACCATAGATTTTAAAGAACTATACTGTGCCACTTATCAATATTTATGCACATCGGCACATATAGTAGCCAAAAATGGTAGCCAAGTAAGAGTATAACTACTTTAACATATTTTTACTCAAAATAAAGTAAAAAGTGGCCATCCAAAAATGTACTCAATAGTTAAAAAGTATTTCATAAAAAGGCGACTTGAGTACTGAGTAGCTGATAACTACTAACTACAATAAGTTAGGTGCAAATCTGGGCATTTTTCAGACTAAAATACTAAAATAGAAAGGAAATATAGAATATATAATATTATATATAATATAATATATAATATATATATGTGTGTGTGTGTTTGCGCGCGTCTGTGTGTGTGTGTGGGTGTGTGGGTGTGTGTGTGTGTGTGTGTGTCGCAATATACAGTGTTTGCTGTCTCTTTGTTATCTAAAAATGCCCCAGCAGATAGAGGTGTTTTTGGTTCAATGATGTTTGTTCTCCCATAAGCGAGTTACCTACTCGCAGTGTGTAGAGTATCTAGAAATATTATATACATTATAAGTAGCAATGCATCATAATACCATTACTCAAGGAAGTAGTAAAAGTACAATGTAGTAAAAGTAGTCATAAAAGTAGTTTTCTTTAAAAGTTACTCAAGTAAATACAAGTGAGTAAATGTAACTACAGTAGTTGCTACCCCCCTCTGTTTATTAAATACTTAAAGCACCTTTGCATTGACAGATGGAGCATGATCATTCCACCTCCATGTTTCCATGTATACCTGGATTTTGTCAGTACTTCAAAGTAATAAATAACTTTAATGACTGGATATATTCCATATCATGTTGGACAAACCTTTAAGATATATCAACTTATTTTAAAATGAAAGCTCTAACACAAATGCACTGCACCTGCAAAAACACTACTATACTATCCATTGAACTGCTTTCTTAGAGGAACACTTCATTCTCCTTAATGCTGTCGTCCTATATGGCCCTCTCTCATTGGAAAGTTGGACATTCTGACATCAATCCGAATATACCAGCTCAGCTCACCGGTATTATTCTAACCTCTCAATCCAAATACTTAAAAACAGACAAAAACCATGACAGTACCACCACCATGCTTTAAAGATGAGCATTTTCTACTGGAATCTTTACCTTTCTTCACATTTTATTTACTTCTGTTTAAACAGTTTGGAGGTTAAGTCCACCTAAATCTCTGCATACTGGAGGCTGGTAGGGATGTTCTTCTAGAAAAAAGTCTTAGAAGATTCCAGCGCTTTGTTTTTCCTGGTGATGGATGTTAAAAGTTCTGAAACGATTGGTTTAACCCCTCCCTTTATCCATGTGATTATCACCCTTTATTAGCCTCATTGCCGAACCATAGCTACTTTACCTGTGATGGTTTCAGCGTCCCTGCAGGAAGGTGGCACGGGACGTGCATCGAGCTGGCAGCACTCGCCCACGCTCACATACTGCTCTTCATGAGCGAGATGCACATTGGGGTCAGGGTCCGGATCCGGGTCCGGGTCCGGGGCCGGGGTCAGCAATGAGGCTGGGGAGGCCAGCTTGGCTCAGAGCTGGGGAGGAGCAAAGGCCATGGGCCACAGGAGCTGGAGCTCCACCGGGTTAGCTCCTCCACCACAGGGGCAGGAGACAGGAGAGGAGGATTCCTGGCAGAGATGAGTACAAGCAGACATGTTAAGAGAGTTATTTGCTGTAACTCAAAGTCCACGCTGATCAATATGCCTCGTTTTTTCCCTACAGAGTCTTTAATCTAAAGAGGTCTGCTGACTCAGCAGTGTACTTCCCGCTGGCATGCTGCATCAGTGACTGCCTGCAGACACCTTTTTTTTTAAACTGTTGGGAAATTAATGTGGCAGTCAGAGGGAGTTCTGTTTTTTTTTTTAAGTATTCATACCCCTATAATTTTCCCACATGTTGTAATGTCACACAAAAAAAGCCCCAACGTATTTTATTGGATTTTAATGTAATAGAACAACACAAAGTAGTGAATAGTTGTGAAGCGGGAGACAGATTACACATGGTTTTAACCTTTGTTCACATTTTGGGCAATTGGCATTTAGATTCCTTTCCTCGGGTACCCCTAAATGAATCCCAGTACAGCTGCATTATTAAACAGAGTCCACCTGTGGGGTGGACAGAATATTACATTTTGGTCTCATCTGATCAGAGCATGTTGTTAGAGAAGGTTCTCTGATGTTGTTAGAGAACATCAGAGAACAAGCCGCATCATGAAGACCAGGAGACACAGCAGGCAGGTCGGAGATAAAGCCGTGGAGAGGTTTCATGGTTTAGGTTTTAAATCTCACAATGCTCTACTCAATCCACCATCAGACAATGATCCACCTAAGCTGACAGACAAACAGAGCATTCTGCCAAGAGACCAGTGGTAACTCTGGATGAGCTGCAGAGATCTACAGCTGAGGTGGAAGACTCTGTCAGCAGCAACTAGCTGTACACTTCACAAATGTGACCTTTTATTGGATTTTGGCAAGGAGAAGGATATTGGTGGGAAAAAAAGACACAGGAGGTTAAAGTTTACCACAAGCCACCTAAGGGCTGAGGCAAATACGTGGAAGAAGCTGCTCTGATCGGATGAGACCAAAATGTAAAATTCTGGCCTACAAGCAAAATTCATTTTGGGATGGAAAACGAATACTGCGTAACACCCTCTATACAGCCTTCCTCTGATGAAACAAGGTGGTGGCAGCATCATGCTGTGGCGAGATGGCTGGTGGTACATAGAGGGCAATCCTGGGTGAAAACCTGTTGAATGAGCAGAAGGTTCAACCTACTGCAGGGTAGCGACACCAAGTATATGGCCAGATGCTTAGATCAAAAGATAGTCATGACTTTAATCCAACCTGAGAGTCTGTGACAAAAATATGAAAATTGATTTTCTCAGATCCTCTACGTAAAATCCAACTGAGCTTGAGCTAGTTTACAAAGAAGAACGGGTCAAAATTTTCGGTATCTCAATGTGCAAAATATTGGGTCAAATGAATACTATTGCAAGGAGCTGTAGTGTACTGATTATATGCAGCTACAGGAAATTAGTTTAGGACAAACTTTTAAAGGGCAAGCCAGCTCTGGAACCAAAACACCTCTGACCTTGCAGTCACCCCAGGATACCTCACACAGCCACAGACTGTATAGTGACATCGGATCGTGCAACCTTGCAGCTCTGTCTGAGTTCTGCAGGAATCACCATGTGGCTGCAGAAGTGCAGCAGAATAATATCAGTGAACACACACTTGAAGGCTGAAATCGTGACATCACTACAGCGCCGGATCAAAGAACAAACTTCAAAACCAGAGGCTAAATTAAGCATCTGTTTACATGCATGAGTGTTCTGGCAGACCTAATAGAGCGTGGGAGGTTTTTCCTCTGTTATAGTAAAAAAGAAACACGGGATGAGTTCATGTTTTGTAATGTTTCTGCAACAGACAGTGACTAGCTTGGTTTTTAGGTGCATCTATCCCAGAGCAGCACTGTATATAGTTAACTTACCATCTCTGTTGTGTTTACAAAATTACATTTCTCTAAGCATTTATATATGTTGAAATTTGTGGATAAAAAAATTAAAACCTACACCATGCAAGTACAACACTGAGTCCAAAAGCAATGCTTGTTAATAAACCACAAAACACCAAACTACAGTAACAATCCAATTCAACCTTATGTATCTAAACTGTAAAACCCAAAACGTTTGGGGGATCGAGGCAATGGGAAGCCCCTCATTAAAACGAACACTACCATGTTTCATTTCCTTCGTTTTTGACATTCATCAAATGTAGCACTTAGGAAACAAAATACCCAGACACGATAAGTGTGTAGCAGTGGTGAGAAGTTACACTAATGCAGTACAATCACCTTTATCCGGAAGCCTTTCTGCTTACTTTCTGAGAAAAGTAACGCGTTTGATTGTGAAGCCATTTTGTGTAATGAATAATATGCTAAACAGTCGATTGTGGATGATATAAAGTTAATATTAGCTGAGTTGTTGTGTTTGGGAGGTAGTTAGAAGTCCCCCCCCCCCCCCAAAATCGTTTTCTGTTTAGGTCCCCATCCGGCCTAGGACCGCCTCTCTAGGTGCACTGCAGCTGGTCACACAGGCCGGTAGTAAATGGGTCAGGGTTCGCTGATCCGTGTGCCACAAACAATGTCATTTGAATGCTGTCTGAGGGGCGTGGCTTCATCTCCATCAGCAGGTCGCGTCATGGACGAAAATATCCTCGTCGTTCCAAATCATGCGTCCTCACAGTGATCAGCTGACCTTATGGTGGATGACATTGGCAAGAAGGCAAGCCGCGCTCTACTTACCCTCACGCTGAAAGATCCTGGGTTTTAGTGAAACATCCAAAAAGGGACACGGGCAGCCGGTCTGATGCTGCTGGGTAATATTCCAGGGATGGGCAGGAACAGAGGCGGGCAGGCCGAGATCTGGGACTCTCTCTGCAGCGCTGGCAGCTCCGGATGATCAATGAGAACTGGTTCCCAAACGATGTCCTGTCCTGTCCTGACCCGGTCCACTCCTTCGTCCTCTCATCCATCCATCCATCCATCCACCCCACCCCACCCTACCCCACCCTCTGTCTGTCTGTCTGTCGTGGCCAGCGCGTCTCCTTTGAAGCTTGTGTTACATGCAGTCACAGCGTCAGGCAGCACAGACTGAGGCAGAAAAATGAGGACTTCTGGGCTCTGCTTTCAAAATAAAAGCGTCATGCACGAAAACGACAAAGAACAGCAGTCGGTGAGAGATACTGTTCAAAAATGTCAAAAAAAACAAAAAAAAATCAAAAACGGCATTAACAACTAACACACTGGGAAAATAGAGATTATAAAGACATTTAACAATAACATCCCCTGAATTCATTTATTTTGATTTCGGAAGAGTTCCTGTTTCTTTTCTAAAATAGTTTGTTTCATTAATGTTACTTGTAAAACTTCTCTTTCATCCGCTTTGCATTACGCCCCAGTAACACCGACATCAAAACAGCCCCTCAGCATGATGCTACCGCCACCATGCTCCACAAATGTTGCTATGTTCTTAGATCTGAAAGCCTCAACCTGAAGTTCCAACGTTTTAACATTTGTGGCACAGCTCCACCTTTGTGTCATCTGGCCATAAACCTTTTCTAAAGGAGACATTTATTGTCCACGTTGGAAGCTGCAGATTTCAGTTGAGCATGAAGATGTCAGTTTTGGCACAGGGGCATCTCTCTTGGTTGGTACCTTCTCAAACCAAAGCGGAGTAGAACCTGCTTCACGGTGGAAAAAGAGCGTTAGCATTCCAATGGTTTCTAGTTCACGATAACCTGGAGGAATAGGAACATCCTATCAGTGAGGTTCTGTTTGGGGTCTTTGTCCAGAACTTAGCAAAGTGGTGAGACATCCAAAATATTTTTGACTCATGAACAATTATTTAGGCTAATTCTCTTGGAACCTGCAGCTGCTTATGACTCCAAAATGTTCTACACTTGTACAAATCTACACTCCATTCTCTTTCTTAGATCTTCACTGACTTCCCCATTGTTGTGAGTATTAGTCCAAGAGGTTCTGTCAAACAAATCATTTTTACATTGGTAAAAACAAACGACAAGCTTCGATCCTTATTGAGGGGAAACTGGGCTGGGCCTTTACAAGTCCAAAGACATTGCAGAACCTCCAGCTCTACAAATTAAACGATTTAGATCAAATACATGTAGACATATACTAGATGGTAGCGGTGTGTTGATGGGAAAAAAATTCAGAACAATTTCTAACTTGTGCTGCCAGTAATTCCAGTAAGGAGAAATGATGGTTCAAAAGAGAAATTAAAACCATTTAGAGTATTTTTAAAGTTTTCTGCTAGATTGTTAGAATTTCTATTCTGATTTTCATGAGTAGGATTTTTCATGTCTTCTGGACTCAGTGATCCAAACCGAAATCAGTCATGTGCTTCAGCGCTTCACATTCCAGGACACATTTAAGTGATTTGTATGATTTCAGCTAACTCAAAGGAGACAGAACTTACAATAGGCAAGGCAAGGCAAGGCAAGTTTATTTGTATAGCACAATTCATGTTACAAGACAATTCAAAGTGCTTTACATAAAACATCAAAAGCATTGCAGCAGGGTGCAGAAAAAGCAAAAGTACAGGAATAAAAACCATGATTTAAAATGAAAAAAATAAATAAAAAAACAGTCCTCTTAGGTTCTATTTCTGACTCTCTTAATCTGTTTCACTAATAAGACAGACAACATTCTAATTCACATTAGTGTGTTACAGTATATTTGCATGTTATAAAAACAGCGTGCTACTTGTGTGTTTATAAAGCCATCCGGTTGTAAACCTTTTACATCATATACCACAAAAACATTTTTCGTGGGTCTGGAAAAAATGGCCATACTCATTATATTCAGTATTTCAGGATGAATGCTAAATTTAATCTCTGTAGCAATCCAGCTGTTCTGTAAAGGTTTTAGAGGTTTCTTAAATTACTATATGCCAAGCTATGAACATCTGTAGCTTGGACATTAAGCTGAATATATAGCATATAGCTTGGCCCACATGCAAATGTATATCTGTGGTGGAAGACTAACACTACAAATCCGAGTGCATGCATCATCCCTGGTGGTGGTAGCATCATGCTGTGGGAATGTTTTTCTACAGCATGGACAGGGAGGCTGGTCAGCCTTGACTGAAAGATGGAAAAGGCTAAACTCCATGAAACCCATGAAGAGAACCTGTCTTAGAATGGGCCAATAAAAATCCAGACCTAACTCAAACTGGGAATGTTGAGCAAAACTTTGTCGTTTATGGTCAAAGACACACTCTATCCAGAACTCCCGCAGCTTGAGTTATTTTGCAAAGATGAATGGGCCAAAGATTACCTGTCTAGATGGGCAAAGTTGGTGGAGACACACCCTAGCTTTGCAGCTGTATGTGCAGCATAAGGTGGTTCTACAAAGTTTTGACTCAGGGGTTGAAATTAAAATTGTACACCACACTTTTCAGATTTTTATTTGAAAACAAAAGTAGGACAGTATAATTTTCCTTATACTTCCCACTATGCACCAACCAATTTTTATTGGTCTATCACACAGAATCCCGCTAAATTACACTGAAGTTAGCAGTACTTTTGCAAAGTCACGTACTATCAATACAGTGGAATAAAATGGCATTTGTACACAAAAGAAGATAAAAAGTATGTCCACACCGCAGACAAAAAGATTAAGAATAACAGTTTGCACCAACAAGTTTATTTGAAGTTCTTCAAGGAACTTTAAGGCTACTAAAACCTCCGTGTTTTCCTTTTATTCTGAGAATAATGGAATGAGGTTAAGAAAGTCTTAAGGAAAGTAAATATATTATTAGAAGTAAATGAACATTTTAAATCAAATCTTTTTTTGTTTGTTTACATCAGATTGAGAGATATTGGTGGACAACGCATAACAGGACAGACTGATTAAAAGGAAAAACTTGCTCATTTATTTCACAGATCAAATTTTCCTATAGGAGATACAGGTCCTTCTCAAAAAATTAGCATATTGTGATAAACTTCATTCTTTTCCATAATGTAATGATAAAAATTAAACTTTCATATATTGTAGATTCATTGCACACCAACTGAAATATTTCAGGTCTTTTATTGTTTTAAAACTGATGATTTTGGCATACAGCTCATGAAAACCCAAAATTCCTATCTCAAAAAATTAGCATATCATGAAAAGGTTCTCTAAACGAGCTATTAACCTAATCATCTGAATCAACTAATTAACTCTTAACACCTGCTAAAGATTCCTGAGGCTTTTAAAAACTCCCAGCCTGGTTCATTACTCAAAACCGCAATCATGGGTAAGACTGCCGACCTGACTGCTGCCCAGAAGGCCATCATTGACACCCTCAAGCAAGAGGGTAAGACACAGAAAGAAATTTCTGAACGAATAGGCTGTTCCCAGAGTGCTGTATCAAGGCACCTCAGTGGGAAGTCTGTGGGAACAACGAGAAGAGGTGACCGGACCCTGAGGAAGATTGTGGAGAAGGACCGATTCCAGACCTTGGGGGACCTGCGGAAGCAGTGGACTGAGTCTGGAGTAGAAACATCCAGAGCCACCGAGCACAGGCGTGTGCAGGAAATGGGCTACAGGTGCCGCATTCCCCAGGTCAAGCCACTTTTGAACCAGAAACAGCGGCAGAAGCGCCTGACCTGGGCTACAGACAAGCAGCACCGGACTGTTGCTCAGTGGTCCAAAGTACTTTTTTTCGGATGAAAGCAAATTTTGCACGTCATTCAGAAATCAAGGTGCCAGAGTCTGGAGGAAGACTGGGGAGAAGGAAATGCCAAAATGCCTGAAGTCCAGTGTCAAGTACCCACAATCAGTGATGGTCTGGGGTGCCATGTCAGCTGCTGGTGTTGGTCCACTGTGTTTTATCAAGGGCAGGGTCAATGCAGCTAGCTATCAGGAGATTTTGGAGCACTTCATGCTTCCATCTGCTGAAAAGCTTTATGGAGATGAAGATTTCATTTTTCAGCACGACCTGGCACCTGCTCACAGTACCAAAACCACTGGTAAATTGTTTACTGACCATGGTATTACTGTGCTCAATTGGCGTCCAACTCTCCTGACCTGAAGCCCATAGAGAATCTGTGGGATATTGTGAAGAGGAAGTTGAGAGACGGAAGACCCAACACTCTGGATGAGCTTCAGGCCGCTATCGAAGCATCCTGGGCCTCCATAACACCTCAGCAGTGCCACAGGCTGATTGCCTCCATGCCACGCCGCATTGAAGCAGTCATTTCTGCAAAAGGATTCCCGACCAAGTATTGAGTGCATAACTGAACATAATTATTTGAAGGTTGACTTTTTTTGTATTAAAAACACTTTTCTTTTATTGGTCGGATGAAATATGCTAATTTTTTGAGATAGGAATTTTGGGTTTTCATGAGCTGTATGCCAAAATCATCCGTTTAAAACAATAAAAGACCTGAAATATTTCAGTTGGTGTGCAATGAATCTAAAATATATGAAAGTTTAATTTTTATCATTACATTATGGAAAAGGATGAACTTCATCACAATATGCTAAATTTTTGAGAAACACCTGTAGTACCACATCAAACAATAGATGGCAGCAGAGAGCCGGTGTGAACCAAAGGCACGTGCTCCACGACTAACTTATGCAAATTAGATGCTTATAAAACAGTAGCACTTTGGATCAGCGTTGCATAAAGTACAACGTGGGCATCATAATACTGAATATTGTCCTTTGAATATGACTGAGAGCAACCGGCGGTGCGCTGAAGGCTGAACTCCATACATTGGAGCGTGTTGTGTGTGTGTGTGTGTGTGTGTGTGTGTGTGTGTGTGGGGTTGTATGGATGGCCCTGCCCTGTACAGTAAGCAACACATACGTCACACCACCCGCGCCTGTTTTCCTCCACATTTTGCCTCGAAAAGGAAACGAAAGAACTCCCCCAACAAAGACACAGAAACGTGCAGGTTCTGAGAAGGATTTCGTGACTTCTCACACCTTTTTTTTTTCTGTAAAGAAGCGATGACTCTGATTTGGACAGTTAATCGCATCCAGCTTTTCGCGCCTCCGGCTGGTGAATCTGCACATTGCGCTCCTTCCACCTGATGGCGGAGAGAAACTTTTGCTGAAAGGTGTTCTCACGCGTTGGTTTGGAGAAAACAAGGAGCCAGCTGGGGGAGGCGTGGAGGTGGGATGATGATTTCGGATTGGGACTGACTCGGATCGCTTGAGGAGTGCTCGCTTGTCTTTTTTTATGCCTCCACCGCACATGGAGGAGGAGATTCATCCACCTTGTTTACACTCAGAGCATCGCGGTTTAGCCTCACTGACTCGTTGCCTGACCAGTGCTCAGGTCAATTCTCTGCCTCCCAGCCTTCTGATTCACTCCTCCTCCACGTTGACCGAGATCCGCCACCTAAAGATGAATTTCGACCAGATCCTCGCTGCCATCGGCGGCTTTGGGAAATATCAGAAGATTCTGTACATCTGGATTTGTCTACCTCAGATCCTTCTAGCCTTCCACATGATGGTGAGCATCTTCACCGGGGCCACGCCGCACTTTCGCTGCCAGGAAAGACCCAGCCCAGGAGCTGGGAACCAGACTTTGCTCTCCGATGCAGTCCCTGGGAACCTCAGCCTCTCGGACTCCTGCTTCTCCTCGGAGGTGCTGCTGCCGTTGCAGGGCAACCGGACGGAGCGCGTCCCGTGTGGCCACGGTTGGGTCTACAGCAAGGAGGTTTTCCAAAGCACCACCGTCACCGAGGTACTGAGGACGATAAGATGAAAAAATAGCTCAACTCAAGAATGAATTCACTCTGTTTCTTTGGACCAGAACAGTCTTATGAACGTTAAAACACATTTGTTATAAGGTAGAGCACATTGCCCTACAAGCAGTGGCGGTTTTGTGTAAATAGCGCCCTGGGCAGCAACCCCCCCTCAACACCCGAACATTCCACACACAAACCCTCCGCAGCAAACAGTTAAATATCAAAAATGTGTTTTTAAGAATCTGTAATCAATACCCAGGCAACATATACATGAGCAGCACGGACGGGCTAGCAATGAGAAGGAAAAAAGTGCTCCAGACATGAATGTCTACGGGTTACATAATGGTTGCATGTTTGTTGCATGCTTAGGTTTATTGAAGGACACCTCTGGGTAAACAATGGGACCCAGATGTGTTGTATAAGTAGAACTGGTTTTCTAAAAGCCTATTTAAGACTCAACAGGGTCCCTACCTGGGTTTTTTTATGAGTTGTGTTTAGTCAACCCAAACTGGTCCCATACCAGAAGCCCATTCCCTCTTACACTTAGTGCTCCTGCTGCTTGAGCAAAATCCATATTGTGCCCACATACATATTGTTGCTGTCAGAAAAACAAACAAACAAAAAAACCTTGTAAATATTTTACTTTTCAGGAAATGGAATAAAACAGCTGCTGCTGTAATGATGTAATTCTGTTTTTTCGTCTAAAACCGAATGTTGGGGATATTCAAGTATAGAAGAACATATTTCTTCAGTTGCTCTGTTGATTTGACAGAGTCAATTTATAAAGACTTTGAATCTCTGGAAACAAATAGTAAAAAAAAAAAAGTATTTTCTGTATTATAAAATTAAGCCTGTAACAATAAAAGTTCACTCTTTAAGTCGTACGGGGGGAAAAATACACAAAAATCTGAAATTATATTCTTGAGAAAATAAGTAATATTTTCTTTTCAATGTAATAGTAAAAGTAAAAAGCAGGAGTCCCACAAAGACATAAAAAAGCATATACTCCAGTCTTTAGTTTTTTTAATCAATTTAAATAGATGAACTGTCACTTTGCTCACCCTTTATAGAGTCTTTGTGTCCATGTGATCTACAGGATCTTTGGCACCTGTCACAGACAGAAGCAAACACATTTGTTGCGACCAGGACGCTATGAAGGAAATTTCTTTTGCAGTTTATCTGTAAAGCTACACCTGAGCTTTGACATCTCGTAAACGGCAGCAGTGCTGAGCTGTCTGTTCCATCTTTGAATGGATCAGAACCACCCACTAGGCAGCAGCTCAGGGAAGACGTCAGCTGAGGGAAAGAAAGTCATATTCCAGTCAGCAGTCAGTTTAAATATCCGCCTTGGCCCCCTGAAAAATGACAAACCCCGGACATTTTCATCCGTCTCTGAGCTCCCCCCAGATGCTCCGGACAGCACGTGAAAAGGGAGCATGTCTTGGGAAATGAGGGCTTTTGGTCACCCTACCTTAAAAACAAGCATACTTATCATTCTTCTTCTTCTGTTCCGTTTTGACCAGTCATTTTCTTCATCTGCTGTATGTTTGGCGCCATCCTCTGACTGGGAGTATTACTGTAAGGTTGCTGTTTGCGCACACATCCAGCAAAATCATTCAGTTTTTTCACGGAAATTTGGACGTCTGCAGGGTCATAGCAGACTGTGGGGCTGGTAGAGATGATGAAATTTATGTTGTGCAGACTTTGTTTTCGAAAGAACAATAGAGCAGACTGGGAGGTATGAGTAAGGCCTTACACGGTTCACATCCAGGGTGTGGGGGTGGATGGGTGGGTTTTCAACTCCCTATGGACTGGTCTTGGAAATAACCAATAGGAAACTTGTTCCTATTGATAGACCCACTAATGGAATGGCCCTCTGGGTTATGAGCTATACCGAAAACCACCACTGCTAAGTAAGCATTTATTATGGCAACTATTATAGAACTAATTATAGAACGTCACCATAATTTGACCAAGTATGTAGGAGGAAAAAACACTTGTGTGTGATTCTGACATGTGCCACACACACACACATTTTGCACCAGACTTTCTGACAGAGCCAAAGCAACCACAAACCAAACAGATATGATTTGTGGTTGTTTTTTCTGCTTTAATAATGGCCTGCTACAAATAGTTTGCAACATTTAGCAATGTGCGGTCATTTCGGGTCTCCTGCTCTTTAGCGTAATTTTCTGAGCCTCCTTTTTTAAACAGCACTTAACTTTGGTATTTTCTATTTACACAGTGACATTCATATTTTTCATTTAGTTTATTTATATTTCTTGTGCCATATTTGCAACATGTATTATCTCATTTGAGATGTTTTCGAATGCATTTCTGTGCGTGTGTCCGTTTTCTGTGTCAGTCCAGCAGTTTTTAAGCACAAATTATGCATACAGAAAAGCTCAATAGGTAAAAAAGAAAAATATCTGATAAAAACATTCATTTTGACACGCTGAGTGGACTTTGGTATGGCGCTCTAAACATTATGTGATTGTGTGAAAGTTGTATTCTCCTGCCAAGGGGTTATAGAACATATAGTGCCATGGAGGGGACATACAGTAGCAAACATGTTTTGACCTACTTACAAAACTATGTGTAGTTCAAAAACAAACACTGACAATGACCCCAGAAAACAGCAATCCAATGGTAAAACACGGTGTTAGCAGCATCGTGCTGTGGGAGGAACTTCTCCAACAAGGACAAGGAAGCTGGTGAAAGTTGATGGACAATAGTGATAGTGAGATCCTGCAAGAAAAGCAATTAGGGGCAGCAAAAGACCTGAGACCAGGCCGGAGGTTCATCAACATTTGTCTATTTTTCTAAGGTGTTTTCTGCACTGCTCTGTGATAATAACTTTCTTAAAAATGGAAACGGTGCTGTGGTAAGGAAGAAATTTCCCCAAGGAGGCAAATAATGTCGAAGTCCGAATCCGAAGCGTTTGAGATACTTGTTGCTGTGATTGTAGCAGAATATGGTCCTACAAAGTGTTCATGATATGCTCTTGAAAATGTTCAAAGGGGTATGAATACTTCTCCAGTCGTCTGTAATAAGACATTTCAAACTTCTGACATCATCAGAAAGGCTCTATATTATCTTCTCTGATAGCTGTTCTGTCTTAGCAACGTTTAATCACATCACCACACACCTGCCGGGACACAGAGAACCTAATACTGTACAGACATCTCTTCATCATCAAATCGTATTTCTTTGTCGAGCAATAAATATTTATTCCGGCCTTTAACTATTTGCGTTCTTCTTCTTCCAGTGGGACCTGGTGTGCAGCAAAGCTGGACTGAACAGCCTCGGATCATCCATCTACATGTTCGGCCTCTTGGTGGGATCTGTGCTGTTCGGAGCCATGGCTGACAGGTAAGGCTTTGCAGCTGTCTTTCAGCACTCAAATCTCAGTCTCTACGTCAGATGCTAGACGCAGGCTGATCCGGGCTGATCTTCTGCATCAAAAGCTGGAGTCCTTTGGCATGTGGTTATGTGTAAGTAGGGCAGCTGACAAACCGCGGCGAGTTAGTTCAAGAGTTAAAAATACACAATGCGGTTCGACTCAAACTGGCAAATAGGGCTGAGCTCTGCTGTTAGATGGTGTTTGTTTCTCATATGAAATGGATAAATGGTACAGTGTCTTCCTAACAAAAACAGAACAGAGAGTTTGGGAAAGTATAAAAGATTAAGTTTGAGTGTAAAGGTATGGTTCAGTATGTACCTCAGTTTTAGAGGCACAGGTTTGGTATGCCTCAATCAACAGAAACAAAAAAACATTTTATTTTGACTTTATTCAGCAGTTAAAACATCTATTTTTTAATTTGCTAGATTTTATTACGTTTTAGAACTTCAAAGACTGGCTAGTATCAAACTGACGGGAGATTTGGCTTAATTATTTTTAATTAATTGAGGATAATCAGGTGACTTCAATGCCTGGATAAACTATACAATAATGAAATCACCGGAAAATGGTCATGGTTGATATTTAGCAGTTTTCAAATAAGTTTAAGACAGTTTAAAAGGTAAAATATTTACACCACTTTGGAGTTGTTTTGATGTATAGACAATCCAGTGTCGAGTTGTCCCTGAATGCACCATAAAAGTTTAGCTGTTGGGTCCAACTCTTCTTACAGGATATCCCGCTGTGCAGCAAAGGACAACTACAGGCAGCAGGATTTGGACTTTAGCTGTTTTTCTCTCCAGTACCAATGGTGTGTAAGGGTGATTTAGGGTGTTGAAAAATGTTGAAAAACCTTTGGTTCGGTCTGTTTTTATTTCTCCATCGTCACTGTAGCTGAATAAGAAGCCTTAACTTTTCTCAAAAAGCAGACTTTAGTGACAGCTGAGTCCACACTGTTCGTTTTGGTGTCACGTTTTAAAGTTGCTCTACGGACCATAGCTCTGTGCCCTTACATTCTCAATGAGCTAGTATGAGCTGTAGTGAAAATTTCTGATACGTATTTATGTACTCATAAACCCAAAAAGTATAAGTGAGTAAAACATGTATAACAACTGCACTGAATTTTTCTTGTTTTTTAAAAAATTGCAGTTATTATAAATAATTTTCAAACTTTTTACATAGGCTATATAAACGTGATATAGCCTACTTTCTTTTACAATTCCAGTAAAAAACAAGCAAACCTGTAAGGGGGACGAGTGGAAAAAATACAATGATCTGGATGGACAAGTGTGAACGATCTATAACTATCCATCCATCCATCCATTTTCTTCCGCTTATCCGGGGTTAGGTCGCGGGGGCAGCAGCTTAAGCAAAGAGACCCAGACTTTCCTCTCCCCAGCCACTTGTTCCAGCTCCTCGGGAGGAATCCCAAGGCGCTCCCAGGCCAGCCGAGAAACATAGTCCCTCCAGCGTGTCCTGGGTCTTCCCCTGGGCCTCCTCCCGGTGGGACGTGCCCGAAACACCTCACCAGGGAGGCGTCCAGGAGGCATCCTGACCAGATGCCCGAGCCACCTCAACTGACTCCTCTCGATGTGGAGGAGCAGCGGCTCTACTCTGAGCCCCCTCCGGATGACTGAGCTTCTCACCCTAACTCTAAGGGAGAGCCCAGACACTCTACGAAGGAAACTCATTTCAGCCGCTTGTATCCGTGATCTTGTTCTTTCGGTCACCACCCAGAGTTCGTGACCATATAGATGAGGGTAGGAACGTAGACCGACCGGTAAATCGAGAGCTTTGCCTTTCGGCTCAGCTCTCTCTTCACCACGACAGACCGGTACAGCGCCCGCATAACTGCAGATGCCCTACCAATCCATCTCCTGCTCCATTTTTCCCTCATTCGTGAACAAGACCCCCAGATACTTAAACTCCTCCACTTGGGGAAGGACCTCATCCCCGACCCGGAGAAGGCACCCCACCCTTTTCCGGCTCAAGACCATGGCCTCGGATTTGGAGGTGCTGATTTTCATCCCAGCCGCTTCACACTCGGCTGCAAACCGCTCCAGCGAAAGCTGTAGATCACATTCCGATGAAGCCAACAGTACCATGTCATCTGCAAAAAGCAGAGACCCGATCTTGAGACCACCAAAACGGATCCCCTCAACACCTTGGCTGCGCCTAGAAATCCCGTCCATAAAAGTTATGAACAGGATCGGTGAAAAGGGCAACTTTGCCGGATTCCAACTCTCACTGGAAACAAGCCCGACTTACTGCCGGCAATTCGAACCAAACTCTGGCATCGGTTGTACAGGGACCTAACAGCCCGTATCAAGGGGCCCGGTACCCCATACTCCCAGAGCACCCCCTACAGGGCCCCCCGAGGGACACCGTCGAACGCCTTCTCCAAGTCCACAAAACACATGTAGACCGGTTGGGCGAACTCCCATGCACCCTCCAGGACCCTGCTGAGGGTGTAGAGCTGGTCCAGTGTTCCACGGCCAAGACGAAAACCGCATTGTTCCTCCTGGATCCGAGGTTCGACTATCCGTCGGACCCTCCTCTCCAGAACCCCTGAATAGACCTTACCAGCGAGGCTCAGAAGTGTGATCCCCCTGTAGTTGGAACACACTCTGTGGTCCCCCTTTTTAAACAGGGGGACCACCACCCCGGTCTGCCAATCCAAGGGAACTGCCTCCGATGTCCACGCAATATTGCAGAGCCGCGTTAACCAACACAGCCCCACAACATCCAGAGCCCTGAAGAACTCCGGTCGAATCTCATCCACCCCCGGAGCCTAGCCACCGAGGAGCTTTTTAACAACCTCGGTGACCTCAGCACCAGAGATCGGAGAGCCCGACCCAAAGTCCCCAAACTCTGCTTCCAGATTTGAAGGCGTGCCGGTGGGATTCGAAGTATGGGAGGTCTTCGAAGTATTCCATCCACCGACTCAAAACGTCCCGCGTCGAGGTCAGCAGCACACCATCCCTACTGTAAACAGTGTTGGTGGCAGGCCGCTCCCCCCCTGAGATGCCGGATGGCGAACCAGAATCGCTTCGAAGCCGTACGGAAGTCGTTCTCCATGGCCTCTCCAAACTCCTCCCACGCCCGAGTTTTAGCCTCCGCGACCATCTGAGCCGCACTCCGCTTGGCCTGCCGGTACCTATCAGCTGCTTCAGGGGTCCCACAAGCCAAAAAGACCCGATAGGACTCCTTCTTCAGCCTGACAGTATCCCTTACCGCCGGTGTCCAACAGCGGGTTTGGGGGTTGCCGCCGCGACAGGCACCGACCAACTTGCGGCCACAGCTTCGGTCACCCGCCTCGACAATGGAGGCGCGAAACATGGTTCACTCGGACTCAATGTCCCCCGCCTCCCCCGGGACGTGTTCGAAGTTCTGCCGGAGGTGTGAGTTAAAGCTCCTCCTTACAGGAGACTCTGCCAGACGATCCCAGCAGACCCTCACAACACGTTTGGGCCTTCCAGGTCTGTCCGGCGTCCTCCCCCAACATCGGAGCCGACTCACCACCAGGTAGTGGTCAGTGGACAGCTCAGCCCCTCTCTTCACCCGAGTGTCGAAAACATGCAGCCGCAGATCAGATGAGACGATGACCACACCCCTCCAGGTCTCACTGTCATTGCCCACGTGAGCGTTGAAGTCCCCCAGCAGAACAAGGGAGTCCCCGGGAGGAGCGTTCTCCAGCACCCCCTCCAAAGACTCCAAAAAGGGTGGGTAATCTGATCTGCCGTTTGGCGCGTAAGCACAAACAACAGTCAGGACCTGTCCCCCCACCCGTAGGCGGAGGGAGGCTACCTTCTCGTTCACCGGGGTAAACCCCAACGTACAAGCGCCAAGATGAGGGGCAACAAGTATCCCCACCCCAGCTCGGCACCTCTCAGCGGGGGCAATTCCAGAGTGGAAGAAAGTCTAACTCCTTTCAAGGAGACGGGTTCCAGAGCCAGAGCCGTGCGTCGAGGCGAGGCGAGGCGAGTCCGACGATGTCCAGTCGAAACCTCTCAACCTCGCACACCAGCTCCGGCTCCTTCCCCACCAGAGAGGTGGCATTCCACGTCCCAAGAGCCAGCTTCTGCAGCCGAGGATCGGACCGCCAAGGTCCCCGCCTTTGGCGGCCGCCCATTCTACATGGCACCTGACCCCTATGGCCCCTCCCACTGGTGGTGAGCTCGTGGGAAGGGGGACCCATGTTGCCTCTTCGGGCTAAGCCCGAACGGGCCCCAAGGGTAAAGGCCCGGCCACCAGGCGCCCGCCAACGTGCCCCACCTCCAGGCCTGGCTCCAGAGGGGGGCCCCGGTGACCCCCGTCCAGGCGAGGGAACACTAGATCCATTTATTGTATTTATCATAGGGGTCTTATGGGCTGCACTTTGTCTGATCCCTCACCTAGAACCAAATTGCCATGGGTGACCCTACCAGGAGCAAGAAGCCCCTGACAACATAGCTCCTAGGATCATTGGGACACTCAAACCCCTCCACCACGATAAGGTGGCAGCCCAGGGAGGACCTATAACTAATATTTTGTGAAACCACATTTTGGTTTAATTTCATAGTTCAGACTTGTATATGCCTGCTGAAAATATAGAGAATCTGATTAACCATACATAAAGTTCAACTGTTCTTACAGGATTTTCCTGCCTTGCATCATATTGTATGTTTGATTCCATGGATCATGGTTAGGAGTCCCAGTCTAAGAAATCTGTAACTGTATTTCGACTCAATTTGATCAATAAAATAAGGTCTGGGATCTTTTACTCGCATGTTATTGAAATGTTCACCCCAGAGATACCCCTGAATGACGTTAGAGGGTTGGGAAGATAGAAAAAGCAACCACCCACTGACCACTGGCACTGACATAAATAATAAAGATGATTTATCGGAGCAGGCTGTCAAGATAATGGACCAGTGAGTAATGAGATCAGGTCATAGAGAATGGTAAGATATCAAAGTGCCCATAATGTTCAGGTTCTTAATAAACTAAAAGTAATCAAAAAAAGAAATTAAAAACATTTTGACTTGGAGGTCGAGAAAAACTTAAAAGATACTTAAAACAATATTATTGTGAACACGGAGCAAAGGAGATGAGATTATGAGCAAAGCAATTTAGAAAACAAAGGGTAAATTCTACATATAAAAGCCACTCTACAAGTAATTTACAGTATCAACATGAGGCAACAGAAGAAACCTTTAGAGTATTGTGTCCGTGTATACACTATGAAAGTAAACACAAATAAAAGGTTGAACAAACTTAAAATAGTAAGCCAGCGCGGTGCAACCAGCTGCACAGCTTTTATGAGTAAACTTAACAAGCGACTTCTGGTGTTATGTGAAACCATAATTTATTAGTTTCTTATGTTTGTACAACTGACCAGTTGACAAACCAGCTGGACATAAGACTTTAGGCCGTATTTACTCATACCAGTGAGTTGAGGCAAAATATGTACATGGGTTGCCTCAACCTCTCCTTAGGTATTTTCAACTAACATGGGTTGTTTCAACTCAAAGAAAGGAGTAGAACTGAATAGCTATTTTTAACTTGTTCAGCTTTTGATTAATCTTTGAATTAACTTTCTGAATTATGGTTCACACAACACCACAACCCTTTGATGAATTTACTCATAAAAGCTGTGCAGCTTGTTGCCTTACTTCTTTACTTTAAGTTTGTTCAACTTTTATTGTTTAGAGTGTAAGGAGGGAAAAGACACTAAATACTGTAGCAATTATAGACCTCTATCTGTGCTCAATGTGGACCAAAACATATATACCGGGGCTCTCAAACGATTAAAAATTTTAATCTAAGGAATCAGAGTGTAGCTGTGAATTAATCACGATTAATCACGATTAATTTACATTCCTAAATATGACTGAAAAACTACAGTTATCTGTGTAAATAAAGGACAAAACCGGATGCTTTTCCTCTTCTTTTAAAGGAAATACAGGAGAGATCCATGGAACTTTTGTTTGGAACTACACAATTACATTTACACATGGCCTTTTTAACTTAATTATCTTTTAGCCAGTTGCTAAGGCAAGCTAACTGGTTAACATTTTCTGAATGTAAAGCGGACCCTTTCTTATTAACATTGGACAGCCCTCTTCATTGGACTACAACAGAGTTTTTTAAGTCAGAGGCTTCAACTGTTTCGCTGCAACACAGACTGCTACAGTAGATCTATCCTGCACACAGCCATCAGGATCTACAACAAGTCCTTGAAGAATTAAATAGTATTAGCTACAACAACAGTTATTTTCCCTCTGGGATCAATAAAACATTTTGGAATTGAATTGTATTCTTGTGAAGAATAGAGGGATTATTTGCTTATCAACATGAGCACAAATGGTGTGGAACAGAACCTTTACATAACTCCAGTTCCCACTGTTATTATTTGTGTTTATCTTGCAGCTGCAGTGTTGGTTAGCTATGTTAGCTTGTTTGTTAGCCAAGGCTTACCTGATGTGAAGTTATTGCTGCAGATTGTTGCATTTTTAATCATCTGCTCATTCCAATCGTTTCCTCTGATCGTTTACGCCACCTGAACTCTCTTTCTGCAGACTAAAGGTGCATTAGAGCGGGGAGTGACGTAGACCGATAATCCCTCTATATAGCCTGTGAACATAGAAGAGACATTCACATGGAACTGTGGATGCAGTTCGGGTCTGCCATGCTGTTTACTTGAGGAGCACTGAATGCAGCACGGGCTGAATTGTAGGATGAACAGGGCGGGTCATCCTGTGTATGCGTTAATTACGTAAAAAAAAAGGTATCCTGTTAGTTCTACAAATTAATCGACCTGCGTTAACGCGTTAATTTTGACAGCCCTATGTACATCTATAATTTCCAAACAATATAAAAAAATTATGATACATTTGTTTGATGAAGTCTAAACTGGCTTCATTTCAGGACGTAAAACTCAAGACAGCATCAGGAAAACTTTTACAGATGGACGAGCTATCCTAATAAAGATGTTTGATAGCCGAAAATGGAACTTGCTGTATGTTAAAAGATTTGGATTCAGTGAGGAGCAGGGTACTCACCAGGGCTGCTGCCTCTCACCCCTTCATTTTTGAGAAGAGAAAATGCTATAAGTTTATTTCGAGATGCAACCTGCTGTTTAGAGGCATCCTATGGTTTACTTGAAAACCTATAAAGCCATATAATTAAGCCTGATATAATACCTTAAGAAAGGAAACACCCTCATCAACCATACATGTAAAAAAAATAGGAAATTAAAACAGAAATATAACCTAAAGAAAAGCAGAATATGTGTAGAAATCCATGCAAAACAACTACTTTGGAGAAATTTCAATGCTACAATTGAAAAAAAAAATTGACCATATCCTACGCCAATTGATTTTTTTAGGTATGTACCTGTAACCTATATGATGGAACAATTAATTTTTATAATCAGACTAAAAAAAGAGATCTTTACAAGTAAGTGGGGAAATGGACATTATGTGACACCTTGGAAGACACATCGCCAGAAGACCTTCACATGCTGAACATTTGCAACCAAGACTGTGTTATATATGTTAGCTTCTATAAAGACTCATGTCCATTTCTCCTTTTTTTATTTTTTTGCGAGGTACGGCCGACGTTTGGTCCTGCTGTTGTCCATTGCTCTGCAGACTGTGTTTGGAGTCGCTGTAGCTTTTGCACCCAACTTCCCAGTCTACGTGATTCTTCGCTTCGCAGTTGGGACCACCATATCTGGAGTCATTATCAACGCCTTTGTTCTTGGTATGAACTAAATGATCACACTCAAAACACAAGCAAGACAACGTAAACCACGAACAGTTAAGTAACAACCTCCGACTTCCTTTTCCCTGTGGCATAGACATAAAATAGTACATGATTCTATTAGCCAATCTTACGGCGGATGTGTGTTGCTTTACATGACTCATGGACATGGCTACCAGAAAATAGCTACTTGCCTAAACTTCCCAAATCTAAAGAATGAACAGCAGTAAAGACGTTTTTAAGAACTGGAACCGGAACAAACACGGCTTTGTGGTGGCTCATATTTTATTTATCACCTTGCATAGTAAACGGGGTAGTATGTAAGGTGTAAAAACATTTTTGTTTGAGGCTCACAGTTGGAGAACTGCAGCAATAAGTTGCATCTTGGGTTCACCAAGTCTCCATAGCAACCATAAGGCTCCATGTACAGGCCAGCCGGTTGCTTATACATGGTGAGAGAAATCCTTTTTTTTTCTGCTACCAAGTGCAAAATATAGGCTTATTTAGCTTAGTAAGATAAGACTGCAATGAAATATTTGGGCCAAACAACTATATAAAATAAATAATGAATATGTGGGAAAGCATCATGTGCCCATAGTTAAGCATGGTAAAAGATCTGTGATGCTTTGAGCTTGTCAATCTTCCAAAGGTCCCATGAATCTCGATGGAGTGTAATGCATCATTATTCTTTATCACAGACAAATAAATAATCTTTCCCAACATGAGTTAAATTGGGTCTTTCAGTAAAATGATAATTCACAGCATTTAGCCAAATCAACAAAGAAGTAGTACTCCAGATGCCATATCAACCTTCTTTCATGGCCATCTCAGTCTCCAGAACTAAACCCATAGAAAACCTTTGGGTTTTGCTGAAGAGAACAGGGCATAAATGAGGATCCATGACTCTGGATGACATAGAGAGATTGTGCAAAGAGGAATGCTTGAAGACCTCTCTCTCTGTCTACCCAAACTTCAGGAAAGGTTATAGATATAGGGCTGTTCTATTGGAGATATTTTCCTCACTAAATAAAACCAATCCTACTGCAATTAAAGATAATGCTTTTTTTTCTTCTTGCATTACAGAAAAAAATTATGAAAATATTTATAAATTGCTTTCTTTTAATCCTTGCCACTTCATCTTCCACCTCACAGCTCCAAGCCTCGGTCAAACCCCATACCCATGATTCCTCCTTTCCTTTCTCGTCCTCCTTTTTCCAAATCCTCCCTAATCTTCCTCCACCAGGTACTGAGTGGACGTGTACCAAGAGGCGCATGCTGGCAGGCATCATCACAGACTACACCTTCGGCCTGGGCTACATGCTGGTTGCAGGGGTGGCCTACCTGATACGAGACTGGAGAAAGCTGCAGCTCGCTATATCAGCTCCAGGCTTCCTGCTTATCTTCTATATACGGTGAGAGGTTCAGCCGGCATCTGAACATTAGATCCACTGTGTATTCATGCTATACATGAATGCCCTCTCTGTTCCGCTCATTTCCCCCTCTCCCCTTATATCTGCCATGTTCGCCGTCAGGGTGCTACCCCAGTCGGCTCGATGGTTACTGGCCAATGACAGGAGAGAGGAGGCCATCGCACTCCTCCGCAAAGCAGCACTTGTTAATGGCCGGGTCTTACCTCCCTCTGTTCAGGTGTGTGTTAAACAAGCCAGGCCCCTTTCAGTATTCTCATCACTGTTGGTAAAACCCACAAAATAACTAAATAAAGGGCATTTTTACTTCATCTAGTACATACATACATACATCCATACATCAAGTCTGTCATTTCTGTCCATCCATCCATCCATCCATCCATCCATCCATCTATAGATCCATCCATCCATCTATAGATCCATCCATCCATCTATAGATCCATTCATCCATGTATCCATCCATAAATCCATCCATCCATCCATCCATCTATAGATCCATCCATCCATCTATAGATCCATGTATCCATCCATAAATCCATAGATCAATCAATCAATCCATCCATCCATCCATCTATCTATCTATCTATCTATCTATCTATCTATCTATCTATCTATCTATCTATCTATCTATCTATCTATCTATCTATCTATCTATCTATCTATCTATCTATCTATCTATCTATCTATCTATCAATCAATCAATCAATCAATCAATCAATCAATCAATCAATCAATCAATCAATCAATCAATCAATCAATCCATCCATCCATCCATCCATCCATCCATCCATCCATCCATCCATCCATCCATCCATCCATATATCCATCCATCCATCCATCCATATATCCATCCATCTATATATCTATATATCCATATATCCATCCATCCATTGATCCATCCATCCATTGATCCATTGATCCATCCATCCATTGATCCATTGATCCATCCATCCATAGATCATAATTCATTGTGAAATTTTGCACATATAAATAAAAAAGGGAAAAAATATTCAATCCTACAAATCTGAGTCTGGAAAAATATGTGAAAATGACAGGAAAAATATGTGAAAATGCAGTTAGCTTCTCTGTAGTTTCCTTCCTGTTATTCCAATTTGCTATTCCTTTCAGTACAAAGGAGGAGGGATACAAAATCTGAGTAGTGTCCATGTTTAGAAAATCTTACCCACGAAGGACTGCTTCAGCAACTTGCTCAATCTCAGGGAACCTAAAGTCCTATTTGTGTTTTATATGTTCAGGAAACACACTGATAATTCTAAACTTTTGATGCTATTTACACAAATTTTGTAATTTGATTGAAATTCAAAACAATCCTGATTGGAGGATGAAATGTAAACTCCACTAGCATTAAACACATCAGCAAGTCGAACATTGTTTATGTATTCAGTTCCTCAATTTTAACAGACCCAAGAGTAACTGGAAGAAAGTATATTTCTTAAAACTGTTTAAAATAAATTGGATGTAAAACACAAAAGATGACTAGCTAAACTCTGAAAGCCTGATACTTTATTTTCTCTTTGACGATGACTGGGCTGGCCATTTAGGGCTGAGGACTTAACAGGCTGTTTGTGGGTCTTTTTATGTTCAACCTATATTAATTGTAAAGCACTCTACGTTATCTAACCTTAATGCAACACATTAAGGTTAGATAACTTACTTAGTCATTATAGAACGTTGTATTTCCTCTACTCCAGAGGATGTTCTTGAGTCATCACCCATTTGTATTGAGAAGGTGCTTTACTTTCAGCTGCTTGTTTGCATTGTTTGGTAAAGCTTATGCTTTTGCAGAAGTAATTTTACACTGATTATGTCACAAATACAGTGCCATACCTCTGAAGCCTTTTCACATTTTGTGATGTTACAACCTCAACTGTTGATGTATTCTATGGGATTGTGCACAGTGGTGCTGTTGGTAGTGCTGTTTCATTTTAGCAAGAAGGGTTTGAATCCCAACTTGGGGTCTTCTGCGTGGAGTTTGTGTGTTCTCCCTGGGCATGGGCACATAATTTTCTACTTTTCTGTGCCTGGGGAATAGAGGGACATAACTTTTATTTCAACTTTAACTTTTGAGACCTTGAGTTGGTTCTCACAACATGAAAAATACGAAATGCAATATTATGCCAAAGTTTATGACTTACTTGTATATCCATTTACTCGACAGGCTGAGAAGTGGGGGTTCTTAGGTGGCTCCAAGCGAAGTCACTCAGCAATGGATCTAGTCCGAACACCACAGATGAGAAAGAGAGCCATCATTTTGTTCTACATCTGGTATGTTTTGTCTGTCATTTTCAGTGTGGTTCAGTGTTATTCCTACTTCTTTCACCATCCTGTAACTCCTGTGGTTGCTCTCTCAGGTTTGTGAATGTGCTGGTGTATTATGGGCTGTCTCTGGGTGTATCTCGGTTGGGGACAGACCTCTACCTGACCCAGTTTGTGTTTGGGTTGGTCGAGATCCCAGCTCGCTCTCTGGTCCTCGTCGTCCTGCCCTTCAGCCGACGCCTCGCCCAGAGTGGCTTTCTGGCTATTGGGGGTCTCGCCTGCTTGTTGATGCTTGCTATCCCTGCAGGTATGGAGGATGGAGTCCGAAGTTTGGTTGACAGTGGGAGGAAATCTCTTAAAATTTTACATCCTTTGCAGGATCTCTCAGCTGCTTCTCTGCATGGAAAAATGATCCATCCATTCATCCATATATTGATCTATCCATACATACATACATAGATCCATCTATCCATCCATCCATCCATATATTGATCTATCCATACATACATACATAGATCCATCTATCCATCCATCCATCCATATATTGATCTATCCATACATACATACATAGATCCATCTATCCATCCATCCATCCATTCATCCATCTATAGGCAAGGCAAGGCAATTTTATTTGTATAGCACACTTTCAACATCAGGGTAATTCAAGGTGCTTTACATGATTTGGTGATTTAAAAACAAAACAAACATACATGGAATATAACATTGGAAATTAAAAGTAAAAGTAGCAAATTAGCATGAAACACACATTACACATGATGCACAATAACACATGATACACAATAAAGCAAGAGAAAGATCAATAAAGCAAGAGAGCATGAACACATTTCATACATATGACATCAATTATTTACTCGAAGGCAATTCTAAACAGATGGTTTTTAGTCTCGATTTAAAGCAGTTCAGAGTTTCAGCAGCTCTACACTCGTCAGGAAGTCTGTTCCAGATAAGGGGAGCATAAAAAGTGAAAACTGCTTCTCCATGTTTGGTTCTGAGTCTAGGGATGTTTAGTAGGCTAGAGTTGGAGGACCTGAGTGGTCTTGATGGTTGGTACCATGACAACAGGTCTATAGATCCATACATCCATCCGTCCGTCTATCCATCTATCCATCCATCCATCCATCATCCGTGCGTCCGTCCATCCATCCATCCATCCATCCATCCATCCATCCATCCATCCATCCATCCATCCATCCAATAAAATATGGAAATATGTGTCTAAAAAATATATATATAAACCCTGCTGTTGAATATCTGGATATTGTATTTGTCTGTAGATCATCCCAATGTCCTTACTGGGTTTGCCATGCTAGGGAAGTTTGGTATAACGGCCTCATTTGCTGTCATCTATGTATACACTGCTGAGATTTTCCCAACTGTGGTAAGGTAGGACTTCTACCCTTTCTGCCAAGTAATCGGAGGTTACCTCAGATTTGCACTCCTGCAGCTTCCATGCTCGGTGTATCTGCAGGCAAACAGGAATAGGTGTGTCCAGCATGTTTGCAAGGATGGGAGGTGTACTGGCGCCCATTATAAACATGCTGCATAACCACAGCCCTGCCACGCCGCTCATCATCTTCGGCACTTCACCACTTCTGGGAGCCGTTCTCGCCTTGGCACTGCCTGAAACTGCTGACCGACCTCTGCCGGACACGCTGGAGGACGTAGAGAACTGGGATGTCAGGTAATACAACTAGACTGGGGGTCAGCACCCTAAATAAAACCTGTTGCACTACTTTGTGTAGGTCCATCAGATAAAATCCCAATGAAATCCTTAAAGTTCAAGTTGTATGAATACTTTTTTAGGGTAGTGTTCAAAATGTATGTGTGTGTATTTTTGTCTCTGGCAGGTTGGCTCCCATGTTGGAAAACCTTGAACTGTATGAGGACTTCGTCCCATCAGAGAGCAGCTCTGAGAAGCAGGAACTGCAACATCTAGCGAGCTAGAACTTTTTTGTGTGGAGCAAAGATGAGCCACTTCTGTCAACCAAACATTTTACTGCCTCAGCTCTGACATCTAACACACTCAGCCATCTCCTATGCAACTGCACGTCAGGGTGTGATGTTGAGCTCTATGCAAGAAAGCCAGACACGTTCCACACACACACACACGCACACGCACACGCACACACACACAAACAAACACAAAGAACACATTCAGTGTTTCTGCCAAGGCCAATAAAAAGCTTGCTGTTTAAGCAGACGCAGGTAAAAACCAGCAGTCAGGAATAGTTACAGTTTGTACTTTTATCTAGCCGTCATCCAGTTTGTACCTTTAACCTGAGTTTATGAAATGGAAGGCCTTGTGTCCTATAGATGTGGGGAGGCAGAAAATAACATTTTTTGCTTCTTTGTATACCTTTGTAAATGTTTACGGTGTTCTAAAAGAGCATTCAGCAACAGCAGAACTGCAACTCCAACACTAAAGCAGCCTGATAAATCTGGTTTTAACCAGTTCCATAAATTCTGAAAGTGCAACCGCAGATGAACAACACATTTTACGGTGTCATTATTTTTTTAGATGTATTATATAATAAAACTTAATATTTCTGGCTCTCATAAGACTACATAAGAGTTTTAGTCCCACTTTTCTTCTATAATCAGTTTGCTTCCACTCACCAAAGATTGCAGACGATTGCAGATTTGGTGCCGGGCTTCCGATTGTTATCCTCCTTGCCTGACCCAGTTGCATTAACCCTCCGCTGCCGTGCTTAACAGCTGGTCTGAGTTCAGTTTCTTTAGTAACCTGTGTTTGCTTTTCTCCAGAGCTGCATGTGTGTATTGATGCTAGTCATCTCTAGTTTGTTCTTGGCTGTTCAAAATAGATTGTTCCCAAATTCCTGCTTGCTTAGGTGCAACGCTGCAAACCTAAAGGTGTATCGCAGACTTGTCACTCTCCCCCTCTCCATATTGTACCTGTGTAGATTTGTTTGTGTTCGAAAAAGGAGCTGTCAGCACTGGGAGGTTGTTTACCGATCATCTACTCAAAGACTGCTGTACGGAAAAGCGGTTCTGTCTTCTGTTTCAGCTTTTCCCTTCAGGGGTCTCCACAAAAAATCTTCCTCTCTGCCTCCTGCCTGGTGGCTCCAACCTCAGCATCCTTCGACCGATATAATCGTCGTCTCTCCTCTGAGCATGTCCAAACCATCTCAGTCTGGCCTCTCTGACTTTACCTCCAAAACATCTAACATGAGCTGTCCCTCTGATGTACTCGTTCCTGACCCTATCCATCCTCAACACTCCCAAAGAGAACCTCATCATATTGAGCTTTGCAACCTCCACTTCTGTCTCCTGTCTTTTCCTCATTTGTACGGTCTCTTAACCATACATCGCTGTTCTCACTACTGTCTTGTACACCTTTCCTTTCATTCTTGCTCAAACCCTTTTATCACACCCGCCCCCTTTTCTCCACCCATTCCTTCTTCACCTCTTTTCCATACTCTCTGTTAATATCCATCATCAGGTTGCTTAGATTTATTTTGGTTTGCTCGGAGGGTCATACTCTTATCATATTTCATGAGGATAAACTGCCCCAAGGAGACTTAAGTATTTTAGGATTACCTCTATAAATCATCAAAACACCAAACTAGCAAGCGAAATGAACTAATATGCAGTGATTTTAGTATGCGACTGTGAAAGGCCAACACTCGGGTAAAAAAATTGACACATTACTTGGCAAAGGGTTGGCTGTTGCAGAGGCTGTTTTAAATGTCTTAAAAAGCTTGACCTCAGGTCAGCAGTCTGACGTCAGGATGATAATTCCGGAACCTTACCTCCTTGAAAGATCTGTAGCTAGGTTAAATCGCTCCACCTTGAGTTTATCGCAGTAGAAGGATGGATTGCTTAGAAATGACTTTGTGAGCCTTCGTAGCTTGATAGTCCGCAACACTTGCTCGACTTAAGTCGTGCTGATGACATTTTAACTTGGAAAATTCCATAAATACTCAAGCTTGGAGTGGTAAACTCGCTAAACGTGTTTATATAAAGGTGTTCAGACTTGCGGATGATGAGTGCACCTCGAACCTCTTGAACTGCCCTTGAAGGGGTCTGCTTCAGTTTTCCTACGCATTGCTTCTATACATCCCTACACCATGTGTCGTTCATGTGAGTTTCCATCTGCCCAGTTTTAAGGCCTTTAATTTAGCCGAATCGTTCCTACACATAGAACCACTGAACCGAAACGACTGTAAATCTTGTACATGGTTCTCAAGCATGCATTTTTTTGCATTTTTTACAAAACATTTTCGAAGTGTATCTTGTCTCTCAGTTGCAATGTGGAAGATGATTGCTGTATTTCAATGCTGTTTTTACAAGTAACTGCAGATAAGATTAGTTTGCATGCATTACCGTGGTTACTTTCGTCATGCCCCGTGTAGCCTTTATATGACTTTGATAGACTTAGTTTTGTATTGAAACAATGGGAGGTAAAAGATCAGCATGAATCAGGGTGCTTGACTTTTAGCATTGTTTGTAGACATATGCTGTAACATAATCACGTGTGAATCAGTCTATATTGTGATGCGTTGTTTGAGATAGTGCTAACAATTGCTGGTGCATTTAAGGGCTGTTGTTGCATTTATAGATAAATGGTTGAGAAAATGTAGACAGGGGTGCAGCTCCACACTACTACTGCAGATTCCTGCCGTTACTCAGGCAAACGGCTGTTTTAAAACAATCATTGTTCACAGCAAAAAAATAGCGAAAGTCATGCAGATTCTTTTGTTAACATTTTGTCAAAAGACAACCACAAATTTTCAAGGATATTATTGGGAATTTATATGATAGACCAGCACAAAGTAAGACGATAATTGTGAAGAGAAAGAAAAAAGGTGCATGGCTCCTATTTTAAGTGTGGTGTGAATTTGTATTGTTAGTGCTTTCTAAATGCATTTGTTTCAGATGCAGCTGAACCCCTCTACCCACTTTGAGAATTTAGACCCAGACTTTTGCCCCTTGTTCTTTGCAAAACAGCTCAAACCCAGTCAGACTGAATGGAGAGCGATAAACATTATCAAATAAATGTAGGGTACAGACAATAGATGGATTTCCTACTATTTTCAGAGGATGAACGAAACAGTGCTCCACGAGATGTTTAAAGAACCTGGCTTTATGTAGAGATTAAAATACATAGATGACTTTTTTTTTTTTTTACAAATTAGGTTCTGCCTTTTATTTAGGGGTATCAAAGAAAAGGGGGCTGACTACACGTACAGCGCACCTTTCCGATTTCTATTTGTAAAAGTGAGAACATCATCTATGATTTTCCGTCCACTTCAAAATGGTGTGCTTATTTGTGTTGGTCTTATTACATAAAATGTCAATAAAAATGTTTTCAAGCTCACAATTTAACGAAATGTTGTGGGACTCCTTCTGCAGGTACTGTGCAAAGTGAATGTGGAATATTTGGATGTGGAAGACTAGCTTGATGTTCAGCTGCATGAAGTGGAGAAAGCATGCCTTATTTCCGGCCATGAGATGAAGCAGAGACATCACTGCAAACTGAGCACTTCCAGCATTCTTTTTATTGTAATGACTTCTTGTCATATTGTGTATGGATCAAGTTGAAATGTGTCATGAAATTTACTTTGTATAACTGAAATGAAGGCGTAGTGCCTTGGTGCCTCCAGCAATAAACTTGTTTGAAAGAAACAATATTATAAAAAAAGTGTTATTATTTGTGCAAGTTGTGCAAAACAATATTTTCAGGCAGTTTAGAGTGATGCAGGAGCTGCATCGCCACACATACAACATTGAGTGTCATTCAGACCCAGGCACTGACAGAGTGGCTTCAGTTGAATAGCATAAAACATCAATCTATGCCAGTGTGACGTATGTAGCATCTGTAGTGACTCCACAGTTGTTGTCCTTCATAGACATCAGGATGTAGCCGTCGTTGCCCCAGTATGTGGACCAAGAGTTCTTGACCAACCAGTATGGCTCCCCGTTCAAAGTGCCATATCCCACTGCAAGCACAGCGTGGTCCAAATCATCTGTGGTATTCCCTGAGGAAACGACAGAACCGGACCGTGTTAGCTTGTAAACAGGTACTAAAAGCTCTGAAACGTCCAGAGAGATGTAAACCCACCACAAGCTGGTTCGTAGTAAACGCCGTGGCTGTAAAAGACAAACGATCGATGAGAAGCGTCGATGCTGACGGCTGCCGGGCCGTTCTTGAAGAGGGCCAGCTTGAGGGCCTCTGCGTCGCCTGATGTGACGTTGGTGTAGCCTTTGACGTGAGCGGTGAGCTGCGACGAGTTCAGATGGCAAAAGCCATTCTGTTCAGGGAGGGAAAAATAAAGCGTGATTAGCTTTAAAAACGATTACATGTTTAGAAGCGACGGTCGCAATCGTACACCTTGATGATTCAGAAACCTATTTTACCGTTTTACTGTAGGAGGTACGATGTCTTACAAAAGTTACTACACCCCTTGAAGTTCTACAAATTGTTTCAAACAGAAAAACACTAAATTCAATTAACATCAAGTCTCCTTTAAAGTTCCCACTCTTTGGCAGCTTCTCTAATTAATGCTCTCCTTTGTACTCTAACAAACCATAACAGAACGGCTGGATTTATAAAATTTTTATATTTAGTGACATCAAATCAAAGGGCTCAAAATACAAAGTCATTCCTCAACTTTTTCAGATTTTTATTTATGAAAAAAAAACTGAAAACCATATAACATTTTCCTTCCACTTTACAATTATGCACTACGTTGTTCTGGTCTGTCACATAAAATCTCAATAACATTCACAGAGGTTAGGGGTTGTAATGGGACAAAATGGGAAAAGGTTGCTTTTGCAGGGCATTGTAAGCAAACAAAACAGAGCTTTAAAACTGCAAAGAAGGAAAAACCTTTGAAAAACATTAAATATTTTTCATGCAAGGAACTTAGGTGGAAAACATTTAAAAATGCCCTTATTTGGAAAACTACACATCTGCTGTACACTGCTGACCTCATTAAGAGTGGAAAATGAGTCGTCGTTTTCTAGAACACCTCCAAATGTGTTTCAGGTTTTCCACAGGTGCTGACTCATTCAATGATGTGATGAAATTCATCTCACCATTCCCATATAGGCTCCGTACGTTTCTGTCGTGGCGATGCCTCCGTGTCTCATAATCCACTCGTAGGCCCTCCATTCCTCCCCTCCGTCGCAGCCGTTGTTGCCAAAACCCCAGGAGCAGTCGACCAGCATCTGCTGGGACAGGACCTGCAGGGAGCCCGTCTGAAAGACGAGAGCAAAGGTCAGCAACCTGTCCAGCTCTGCATGGTTCGGAACAAAAACGATTACGCTAAAAGTTAAATCACACATATAAACTCAGCAAAAAAACAAACGTCCTCTGACTTTCAACTGTTTTTACTTTCAGTAAACTTAATGTGTGTAAATATTTGTATGAACACTAAAAGAGTCAACACCATAAGACATAAACTAAAAATGTTTCACAGACATGTGACTAACAGAAATAGAATAATGTGTCCTTGAATGAAGAGAGGCTCAAAATCAAAAGTACCAGTCAGTATCTGGTGTGGCCACCAGCTGCTTGAAGTACTGCAGTGCATCTCCTCCTCATGGACTGGACCAGATTTGTTAGTTCTTGCTGTGAGATGTTACCCCACTCTTCCACCAAGGTACTTACAAGTTCCTGGACATTTCTGGGGGGAATGGCCCTAGCCCTCACCCTGCAATCCAACAGGTCCCAGACGTGCTCAATGGGATTGAGATCCGGGCTCTTCTCTGGCCATGGCAGAACACTGACATTGCTGTCATGCAGAAACTCACACACAGAACGAGCAGTATGGCTGGTGGCATTGTCCTGCTGGAGGATCATGTCCGGATGAGCATGCATAAACGGTACCACATGAGGGAGGAGGATGTCTTCCCTGTACCGCAAGGCATTGAGATTGCCTGCAATGACAACAAGCTCAGTCCGATGGTGATGTGATATACCGCCCCAGACCATGACGGACCCCCCACCTCCAAATCGATCCCGCTCCAGGTTACAGGCCTCGGTGTAACGCTCATTCCTTTGACGATAAACACGAATCCGTCCACCTCTGGTGAGACAAAACCGTGACTCATCAGTGAAGAGCACTTTTTGCCACTCCTGTCTGGTCCAGCGAAGGTGGGTTTGTGCCCATAGGCGGCGTTGTTGCTGGTGATGTCTGGTAAGGACCTGCCTTACAACAGGCCTACAAGCCCTCAGTCCAGCCTCTCTCAGTCTATTGCGGACAGTCTGAGCACTGATGGAGGGATTGTGTGTTCCTGGTGTGACTCGGGCAGTTGTTGTGGCCATCCTGTACCGGTCATGCAGGTGTGATATTCTGATGTACCGATCCTGTGCAGGTGTTGTTACACGTGGTCTTCCACTGCGAGGATGATCAGCTGTCCTTCCTGTCTCCCTGTAGCGCTGTCTTAGGCGTCTCACAGTGCGGACATGGCAATTTATTGCCCTAGCCACATCAGCAGTCCTCATGCCTCTCTGCAGCATGCCTAATGCACGTTCACGCAGATGAGCAGGGATCCTGGGCATCTTTCTTTGGGTGTTTATCACAGTCGGTAGACAAGTCTCTTTAGTGTCCTGCGTTTTTAGAACTGTGACCTTAAATGCCTTCTTTCTGTAAGCTGTTAAGGTCTTAATGACCATTCCACAGGTGCATGTTAATTCATTGATTATGGTTAATTGAACATGCATGGAAAACATTGTTTAAACCCTTTACAATGAAGATCTGTAAAGTTATTTGGATTTTTACATTATTGTTGAAATACACAGTCCTGAAAAAGGGACGTTTCTCTTTTTGCTGAGTTTACTCTCCATTCTTTCAATGGACAGAGAGCATCAGAGCACTCATTTGTCTTCTGTTATACTATTTATTTGGAGTTTTTTTCCACAAAGACTCATTTTGGAATCAGATCCTTTGCGACCTTCACTAATCTTCAACTATCTAAGTCTGATAGGTTCCAGCTATCCACTCGTCCTGTGTGAGATGTTCAGTACAAGGCCGCTTTGGATCTCATAAGAACAAGTAGCTAGTAGCTGCATCATTCTGGATGAAAAATTTTGCACAGTTTTCATTACTGCTCTGCATAATTTCTCAGATGAGAGACTGGTCCATTTGTTTTGAAATCCAAACATTTTTCATTTCAAAATCCCAGACTTTTTCCAAACTGAAATTTCCAGACGTCTTTATATTCATTTATAAAGTGAAACTAGAAGATGTTCCACATGTGCTTATTACTGTTTAATGTGAACTGATTGGGAAGATTTCTAGGAAATTATACAGATGTTCTTTACAAATCTCTCATTGTTATCACCTGCTCTTCCTTCATTCAATAAAGTATATATGAAATTGTTAAATATTATATACATCATGACATTTGTCAGTCACTAATTCAACAATATTGGACAGTTTTGCCTCAATAACTTGATGTAGTGAATCCAGATGATGGCTGACATTTTACCACAAGATGTGCATCAAATCACTGACTAGAGAAGCACATTTTTACAAACTCACATACTTTTCATACAATCTAACATGGAAACACAAATTTTTCCACACTCGGCTTGGAAAATGACCTCCCGAATTTTTTTAACTCTAAAAAGGACCCTGCATTTGCAAACTTCTCATGACCAAAACTAAGCTCAGAGCCCCAAAGATCCAAAACAGAATAAGACTTATTGGACCAGATGTTCTCTACGGATTTGTAGACAGATGCTGTGAGACTGTCTGGAAGTAAATCTCAAACCGGCCCCCGAGGAGTGGCTCTGTTTGTGAAGCTGCCGGTGAAGACGGGGGTCACCGGTTTGTGCAGGTCGCTGTCCTGCTGCGGCGCCACATCCTGGCAGATGTACAAAGACGGAGTGCTGGGGCCCTCACAACAGTGCTTATCCTCCGAGCCAGAACATTCTGTTCCTGCCATCGCTGCAGAACAGTTAGGAGTGCTTACTCCAGGACAGCTCCCTGATTGAGCTCGACATCTGTTGCCCCCCTGTTTTTGACATGTCTGATAGACTGAGGAACAGTTGAACAAAAGCGTGAATAACTTTAACGTGTTCTCAGAGGGGTTACAGTGAATAATTTATAACCTTAACTAAAGACTCTTGAAAAGAAAAGTGAACACAAGCTTCTACTGAGAGGTAATACAGATTATAACCCAACATAGTCAGATGCAATGTCACAAAAGACACAAATTGTGCAAATAGTTACATGAACATATTTACTAGTAAGTATTTATTTATTGTTTTCAAAACTTTTACCAAAATAAATCTGTAAAGTGTGATGAGCATTTTCACTCAGCCCCTTTAATCCAATAACCCTACATAAGATCCATGGCATGACATTGTGTGTCAAATAAAATCCCAATAAAACACATTTAAGTTTGGGGAAAATGTGAAAAAGTTGGCGCTGCTACGCTGAGGTAAACCATCAGAACCCTTCCTCCTCAGCTGCTGGCAAAGAACGCGACCCATGATCAAGAGTGGAGTCACAGAATTCGCTCGCTTCAACAGGGTGCCATCAGATCCCATAATAAAGTGCTCCGACGTTTGGAACAGTTGCTAGGTAACGCGGGAGAAGGAATGCCATTGAGCTTTGCCTCCTGTGTGACGGAAGCAGAGCGACCTAAGCCAGCATTCACCCAGCGTCACTTATTCACATCGAGAGTCAAGTCTGAGAACGTGTGCTGAGATTTACTCAATGAATCACGTTGTGGACCAGCCTCCCGTTTTACACGTATTCTCCCTTTACTTTTATTTTGATCAAAAGGTGAGATAGAGATATGTGCTGAAATTATTGCACAAAGCAGCGTGGATGAGTCGATACAGAGGCATGCCTAAAATAATTATCCTGCTTTCTTCTTTTTGCTGTATTTATATTTTATATATATATATATATATATATATATATATATATATATATATATATATATATATATATATATATATATACAGTGTGCGATTTGAGAAAAAAGCAGAGGGGGGGGGATTAATTCATGAAAATAACGACAGGTTTGTGTATGCAGGCTGCAGGGCATCTTGCTCATACGTTTAGCCTTTAAAAACTGACAGAAATGTGTGAAAAACAAATTTTTGTTGACATAAAAAAATTAAGATACGGTCATATATATTAAGATGATTAAAATTAAAGATAAGAATTCACTTGACTTATCCAGTCATAGCAGGTGAGATTATTTTTCCCCGTGGCAGCATCAGCAGCACCTTGTCCGCCCTCTCAGACCCACAACTCTGCATATTTTTCTGTGGGGAAAAAGTTCACCTCTGGAACCCAGCCGGGGTCAGGTGCAGAAATACTTTTCAGGTGTAAGAATCCCTCTATACCCTCAGTTTATTAAACCGTGCGCACGGATTTGGGGTGCTAAAGTATAGATATTTGAGTCATTGTACCCGACAGTTGTGTCCCCACCACTTAAAAACCTGATGTTCTTTTTGTTGTTTGTTTTTTTAAACAGTGCATCCACCAGTGCAATTTTCATATATTCAGTATCCTCTTTAATGCAAGGTGTTCTAATTATGCTGCGCTACCAGCTCCATGCTTCCCAGAGGCAAGACGGACATACACTGTGCGCTTTTTGGACCATTTCCACAAATGTTGCGATCGGTTTGTCTTCAAAGCCGTATAAAAACAAATATTGCATTTGTTGTGCATGGAATTGAAACAAACCTGGTCACTAGTGAGATTAAGTATATCTTAGTCGACTTATTTACAAGTTAAAGGAGGGGTATTATGCTTCTTCCAGGCACATATTACCCTTCTATAGAACACTCCAATAAAATTGTCACCTTAAGTCTTTTAAAAGTCCGTCATATATCCAAATCCACCTTAAAGAAATGTACTTCCGTATTGGACGCCTTGATTTTTGCCTGTGCCTTTCTAAGACCCTCCTACTCTTTCTGACACTCCCCCTTCAGTTCTTCACATACCGTTCATCATCGCAGCATGAATGGACTCGGAAAACAAATCCCACAAAAGACGTGCAGCTGCAGCTGGTGTGTTATAATTACTGCACCTGGGAGTTGTGTGGGGTAGGGAGGGGTAGGGGAGCTCTGCAGGGGCGAGGCTCTCGGCTGAGTACGTAAGGTCGGAGGAGGAGATGGGTGGAAAAGGCGGGGATAGGTGGGAGCGGGTGTTTCAGCAACCCCGAGAACTACCAGCAGAGACTCAAAGATTACTCTAACATGAGTGAATGGATCAGAGCAACACTTCAGGTATGTTTTTAATGAGGGAAAGACAGGTTCTCAGGTTATTAAGCTTCAGAAAGTCCATTTTGCATAATACCCCCCCTTTAAAGGAATAATACGCTTTTTTCAGTTTAAAGCTCTGAAAAGTCCTGCACGATGCCCAAATCAGTGAACACATAAAACGTGCGTATGGATTCCAAATCCATACGCACGTTTTATTAAACTGAGGGTACATATGAACCTCAACATATGAACCTCAAAATTATTTCTGCCCCTGACCCAAGCTGGGCTCTGTGCAGAGATGAAGGGAAGATTGTTGAGTGTTTTTATCATTCTTCCTCTAGTCCGTCAAACGGATTCTGCAGGATTCTGGGTTGATGCGCAGAATCCCCTCTTGAACTCTGCTGCGGAGACGGAACGTGTAAACTGCAGCCATTAATTTATGAAGGTGTTCGCCTATGTTGTTTAAGTCCTTCAGCAGAAGCACAGGGATTGCAGAATTCACAGGAACAACCCCCCCCCCCCATGTTTTGAAACCCTAGCCCTACCCCCCCCCCCAGAGATAAGAAATGAATGACCAGAGGGGGAGGGGAGGGGGGGGCATCACAACCAGAAGGGGGGGAAATCCCTCCCATCCCCCCTAGCAAATCGCACCCTGTATATATATATTTTTTCACGTGATTTTATTATGTTTTGAATGTCGGTGCTGTGAAGTGTATGGTGCTGAAGTTTTCACATTCCTTTACATTTTGTGCCATTTAATCACTTTACAGCAAATAAACAAATAAACATCTGGACTTTGACTGGGCCATTCTACAGAATCTACTTTGATCAAAACCATTATCGCTCTGGCTGCATGTTAAGGGTTATTGTCCAATACATTTGGGCTGAACTGACCGGCTTCCCTGTCTCTGTTGAAAAAAAAGCAATAAGGCAACGTATGATGCTGCCAACACCATGTTTTACCATAGGGACTGCGATTTCAGGGATACGTGCAAGGTTAGTTTTACACGATTGGTTACACTGGATTTTGGTTAGGGACTTCAAAGTATCTTCGGCGACACACTTTTTAGATTTTTATTCCCCCAAAAAATATCTACGTATGGTTTTGAAAACCATAAATCATTTTATGCCCTTCTCTGTGTTTGTCTATGACATAAAATGCCAGTAAAGTACATTGAAGTTTGTGGTTGTAATGTGACAAAATGTGAAAAGGTTCAACTGCACATCTCACAGACTATTGTGCCGTTTAGCCATTAGAAATATTATCTTATATATTCCGTTTCACCTTTAGGAAGAGGGCGCCCTCTACTGCTCCAGTGGTGGCAAAGCTCCAGCATGAGCCGCAGATGGCTTGGTCCTTTACTGGAGTCACAGCACCTGAAAATGGACGAGTCTGGATGACCAACAAAAGCCCGGACGGACAGACAAACCCAACTTTAGCCAAGAGTGGAGTCTCGGACGTACCGTACAGTCTCCAGTCGAGTGACTCGGGTACTTTCACCCCTTCATACAGCTTTGATGGGAAAGGAAGCCCCTTGTTTGGGGTCTTGCTTCGCTTTCTCCCCCTCATGGTTGCTAGCTCTGACATGGTGCGATCCGACAGGGAGTTCAGAGCCAGGGAAAAGGACAGGCCAGCTCTGTTCTTAGAGTGGACATACCTACAGTAACAAGAACACATTACCAAAAAACTTCAGATGGTAACAAATAAGTACTTGTAGCGCTTCAGCATCAAAGTCAAGGTAAGCCATGTTCCTTTAACCTGAGGTTGTGAAGAAAAGCGTGCTCTCTCTCCTCGTGCTCCATGTCGTCGCTGTACTGATGCTGGAACTTCTCCTTGAAGTGACCGAACATCTTCTGAGAGTGGCCTGAAGCCGAGGTGTGGATGAGATCTTTCATTGGATTAGCCAGCAGGTGGTGCTCCACCCCTGGGCCAGGAAATCCCCCACAGCTCATCCCTGAAAGAAAGAAAGTAGTATCACTACTGCGAGGTTCTAAGAGCTTTAGTTAAATCCACGACTCGCAGTCAAACCTTCAGGCAGAGAGAAGACTTTGGGGTCAAAGCGGGTGCTGAACTCCTTGTAGTCCACCAGGTACTTGTCATAATGGGACCCCAGCAGAGTGTTGTATCCCATCATCTCATAGTGCAGGGGGATGGAGGTGGTTTTCTGTCCGTCGGCGCTTTTCTCTGCGTTCGTCACCCACAGTGTGTAGGTGTTCTTCTTGTAACCCACGGTGGTCACGTTCTGCCAGACTTCACACAGGGAGCCGCCATAATACTCCATCCTCAAGAACTGCAGAGGAAATTGATGAGGTAATTCTAAGAATGAACAGATTCTAGAGGCTTCTAGAAAAAAGACCGTATTCTGTTATTTTCAGACCGCGACAACCAAGCGCTGGACGTCGGCAGACGCTTTCCCTGTCAGTCTTTCGTTGTCTTGTACGGGACTTTTGATGTTTGTGGAACTGGCTAAGGAGCAAACTGACCCGGAGCCAAGTTCAACAGTTAACAGGAAGGCTAAACTACATTAATTGTTAGATGCTTAACATTTTACAACAAAAGTTTTATCCCTTTGAGCTGTAAACTCCGGACAGTCATGGAACATACTGGGTTTAAGGAACACACAAAGTTTTTACATTTTCTAAGGATGCAGAAACTGTTTTAACACAGTTCAGAAGGGTCAAAGCTTCACAAAAAAAAAAAAGAACGGATACCAAATCATCCACAAACCTGTCCTATACCTACAATAATGCTAATTTCCTTATAATTTCAGATACTTCATGGCAGCTGCTGCTTGCATACTTCTAACTCATCTCTCAGTCAGAAACCTTTACGTAGCTATTTGAATGGCTCTCTTCTGCCTCGTCTACAGGTAATACAAGCATTCTGTATTCTGTTAACTTCTTGTAAATAATGTGTTTAATTTTTAATGCTCAACTACACATGCACATCCTGTAAATATTTTTGGTTTTTAAACAATCCTACTCGGTTGCACATTCAAATCGGAGCATGGCACTTTGTTTGTAATAGCTGCACAGTACTTTGGTTTCCTAATTTTGTTCTTAATGTATATATATTATTCTTATTCTTAATTTTGTTTTTTACTTGTATACTTTTCTTGTGTGAATTTGAATGCAGTCACCTAGCTGCTGTTACAGCTATTTCCCCTTTGTGGGACAACAAAGGATTATTCCATTCTATTCTATCCATTAACTCAAGGAAACAAAAGGTTTTAAATGTGATACGTTTCTGCCAATAGATGATCTGAAATGTGGTCCTGAAGTCAGTGGGAAGTACACAGCCGTACCTGGAAGCCCTGCACATCCGGCAGCGATGCTTGCGGCTTGACCACTTCATCCTTGGTGCCGTTAACCTGAAAGCACTTCATGACATTTTGCTCCACCTCGGTGGTCTCAGGGGTGATTTTGTAGGAAGCGCCAAACTCCAGCTGAGTAGCCAGCTGGTAAGTGGAGACCTGGCCTGGTGAGAGGGATAGAAAATGGTTGCTTAAAACAATGCAGTAACAGCAATGCCTGTTCTGTATTTCTCCCACGTGGATGTGATGTGATATCGGTGACATATTTAATGCTAACTTAGTTTCTCTCTTGCTCTTACAACGCAGAAACTGGTGGTCTCCGTTTACTTTCTGTATCGAGCTAGCTTCCTCACTTTCGTCCCGTCTGCAGTAAAAAAAAATTAAATTACGGCTCACATTTCAGCTAGGTGGGAAGATTGTGTCCTTCTACACATTTAGTCCAATTACAGTCGCAAACCTCTTTATCTTTTCTTGAGGTTGCATCTGATAGAGCAACACAAGATTATGCAAACATACTTTTTTTGATAGTTACTGTCAAGTTTGCTTAAAAGACATGTCATTACAATATTTTATATAACAACAACACAATAAAAAGCCCTAAAGTGATGTGTGTCACATGAGTTAGCTGGTGGACTTCTCAAATTGCACTCCATCTTTCATTTTTAACTTCCTGTTCACATTTGATGATGCTACAGTCTGGCTGCTTTTCACCGACACAACAGGATATCAGATTTGGAGCCAACCATTCCTTTTAAAACAGTCAGCTTTAAAAGCCATAGACTATAGAGGCCGAGTAGTTTCCTTACCATGATAATAGTCTATACGGCTGGACTTTGCTGCGAGGTCAAACCAACCCTCAAATGGCTCCACAATCTCAGCATAGGGCAAAGAGATCACACCTGCAAAGGTAACGAGACACCTTAAAAGTGTGCGTACACAGATCCGTCATCAGGACCAACCCTGTCATTTCCCAGCTTACCTTTGACGTGATACGTGTCCCCGAAGTCAGGAAGAGAAGGCACAGCTTTTCCTTGTGTAGCTACAAATACCCCCCCCCCCCCCCCCCCCAAACCCCCCAAAAAAGAAGAAAAAAAACAAACAATGAATGTAACGGATTTGCCATGTCATTTTTATTGTTTATGAATGTATGCACCGCTAATGCATATAATTAGCTTCTCTTTTTTTAATCCCCGTATAAAACAACCCTTGTTAATTACAGTGTTTTAACTTAAGCTATTAGCCAAACACCCGAAAATTAGCTAAACATTTCAAGATTTATTGTACGAACTTTATGGAACAAAAACCTAACTAAAACACAAATACAAATTGTCACAACGATTATTTATCACCTAGAAGCTTCAATCACGTTTCAACAGCTGCTACTACGCAACAATAACGCCTCATGCTAGCTTATTTAAAGGGGTTCATGTAACGTTCACTGACTGAAAACACGCCACGGGAAATTAAACGTCGTCTCTTACCACTGGCTGCCCACAAAATAATAGCAGCAAAGTACAAAAGCCACATTGTTTCTAAACCGAGCCTTACAAATAGGGAGACAAAATTAGCCGAACTACAGTAAAGCGACGAGACAGCACATGCTCCAAATGCTGGCCCAGTATGTCCCAAAAACGTCTGATTAAATAAAGACAACCCCATACACGCACGTTGACGTCCCGTTTCGACCAATCGTATCACAGAGAGGAAAGCTATTGACCAATTAGGTGTCAGAGGTGAGAGCGTTTTATTACCATATCATGTGAGCTGGGTCATATGACCTAAGATGATCGGCGGTGTTAGTTGAGCAAGTTATTGCTGTTATTTGCACATTTTTTAACGAACCAAGGTGCACTTTTTGTGCTGTTGTTTTGAAAGTTGCCATAACTTTGGAGAAAGGATTGGGAAATGTTTTCCTAACTGTAGCATTACTGGGCACAAAAAAAAAACGTGAATTATTTTACCCAGCCAATCTGCTCCCCATAATGTATTGTCAAGGCTGTAACACATGTTTACTGATACCTGTAGTTTCTCTAACTGTTTACTATTGTCCTTGTTATACATCATCCTTATGGTGACACATGGTGGTGGTGGCAGCATCATGCTGCGGAGATGCTTTTTTCCCCAGCAAGAATGTGGAAGGTGCTCAGAGTTGCTGGGAAGACATACGGAGCTAAGAAAAGGGGGATTTTGTTAGAGAAGTTGTTAGAGGCTTGGAAAGACAACAACCCTAAAGATACAGTCTGAATCAATTTGCCAAGATTAAGACTGGATAGGCTTTCCCAATTTCGCCCAACTGTCAGCATAATTTTAGTTTAGCTTTCAACAAGGTAAAATCTGAGTTGTTTTTTTTTTTATTACTGTTATTTTTTGCCAGCAGCATAGTAATACCATATACTGAAGGTCAATAATTAAACTTATTATAAAGTCGGACATTTAAAAGCATTATTGTTAATATACCCTATTTTATAAATGGAGAAATTGTTCTCTGAAAAACTGATCCAAATGAATTTGGAAAAATACAAAAGGAAAATCAAACTGGAAACCAAATATAACGATGCATTCTAACAAAAGATTCTGTGTTATTCTTGGCAGTATTTTTATTTTATATCTTGATTTTAGATTTTTTTCTTTTATTTGCTCGTGTGGTTGCATGATTGTCTACTAGTAGTGAAATACAACTTAAATGACAATAGGTTTGATGTTAATATAACTGCTCTACTTCAGTTCACCATGTATACGTATAAACAAAAGTCCATTATCCAATATCAACACTAGATGTCAGTATGTTACAGGACACAACTGCTCATAATCACAAATCTGTTCCTCTTCTGTTATTCATGGCACAGATATTGAAACCCTAGATTCTCTAATGTAACTGAACGGCAGCCTGTAGTCAGGGTACTGTTGCATTAGAACATGAAAGAAGTTTCTCTGCATTTAATTTTGTCAGGTGGGCGTCTCACTGAAGTCATGGGATGACAGTGTTGACAGCTGAGCAGTTAGTGGAACATGCAGTGAAGTGTGTGTTGTCATGAATACAAATAGAAAACTGTGCAGACAAATGTTCTCATCAGAGTGACAACTAATACATATATTCTTCATTTGAGCCAGAAAGAGCATGAAGTTAAAGACATCTGTTAGTCTAAATAGCTATTTGCTTAGATAATTATGGGGTAGTGCACGAGGCAGTGAATGTCACGAGAGCATTGAAAGTGGTCTGAGTGTAATCTGATGACTCAAGCTCAGAGATCTTACGCAAGACCTTTCCCCAAAACAAACCAAACCTCAAAGACAAACAGGAACACCTTTTCACTGCCTCTAAATCAGATCAGAACGATTAAACACAAATATCTTCCTCTTGCACATGGAGGTTCTCTTTCTGCTGCAAGTAGTGCCCAACAGTTTGTGAATCCTGGTGTCCGTTATTGCGTTCTTGGCTAGCAAAATGGATTCTCCTGAAAAGCCCAAGGAAAAACAGGATTAATCTGAAGTGTCTGGAACTGCACAAATAGGTTCTGATTTGAAATGGAAAAATAGAAGAACACCTTTAGAAAAATTGATTTTCAGCTTTGTGTCTACAGGGAATGACACAAAGTAGCACCCGATGGTGAGCTGGAAGAATGCGAAAACAGGGTTTTTCTCTTCTTTTTTTTTTAGGATTGCATAGAATTGGGGTCCTGACACCCAGTTTGGGAACCGCTGATCTAGATAACGCCGTTTCTGAACCATCTTCCCTGCAGAATTGCTCAATTAGATTTAGGCATGAACTTCTTATCAAGTTACCTCCCTGTCCTGCAAAAAAAAAGAAGCACCACAGCATGATGCTGCCACCACCCTGTTTCACAGTGTTTAGACTGATGTGCAGGATTAACTTTTCTCCACACATAATTTTGCATGTTTAACTTCATCTAAAATGAACACCTTCCTCCTCCTGTTTGTGGTATCTCCTACAAGGCTTCTGGCAAACTATGAAGACGTCAACCATGGTTTTCTTCTTGCCACTCTTCCATAAAGGCCAGATTTGTAAAGTGCACAATTAATTGTTGTCCTGTCATCATATTCTTCAACCTCAGCAGGGGATCTCTGCCGCTCCTGCTGCTGTTTCTCTGATTACTGTCCTCCTGTGAGTTTAGTTGAAGGACCATGCCTTTCAAGGTTTAGAGTTGTGCTAGGTTCTTTCCATTTTCAGATGATGGATGGAACATCTTCATAAAACTGTTTGTTCACTAATGCTCTAACAAACCTCTGACGCCTTTAGAGAACCCTAAATTACACGCACGCAGATTCTATTTAACAACTAGGTGACTTCTGAAGGCAACTGGTTGTGTTGGGTTTTATTTAAAGGGTAAATAGAAATCCCCCAAATTGCACACAAAATGTTTTCACATTTTCATTTGTCCACCATTTTGAAAACTGTATTTTATTGCACCACTTTGTTTTCCTAAAGTGACCCGTCTGGCATTGTGGAACTCAGAATTGTTGTCTGAGTGCCAAAGAGAAGCCCAGCAGATTTACTTTAACAAGTGGTGCATTGTGGCTTTTGCTATTGAGATGGAAAATAAAGCGAAAAGGAGAAAAGAAAGGAGGAGAGATGGGGCAAAAAGTTAAAAGGAAAAGAAGAGCTATATAATAGAAGATTAGAAGAGGGAATGAAGAGAATACAAAAAAAAACCTAAGAAGTCTGCTTCTACACCTGCAGAAAGAGAGAGTAAAAAAAAAGTACGGAAACCGCGAACCCACAGCAACAAAAAATAAATACATATATAACAACAGCGCAGAGGTGTCAAAAGTATTCACATTCAATACCCAAGTAGAAATATAGATACTAGGGTTTAAAAACACTTCTGTAGAAGTTGAAGTATCAAGTCAAGTTTTTTACTCAAGTAAAAGTAAAAAAGAACTGGATTCAAAACTACTTAAAGTATAAAAGTAAAAGTAATGTAATTTTAAAAAATGACATTAAAGAATAAAGCTTAAGCCAAACCTCCCCCCAAAAAAGAAAGGCCATAATTATTATAATGTTACATAAAAATGCTAATTTTGAAACATTTGGGACACATTAGGCCACTTGTTTCAGCTGCATATAATTTATGTCCATCAAAATGTATTCATTTTAATGCAATGCAAATCCATTAAACAACCATATGTGGAGCATTAATAAAAGTGTTTCATGGAGTGGAAGATTTGATAACTAGTTGCCTATAAATATTGTAATGCTGCATTTGCCTGAGTCTCTACCACCGACATGTTGAACTTAGAATCCGCGCTGACGCACTGGAGACTGGAACTAAAAGCTCCACCAGCCAAAGTTTTGAAATCAGGGAACATTTCTCTGCTTCAAGTGATCAGAGGTCGGAAAGAGTCTCTGAACCCAGCTTCATACCGCTTCAGCAGCAGAAAATGTCAGAGCATGCGCTCTTTCGCACGGGTGTTTGGCACGACACCGGGCTCTTTGAAGCGCGTCTTTAACCAGGCGCACCAGTAAGTCACGTTCCAAAGCCTCCCGGTCTGAGATGATGCTCAGATGGCTTCATGCAAACCTTTTAATTATTAATGCACAATGCAGAAACCCCAAGGGGCTGCAGAGATGTCGATGATTGCTATGCACCACTGTGTATTTGTACACAGAAGCTTGTGTTTGTGTTGAGATTAAATGTGTAAAACTTTAAAAGTAAGGGGTGTAAATACTTTTCCAAGGAACTGTCTATTGGTTTTCCAAAATGTTAAAATGTTATGAAAAAGACCACTAAATTAAAAATAATTAATTAATTGAAGCGAACAAATACAACTTTGTCTTAAATAATTAAAGAAAAAACAATCAAAACAAAGAGAAATATTGAACTCTCATAAAAGATATCTATCTTTGCACCCCAGCATAGTGGTGGTAGTCCGGTGGTTTGAGTTTGTTCCTCTGCAACTGGGTCATTCATCATTGACCAAGCAACAACTTCGGAGTTAGAACAGTGGGTTTTAAAATAAAATGTGAGCAGACTTATTCACACGATGAGAGAAAGAAAATGCGCATACATGACATGAAGGTATCTGCAGAAATGATCATGGTCAATGATTTATGATCTGATCCCAACCTTTACAGAGATGCTGTAGAAGAATAACTTGCACTCACTGAAAAGCTACACGAAGCCCATTTTTAATGCTTATCATGTGCTAAACAAGTACAACAGTAACCACAAGACATCTTTCCTATACAAGAATACATGAGTATAAATATAGAATTTCTCTACAACAGGGTAATAGCTGAACAGTTGTCCAACACACAACATACACACAGATAAGAGTCTGAAAAACAAAATCGTTCACTCAGCCACACAGAAACCTGGTACGGCTCTCTGAACTTTGCACTCAGTGACACATTCACTCACTCTTTCAAAGGTCTGAATGGAAGACTGTTTATGTAGCTAAAGGGTTAGGTCAAGCTGTAGTGCTCAGAGATTCTTCCAGTTCCTTCCTTCACATCTCGAAAATAAACGCAGCTCGATTCTGTCCCGTCTGGATCCTCACGCGGTGGAACCGGCAATGGGAATCTCTGATTGCGGAAAAGACTAAACGTCTGCTCTGTGAAGCACTCGCGTTAATTTGGACTTGACATCACTGCATAGCTTTGGAACATTTCAACGCAAATTTATCCCTCCTGTAAAATATAGAGAGGTGTTATGGCGCGGAAGTCTGGAAATAAGGGTCTCTTTGCAAACGTAGGGCAAAGAAAATTGAACCAACGGTAGTTTCAGGGAACTGTAGGAGTTTCGGATAGAAATCCTTAATGCCCTTCGATAACACTAGTACTAACACTGTTAGAGACCCACTTACTGTCTCTTCTCCACCCTCTGTTGTTTATCATGTCCATATAGCTTCAGAATTTATTCAACAACGGGTATAATGGTGTTAAACACACCAACACTGATGCTTACACAACACTGAGACAGGGAGTCATGCAGGAGAGCCGCTTCGGGGCCCTGCCGTTACTTTCAGTCCCACTTCAGCTTTGTCGAGGCTTGAAGCGGGCGCAGGAGTTCGAGGTGGTGTGATACAAAGTTATTAGACGCCGTTCAGAAGCAGAACGGACGTGGCGGCGCTGGGAGAGGTGAGTTCGGGGTTGATGTAGTGCCGATCGTCCTCGTCCTCAGAGTCCCCGGGGTTTGGAGAAACAGTCACGGTGAGCTTGCTAAGGCCGCCCTGTAAAAAGGCCTCGGCTCCCTCTGCTCTGTCGCCTGGAACGCAGAGGGAAAAGAGGAAAAACTGGTTTAGGTGGGGAACACTAACTGTCTACAGAGGGTTATTCAGCGCCTCTACGTATGTAATATAGACAAACACAAAGCAGCACAGAATCATGATGTGGAAGTAAACCGATACATGATTATTAAAGATTTTAAAAAATGTGTATAAATCTGAAAAGTGTGACGTGCATTTCTATTCAGCCTCTATGCTTTTTGAAACCAACCTTTAATAACAAGTACAAGTCTCTGAGAGTACGGATTGGTAATGTAACATCATGTAGAAAGGCTTATTCAGCGGGGCAATGTAAGTGTATTTAAAAAATAAAAACAGTCATTCGAAACCAAAAAGCAGATGTTTTTAGGTTGGGTTTAAGTAGAAGAGTAGAAGATTAGCTTCGAAAACTGACTCTCTTTCAAATGCTGGTTTAATTTGTTGGTTTATTCACAATTTATTTAGAAGCAAGCTCTGTAACTAGTTCTGCCGAGACCTAGGTCTTTTTTTCCTTTTTTTTAAAAACTATCTTTGGTTAAATACCAACATAAGAGAACCCGTATATTTTTAAAATCCCTAATACTTGCCATCAGGGCTTCCCTAAGGTTTGACATCTTTCTAATGAGGTGTCAGAGAAAGCTCCAGAGTTTCCTCTGGCTGCAAATAGCATGGAGTAATGCGGTTACCCGAGAAAAAAAAAGAAGCTACCACTGTTTCACTTACAAGAAAGAAAAATTGAGCTGCTTTGGAAATATTTCCAGTTGCTAAAAGACTCTGACAGTCATGAAGTGGAAACTAAATGACTACCATCCTTAACTTTTATTAAGCTAACGCTGGTTTAAAGCTACAGCTGGTTAACTAGTTGGTTAGATCATGTTTTACATTTTGGTTTTCTTTCTGTTATTACCAAAAACCTTGGTGTTTCTCCTAAAAGGTGTGTTTATATCAAAACGAGAGACTTACACCAGTCCATGCTCAGCTCCGTATAACAGCCAGCATCTAAAGTTTCACATACAGCTTTAGTTCTTTTCTAGACATACAGTATTCCTAGTAGTAGTCGATATTGATTAGGGATGTGTATTGGCAAAAATCTGGCGATATATCGCGATACTATGAGTAAGACAATATATTGTGATTTTTAAAACTCAATTTAACAGTAGGAAAACTGTCACAGCATTCTAAAAACTCCAACCTGTTTCATACTTTAACACGTTCAGTTTTTACTAGATCTAGTTGATCCACTGGAACGAAGAAGGTGACGACAGTCACAAACTGCCAGTTATACTTTTAATTTTACTACAAAAATTACTGTCATCATTAATGGTTCCATTCAAGTCCTTACATTTTTTGTTGCTATTTTTGTTTTGAATATCGATACAATATCGGGAAATAAAATATTGCGATATATATCGGTGTATCGATATTTTCTTACATCCCTAATATTGATATGTATCACGATATAAAACAAATTATTATTTTTGTCAATATTTAACGTTACCTGGTACTATTTGAAGATATTAAAAGGTGATTTTTGAATTAAAGATGTATTTCAAAAAGTTGAACATGTCATCGGACATTATACAAATGTTTTGGAAAATTAAAGGAGGTTAGGGCTGGGCGATATAAAAATAAAATATAGTTTTCATGCCAAATTTCATTTTTTTAATTTTCTTCCTTTCTATTCTTAAAAATCACAAATGACAGAAAATATATATTTTTAATGTTGCTGTTATTTCAATCATCCCTTCTTGGAATTGATCTGAATTGAAAGTCTAAATAAATACATGTTGTAAAACAAGATGGAATGCCTTGGTAGGGCTGACAACACTTTGAGCTATGGAAACCCAAGCTGTGCATTGGTGACATTTTATTCCCTCGATATTCTCGATATTCCCAAAATTCAATCTTCATCAATAGACAAATTCGAGAAATTAATATTATCGATATATCGCCCAGCCCTATTTCGTGGACTATAGTCCTACCACACACCTCTCTCCTGATCGCAGTCTGGAGAAGAAGCTCCACTGCACTGGCTGCGAGGGCCCAGGAGAGGTGAGACATGACCAGAACTGCACACCAGGTCTGGGCCGTGAGAGGAGCAGAGACTCTCTGACTCCAGACCTTCAGGACAGGAGGAGGAGGAGGAGGAAGAAGAAGTGTTGAGGAAGGAGCAGGGAGGGTAGCCAGAGGAGCAGGGCATGCTCATGGGGGTGGAGGCAGAGGTGGAAGGATGGGAGCACGAGGAGGAAGGCGAGGAGGGCATCATTCGGCATGAGGAGGTGGTGCGGGTGTCTTCCTCCTCCTCTGAGCTTTGACTGCGCTCTTCATCAACTGAAACTGACACCACTGAAACAAATATTCACACACACACACACACACACACCATTAAACATGCAGGCCACAAAATGCACCAACAACAAAAAAACAAAAACAAACATGGATTGACAAAAAAAGGGCAAGAGAGGTCATTTTCAAACACTTACTCGACAGACCGTCGGACTCCATCTTGAAGTTGGTGATGTCGTCGTGACGTTCGTCCACCTCCGCACCTACGCCTCGCTCCCTGGTTCCCATAGCATGGGAACGTCGATGCGCATGGATTTCCTCTGAGATGCTCTCGAGGTTGCGTAACGCTGCGCGGTACTCGGACTTGGCAGCCACAAGCTTGGCCTGACGGTCGTCCACATGATGCTTCAGTTCCTGTGAAAAAAACAATACAGAAACACACATAAGACACAAATTGTAGTAGTAATTAACTGGTGATCTGTGCATGGTGGCTCACTCCCCCTTCCCCCACCTGTTGCTTTGAGATTTCATAGAGATTCATAGAGAAGTCTGCAATTTTTGTCGGGGGCAAACAAATCAGACAGTCACGGCTTTACGGTTTAACGTCACCCAGCACTTTTATTTTCGTCATGGCTTCCGGTGGATATGAGACTTAGCATGTCTGTCCGTGGCATAAACAGCTTTCTGAAGACTTTATCAGGCCCACAGAGGTACTTCAGTAAGAACTAACACTCTGGGTAATGAGCACATAAAAGTTTGCATCATAACAAAATTTCTTTCTGATGTACTGTACATTTTCTATCTTCGCTTGGGTCTTCTACAACCATGCACATCTGAATTTCAAATATCACAACATCTTTACAAACAGCTAATGGGACTCTGGCATTGACTTTAAGTCTTATCTCAACGCTTCAGATTCAGTTAGGATTTCAAATATCTAATACTGGAATTAAAGCTATGTTTGCTTGGGCTCTCCACCGTAATGTACATCTGATTAACAATATCTTAGCCAATAACCTGTAGGGTTATTGGTGCTTCTGCTGACAGTGACTTTAGACCACATCTCAAAACCTGAGATTTAAACAGGATTTGAATTTTTATCTTCAAGGAGAAGAGTTTTAAACAAAGTTACGACCTGCTCTCTATATCAACTTTTAATATGTACATCAGAATACATCTGTAAATATATTGTTATTACAACATCATTGCAAAATGTTCATAGTTGGATGTTTATAGGTTCAACTAAAATCTACAAGCTTTCTATATACATACCTCAAGCTGTAGATAATATTTGGCTTTCAGTTCAAAATAGGGTCTGCAAAAGAAGAAAAAGAGAGAGAGGATTGAGGGAGGAAAAAAAACTGCCAGAAGAAAAACACTCCTCTGTTAAAAAGTCGCATTCCTTGGCTCTCAAAAAGGGTGCACAACCCAAAGCTGTCCAATCAACACACGGAACATCTGGAGTGCATCAGATGACGCATAAAGAGCCCTCTATTTCTCAGCACGCTTTGCATAATGAGGGGCCCGAGAAGGGCGAAGCCTGTGAGCATCATTTCCAGCCAATCATGAGGGAAGCGCCGACCTGGATTTGTTTATGGAGCGCTTCAGCTTCTTCTCCAGCTGCTTCATGTGGCCGATGCTGGAGTTGTAGTGGGCTGCTGTTTTCTTGTGCTCGGCTTCACTCCGCGTTCTCGCTCGCTCGGCCTCCATCACCTGAAAAACCAAATCCGGAGAGACAGCATTCTTCAGCGGTTAGAGACACCTCGGTGCTGTAGCAGGATGTTAGGATGGATCTTTTTTTTTTTGTGGGCGAGTAGACCTGGGTGTACTTACTCTCTGGGTGGCATGGTTGAGCATTTCCTGCCAGGCGGAGTCAAACTGACGGGTGTCCTCCTCCAGAAGCTTCTCCTCAGCCAGGGCAATGGTCTCCTTCGCTGCCCGCAGGATCTCCACTGCCCGCTGGAATTCTTGGGTGGCTTTCTGGGCTTCGATCTGGGCCTGGGGTTCCAAAACAAGGGCTCACAGTTACAGCTCATCTTACTGGAAACAAAGAGTTCCACTCAGGGATACCATTCAGCCTTGGAGCTGTAACTATTTCAGCAAGACAGTTAGGGCTTCATCTGAAAAATAGATCAGGAACCAGTAGGATGATCATTTTTGTTGCTATTATAAAGAGCTTTTACATACTTCGTGAACATTTCCACATGTTGTCATGTTACTTAATAGACCAACACAAGTACTAGCACAATTGTGCAAGAGAGATTACACATCCTTTTAAAAATGTTTTACGAATAACAGAAAAATATGTTATTTGTGTTCAGTTTGTTTGCTACAATTAGTTGTGCCGTCCCTTAATCTGGTCTTGGAAGAGTGGCAAGAAGAAAGTCATTGTTACAAGTAAACTAGTATATAACCCTGCACAGTGAAAGATGGTGGTGGCAGTGTCATGCTGTGGGAATGCTTTTCTTCAGCATGGACAGAGCAGCAGGGCAGAGTTGTTAGAAAGCTAAACAGAGGACAGTCATGGAAGAAAATCTGTTAGAGGCTGAAAAAGACTACAGGACAAGGACCCTAAACATACAACAACAGCTACATTTATTATTATTATTATTATTATTGTTATTTTCTTTTACATTGAGTGAACCAGGCAGAACAGATTATGAACAGCTTCTATTTTACAATTGTGGCCTGGTAAAAAGGCAGCACCTCTTCAAGGAGAAGGGGAAGAAACCGGCTGTAAAAGAAGACAAACCTAAGAAAAAAGATAACACTTTACATTCTCACAGAAAACTGACTTCAAACACAACATCCTCATAACACAATAAAAAGATATTCACAAAGACATTTACAATAAAGTAGTTAAGCATGAAGCATATTATTGTGTTAAAATGGCCCTGTCAAAGTCCACACCTAAACACTAATTAGGAAAATGCGGCAAAGTGACTGTTAACAGACCCTCTTTATCCAAGCTGACTGTATTTGAGCTAAATTGCGAAGGCAGGCTAAAAATGATCGTCTCTAGATGTGCAAAGCTGGTGGAGATATGCCAGAAAAGAAAGCAGATGGAATTGTAAAAAGTAAAGAATTTAATCCAAAGTGGACGAATAGAAATGTGTGACAGTGTGGGGTCAAGCATGCCACATTTGTTTGTTGTACAATAAAGAAATAAAAGCCAGATGTCATTTTCCTTGCATTCAAAAATATGCACTAGTTGGTGTTGGTCTATCATTTAAAATTCAAATTAAATAATTTCAAGTTTGCATTAAAGGAAACCAAATGTGAACACGTTCATATAGGGTACAGATTGAGCCTATACGGCTAAATTTCTGTCTGTTGGCCGTAAAACTACTCTTTTACTTGGCCGGATATAAACAGACCCAGAAGGAAAAAATCAAATAAATCGTTTTTAGCATGCTGGGAACCACTTCTGGAGAAAAACACTATGTCCACAATGTTTACAGGAATCCAGCTCATTCCCATCATTTTCCCTGGCCTAATCTGCTGCCTTGATTCCATATTCTGAAGGCACTCCAGGTATGCAATCCCCAAAAACAGTTGGTTATTTTAAGTTTCCAAGTGACATGAAGACAGGACGCTTATGCAGTCAGCGTGGTGACCACGTCAGTTTGCATACTGTAAAACCATTATTTTCTACCCGTGTTCCTCCATATTCTCCCGCTCACGCTGGCTGTGTTTGTCTTCTCCATGCTTGCTTTGAAGGACCCATGGAGGATTTCTTTTGACAGCCGGGGAAAAACTAAGAGGATTTGCCGCTACATACACAGTCATTCAGAAAGACAACCGAGCCTTGATCCTGCAGACAAACACACACTTGGTTTTGTCTCTGCGGAGCTCTGGCATGCTGTCAGTGGGCTCTTCTTGCCCACGGACACAGTCAATAGGGAGATTATTGTCAGCCCTCCACAGTACATATCAGGACCCACTCGCTTAAGTTGAATAGGTTAAAGGTCATCGTGATTCAGTTACAGAAACTATTAGATGAGATGACTGCGTGAGATAAAAATTATTTTTGCTAAGTGCCTGTTATGCTTTAAAATCTAACAGAGAAAGGACCAAAGTGAGATCATCCTAAGGGTTTCAGAAGATGTAGCCTGGCTGTTTGGGAAAGGTTCCTCAAGGGTTGTGTCACGTTTCCCATCATGCACTACGTTCATGAAACTGAACTGAAAACAGAGATAAAGCTACAAGAACTAGAAACCTGGAAAACAGGAGCCAGAAATGTAATAAAACAGCAGCACAGAAACAAAAAGTCACTTTGAAGTACATTATTACTAGATGATTACTGCAGCTTTAACTGTAGTAAACTAAACTAAACATTGGATTTCATTTCACATTTTAAGTTGTCACATTCAGCAGTTCACAAACGGTCAGGATGAGCAACCTGTAACAAAATGTCCAACACATTTAGTGTATATCAGAAGCAATAGGACAGGTATGGGGAGCAACCAGGATTATATGCATTATTTATGTTTCTAAATTATTTGATTATAAACTGTAAAGGTTTTACTCAATATTGTCTTGAGAGTGCTACACATTTAGCAGCTTCTTTTGCACAATGCAGATTCATCTTTTTTCTTCTTTTTTTAATCATGCCTTTACAGATTGTTTTTGGTTGAGATTTTTTCATCACAGTAACATGTTTTACCAAACGATGGCAAGTTCTTTAGATCCTGAGGAAGGAAAGCATTCCCAGACTATCACCACTATGTTTGATAGTTCACATAATGTTCCCTCTCTTAAATGCTGTTTATTTTAGGCCAGATGTAATGGGAAGCACACCTCCTTGAGACCATGAAGAGGTATGTGTGAAGCAGGGGTTTTCATCCTGGAACCCCCTAGGACGGGGATCTACCACTCCAGTCCTCGAGAGCTACTGCCCTGCAGCTTTCAGATGCATCCCTGCTCCAACACACCTGAATCAAATGAATGGTGCGTTACCAGACCTTTGCCAATCTTGATGGCATGGGGAAGAGGTTATTCAATCATTTGATTCAGCTGTGTTGCAGCAGAGATGCATCTAAATGCTGCAGGCAAGTGGCTCTTGAGGACTGGAGTTGGAGGCCCCCTGCGTTAGAGGATGCCATTTCTCCCCAGTCTCTTTGTTGTGGTAGGACGCTGATCTTAGCTAAGAAAAGCAAGGCCTGGAGTGACTTAGATGTTTTTATTTGTGCTTTTGTGACCTCCTAGATGAGTCGCTGATGCGCTCTTACGGTAATTTTGGTAGGTCGGCCACTCCCAGGATGCTTCCGTCTTCCATGTTTTGTCTCCGTTTGTGGATGATGGTTCTCACTGTTTCACTGGCATTCCAAAGCCATAGAAATGGCGTGTAACCATTTCCAGTCAATGAATTTGTTTCTCATCTGGTCTTGAATTTCTTTGGGTCAGAACACGTTGTGGCTTTATTAAACCTTTAAGCCTACTTCATGTTGTCACGCAGGTTGTATTTGGGAGATTTCTTGACCCTACAGATCGTGCAGTATTCATTGTTTGGTGTGAGTGATGAAATTATTCATGGGTAATTCACATGCAGTACACATAATGTTTCCGAAATGATTACTTCTCCTGGCAGATTTAGAGTTTAAGGTATTTTTGTTCAACCATGAAAAAAAAAAGCTTTTTGGCAGGAAATGAGACATGAATAGAACATAAGACATTGTTGAAGGTTAAACAATTTCGAGAAAAATAACATCTCTATTTTTATTTAATTATATTTTATTAAAAATAAATTTGCATCAAGTTTCTTTCCATAGCAATGGGACCTGTTAAAGTGCCTTGAAGTGTCATTTGTTGAGGATATGTATATGAGTAAGCTCACCTGAAATAAAGCCTTTTTTTTTTTTTTTTATAAGCACCCTAGCACAGAGCTGGTGGAGATGTTCAGACGGTTACAGTTTGTAATCTACGCCACTGGTCACTGCCGCTATTACATCCTACATTTATGGCCGAATGTTTCTGCAGGGAAATGAATATTGTGATGGGCAAGAATTGTAAAATAAACGTTAACTTCAAAGTGAGAGACTGAGCTGTAATAGTTAAAGCTTCAGGACGTCCAAGCAGGTACGGCAAGCTTCCAGAACCCTCTCCTACTGAGACGTGTGCTACAGCATTGTGTTGTTAACCAGTGGCCGTAGTTGGGAGTGAATGAATCTGTCCACACAACACAGGAAGTACACGGAGGGACTGCAGAAGATCAGTGCAAAGTTATGTTCTCTGATGGGTAATCCCGATTGTTTCCTACAAATGCAAAATCATTTGTCTAGGGAAGAAAGGATAAAGCTTCAATGACCCATGTGTTGAGCCAACAAAAAGCACTGGATACAATCCATGGGTGGGGTCACTTTTTATTCAAGTGACTGGGTTAACTCACAACTCTGCCCAAGAAAACCACTAGAAGCAGACAAGGGGTAGTGTTACCTGGGAGTTAAAATGATCCACGTAGTGAAATGGGGCAAGGGAAGAACTAAATTAAGAATAAAACACAAAAAAGTGACTTAGTTATTATGAAAAAATGTTTCTGTTTTTTAGTAATGATTATTATGAGAAATGTAACAACACAAAGGGATCCTGCCTCTCTTTCTCTCTGCATGACCCATTTCCCAGAGCGTAAAATGAAGGAGGAGCTGCGAGGACAACAGACGGAGGATGATGGATATTTGATGAGGTGAAAAACTGTGCGGCACAAACAGAAGACGAACTAAAAGTTTGAAGCTCCGTCCATCATCGCTGTTTAAATGTCAAAGTGAAGATCGAGCCTTGTATCAGAATTTCAGGATTAATTAGATGGAGCTTTTTCTCAGATAGGGTTGGTGTCTCTTCCCCCGCTTACCTCAGACACAGCCCAGGCTGTGGTCTATGACCGAACATGCTAAATACAGCATCTGTGTTCCCACCCTTTCTTCACTTTTGCAAAACACAAAAGTAAACATGGACGCTCTTCATCCCATCTGACTGAGCTTAGCTATTTTGCAAACGTGAATGTGCAAAAGATTCCGTCTCTAGACGAGCAAAGCTGGTAGAGACATACCTCAAAAAGCTAGAACTGCAGTCATAGTATTTCTACATGGTACTGACTCAGGGGCAGCAGATGCATGACAATTTTTTCCCTTATATGTAAAAAGTTGGGAAAATAATTTCCCTTCCACTACCAAATTATGTACTACGTTGTGTTTAAAAAAATAAAATATACTATGAATCAGACAGGAAATTTATTGGGTTTAAGGTAAATTTGCTCCGAGTTTTGTTCAGATTACACGATAATGTTCAAATTGTTTGCTTTTCAAAAGGATGCTACATAATGGCTCTGTCTGAAAAAAACGACTAGTTGTCACCTCATGATATTTTTCCATGACCGCTCACCTCATCCTACATGCTTCACATGTCTGGTGTCTCACTCTTTGACTGATTCAGGGTTTTTTTTTCATGCAGCCCAGCATCCCCAGACATTTGTCCTGTTTGTTGTTTCTGATGGAGTGGGTGAAGGTGGGTGAGGGTTGCAAGTGAGGGCACAGACATTCACACTGACAGCCATTGGGACCGAAGAGAATGCTGAGTGAAAAGGACAAAAGATATAGTCGGCCAGGCAAATTCCGATCCCCCCTCGCCTCTGTCTGTTGGAATGTGAGGGGGTGAAATATGGGGGGGGCTGTGGGGGACGAGACAGGCAGATAAATGGAGGAACCACTGTTGATCTTTCTTTGCTGTAAGGTCAGTGAGGACATTTCTGAATCCTTTGGAAGTGGGCCATATATCAAATATTAAATATTCATCCATAAATCATACCCATACGATTTTCCAGTTTGACCTCAGGCCTTTTTTGACTTAGGTCTATTTAAACACACACACACACACACACACATATATACATGCATAGAGTACAGTCAAGCTGGATCGACTGAAACTGACAGACACTGTGACGGCTGGCTTACTCTGGATTACTGACAAGTTTAAAGGGCTCTGCTTATATCTACTTAAAGGGAGCCATCACGTGAGGTCTATTTTTGCTTCCCTGAGCTGATGTTGCACAGATATACCTTTGCAGCAAAATCAACTGATCAACTGACTTGCAACAAATTTCATGTTCTTGCTCATTCTTTTACAGTTTTGTTGCGCTTCCTGCACTGCTGCAGGTGGGTAGAACAACTTCCCCTGTGGTTTAAACCCCAAAACTCTGCTTTCCCCCTCTGCAGAATCCCTTTACCGTTTACTTTTTTAAGCTAATTTTGATGCTTCAAGTCTGACTGGATGCACCAAGAATTGTGGAGTCCGGCACCTCCCTGTATTTGCTGAGGAATCAGGGTCTTATGAGTCACACTACAGACGGCTGACATTTGTGTGTCATAGCTGCGCTGAAATAGACTGAGAGTTTGCGTGTGTGTGTGCATGTAGGTGCGTGTGTGGCATGCTTGCGTACGTCTGTTTTGTAATAGGACAATCCAGCTGCTCGCGGCAGCATTAGCTCTGATGGCAGCACGTGAGGGATAAACAGGGAGGGTTTGAATGTTGATTGGGACCCGTGTTAACGTGACAAAAGCCATCTTTACGCTTTTAAGTGTTTGTATGTGTGTGTCTGCGTGTACTCCTTTATGTGATCTATTCACGGCCTCTTTGGTATAGTGTGTGTGTGTGTGTGTGTGTGTGTGCGTGTGTGTGTGCGTGCGTGTGTGAGTGTGTGTGCGTGCGCGCCTACCCGTCTTGCCACTTTGCGGGCCTCCCAGTAAGGTTTGGAATCGTCCACAGCTCGTCCGATTTTCTTAATCAGTTCGTCCAGCTTCACTGTCGCTTCTACCAGCACCGCTCGAAACCTCTGGCGGAAGTCCTGCACATGTGACGACATGAAGAAACCAGCACATATAAGCTTACCAAGTCCTACATAAACAGAGTGCATTGTTTGTTGAGTGGTTCAGTACTAATCGTAAGCAAAAAGGAGGCCAAAGTCAGCTTTTAGGCCATGATTTAAGTTGCCCTGTGTTGTGCCTTTTAAAAATCAAGAATTCGCTGTTCCAATAGCAAACACAACAACTACATTTCAGAAAATGCTGAGGCATTGTAGAGATGTTTCCATTATGTTCCCCTGGACCTTTATCTCCAAGACTTTATTTACCCTGAACCTCTCCTGGGCTGTTCATCGCATGCGTTTCGACTGCCAGTCGAAGTTACTTACGGTATACAGACGCTGAAAATTAATCATTTCAAACCCTAAGATATCACTTGATTGGAGTAATAAGTGTCTGCACACACATCTAATAGCTGAAGTCTGTCATTTAAAATCTATTACAATTACAATTAGCAGAAAAACATGAAATGTAGAAGTGTTGGTCAAATGAGGCTAAAAATCATCATCCAAAGAGAAACGTGTGGCACCCGAGTGACAAATCTGATGATATTTGCTGTCGTCAACTCGACCCCAACTTTAAGATTACAGCTGTGCAATAAACACGCTACATTGATCCCCCCAGATTACGGATCACTTTGCTCTTTTCATTGCACAGGCCAGATCTGCTCAGATCAGGGGCCTTGTGAGCTCATGGATCATGTTGCTGCGATTGCTGAATCAAAGGGGGTGTGGCTTACAACTCTCTCCTTTCACGTGTAAGGGATCTTCGCTAGGGGAATTCGCCAGGGCTGAGCTCTGTGTAGCTAACCTCATGCGTGTTGCCCAATCAGATTCAGATTTGTTATCTTCATCAGATTCTTCAATATCTAAGATCAGATGGACATTGGATGATGATATGATGTCTCCATTCTTTACTAAGCAGTACTACGAGGTAATATAGGATAGCAGTGTGCTACTCAGGTCCCTTACAATTCATAGTAGCAATGGATTTATAACTACCCCCTGAGGTTGGGTTAGGACCTTTCAGTTGATCGCAAGGCTGAAAAGCTCAGCCTGACCACAGTCCCAGGGGAGCTTAGGAAACAACATGTTTCCTAAGCGGGGGCGATTGTGGCTCCTCAGGAGTGAGGAAATCGTCTTGTAACCAGAGGGTTGCCGGTTCGAGGCCCCGCTCTGTCCGTCTCAGTCATTGTGTCCTTGGGCAAGACACTTCACCCTTCTGCCTACTGATGGTGGTCAGAGGGCCCGGTGGCGCCAGTGTCCGGCAGCCTCGCTTCTGTCAGTGTGCCCCAGGGCAGCTGTGGCTACAGTGTAGCTTGCCATCACCAGTGTGTGAATGTGTGTGAATGGGTGAATGACTGAATGTAGTGTGAAGCGCTTTGGGGTCCTCACAGACTAAATAAAGCGCTATACAAGTACTACAGGGCATTTATCATGTTATAATAGGAGAGAATTGGCTTTTTCCTTGCACGCCTCCCAAACAACCAGTTGACATGTAGAAATCACCTGGTGGCTGTTATGGAGACATGGTGGCCCCAAATTAGTCTGCCCTTGTATGTGGAAAACCTTGGATAGGAACTACAATATGCACCACAACTTAAAAACTTCACCGTGCAAAAATGAAGCCTCGTGTGTCATTTTGCAGAGAGGAGATGTGAGAAGCCTGCAGGCATCTGGAATCTGCATTCCAGACCTTTTTTTAGGTTGCGCACTCCAAACCGAAGTTTAAACAACATTTAGTGTGTCAGTTAACCACAGGTCCAAAAGCCATGCTCTGTGGCAGTATAGGGTTGTATCATTGGTCCTGGCAGCAGTGATGCAGAAAAACACGTTGACATTTTCCTACTTTCTAGACTGTATCTTCAGCTGAAACGCCCATGCATTTTTCACTGTGACAAATAAAAACAATGACCGCAGAAGAAGAAAAAAGGTGGTCAGGTTACTACACTGAACTGCCTGCAATCATGACGTGTCAGCAATGAGTGTGAAGAATTTTAGAAACTGAAGCACCTAATCTCTTGGTATCCTCAATAACAGAGCCCCATTGAGGATAATGTGTGAGTGGAAACCTGAATGAACACTGTATATTCTAAAATTTGCTCTATGAAGCAATCGACAGGTCATTCGCCACCTGTTTGTTTCCATATCAGTGTTTGTGTGTAGGTGATGTCTGTGCAGTCTGTACTTTGGAACAGAAGAAAAAAAGAAAAAAAGGCAGCACCTGCATCCTGTTCATCAAGCTGACCGAGCAGCAAACGAGAGGTTAACGAAGGAAAACGGAGAGGGTGCCGCAGGAAGCGCACTTCCTGTGACATCATCACACTTCCTGACGAGCCATTCCTGTACTGAGATAATGAAGCAGCTTCAGATCCAGGAGGTGAACCCTGCACATCCAGCACCTTCGACCTTTCAAGGCTGGTGTAGGTTTTTAACCAGCACTGAAATAAATGGGTCTTTTATTGTTACAAAATCTTACATTGAGAAATGTTGGGAAATCTAACCTTTAATGTGAGGACATTAAAGCTGCTCTGCAGAGTTTGCTGAGAATGCTGCTCCCGTATGGTCGTTAGGGGAACTGCAGTCAGCAAAATGCGCTCTCAAGCGCGTGCTCATTGGTCCGAGCTCTATGACGGTCAGAGGCCATTTTTGCTCTTCTTGTAGCGCTGGGACAAAATTGTTCTCTTCTTTGACTTACATGGAGTTTCAGAATCAGAATCAGAAAAAGGCTTTATTGCCATATGTGTGAACATTGTTCACATCATTAGGAAACTGCTGCGGTACTCGGTGCAAACAAAAAAATAAACACTTCTAGGCATCCAATAAATAAAAATAAAAATATAGAATGGGATAAACAAATTAATATATACATGAGTGGGTGTCTGGGCTGGCTAGCTAAGATTATCTAGCGGCTAACTGACGGAGAACACCGCCTCCTGGTGAGCGCGCATACGTGGGTGCGTACGTTCGTCCATAACGACTAGCTTTGCAATACTGCATATTTTGGTATTGATCCGATACCAAGTAAATACGGGCCAGTATCTCCATCCATCCATCCATCCATTTTCTTCCGCTTATCCGGGGTCGGGTCGCGGGGGCAGCAGCCTAAGCAAAGAGACCCAGACTTCCCTCTCCCCAGCCACTTGTTCCAGCTCCTCGGGAGGAACCCCAAGGCGCTCCCAGGCCAGCCGAGAAACATAGTCCCTCCAGCGTGTCCTGGGCCTTCCCCTGGGCCTCCTCCCGGTGAGACATGCCTGAAACACCTCACCAGGGAGGCGTCCAGGAGGCATCCTGACCAGATGCCCGAGCCACCTCAACTGACTCCTCTCGATGTGGAGAAGCAGCGGCTCTACTCTGAGCCCCCTCCGGATGACTGAGCTTCTCATCCTATCTCTAAGGGAGAGCCCAGACACTCTGCGGAGGAAACTCATTTCAGCCGCTTGTATCCGTGATCTCGTTCTTTCGGTCACCACCCAGAGTTCGTGACCATAGATGAGGGTAGGAACGTAGATCGACCGGTAAATCGAGAGCTTCGCCTTTTGGCTCAGCTCTCTCTTCACATCGACAGACCGGTAGAGCGCCCGCATAACTGCAGATGCCCCACCAATCCGTCTATCGATCTCCCGTTCCATTTTTCCCTCATTCGTGAACAAGACCCCCAGATACTTAAACTCCTCCACTTGGGGAAGGACCCCATCCCCGACCCGGAGGAGGCACCCCACCCTTTTCTGGCTCAAGACCATGGCCTCGGATTTGGAGGTGCTGACTCTCATCCCAGCCGCTTCACACTCGGCTGCGAACAGCTCCAGCAAAAGCTGTAGATCACACTCCGATGAAGCCAACAGGACCATGTCATCTGCAAAAAGCAGAGACCCGATCCTGAGGCCACCAAAACGGATCCCCTCAACGCCTTGGCTGCGCCTAGAGATCCTGTCCATAAAAGTTAGGAACAGGATCGGTGACAAAGGGCAACCTTGGCGGAGTCCAACTCTCACTGGAAACAAGCCCGACTTACTGCCGGCAATGCGAACCAAACTCTGGCACCGGTCGTACAGGGACCTAACAGCCCGTATCAAGGGGCCCGGTACCCCATACTCCCGGAGCACCCCCCACAGGGGGACACGGTCGAACGCCTTCTCCAAGTCCACAAAACACATGTAGACCGGTTGGGCGAACTCCCACGCACCCTCCTGGACCCTGCTGAGGGTGTAGAGCTGGTCCAGTGTTCCACGGCCAGGACGAAAACCGCATTGTTCCTCCTGGATCCGAGGTTCGACTATCCGTCGGACCCTCCTCTCCAGAACCCCTGAATAGACCTTACCAGGGAGGCTCAGAAGTGTGATCCCCCTGTAGTTGGAACACACCCTGTGGTCCCCCTTTTTAAACAGGGGGACCACCACCCCGGTCTGCCAATCCAAGGGAACTGCCCCCGATGTCCACACAATATTGCAGAGCCGCGTTAACCAACACAGCCCCACAACATCCAGAGCCTTGAGGAACTCCGGTCGAATCTCATCCACCCCCGGAGCCTTGCCACCGAGGAGCTTTTTAACGACCTCTGTGACCTCAGCACCAGAGATTGGAGAGCCCGACCCCAAGTCCCCAAACCCTGCTTCCAGATTGGAAGGCGTGCTGGTGGGATTGAGGAGGTCTTCGAAGTATTCCATCCACCGACCCAAAACGTCCCGCGTCGAGGTCAGCAGCACACCATCCCCACTGTAAACAGTGTTGGTGGCAGACCGCTTTCCCCCCCTGAGACGCCGGATGGTGGACCAGAATCGCTTCGAAGCCGTACGGAAGTCGTTTTCCATGGTCTCTCCAAACTCCTCCCACGCCCGAGTTTTTGCCTCAGCAAGCATCCGAGCCGCATCCCGCTTGGCCTGTCGGTACCTATCAGCTGCTTCAGGGGTCCCACAAGCCAAAAAGACCCGGTAGGACTCCTTCTTCAGCCTGACAGCATCCCTTACCGCCGGTGTCCACCAGCGGGTTCGGGGGTTGCCGCCGCGACAGGCACCGACCACCTTGCGGCCACAGCTTCGGTCAGCCGCCTCGGCAATGGAGGCGCGGAGCATGGTCCACTCGGACTCGATGTCCCCCGCCTCCCCCGGGACGTGTTCAAAGTTCTGCCGGAGGTGTGAGTTAAAGCTCCTTCTGACAGGAGACTCTGCCAGACGTTCCCAGCAGACCCTCACAACACGTTTGGGCCTTCCAGGTCTGTCCGGCGTCCTCCCCCACCATCGGAGCCGACTCACCACCAGGTAGTGATCAGTGGACAGCTCTGCCCCTCTCTTCACCCGAGTGTCGAAAACATGCGGCCGCAGATCAGATGAGACGACAACCAAGTCGATCATTGAGCTGCGGCCTAAGGTGTCCTGGTGCCAAGTGCACATATGGACACCTTTATGCTTGAACATGGTGTTTGTTATGGACAATCCATGACGAGCACAGAAGTCCAATAACAAGACACCACTCGGGTTTAGATCGGGGGGGCCATTCCGCCCAACCACACCCCTCCAGGTCTCACTGTCATTGCCCACGTGAGCGTTGAAGTCCCCCAGCAGAACAAGGGAGTCCCCAGGAGGAGCACTCTCCAGCACCCCCTCCAAAGACTCCAAGAAGGGTGGGTAATCTAATCTGCTGTTTGGCGCGTAAGCACAAACAACAGTCAGGACCCGTCCCCCCACCCGAAGGCGGAGGGAGGCTACCCTCTCGTTCACCGGGGTAAACCCCAAAGTACAGGCGCCGAGATGGGGGGCAACAAGTATGCCCACCCCAGCTCGGCGCCTCTCAGCGGGGGCAACCCCAGAGTGGAAGAGAGTCCAACCCCTCTCGAGGAGACGGGTTCCAGAGCCAGAGCCGTGCGCCGAGGTGAGTCCGACGATGTCCAGTCGGAACCTCTCAACCTCGCACACCAGCTCCGGCTCCTTCCCCACCAGAGAGATGGCCCCTCCCACAGGTGGTGAGCTCATGGGAAGGGGGGCCCATGTTACCTCTTCGGGCTAAGCCCGACCGGGCCCCATGGGTAAAGGCCCGGCCACCAGGCGCTCGCCAACGCGCCCCACCTCCAGGCCTGGCTCCAGAGGGGGGCCCCGGTGACCCGCGTCCGGGCGAGGGAACACTGAGTCCATCTGTTGTTTTCATCATAGGGGTCTTTTGGGCTGCACTTTGTCTGATCCCTCACCTAGGACCAAATTGCCATGAGTGACCCTACCAGGAGCAAAAGCCCCTGACAACATAGCTCCTAGGATCATTGGGACACTCAAACCCCTCCACCACGATAAGGTGGCATCCCAGGGAGGAGGCCAGTATCTCCGATACTTTTTAATATATAAGTTGTATGCGTCATGGAATTGCTAAATCTCAATACATTTTCATGACCTTAAGTGTTTTTTGTGATGTTTCCTTATTTATTATTTAATAGTTAAAACCCAGGACAGAATTAGGACAAAGTTTATAATTAAATAGAGAATGCTTTATTACAAAGAATGTCAAACTTAAATAAAAAAGTGCACGCAAACACGTAAACAAATTTAAACAAACGAGTAACTGAGTCTAAGTCACGCGACTCACGTGACGGTTCAACATGTAAACACAAAAAGGGGGAGGGGCGGCATGTGTGTGCCTGCTCTGCGCTGACACAGGAGCGGCGAGTCCAGCGACTTGGCTGTTTCCTCGTTGCCGAAACCGCAGTATTGCAAACAAGAGCGGAATTTGAAGTAAAGAATCGATCTCATTTGGCTAGTATCGATCCGATACCGATACCAACTTGGTATCGATACTATCGATATTTGGATCGATCCGCCCCCCACTAATACCGACCCGAACCACCTAAAAAAAATGGAATTGCAACCTGTACATGCAACCACAGCAAATACTACAACATTCAATTCTCAGGGGATAAAGAAACTGACTATAGATTTAAAAAACGGTTTTATTTTAACAAAAATATTACATAATGCAGCTTTAATTCAGAGAGAAAACAATCCCATGTTGAACTAGAAAAGTACTTAAGAGAGCGCAGACCTCCGCCAGGGCCCCTCATTCCCCCCAATTCCCACGTTATCCAATTCTAACTTTCACTACTTTTCCAATAAATTGTCTGTTAATAGACGCCTGGCTGTGTTCGTGCAGTTGCAGCGGGGAGATTCACACATGCTCGATTAATTTGCTGGGCATATGGTTCAACCGTAGCGGGGCTGCTGCGCGAGTTTAGCCGTCTGTGAGCTCTCTGAAGACGTGGGAAGGAGTCCATGATAGCAGCGCTGGTCGGAGGGTGGGTGGATACGTGCTTCATGTCGGCTCAACCCCAACATTTTATTAGTTACCCAAAACAAATCCGAAAAATTACATAGTACTGATGCATTTTTTTTTCTGGTTTTACTTGATCTATTTAAGTTGATCAGAGCGTCTAGATCATTTTAGTTAGTCATCCACAACTTCCTGTTTCCTTGGGGTATAAATATGACATTACACAGGTGTCCATTTCTCTCAAGCCAGTGTTTCCCAACCCTGGTCCTCAGCGCCCACTGTCCTGCTTCAAATGATTGCGTTGCCTCCTTAGCATGCTCTGAAGACTCCATATCAGCAGTAAGATTTTATCAAGACACCGATCTGTGGGTTAAGGGGCCTCCCAGGAAAAGCCTTTTTTTTCTCTAGCATTACAGATGTAAACATGTGGAGTTTGCTGAACTCTTTGGCTTTGGTCAGACGAGACGAGCTTTTTAGAAACAAACACTTCAGGTGGGTTTAGCATAATAGAAATGTGTCGCACACACACTGTGAGGAAGGATTTAACTTCCCTGCCTGAATTTTTCCCAAATCCTGTAAATCTGCAGTACATCTTCCTTAATCATTTCCTGGCAGCGCAAGCAAAAAGCCTGGCAGCAGAACTTCCTATGTGCTTCAGCTCAGTTTTGAACGTTTAGCCTCAGAACGTTGCTTCTTTCACTGCTTGCTTCTGTCACCGTTGCTATTAGTCATTCAGTAATGTGGGATTCTTAAAGCAATGCTAATGAACGTATTTTCCCTTTCACAGAACAAGAAACAGAAAGTAAAAAAGGCAAATCCCATCCTGTCACTCTTTCTCGTGTTTTTTTTTTTTTGTGTGGCTTTAATGAAAAACAGAAGAGGCCTACTATTAGGATAAGAAAACCTGTGGCCTCGCTCTGGAATGTTTAGGTTCTGTTGAACACTAACCCAACATGCATATCTGAATGCAAGCCAGAGCTATAAAAAAAAAATCCATTCCACTAACAATCAATCTTTCTCGAGTTCCTTACTTGACTTTACAGCCTTTCATTTCTGCCTTCACAATCAGGGGAAGGGAGTTGCAGGCCAATGGCGAGAGCGCTTGGGGATCTAAGTTGCTACAGAGCTGCTATTAAGTTGTTGTTCCAAGTGTTTCTCCAGAATGAGGGCTCACAGTGCCAGAATTGTCCTTCTTTTTGAGACATTCCCCTTGAGCCGTTTTAAAATCCCAGACACGGCTACTGAGCAAAGCCCCCAGCGCCTTGAAGCGCTTTTCGTGTGATTCTGTCACATTAAAACAATTTTTGATGTCTTTTACTGGGATTTTACATGATAGACCGACAGAAAGTAGTGTATAATAATAGTGTATATTTGTGAAACTGTAAGGAAAATAATGCATTTCAAACTTCCAGAAATGTTCTCCAAAATACAGTAAAAACATGAATGGCGTGGCACCCCTTTCACTCTAAAACCCTAAATCAAATCCAGCGCCACTAACTGCCTTCAGAAGTCAACATATAGAGCCCAACTGTGTTTAATTTATAAACGCAGCTAAGGGTAACACCGCACGCATCGCCCTGAACACGTCGTTCACATAGTGGAACATGTTGGTGGGAGAATCATGCTGAGGGGATGATGTGCTCCAAAGCATGCGCAGATACCTGGCAGTGCACATCAGCCTGATTATAGACCCACACCCCACTGTTGAACATGGTGGCGGCAGAAACATGCTGTGGGGATGGTTTTCTTGAGAGGAGAAAAATGGAAGCTGATTTGAGCTGATGGGAAGATGGATGGAGCTAGATACTGAGTAACCCTCCAAGAGAGCCTGCATTGGACTCGAGGCTTGGGTTTAGGTTCAACTTCTCACAGGACTACAACCATAAATCAAATCAAAGCATATTCATGTGTTATAATGGCCTAGTCAAAGTCCAGACCTAAATGCTATTGAGAATCTGTAGAAAGTGGGAATATGTGGGAAAAGCGCAAGCCGTGTGAGCACATTTCGGAAGCTGCTGTAGACACCAGAAACAGAAACCTCTTCTGATTCAACGGAAAACACCAGAAGGTGGATCTGGAATCTCGCTGGATCTCACTGTCAACCCCAGCAGGAAAGATCCAGTAATGATGGCGATCCCTGTGCTGCTTCTTACCTCCAGCTCGCTCTCCAAGCGGTTGATGTCATCCGTGGACTGGTTCAACTTCTCCAGCTCTCCCTGTTTACAGAAAACAAGAGAGGACAAAGAGAAGGCAGACCATTGGATCAGACTGAGACTCAGTCTGGAGGCGATATGCTGAGTGACTTCTGTTTAGTCAAATTACTAACTGTGTGTCCCTGCTTATGCCAAGAAAGCATGAAAAGGAACACATGTCTCCAATGTGCGCACGCTGGAACTCTAAAAAAAGTGCATTACATTGATAATATAATGCAATTATCTTTCCATAATTTAAAAAATTAAAAAAAAACATTAGCAAAACTCCATACAGGATTTGTCTTTACAGGAATAGTTCATCCTAAATGTTCCTGACATCTCTCACCTGGATTCTTGGATCCACTTCTTCTTCTTCTTCCTCCTCCTCCTCCTCTTCCTCAGCAACACACAGAGAATCATCCTCACACGTATTCCCATTTCGCTCCATCCTCGGGAATATTTGCAGATTTCCCTGTCTGTGTGTGTGTTTGTTTTTTCTCTCGTTTTCTTTGATAAAAAAAAAAAAAAAGGCGAAGGTCTTCAGAGCAGACAATAAAGGGTTGCTGAGCGGCTGGCAGCGGTGATCCGCCCCGTTTAACCTTCACACGGAGCGCTCTGCAGCCTGAATGCTCTCGGCGGGCATGGAGGATCTACTGTGCGGACAGGAGCAGAGGTGACCGCGGTGTACGCAAAGCGCCGCGTCCGGCCGCGCCGACGTCCACGACCAGCCAGGGAAGGACCATAACTTGAGCTGGGGGCGAAATCTAAAAGAATAAAATGACCTGTTCTGATCAATTGCAGTTATTCCGGTTTGGGACCTTCAAAATAAAAGTCAACCATTTGTAAAGCGATAGATGCTGGGTTTTTTTGTGTGTTTTTCTTCTTTTTTTTTAAGTGTTAAAAAACATTGATCCAATTATAATTAAATGTCGGTGAGTATTAAACAGGGCCATATCAGGTAAGTTGTGTTATTATTTTGGGGTTTTTTTATGAAAAGAAACATTTATCAAATATTTCAAACTTGTGAAATCATGGTTTTAGGGACAAAATGGAGCCACTGGCTAGTGGACGCATTTAACCACCCATTCATCAATTTATACTCGCTATTGTATTGACCTCCCTATAAATGTAGCCTGCTGTACTTTGCATTTGCAAAAACCACGAACATTGATCTTAACTGAGGGAAGTGATGCTTGCAGTACTTTACACACTATTGGTGTTTTTGTGACCTACAAAATGAGTCGCCGATGTGTTCTTGTAGTTATTTTTGGTGGAAACGACACTGCTGGGAAGGTTCATCACTGTTTCCTCCAATTTGTAGATAATAGGTCTCACTTCGGTTCACTAGAGTCACAAAACTTCAGAATCTATATACTGTAGCTGTTCTATAAAGATGCGACTTATATTTTCCTTTCTGTTACTGAATTTCCTTAGATTGGAGCGCCTTTTGAAATGCTTTTGCCTACTTCATGTTGTCTGACAACGTTTTACTTAAGTGACCTCTTGATTCTATGGGTCCGGCAGCAACTAGGCCTGGGTGTGTCTGGAAAAAGAGAACACTCCTGAACATTTTTCTTTTTTTTTCAAATTCTGATTCTCACAGTTGATTTATGATTTAGCAACAGAGGGAAAATATATTTTTAAGTTGGTTGAATAGTTTGTTTCCTTGTATTCATTCAGGTCATGTCTGCTTGAATTAAAATTTTTCTTTCTTTCAAGTAGGAACAAAACAGAACAAAACAGTAAATACTTATTTGGTTTTGATTAAAATAAAAAGGTAGACTGCTTGATCTCTCTTTAATCAATCAATCAACCAATCAATCAATCAAACTTTATTCATAAAGCGCTTTTCATACAACAATTGCAACTCAAAGTGCTTTACAGAATTAAAATGACCCCACAGAGACCACATTGCCATCCCTCCACCACGTCATTAAAAGCATGATCACAGTTATACCCCCCTCCCCCAGACCCAACCTTCATGCACGCACACACGTAAGAGCAGCAATAAAAAAGTACATTGGGCTGAGTACAGATGAGCCAGGTTAGGACACGCCATCAAAAGAGTCATCTGCACCGGCAGCAGCACATCAACAGCAGCAGCCAATCATTACAATCATTTAAATCTAAATTGCTCCTTCTTCAACAGGGGCCTCACCACCGCCCCTTTAAATGCGGCAGGAAAGACCCCCGTCTGAAGGGACCAATTCATCAAGGTTAAAATCTCATCTCTTTTGGTTAAGACATAAACAAAATCATTAAATGTATTTTCTTTTGTTTTGATCTTTCATTTACAGGCTGGTTTGTTTTCTTAAAGTATGACTAAAGAGTTTCTTCTTAATCTGAAACTCACAATACTTTTATTTTGTCCAGCTTTGCTGGAACGCCACGACTAAAGGGCTTTGCAGTGGTTACTCTCCGCCACCTGGTGGCGAGAGGAGAGCGACTGCAAGTGTCTGGATTCCCGTAAACAGTGTTGTTGTTTTTTTCCTTTCCCAGGAGTGGTTCCCAGCATGCTACATACTGTTAAACTACTCTAGTCTTCATCTGTTTATTCCTAAGAAACTGAAAGACGGGTTACTGCCTGCAGTCAAATATTTTGTGGTGTATCCTGTGTACAGTGGCATGGAAAATCAATGCATTTTATGGGTTAGACCAACTTATTGCATTGTTTTGAAGTGGCTAAAGTTCAGTCAGATGGATGGAGAGGATCTGCAAAGATCATTTTTCAATTACCACCATTCTAACACACAAATATGCTTTGATCTTTCTCTGTATCTCGAGAAGCATGTTTAGCGCCGACGTCCTGCTGAAAGGTAAAACTCCCCTCTTTAGTCTCGAACTTTTACATGGCTTTCCTTCTTTCTCTCATCTGTTCTGACCTGCTTCCATGCCAGGACAAAACATTCCGCGGGTATGATGCTTCCACCATGTTTCAATTTGGGGATAGTGTACTCAGGGTAATATGTTGGTTTTATGCCTAATATAGTAGTGTGCAGACCAAAAAGTTGCACTTTGGTCTATCACCTACAACATGGCTTGTAGCAAACTGTGATTCTTATGCCTTTCTTATTGCCACTTCTCCATTAAAGGCCAATTTGTGTAGTGCACAACAAACAGTTGCCCTTTCATCAAATTCTCCCACATTAGCTGTGGATCTCTGCAGCTCCTCAAGAGTTTCTCCGGACCTGGACGTTCTGGAATAGGGTTGCAGCTGTTCCATGATGCTGTTTGTTCACTAATGTTCTCCAACAAACCTGTCTGACCTTTACAGATCGTGCTGGCCTTAAAGAGTCTATCTATCTATCTATCTATCTATCTATCTATCTATCTATCTATCTATCTATCTATCTATCTATCTATCTATCTATCTATCTATCTATCTATCTATCTATCTATCTATCTATCTATCTATCTATCTATCTATCTATCTATCTATCTATCTATCTATCTATCTATCTATCTATCTATCCATCTATCTATCCATCTATCTATCTATCTATCTATCTCTCTATCTATCTATCTATCTATCTATCTATCTATCTATCTATCTATCTATCTATCTATCTATCTATCTATCTATCTATCTATCTATCTATCTATCTATCTATCTATCTATCTATCTATCTATCTATCTATCTATCTATTGTCGGCTTTTTCTCACAATGTGCTCTGCAACTCACTTCCTGCTCAGAGAGGCGGGGGCGCCGAACTCCAAAACCCCAGCGGAATCTGTTTCAAAATAAGACCCAGGACTGAGAGACAAAGAGTAACAAAAAAACACACACAATCATATATCTGGTTTGGAAAACACGCACCTGCAGATGGGAGTCAGACAAGATCTGACTGACTCGTTCTCTTACAAGGCTGTATCATTTTTATTTCAAAAAGAACAAAGAACATATCACGTGACTCCTCTCTCCTCCTTCTACATCTTGACAGGCCATTTATTTTCTCCAGGTCTCTTGACCTTACTATGAACTGGGTTATAACATGACTTAGAGTTATAGCTGATCCTCCCTGCTTTCAGTTCATATCTTTACTCAAGAGTTTGTTTACTTAAAACCTTCAACCCTATAAAATACTGGTAACAGAGTCATGTTTTACTACCCTGAATAATATAAACAGGCCTATTACTTCTAAAGCTTAAAAAAGATATAATTAACACATATGTACTGCATAATAAAAATAGCCTCAAAAAAGTAGAATACAACACTATCTATCTATCTATCTATCTATCTATCTATCTATCTATCTATCTATCTATCTATCTATCTATCTATCTATCTATCTATCTATCTATCTATCTATCTATCTATCTATCTATCTATCTATCTATCTATCTATCTATCTATCTATCTATCTATCTATCTATCTATCTATCTATCTATCTATCTATCTATCTATCTATCTATCTATCTATCTATCTAGCATTATTGTTTGTTTGCTTCTCCTGTAAGGGTAAAATAGCCATAACATTGGTACGATGTAGGCCTAAGCTAATCACTAACGATAGTATGTTGGACACATAGGGAAGCCTAAGGATGACAAAGCATCTGGTGGGTGTTGACATGTTGGTATGGGAACCTCAAATGAAAATCTACTCAGGGCCCCAAAAAGACATGGGCCGTCCCTGTGGGCTCATGAGATTAAATAACACACAGACAGAGCCGATTTACTAGTTAGGTGAAGGCAAACACTTCTGATTTTTATTTGATTCCTTTTTTCTCCTACAGCTATGCACTACTTTGTTTTGCTGTATGACATGGAACTAATTATAGATCATACACATGACAAGGTGTGAAAGATTTCAAGGGTTTTGAAAACGCTTTCCCCTCCCCCCCTACTCACTGGAATTGCATTGCATGTTAGAAATAGTTAGTAAGGCATATTTATGGATTCAAATGTATCATCAATCATGTTTGAGTTGTAATTCCATAAAAAAAAAAAAAGATTTATTTCTCAGGAAAAAAGTTAAATTATGCGTAATAATAGTAGCCTTACAAGATTTTTTTTTTTATTATTTGTAATAATAGTAGCCGTAATAGTTGGCTTTATGAATAAAAAAAAGGGGGCCCCATCATGAAGGCTATATTCAGTGACATCATCTTTCAGGACTCCATTATGCTTTTAACACAGGCCTAGCTTATGTTTTATTTCCTGCGCATATTCATCATTTGATTCAATGTTTCCCATGGTGTCAGCAGGTTAAATGTCAGTCTAATGAAACGGAGAGATTTCAGTGGACGCCTGGCCTGCTTTGCTGTTCGTCAACGCGCTCTTTTTTTTTTTTTTTTTTTTTTTTTTTTTTTTATCCGAGCGTCCCTCCTGCGTATTGCATATATATATGCGACGGTCGGATTTCATAACGTGGTGAGGAAGAAGGGAATGGGGCTCTGAGTAAACGGAGGAATATCAGCCCATCGGTCGGCCCTGTGCAGAACAGCAGCTGCAGCCATCTCTACCCCGCTGTACTCCCGGTGCCACGCAGAGAGTGCACTAGAGGAGATGAGCTATAGCTGCTGCTGCTGCTGCTGCTGCTGATGCTGCTGCTGTTCTCTGCGTCTTGAGCATCATCGCCGCGACGGCCAAAGAGAGAGACGAGGCGGCGGGAGGAGTGGGGTTGGGGGGGGTGGAGGGGGATCGATCTCCGGAGCCAGGGACAGGGTAGTCAGGACAGCAGAGGATGGAGTTCAAGCATCTGGTGGAGGCGGCGGAGAAGTGGTGCTCCGGGAACCCGTTCGATCTGATCTTCGCCGAGGAAAACGACGAGAGGCGGCTGGATTTCTACGCAGAGCCCGGGGTCTCTTTCTACGTCCTGTGTCCCGGCGGCACCGACACCTTCGTAAGCGAGCTTCCGCAGGGCCTCAACTTAGCTAGTGTGCGTGTGTGTGTTCTTGTAGGTGTACATGGGCTGGGTAGGAGGTGGTGATGGAAGTGGGATAAGAGGGGGGGGCTGAGTAGTATGATGTCATTTTTAGTGTGCCTTCATACCTCTTCACTGAAATCAGTTTAATATCTCCCGTTCCTCGTTATCACCCGCAACACATCATCTATAGTAGACACAGCAGTGGTTTGGATTTATGCAACATGGCTCTCTGTTCAGGGCGGCATAGACTTGGGGTTGGCAAATGCACTAACAAAAACAAAACAAAAAGTTAGCTGCATTAAATAAAAGAAGGTGCCAGCCTTTGTTTTGCACAGGTTAGAGGTGTGCATAGGACACCGTTAGAGTATTTAAATATTAGCATTATTTTCAAAATCATTTTAACATCTTTAGCATATCCGCTGCAAATAAACACGCAAGCATGTTACAGCAATCTTTTGTGCTTTTATAACATTGCTGAAAGTGAAATGTAACAACTTACACTATACAGGCAGGCTTAGTTGTAACAAACTGTGTGGTTAGTTTTTAAAACTAGCAAAAATTCTGTATCTGGATTAAATTCGTTCATTAGGAATCCATCTACATCCTACAGATTTACACTAGGCTATTTGACACTCTGTGTTCAACCATTCATCTCACCGGATAACTATGTGTCGTTAATCAATCATACAGGAATTGGTAGTTGCTATACATAGGTTGATCCAGTGCTTTGATGATTGGTATCACAAGGGTTCGATAGAAGGGTTTAATTATTCATATCCTAAACAAAACATAAAAATTAAACATTCTATTTTTATCATTTTATTATGTGTTATCAACGAGTTTACTTTTTTGTATTTTCTGAAAGTATTTTAACAAGTAATTTACTTACAGTATCTATCTATCTATCTATCTATCTATCTATCTATCTATCTATCTATCTATCTATCTATCTATCTATCTATCTATCTATCTATCTATCTATCTGTCTGTCTGTCTGTCTGTCTGTCTGTCTGTCTGTCTGTCTGTCTGTCTGTCTGTCGTGAAGAACAGGCGTCAATCAGGGAATGTGTTTGTGGATAGGGGGAGGATGAAGGTGTTGAGGCATGAACTTGGTTAGACTGTACACTTATGCTCTAAGAAAAAAACAAAACAAAGTATTTTACACTATCCTTAAAAAAAACACACACACAACATATCTGAAGAAAGAAAAAGCAAACCATAATTGGCCAAAATCTAAATCGGCCTACCTCAAAGAAAACTTCAAATGAGTATTGGTCATCGAACGCTTTATTCTAATAAATTTTTTTTTTAAACAGTCAAAGTCTTTTTACGATGGACAGAATAATTGATTCACTTAATCCTAGTCTCATAGAATATGTTTGCCTACAGATGAATGAAAACCTGCTTTGTTTTTGTTTTGATGTCTTTTCTGTATTCTACCTTTATAATCAATATCTTTTCGTAAGACCTTGATCTGTGGATTATTATTAAATGCCTTCTTGAGCTGATTTCCCGTAGCACAAATGTACAGTAATGTTAGAATCGGCCTTAAAAACACAGTCTTGATTAACTGTTAAGATGTACAAAGCTAAAAATCCTAATGGTGGATGTAGCACAGCTCTGATCAGCTCCAAACTGCTTTCTAAGAGCTCACTGTATCCTGCGGCCATGTGATGCAGTGGTGGAGTTATGAGTCCTAAAGTCCCAGAAGCCAAGTCTGCTCCTCCCCCCGCTCCCCCGCTCAGTGACACGGGCCAGTAGGGCGGGAACAGATGGAGATGACCCAGGAGACGGGGCGTCTGTTCAGTCAATAACACATTATGTCACACAGACCGTGCCTCTGTTGTGTTTGCACGCTTTTTCTGGACTCTTCCTCAGACAGTGGAGCACGGCCACAGTGAAACGTTTAGATAGCAGCTGATGAAATTCCGCTAAATCCTATGTCAGCTGAATCATACTCTCTTAAGAAGCAGATTCTAATCAAATGAACAAACAAAACGACAGCAGATCCTTTCTGTGATCCGCTGTCCCTTGGCGCCACTTTACCTCTTTAGTCTTCTTAGTTCTCCGTCCCTACTTCCAGCTTTTTCCTGCTGTGTGATCTAATCCATGTCAGATGTCTCTGCAGCTCATCCTCATGTACTCATCCCCTTCTACATATACAGTCAAACATTCAGAGTTCACTGCTGTGCACTCTCAAACCTGCTGCAATAGCAACCTGTCACTCTACAGGCCCCTTGAGATCAGAACCGGTAAAACTGTATGGGGCCCTTTACTAGACCTCCAATCTGTCATCGCTCACCCTCACCCTCCACTAAAGCCAATGAAAATGCTCCCTTGCTGTATTTTCACTTACAGATAAAAAAAATCTCAAACAGTTGTAGATCACCTCTTTTAAAGGTCGAGTTTTCCCGTTCAAACTGTGTCAGCCCAGGAATTTTAGACTTTGAAAGCAGTCGAAACTTATTGGAAAAACGGTGAAATCCCCTTTAGCGTTGATTGGAAGTTGTTAAGAAGGCGCTAACTTTTAGCATCATTGGCGTCATTCTCTCTTCATAATCTTTTGGATGTAACTGTTGCTTTTAACATGAACAATGTAAAAGCGGCGATGGGCAAACTTAATGCTAATGCAGTTAGGTGTTGTTGGCAAGCCCAACAAGACGTTTTTTCCTTTATTTAGTGCCTCTGTCAACAAAACTGGGCAACTCAAGATCTAATTTCTTTGTTACTTCAAAGTAAGAGTCCCAAGCAGAAACACACCTGTGTTTACAGCTGAACCTCACCTTCATGTTCCATAATAGTAAGAGCTTAGACTAACTTTACCTGACAGTAACTAGTTTCCCGGGACATACTCACTTTGGTGAGACATATTGGGGCATTTAATGTCATAAAATCCTATGCCACAAGTGGTCATTACACCCCAAATCATGTGTGCTTGAATATTTTTGTATTATAAATCTTACATTATGAAAACTGTGATTAACTGAAAATAAAAACAAAAACATAAAATAAGACAGCACAGTACTGTTGACTCTGCAACCAAATCTGTGTTGCCTGAACTCGTGCTGATAGCACTTTTTGTTCAAATTTAAAAATGTTAAACTGTCCAGTTAAACTCAAATGTACCCATACCTCTAGCAGATTCAGATTTAAAGCAGGAAAGCACTAATGAGGTTATGGAGTGGCCCAGCTGAAGTCCTGGCTTGAGAATCACTGTCCGGCAACTTTTAGATTCATCCCTCTCCCAACAAACCTGAATCAACTGGCTGAATCAAAGTCCTCAACATGTCATCAAGTTTCCCAGACGGCTGGTAACGAGTAGTGATGTATGTCTCGAGACGGGTCTCGAGGCCACTTTTACGTGGTCTCGGTCTTGTCACGGCCTTGATGGTCTTTGGTCTTGGTTTAGGCAGTCTTGACTACAAGTCAAGTGCAGTAACAGCCATCATACAATTGCTACACATAGTTGATCTCACCCAGTCTGCAAAAACATTTACAGTGAGCTCAGTCACACACATGACATGGTCTGTCTCTGTATTGCCTGTAGTTGAAGTAATACTGTCTAATATGTATTGAATGTAAACTGTGGCTGAACCCTAGTATGTTGCTGTTCATACAAGTTGTTGCGTAGCTTCAACACTAGTCTGATTTTATTTCTCCGGTCACGACTTGGTATCGGTCTTGGTCTCGAGTTGGTCTTGACATGGTCTGTCTTGGTCTTGGTCTTTTCTTGGTCTCGATACCCTCTGGTCTTGGTAGTGTCTTGGTCTCGGTTTAGGCGGTCTTGACTACAAATCTAGTAACGAGCCATGCGTTTGACTGAAACAGGGATTTATTTAAAAGTTGCGGGACAGTGGCTGTCCAGGGCCACAGCTAGAGACAACTAGGAAAAAGAATCTGTGGAGGGAGCCGAAGATTTGGGTGATGACAAGGTGACATGCCAACCGTAGAAACTTTGAGCTCATGAAAAAAGGTGAATGTTCAAAAATATCAGTGGAAAGATGGAAAAAGCTTGTTGTTGTCAGGCAGGTTTGATGGCCAAAATGCGAATAGTATTTTTTTCGTTTATCACTGAAAAGGGTATAATATATATATATATATATATATATATATATATTAGAAATTTATACCCCATGAACATGATCTTACTATCCTAAAAATGAAATAGAATGCCCTGACATTCATAAACCTGACTTTTGTGACAGTTCTAGCCCTCCTGGGGGTTCCTGTTGGAGTGGGGGGGGGGTGAAGAACGCTGCTAAGGTTTCTCTTTTCTCACTTTCTTGAATGAGTTCATGTTATTTGCTACCTATTGAATAAATGTTTGCATCAATCACAAATTGAAAGTCCAGTTTTAGGTCTGCATCAAAATGACCTGATGTTCAGATTGTATATTATGGGCTTTTAGGAGCACCAAATAACATTTATAAGGCCCCCTGAGAAAGTGGACTAGCTTACTTTTACAAAGACCTTACATTTGGCTTTTTCACAATGCAGAAAAAACAAAATTTGAACATTTAGACCCCGTATTTTCCCTGATACCTTTTGAGTTTGTCACAACAAACTTGACACTATCATTTTGTCTCATACTTCCTATAGATTTATTTAGCCAAACTCATATTCTGGTAGATAAATATATGTGCAATAAAAACATTATGTAATGATAATTTAACCTAACTCCAATCTAGTCTTGATCTTATCCATAATGTGATCCATAAATATAAAGAAAGAAGATTTAGGACAACAGCAAACTGCTGTGTCCAACTCTTTAACCTCCCCCTAATACGTTCTAATAGCCGCTTTGTTTAATTTTTGAGGCTGACTGTATCCTCAGAGCTTAACATCACCAAAAAGTCAGATAACAAGTAATATACAGTCATGAATCACAATATGCCACGACCCTGCAAAGATAAGTGGTACAGATAAAGGATGGATGGATGGATGGATGAATTACAATATGCTTTTGACAGATTATTATAGTTGTTCAATACCTGTTGAAATATTTCTTTTTATATATATATATATATATATATATATATATATATATATATTGTAATAAATTATTAAAGAAACCCTAGATAAACATGTCTATCTGTCAGGCCTGCTGACCTAAATCAAATAACCCTAAAATTAAACTTTACATGTCATGATTTTCAGTACTGGGTAACCTGTGGCTTAGTTCCAACTGCAAGCTTGACTGGACACCCTTAAAACCACTGACTAACACATAACCTAACAGTGTGGCCTTTAGCCTCTCGCTGAGGGAAAGTGAATATGTTTCTCCAGTGGCCTGTTACACACAGCACTTTCCATAAAAGCCTTACCCAACGTCTTGAGGAGGTTCTGCTTAATCATACCAGACGTCTTGGATCTGATATCTGTAGTCACTGCTGGTTCTTTACGTTAATTGGCAGAGGTCACATCTCTTTCAGTAGAGAAGCAGACTCAGTTACTGACCCATGCAGCATATATAGAGGCAGATGGGGTTTTTTTTGCCCATCCTTCTGTGCAAAACATCTTGAAGTGGAGAGCATCTGAGAACATCAGTTTGCAAGTCTTCCTTTACAGCTCTGTTAAGTTCAATTTCGGTCTCACCTGACCGGGGCGTATTCTTCCACTTGTTTGAGGTGACCCTTACATGGTCTGGGATGAACAGTAAACAGGACTATTTATGCTTTTTATTTCAGCCCTGCTTCAAATTTCTTCACAAATTTGCTTGTAAAACATTTAAACTTATATGATGGAGGCTGTTCTTTATTGGATATTATTCAGTGGATTCATAGTAAAGGGGCAGATTGTTCTCATCACACTTCTTAGATTTTTATTCTTGAAGAAAAAAATAAATCTTGGAATCTTTACATTCCCTTTCACAATTGTTCACAACTTTGTGTTGATCAACCAGATAAAATCCGAATTAAATATATTTAGGTTTGTGATTTTAATGTGTCAAAATGTAAAATGTTTAAGGTGTCCTTTGCACATGTGCATGTTAATAGTTGTCTTTAAGCCTAAAAACATGTAAAGTTAAACCACAAAATAAACAAGATTCTTCTTTAAGAGTAAAAGCAACACAGGGGAGGTAATTATGAAGTAATGGTGCTTCTCATAATACTAAAGAATGGCTGGTTATGTATCAGCAAAAGACAGAAACTGTTGTACATAGGGCAAATTTATGATTTGCAGAATTGTATCTTACTTTTACTTTAAGAATTCATCTTTATCAAACAACATTTAAAAATTACGACATTAAATATTCTTTTTTGCGTGTTTGTTTCACTTAAACCTATATGTCCCCCATATTTTATTAAAAATTGTGCTGGTGTTCTATTTGCTTTTAGAACAAAAGCTGTGTTGCACTTAAAGTTTCTGCCTCCATTTCCTGAGCTTGATTTGAAATATGTTATTCATCGGAGTTTGTCTGTGTGCATGCAGCACGTTTGGAGCGAGAGTGAGGACTGCCTTCCTTTTCTGCAGCTGGCCCAGGACTACATTTCCTCCTGCGGGAAAAAGACTCTGCTGGAGGTGTTGGAGAAGGTCTTCACATCTTTCAGGCCTGTAAGAAAACTAAAGACTCACTGTGTCACAGTTTGCTTTCTTACACGTTGCTGCAGCCACAGCAAAGTAACTTTTGTTCGCTGTGTCTAAGTCGATTACAGACATGATACATTCTGTTCTCTCTGCTCCTAAAAGACACCATGATGGACTAAACTCTTTAAACTCTTATAAAAACTTACCTGGAGCTTTGAATAAAGGCCTTTTATGAACTTTTAGAATATCATCTGCACAACATTAGATGATTCATACATTTTGGCACATTTTGTGCTGAGGTTTGCTACACATTTTTATCAAAACGTTCTCCTAACATCATCACCTGTGTTTTTTGGTGTTTATTATCCTATACTTATGGCAGAAGGTAGAATTAGATGGAAGTTTTTTAATGTTTTAAAAGTGCGGGGTGAACATAAAAATAAGCTGGTAAACACTCTTGAATGGTGTTATGACCTGAGTTCATTTAGTAATTTCCCACAACTTCAGTACTTGCTAAAATTTAGAGCTTACAAGACAAAATGGTGTTGTTCAAACTTGGTAAGTACTTTATTAAAATCTTAATATCTTAACATTTTCTCTTATCAAAATCAGAAAACAAAACACTTGCTCCCAAAAGCTGACCTTGAGGCGCCCATGGATATCAGAGAACAAAAACAGCAAGTCATGATGACACCACAGGACTGAACAGATAAAACAACCATCAGAGATTAAGTCTTCATCTTCCTGTGGCTCAGCCACATCAAATGAGTCTCCATTTAGAAACTTTACAGACAGACTGAACGAGCAAATCAAATTTGGGACCCAATTAACACCTAAACTTAGACTACACCAAACCCCTGGGACTAGTGTCCATAAGCCTGGGAGCTTCCCCCCACTGATTATTACAGATATTTGATATTTGAGGGAACCGGGCAATAAATCCACAATACAATTTCTTAAGCGAGAGTAGGAAACACAGACGAGGTGGAGGTGTAGCCACCATTTTTCACAACTCAATGAACTTTAAAAAGGTAACTCTGGGCACGTTTGATTCTTTTGAATACCTAGCCACCCAGATAAATGAGCCTAACAAAGCGTTATTTCTAAGTTTATATAAACCACCAAAACTTAACTCTAATTTCTTTAATGATTTCAATGACCTTCTTTCTGTAATATGTATCGACTATGACCAACTAATCATTGTGGGGGATTTTAACATTCATACCGACAACCCCCAAGATAGACAAGCAAAAACATTAGATGATACTCTCCACAACTTCGGCCTGATCCAGCATGTCAAACAACCAACACACAATAAAGGACACACTCTGGACTTAATTATCAGCAAAGGTTAAATATTTCCAACATCTCTGTAATTAATATTGCGTTATCTGACCATTTCTGTAATTTCTTTGAAAGTACCATCTCTGCTAAATTATCCAGCCATAGTAAGACCACTATAAAAAGCGTTTTCTAGGGGATAGTTCAGTAGAAACCTTTAAACATATTTACCCTTCCACCGCATCCCCCTCATCTCCCAACTCAAACTCAGTAAATAAGTTGGTAGATAATTTCCTTGCGAAAATCTCAGACATCATGGATTCCATTGCTCCAACTAAAGTGAAAGTAGTCTCAGCTAGAAAGAAGTCTCCGTGGGCAAGTAATCCACTGGTACGTAGTGAAAAAAGAGAGTGTCGACGAGCCGAGAGAAAATGGCGGAAAACTCGACTCCCGGTTCACTGTGAGATCTACAAAGAGAGACTGAATAGATATCAGCTAACTATAAAAGATGCTAGGGAATCGTTCTTTTCTGAAATCATCAACAAAAACATTAATAATGCACGGACTGTATTTGCAACAGTGGAAAGACTAACTAACCCCTTTAGTGACAGTAGCCCCAGAACTAAACTCTACCAGGGCCTGCAATGAATTTGACAGACAGCTTTTTCACTGAAAAGATTGTAATAATTAGACGGTCAATCTGTACCTCAATATCGAACCCACAACCAGTGCCATCCCCAATCAACAACAATGTAGAGAAAATGTCTGAATTCCACGAATTAAACCAGAACAGCCTTGAAAAAAATCATTATCCAATTAAGCTCCTCCTCCTGCTGTCTTGATATCCTACCCACAGCTTTTCTAAAGAAAGTTCTTCCTGTTATTGGGTCTGATCTTGTTCAAATAGTGAACTGTCAGGTGTCTTCCCCCAGGCTTTAAAAACAGCAGTTATTAAACCACTGCTAAAGAAGAAAAACCTGGACAACACATTAATGCAGAACTACAGGCCAATCTCTAATCTTCCATTCATCAGTAAGATTATTGAAAAAGCTGTGTTTCAGCAGTTAAATGGCTTCATAACAATGACAAACCGTTTTGATATTTTTCAGTCTGGTTTCCGCGCTCACCACAGCACCGAGACTGCCCTCATCAAAGTATTCAATGACATCCGCATAAATACAGACTGTGGTAGAACCACAGTGTTGGTTCTGTTGGACCTCAGTGCAGCATTTGACACTGTTGATCATGATATACTACTTGAACGACGGGAGAGCTGGGTCGGACTTTCTGGTACACTACTATGCTGGTTTGAGTCTTACCAAAAGAATAGGGACTTCTATGTTTCAATAGGAAACTTTTCATCAGAACGAACAGAAATCACATGTGGGGTGCCCCAGGGCTCCATCCTGGGGCCCCTCTTATTTAATATCTACATGCTCCCACTAGGCAAGATTATAGCAACCAATAACATTAGCTACCATAACTACGCGGATGACACTCAGCTCTACATTACAATGTCACCAGGTGACTCTGAACCCATTCAAACCCTAAATAAATGCATTGACCAAATAAATGGTTGGATGTGCCATAACTTTCTCCAGCTGAATAGAAACAAAACTGAAGTAATTACTTTTGGACCTAAAGAGGAACGATCAAGAGTCAGCACACAGCTTCAGTTATTACAGCTAGAAACAACTGATCAGGCACGAAACCTAGGTGTAGTAATGGACTCAGACCTGAACCTCCAGGGTCACATAAAGGCAATAACAAGGTCAGCGTTCTATCACCTGAATAACATTTCTACAATTAAATGACTGATGTTGCAACAGGACCTAGATAAACTCATCCATGCGTTTATCTGTAGTCGGATTGATTACTGCAACAGCATCTTCACAGGTCTGCCTAAAAAATCAGTCAGACAGCTGAAGCTGATCCAGAACGCTGTCGCTCGCGTCCTCACTAGAACCAGGAAAGTAGAGCACATCACCCCAGTTCTAAAGTCCTTACACTGGCTCCCTGTAGCTCAGAGAATAGACTTCAAAATACTCCTACTGGTTTATAAATCATTACATGGCTTAGCACCAAAATATGTTGAAGACCTGTTGTCACGGTACCAACCCCCAAGACCACTCAGGTCCTCCAACTCTAGCCTACTAAACATCCCTAGACTCAGAACTAAACATGGAGAAGCAGCTTTCAGTTTCTATGCTCCCCTTATCTGGAACAGACTTCCTGGCGAGTGTAGAGCTGCTGAAACTCTGAACTGCTTTAAATCGAGACTAAAAACCCATCTGTTTAGAATTGCATTCGATTAAATGATTGATGTCATATGTATGAAATGTGTTCATGCTCTCTTGCTTTATTGATCTTTCTCTTACTTTATTGTGTATCATGTGTAATGTGTGTTTCTTTTACTTTTAATTTCCATTGGTATTTTTTGGGTTTTTTTGTTCTTTAAATCACCAATTCATGTAAAGCACCTTGAATTACCCTGCTGTTGAAAGTGTGCTATACAAATAAAATTGCCTCGCCTTAAGACATTAAAAATGCCACACCTGAAAACACACCAGACTGCTCTGGATAACAAACTTTAAAAAAAGCAACATTCTTCAATAAGCAATAAGTCTGAGCTTGCTAGGTGTCCGAAGGGTTTCCAGCTATCTTACTGTCAAGTAAAGGTTAGGGTTAGCTGGGTTGGCAGGGCAGTTCGTTCATGGCACCCTCTCTACACCACTCCTGGTGGTCAGTGTGTGATCGGCAGAAAACATACCCAGCAACAGAAGGCGTCTTTTCAACACACGGGTGTGCTGACTTTCCATTCACTGCACATCGATAAAGGCAATAAAAACTTGTTCAGGGAGCAACTGACAGATAAATACTGTAGTTGTTTTTTTCTAAAATGGTGCTTATGCATCTCCTCATCTAATGCTGTCCTGGGCAACTGCCCATATCTATAGCCGCCACTAAGGGTTAGAAAACTCATGCACCTGATAGGGGAGAGTGGTTGTAAGGTCTCACATGATAAACCTTAGGGCAACAGGATATTTGAAAATCTTGTGATGGGGATGATTTTGATGAATATTGCTATGACGATATCAGATTAGTGTATGCCTGTTTTCTTCTTTGCTCTCTTTCTCATCTGTGCTTCCATTACTCTGTGAACTTTAGCATTTGGAGCATTTGCTGCCATCAAACTCTGATCAACTGGCTAAATATTGCATATTGCACACACTGATATTGCGATATGGATATATATTTGCAATATAATGTGCAGTCCTAATAAACCAGTTGTCTAAACAGATCTAATGGTAAGAAATTAGCATCGCAAGTAGCAGTCAATAAACTGGAAACTCAAGGTGGAATATTGAACCTACAGTTTTTACCTATTGCATGGGATGTCCTAGCTAAACGTTGGCAAACCTAGGTGTCAACTAAAGAAGAGGGACTTGAATCATTTAAAGCCACCAAAACCTGTTTTAGTCTTAGTTAAATAAACATAAAAAAGGTTGAGGCCTTTTAGACAAAAGAAAAAGTAGATCTAAGTCGTAGCTTTTACCTCATTACAATTTGAAGCTAAGCTAAACTATGCTAGCCTTCAGTTTGATGTATAGAGACAATATGGTGACATTCTAAATACCTATCTGGACTTAACTTAAGCTGATGTTTTCATCAGATACTAATCCATTTTTGCATCTCAACCCTGTACACAATCGGAAAAACTAAAACTGTTGTCATTTCTGCCCACAATTAAGAGCCTGGAGCTTTAGAGAAACCAGGCGATGAAGCCTTCACGTGCCATCTGTGGATCCAGCTGTTGTATCAGAGAATAAATGAGTACAATTATATTTTGACATCAGGTTTTTATAATGCCATTTAGTTTAACCTGATCCTACCCCCCATTTCCCTCCATCCAAATTGTTTCTGGAATGTCGGGGAAGATGCTGAAGATGCAATCCTGCGAAAGGTATCTGCTTCAAAGAAGAGATTATTTCCCAACAGGAATAATAAATGCCTTTCTGGTTTTAACCAGAAAAAAAAGATCTTTAAAACATCTTAAAGTTTGGATTAATTACGCGAGAGTCTCATAGTGGCGCAGGCCTACTACTAATACTCCATCACCCCTCTCGTTCTCTCTGTTAGCTGCTAGGTCTTCCAGACATTGAAGATGACAGCTTTGAGCACTACCACGCTGACATGGAGGAGGAGCCTGGGTCCGACCACCAGCAGATGGGGGTCAGCCAGCAGTGATGATCCACCGAGAGGACACCCGAGCCTGGGCAGACCTGCACCAGAAGACTTGGGTCTTGATACCTTAGCTCACTTAACAGCACACACTCTTGCAAACTTATAGTTGACATGCTGAAATATCACCACCTTGTTCTTGAATGTTTCAGTGGCTTTGCTTTCCAAAGAGTGCACTTTGTTGACTCCCCCGCCTCTTTTTCTTAAAGACACACACACATATATACAAGTATGCATTTCCAGACGTATTAGGACTTTGTATTGACTTCCATTCATTTTCGTAACTACATTCATGCCTAGCCTTACCACCAAGCCCAACCCTAACAATTGCCAGTATATTTCTAATTCTAATGCTGACCAAAGCTGAATTCATACCTTACCTCTAAACCTAACCCTAAATAAGGGGGTCCACCGAATTAGGATCTTTGATCCCCATAAATCCTATTGGTCTTCAAAAAGTTAGTGAATATACCAAAAGATCCTAATTAGGCAACATAAACAAGTACAAAAACACACGCATAGACATACTACACTCATGCTTTGGGGCTAGGTGAGCTGTAGCCATGTACAAGGCTAAAACAAATGTAATCATTCACCATCGGGTTAGTTAAAGCTCCACAGCACAGCAATATTATATCGGCTTTGTTATGCAGAAAAACATTCAGATGTTATGGCAATATCCCGCCATCCCTGGAGATGAATGTGGCAGATTGCTAACATTTTCTGCCTGTCTGACATAAATGGCGCACAAATAAACAACAAAAGGAGAAAAACTGACAGTTTATGGCTATGCGAGGCAGCTGAAAGTAAAGAGTCTAGCAGGTGTTGGAAAGAGAAGGGGAAGTGTGGAAATATGTGCAGTTGGTTGCGACACAGATTCACGCGAGCAACATCTAACATACTGCAGTCAAATAGGTTACAGTGATTCCCCCAATACAACCGCTCCCTGTGTGGAATAAAAACTCTGCAGCTTTTCCAGTAGCATGGATCATTTCAAAGTGTTTGTTAATGTTTGTAAAGCTGTGTGTCGAAAATTAGTTAAAAGCCAACCCATGAAGATCTTTTGAGCACTGTTGCTATCTTTATGACTGTCACAATAATAGCCCGTGCAGCAGCTTTAATCCTTCCTTATTTGGGTGTCTCGTTGCCATGTGACATCCTGCCTCTTGAATGTTGTAGTCTTCCTGTTGGCCCGAGGTGTGCGTCTTTTCCTGGGCACCACCTGAGGCGATACCGTTGTAAAGCTTGACAAAATCCCTCTTTTTTTTCTTTTTTTTTCATAAAATGTTTTTAATCTGTTGTCTCATTTAGGGGTTCTTCTTGAGAATAGGTTTACAAAGGACACACCCAAACTCCTGGAGTACATGGGAGGAAGGGGTAGCTAGATGCTGTTGATGTGCCAGTTTATCCTTTGTGGAGCGCTGTCAGGCCAAAAACCTGTGACTTTCATGTGTTTTCGATTCGTGTTGTTTGGGATAGATTTAGGAGGCTAGCGCCAGTTTGGTGCCCTACCCACACGTAATAACAATAGATGAATAATTAGGTACACATCACCTTCGAGGTTTTTAGGACTTTATGATCTTTGTATGTGCATATTTCTGTAAAGTTCCTTAGAAACCCACCATGTCAGGCCTGTATGTGGGGATGTGACAGCTGCTGAAGTGCACCAAAAGCAAAGAGGAAGCATGGAGCAAGTCGGTTATGTCCGACACACAGAGGGTTACATTAGAGGTGGGGCGATGACACTGTTGTGTGTTGGTTTTCTACATGAATATCCATTAAATTAAATGTCACACAGCAATATGGGTTTAAACTTATAAAATACTGCGTTTGCAAAACAAACTTTTTTTTTTTAGTAAATAAAAAAAAATACTTTAGTGACACCAAAACCTTGAGGCCCCTGAGATTCCCTAATAAGCAGTTTCTTATGGTGCGTTCCATTTACCTCAGAAGTCGGAATTCGGAGCTGGGTTTGACGTCACACCCGAGTAAACAGCGTTCCAGTTAACGTAGTCGGATAAGTCGGGATTCCAACATGTCGAGGCCCAGGTAGCCATTGTTGGTAGTACCTCTTATACAGTAAACATTGTTACAAGCTCTACTTTCCATATGCGAACACCACTTTTATTTTGTTAAGCTTAGAGTTGCAGGCTCTACATATAAGATTGATTTTAGACGCACTCTTACAAGTGTGTCTTGTAAAATAAACATGTTTCCACCTCAGCTACTATCATTGACGCGAGGATATAATTAGGCAATATTTAGAGTCAAACTCAGAGCAAGAACAAATCTCCGACTTTCCAAGTGGGAAGTCTGATTTCAGGGGGTGTTCCAGTTGATTTTTCCACTCGGAAGTCGGAATTTCCAAGTTCCAACTACAAATAGAACGCACCATGAAGTCCAACTGAAGTAGATCATGTGAGGTTTCTGCACTGGTTGGTTAAAGGTAAATGTCGTTGATGTGTGATTAGTGCACAATGTGCGAACATGCTTATTTGCGCAAACAACACATGAAAAGTCCTGTGTTTTTGGCCCCTCCGGCCTTCCATAACACAACTTTCCGTTCAAATCTCAGTCAATGCACTGCAAGGCTTCCTTTTGGTTCCTACAACTAGTTCAAACATGAAGGACTGGCTGCTCCCCTGCCAAGTTAGTTTGACTCGTAAATGTTTTATTATTATTGTCATGATCATGATTTGCCTGTTTGAATGTTTTTCATGCAGTGTATCCTCTGTCCTCTGACGTGTGTGACATTGGTCAATAAACAATGTGAACTGAGAGTCTCCCGCCAGTGTGAGGTTATTGGGGGCCAAAACGGGCCACGGGCATGGAGGGGATTTTCAGGTTTCAGTTGTGGACCCTTGACCTGTTGCTCTGCTAACATCCTGCCCCTGTTACTGGAGCTGACATCACGTGACACCTGACGTGCAGCCCTTGCAGAGTTACGTCAAGGTGGAGCAATAACGGATGTGAGGCTTGGCTTTCAAAGTAAAGGCTGAAAGGACACCTCCAGGAAATCATTATGATACAGTTTACACCAATTCACATTTTCCGAGTATGACATGATGAGCACCTTACATAATTTTCACTTCACACAATAAGCCATCAATCAAAACAAAGAAAATTAAATGCATAATACGACATTTAAGTGGCTTCACTTTTACTAAAGGTGGGGCTTTGGATGCCTACTCTTAAATGGTTTAAGATCCTTCTCTTATATTTTCTGCTATTTAAAAAAAAAATTGGTTTATTTATTGGTATTTAGCCAACTTTGATAGTCAGTGGCGGTGCACAGTTGGTGGCACCGCTGCCTTGCAGCAAGAAGATCCTGGGTTCAAATCCCAGCCTGCATGGTCTTTCTCCCTGTGCATGCGTGGGTTCTCTCTGGGTACTTCAGTTTCCTCCCACCGTCCAAACAGATGACTGTTAGGTTAATTGGTCTCTCTAAATTGTCCTTAGGTGTGTGTGTGTGTGTGTGTGCATGGTTGTTTGTCTTGCAAATCTCTGTTGCCCTGCGATGGGCTTGCCACCTGTACCCTGCCGCTAGCCCAATGACCCCTGGGGACAGGCACCAGCCCCCTACGACCTTGCAGGAATAGGCGCTATAGACGATGGATGGATGATGGTCAGCGCCTTGCAGCATGCCTTTTCTGCAAACATTTGCAGCCATTAAGTTGACATGCCAGCACAAAAGCACTTAAATAGTAGCTATGTTGATAATAAAAATGATGTGATGAACCCGTCTTTTGTAAAAACCTACATGGGCAAAGGAAAGGGTTAGATATAAGCCGAGTCAGTTTTAGGAATGAGCAGACTGGGTGGTATAAAAGATAAATTCTTTAAAAAAATACTGTACATGGAGAAATCTCAGAAAATTAGGCCCCATTTACTCTGATGTCCCAAAATAAACTCAAGTGCAACTTCAGATGTCTTCTAGCTAGTAAAGAGAATGCATCAGTGTATATGTCCATCTCAGTATGAACCCAGCTGTCCTGTGAAGATCTCAGAGGTTAGATTAGAGAACAAACAGCGTCGTGAAGACCCCGGATTACAGCAAGCAGGTAAGGGAGAAAGATGTGTAGAGATTTAAAGCAAAGTTAGGTTATAAAACAATGTCCTAAATTTTGAACATCCCACAGAACGCTGTTCAGGCCATCATCTGAAAACAGAAAGGGTTTGACACAGCTGCAAACCTGCAGAGACACGGTCATCCACCCTAACTGACACGTCAGGCAAATAGAGCATTAAGAGGGGAAAACAGCCAAGAGGGTCATGATCTGGCGGAACTGCAGTGATCCAGAGCTCAGGTGGGAGAAGATGTTGCCAGGGCAAGGCCTAATAAATGTGCATTCCACACATCTGACAGAAAAGTGGCAAGAAGAAAGCAATTGTTGAAAGAAAAATTTCAATAGATGTGTGTAGTTTGCCACAAGCTTAAACAGCAACCACGAAGAAGGTGCCCTGGTTAGATGAAACCAAAAAATTATGCACTCATACATGCTGGTGAAGATTAAAACTCCACATCATCCTAAATACACCAATGTTTACAATAAAACATGGCAATATCATACTGTGGGGAGTCTTTTCTTTAGCAGGGGCGGGGAAGCTGGTGAATTAAGTTGATGGGGAGATGGATTGAAGTAAATGCAGAGCATTTCTTGAAGAAACACTGCAAAACACTATATTCATGTGGCCGAATGGCCCAGTCAAAGTCTATACTTACATCCATTTGAAATGAAGTGCTAGCTAGGACGTGAAGATTGCAGTTGCTCTCCATCTAATCTGACCGAGGTTGAGCCTTTGTGCAAAGAATGGACAAGGTTTTCAGTCTCTACAAGTACAAACATGCCCTAAATATACCCTCAACATACCCTAAAAGACAGAAGTAAAGTAATGACACATGGGGCTGAATACAAAAAGACAACAAGCATTCACTTAAACTGCAGGTTTCCGTATTTAGCGCTTTTACTTTGAAAGCGCGGAGCTTGTTTATCTGGTTTACGTGAGATGGCTTGACCTGAGCGCCCCGCCGCCAGAGAAGGTGAAGGAGGGCAATCCCTTTGCTTTTATTTTTCCTTCCTGACGGCCGCAGTAAAGCTCAAAAACAAACTTGGACCAGACGAGCTTTACGCAAACATTTGCGCTTCTGTGTTCTGCGCTGCAGCGGAGGAAGAGTGGAGGAGCGGGGCTCAGAAGAGCTTTTTTTCCTCCTCGTTTCTTCTTTGTTGAAAAAAAAAGGGGAAGGGCTCCGCTAAGGAGGAGAAAAACAGAACAATTGAATATCAAGTTAGTGCGCACTTTACGTGCAGAGCGCACCGTAAAAACTCTGAGATGTTGGATCACCTCGACGTCCTCGCCCTGCTCCAGCGTGCCTTTATTTCCTTTGTTGGTGTCAGCTCTTCAGAACTCTCCGTGAACATGTGTCGTGGCTGAAATAGCCCAAACTTTCCAGCAGCAACAACAACAAAACCTGTAAAGAGGCAGCATGGGGGCCAAGCAGAGCAGCCCCGTGTTTGACAGCAGAACTCGGGCTTATTCCAGCTCAGATCTCCCGTCTGGGAACGCCGCCGCGGCGGACGGGATCGCGGGGTTTAGGTACACGAACGGACCCGATGGCCCGCGGATCCGGTACACGGGCGGAGGGCCCACCAACTCCGGGCTGAGGATCCCGACCGGCAGAAGGTCAGGGTCACACAATCAGAGCCTGGATAGCCCAGATGGTGATGAGGGCCAGCTGTCCCCAGAGGCGCACAGGCTGTTTATAGGGTCCTTACCGTCTCACCTGTCCCCTCGCCTGCTGGGAGGTAAGCTCCCGAAGCACAGATTGCACAACCATAACAACAGCAACAACCTCGGAGTGATATAAAATAGGATGTTTTATGTGTATTTGTATGTTTTATCAGTGTTACACAAAAGTGGGAGGTCTACTGAAGGAACATCATTTACTGTGAATATTTTTTTAAATCTTTTTCACTCTAATCTTTGATTTGAACACACCTCACAGAGCTGCTGCTTTTCTTCTTCTTTTTTTTATTTCATGGGGGTAGAACTGCTTTTACTTCCTGTCTTTATACTGGGTAATCATGACTGCAGGCTCAACGCATTATATAAGCTGTTTTGAAACTCTATAGCCAGGGGGCAGCTGGAGATTCTCTCGGTTAAAAAAAAACACCATGGATTTCACGATTTTATACACAAACATTCAAAACATTCGATCGCTGTGTTCACAGGAAATAGTGGGTGTCGCTTCGTTAGTTTTCACACTTTTGATTCCCCACCATTATTTCAAAGCTGACAAACTTTTACTTTCTTGTAAGGGAGGGGGAATGGGTTCACTTTCTTTCAGCCAGCTGACCTGGCAGTGCAAGGCGACAGGTGGAGGGACAACACTGTGTTTACTCGCTCAGGCATCTCATTAGAAGGATTTTAAACAATAGAAACAGATTTAAAACCTGCCCACCCTTGGGACTGTTGATATAATAAGATCTCACGCCACAAGATCTCACACCATTTAACCTTGCGCTATTAAAACGGCATAACATTTCTAGTCAAAGTGAATTTGGTCTCAGGAAGCGTTTTTCCTCAGCGTGTGACTTCGTCTAGTGAAGTGCGTATTATCAGGGGCCTTATTTTGTAGTAAGAAAGGAAGTAGTTCTTGAGGTCTTGAGTTGCCCTGTTCTGTTCACATAATGAAGATCAACACTTGTTTACGAAGACATTGAAGAAAAGTCCTCACCAATTTCAAATGCTTTATCCGGCAGCATTTTAGGTCGTCATAGATCAAGCAGGACAATATGGAAGATGTTCTTTGAATATTGTGGTTTACAAGTTAAATAAAAAGCAGTTTTTCACCTTAACTAGCAAAATATTAGAAAGTTTTGGTCCAGATTTTGACCTGTTTGTGGTGCAAATGTGAAACTGGGTTAGGTGGTACTTGATCTGATCAAAGAAGACTGAACCACTCGCAGGCCTTTTTTTAAATCATGAGGCCAAAGTGCTAATGTTAGCAAAGATGCTTCTTCTGAGAAATGGGCCCCAGCTCCACCGCTTCTGGCTGTTTTTGTGGCGTTATGTCAACCCAACGCACTTCTTGGTTAGCCACATGATTATCTCTCATAATGATTTTTAAAGCATACTTTAACCATTTTTATATAAATTTTATTCTATTTTAAAATATTGAGTTCATTTTATTATCCATCCCTGGGCATGGAAGCAAAATAAATGAAAAAAAAAAAATCACATTGAAAATCCTCAAATAGAAAAAAATGAAGGTACAAGACAAAGTAGGTCCTTTATTTCTGACCTGTTTTGCATTCACATTATTTGCATAGTAAGTGGGACCTCAAACATCCAGCAACTTTCGCTCTAATTTATTAAGCTTTGCTAAATGTTGCGAGCAGTTTTTCGAAGAAACATTGACATACATCGCATTCTTGTTGCTGAGTGCAGACTACAACATTTCTTTGGCCGACAAAATATAAAACAGTCTTCCCCCCACAAAATAAGGAAAGGGTATGCCTTTTTTAAAATTAGGTAAAAGTGACAGACCCTATTTATGTTTTGGATCTACAAAAATTTATAAATCTAGTTTCTAAAATAGTCAAGATTTTTTTTTCATTTAATTAAAATATTAAATGTTTGTGGTGGAGCAGTAAAAAAAAAAAAGAATGAATTTTGCAAGCATGTGTGCTTTAAAAAAAAAAAAAAAGTAAAAATTTTATTGTGGAACACAAATACTTAAAACTTGCTATTTTCTTTTTATTTCTTTCTCTTCACACTTGATAAAACATGATTGGTGGAGTCTTGGTTCACCCAAACATGTAGATAAAATCTTCTCTCGTTCCGTAAAACTCACTATCTTGTGACCCCTACTCAGGATCATTAGATGTTACAGTGGCAGTCAGGGCTGCTTGGTATTTTTCCATTTGACATTCGATACCTGGATATGGTTAATAGCCGTATGATGACTGAGCCCTTTGTTTAGCCCTCCTGCACATTTCTCGTTGCCACAGGTGGCTCTGCTGCTGCTGCTGTGCTGCTTTGCCCTTTGTCTTCCTTCTTCTTCTGCTTCTCCTCTGTTGTGCAAAACAGGCGTGCGGTTTTTTTTTTGGTTTTGTTGTTTTTTTGCTCTGAAAGGGAAGAGTGCACTATGTAGGTCAACAGATAAGCGCTTCCTGCTGGTTACACATTGCCTGACATGGACACAGAGCGACACACGCCGAATGCACTCAAACTTCCTGAATCTGCAAGTCTAGCCGTTTCTTCTAAACGAGTGGGAGTCTCCAGATCGGAGCACAACAAAACAGGAGTGGGACCCAACAGGACGGGGAGGGGAGTTCTGTGACAGTCATGGGGCTGAAAGGGGAAACGCTGCTGCACTTTTCTAAACAGATCCATAAAAATCCAACTCCCCCCTCCCCCTTTTTGAAGTTACTGGTAGAGGTAATGAGGAAGTCTAATCACTGATAGACTCATTTGTGACCTTTGCCCCATGAGTGCCATGTGACTTTTGCGGGTCTCACACTGACTTTACAGAGTCCCTCATAAACACATGACACAAGCGTGATGTAGACACCAAACATGGTGATAGCTGGACAAAAGCTGGCGTTTCTTCATCTTTATCGTAGGCGGAGCTCATGTTGTGTTTTAAAGGAGACCACTTGAGCTCAGGTTGAGCAGCTCTTGACCTAATATTCCTTGTGAGGAGCAGGAGATGCTGCCGGCGGCGGCGGCAATCATGTGTGCCGTTCTAAATCAGTTGTGATCTGAGGCGCGGTCTCACACACAGTAAGAGTCACACCTTTTCAACTGGCAGACTTTTTCTCTCGTTAAAGTCGCAAACTTTCTTGGGTTTTTATTTGGGTTTTATGTGTCAGAGCGACACAGAGTAGTGTTGAGAAGTTAATGCCCCTTAATACAATTGAATAGAATTTTAAAAGCAGGTTGAAAGCAAGTTTCGGACATCCAGTGGAGCCATGTTATGGACAGACAACGTGGAAGAAGGGGATTTGGTCAGATGAGACCGAAATGTCACTTGTTTAGCGTTTGTGCAAAAAATGCACTAAACATTGCCCTGAATACTTACCCCCCCTCCAATCGTAAACGGTGGTTGTGGCAGCATCATGCTGTGGAAATGGCTTTTATTCAGCAGGATCATGAAAACAAGGAAGAGTGGACGGAGGTAACTACAGAGTAAGAGATCCTGCCAAAGGCTTAATGAGTGGAGATGTCCGCCCTGCACCGGATAGCGTCCCTAAATATAGAGCCACAAATGAATATAACTTGTTTACTTGAAAAGCATATTAATGTGTTTAGAATAGCGCAGTCATAGATCCAGCACATCAGTATTCATCAGTAAAACACTATGACAGAGCCACAACCCTGAGCATCTCCTTCAGCAGACTGTCCTACAACAACAGAATGTCTTCAGTCAGAGGCTAGTTAAGATGTGCCGTAACACAGGCTGCTACAGTAGACACTTCCTGCCCACAACCATCACCATCTATAATGACACTTTAAAGAAACATGTGCAATTTGAGTTGCTATCATATCTTATTTTACTTTGGGGTTATTCAAGTTTTTTCTAATATTGAATATGGGTCCTAAGGTTCTTTGTGCTTTTGGTTTTTGTACTTCCAGGGTTCCACTGTCCTGTGTGCTCCAAGTTCATGGCAGCGGATGAAATAGAGAAGCACCTGCTCATGTGTTTCAGCAAAACACGCCTCACCTACAACAGTAAGATCGGGTGCTGGGGGGGGTAGTTTTGACAGTAGTTTTCTGTTCTGATACTGCAAACTGTGACCTCAGAAATGACTTGTTTGCTACCTGCTCCTTTCTGCTCCAGAGAGACACAAAACAATATGTAAACTGACTTTTTTATTATTTCGTCGTACCGTTTTAATCATAGTCAATGTTTTTTCCAACAGCATCATTTTAACACACTGCTTATGTGCATAAGTAACCGGTACAAGCATTGCTTTCTTAGATTTGTTGCCCCATGCAGACTTTAAACCAGTGATCTCCAGCCCTCGATAGCCACTGTCCTGCAACATTTTAGATGCATCCCTGCTCCAACACACCTAAATCAAATGGCTGAATTACACCCTCACCATGTCACCACCAAGCTCTGCATAAACCTGGAAAAGAGCCATTCAGTTGACTCAAGTGTGTTGGAGCAGTTGTGAACCCAGAGTAAATGTTATGACAGACATATCCTTACTCTCTAACCTCAGACACGTGAAGCTCCAACTTTGATTTGTTCAGTAGTTGTTTATACTTGTGCTGAAATATCAGAGACAACCACTAGAGGGCACAGCAGGAAACCCTATAAAGGGAACTATTAAAAAAAGCAGAGGGTGGCTGCGAAAATAATAAGGGACTATAGTGTTTGTATGATAATAATATCTTGGTTGGGGAGGAAAAAAAGTAGCGGCAGCACAGTAGATACCATTAAAGGCCCATAAAGCAAGGTCAATGATTATCTGGTGAAGTTAGGTATTACATTGCCTCTAGTGGTCACCAGCGTAACCTATATAGCACAATTGGTACCATTAAAGGCCCATAAAGCAAGGTCAATGATTATCTGGTGAAGTTAGGTATTACATTGCCTCTAGTGGTCACCAGCGTAACCTATATAGCACAATTGGTACGTGAATTTGCAAAGACTTTCACAAGCATCTCCTGAAATTCATCCAGAATGCAAAGAACTGCCATAAATGCTCAGACTCAATTTAAAAAGCCTCTTTTTAGTTGATACAGAATGAACTGATCGACCCCTAAAAGCCATCTGTGCTTTGAGACTACAGCACACGTGGCACCCCTCGCTAAAATTGAAATGTTCCTAATCCAATTTTCTTACAGAGGATCTCGTTTTGTTTTGGTCGGCGTCTGGAGAACACGGTTTCACGACGCATTTCGGCGAACGCTCAAAAGTGTTGTCACATACAGCTGGAAGGTCGCATGATTGCCAACGGAGCGCCAAATAAACCCCCCTTTGAGGACGTCTTTGTCATGCACCCCAATTTGTAGCCTCAGGCACTTGCAGGGTAGAAGTCTGTAACAGTCCTCTGAAGGATGTCAATGGTCCTTAAGTGCAGAATTTCATGCATACACAATACAAATTTAGTACATTTAAAACTTTCATCAACAAAATCTGCCTTTTGACTTCATTAGAGACCTTCACATTTGGAAACTCTTAAAATTGGACACTCATTTTATTACAAAGAGCATCAAGTTGCACTTGCAGCTTTATATTCATAATTATTAAAATCGTCATCTTTTAAAAATAATATAAACTTGACCAGCACACCTTTTTTTTCTCCGAAGAACTATATACTTAGCATTTTACCAAACCACAAGAAATGGCAACAGGAAACATTGAAAAAAACAACCTAATACAAATGGGCGATGCAGCCGCTCATCTGAGCAGTGTGAGCACCTGCACGGCGTGATGCACAGGAAAGACGTGTGCAGATCTGTGGAAAACATCAGAAGCAGACAGTTGCTGTTTACAACGTACGCTGCACACCTCCGTCCCCGCTCATCGCTGTTGTATGAATGCCAGCAGGCAATGGATTCCTCTTTGTTTTTTTAGGTGTTGCGTTTGCGTATTCGCGCACACACCCACAGCGGCGTGCATGCTGCTGCTGATAAACGTGCAAATCCAGTGCATCTGCTGGACAATGTCAATTAGCTTATCACAGCCATGCAGATGTGGAGAATCTGCACAACTGCTGCTCTATTCTTTACCTATACGCTCGACTTCACACGTAAGAAGTACTATTGATTGCGCCTGGCTTTGTGTTTCATCTTGATTAAAAACCCAAACGCAGCTTTACAATCCTACCTTTTTTGTATTCTCTTAAAGATGTACTCTAGCTCATTTACAGAACTACTTACATTTAAATTTGAAATTAAATCCAAGATCTTCATATAGAGAATACTACAATTTGAAGTAAAGCAAGATTGTGTACATAATGCAGCCTGTTCTCATTACAATAGGTCAGATACCAGTGGCTACAGGGTGTTGGAAAAGTATTGACCTTCCCTTAAAATACTGTTACCGCAAACTAAATACAGTTATGTGAAAAAAGAAGAGTAGAATATAATAATGCTTTATTGTCCCACAAAGGGGAAATTCGGCTGTAACCGCAGCAAAGTGACCGATAATAGAAGCATTCAGGATCACACAAGAAAGGTAGAAAAAGCATAAAAACTGATTTAAGAATAATATATCTACATTAAGGACACAATTACAAAAACCAAAGTACTGTGCAGTTAATAAAAATAAAGTGGCATGCACAGATTAGAATGTGCAACTGAGTAGGGATCATTTAAAAACAGTGAATATTTACAGAATGAGCATGTGTAGTTGTGCAATAAAAGGTTAAAAAACAAGTAAACGTGTTATTTACAAGAAGTTAACAGAATATAAACTGAGAAAAACTGATGTGCAAATAGCAGCCGCAGAAATGTTAATTAAATGAGTGAAACAGTGAAAATTACTGCAGGCATGTAAACATTATTGAGTTTGTTGGGAGCATCGATGGCTGTAGAATCTAACAGCTGCAGGGAGGAAGGACCTGCAAAAACTCTCCTTCATGCACCTACGATGCAGCAGTCTGTCACTGAAGGAGCTCTGCAGCTCAGCAGCATCTTCATGCATGGGGTGGGGAGACAGTGTCCATCAGTGATGTTATTTGGCCCAGAGTCCTTCTATCACCCACCACCTGCACTGGATCCAGGGTGCATCCTAGAACAGAGCTGGCCTTCCTGATAAGTTTATCCAACCTCTTCCTCTTAGCTGTAGATAAACTGCTACTCCAACATACGACACCATAAAAGAAGGCTGATGCCATCTAGGACAAGGAGGCGGAGCAAGAGCTGCCCACCTCTGTCAATTCTGGTTTGATCGATGATCGTCTCGGCAAGTCTGTCAGTTTTGGTGGCTAGCCTCCCTTTTTTTTAAAGTTTGCTGTTGGGGATGTGTTTGTAACATAATTCTGGGGGCTATCGGAAAGCGTGACATTGTTTGAGAGTAACAGTGGCTCTCAAAAAGTTTTGAAATTCCTATATCTCTGCCTTGCAAATCTTTGAGAAGGCGAGGATCAGTAGCTGAGCAGCAGAGCAGCCATGACCCAGGCTCCAGCCTTCATTCCCAGTCAACATGCCAAGCACAGGCTCATGCCTGTAGCTTCTAACACCAGCCACAGCTCACCACGTCTGGCTAAAGCTCCAACACCAGACACCAGGCCCAGGCTCCACCACCAGCTTTGAGCTGAATGTATATAACCCTGTAAAATGCCACCAAGAAAGTCTGGAATTGAAGATGAGTTGGAAGAAAATAAAGAATTCTTCAAACTTCATCTCAGGTGAGCTCACAAAAGTTTGGACACAAAAATAAATTTTACAAAAACTTGTAAATGAAGTAAGAGAGCTCAAGAATATGGGGAAGGAAAAAGATGAAAGGTAGGAAAACTTGGAAAGAAGAGTTGATGACCTTCAACAGTCCTCAAGACTGAACAATTTGATTTTCCCAGGACTGGACACAAAACATCGAACATATGCCAGAACGGAAGCAACAGAGAGGGAGAGCGAGGATGCTCCCACTAGAGAATTAGAGACTCTGGAAGAGGTAGTAGTGAAGTTTTTTTGAAAACAAAAACATGAGCATCCAGAGCAGTGTCATTGAGGCCTGCCATACACTCCTAAAGAGAGATGTGACTGCAAACCCATCTATAATTATTCGATTCTGGAACAGGAAATAAATGATTGATCTGCTTAGATAAAAAAAAAATTAAAGGAAACCGGAGTGTTCCTAAACCAACACCTAACTCAGGAAAATGCAGAAATTGCCAGACGGGCACGAATTCTCAAAATGCAGAACAAAATACTGGCAACTTGGATGAGAAACTGTAAAGTAATGTTAAGACAAAATGCAGATAATAGAGTGATGGCTGTTAGAGAATTGAAAGACTTGGACAAATAAAGATAAGTCAGAACGACACCAAGGTTTTTCACTACTGCAAAAATTACAATTATTTTAACTGATGATTTACCACGCGTTAAAGAGCTACTAAGAAAAGATGCTTAAAATAGCACACATAAATGTATGTAGCATAAAGAATAAATGAACAGAAATAGAAAATATGGCATCATTGCATAATTTCCAAGTACTTGCAGTATCAGAAACTCATTTAGACTCATTTGAGAATAGCTGAATTTTAATCAAGGGGTATAATATATATCGTTATGACAGAAATGCATATGGAGATGGAGTGGTAATCTTTGTTTAAAGTCACCTTACCAGTGAAAGTAAGGAAGGACTTATTTGGGGGTGGAGGTGGATGTGAAGTATCTCAAGCCTATACCCATTGGGTGCTGCTACAGACCACCAAACTCATGTAAAGATTATCTAGATAATGTTGTTCAGATGCTGCATAGCGTCACTACTACAAACTGTGACGTTTATTTGTTAGGAGACTTGAACATAAACTGCCCACTGAAATCACAGCTAGAAACCCCGTCAGTTGCCTTTTGTTTGACACAGACGACACATGAACCGACCAGAGTGAGTCCCAAAACGGATGGAACAACAGTAGCTACATGCATTGAACATATTTTCACTAACATGCCGCATCTATGTTCTGATGCTTCATCCACTCCTGTGGGTTTTAGTGACCATAATGTCATTGCTACGATTAGAAAACCAAAGTGCCCAAAAGTGTTCTACAAATTATCAGGGGAAGATCATACAGTATAAACACTTAAACCTTGAAAAATATGTGCAAGAAATAAAACGAGTAAATTGGTCAGGTGTTTTTATGGAAAAAGACTCTGAAACGGCTTTTTATATATTGGACAAACTACAAAAATTGCTAATAAACATTCCCCTATCAAGAAATTTACACTACCGTTTAAAAGTTTGGGGTCACATTGAAATGTCCTTATTTTTGAAGGAAAAGCACTGTACTTTTCAATGAAGATAACTTTAAACTAGTCTTAACTTTAAAGAAATACACTCTATACATTGCTAATGTGGTAAATGACTATTCTAGCTGCAAATGTCTGGTTTTTGGTGCAATATCTACATAGGTGTATAGAGGCCCATTTCCAGCACCTATCACTCCAGTGTTCTAATGGTACAATGTGTTTGCTCACTGGCTCAGAAGGCTAATTGATGATTAGAAAACCCTTGTGCAATCATGTTCACACATCTGAAAACAGTTTAGCTCGGTACAGAAGCTACAAAACTGACCTTCCTTTGAGCAGATTGAGTTTCTGGAGCATCACATTTGTGGGGTCAATTAAACGCTCAAAATGGCCAGAAAAAGAGAACTTTCATCTGAAACTCGACAGTCTATTCTTGTTCTTAGAAATGAAGGCTATTCCATGTGAGAAATTGCTAAGAAATTGAAGATTTCCTACAACGGTGTGTACTACTCCCTTCAGAGGACAGCACAAACAGGCTCTAACCAGAGTAGAAAAAGAAGTGGGAGGCCGCGTTTCACAACTGAGCAAGAAGATAAGTACATTAGAGTCTCTAGTTTGAGAAACAGACGCCTCACAGGTCCCCAACTGGCATCTTCATTAAATAGTACCCCCAAAACACCAGTGTCAACATCTACAGTGAAGAGGCGGCTGCGGGATTCTGGGCTTCAGGGCAGAGTGGCAAAGAAAAAGCCATATCTGAGACTGGCCAATAAAAGAAAAAGATTAAGATGGGCAAAAGAACACAGACATTGGACAGAGGAAGACTGGAAAAAAGTGTTGTGGACAGATGAATCCAAGTTTGAGGTGTTTGGATCACAAAGAAGAACGTTTGTGAGACGCAGAACAACTGAAAAGATGCTGGAAGAATGCCTGACGCCATCTGTTAAGCATGGTGGAGGTAATGTGATGGTCTGGGGTTGCTTTGGTGCTGGTAAGGTGGGAGATTTGTACAGGGTAAAAGGGATTCTGAATAAGGAAGGCTATCACTCCATTTTGCAACGCCATGCCATACCCAGTGGACAGCGCTTGATTGGAGCCAGTTTCATCCTACAACAGGACAATGACCCAAAACACACCTCCAAATTGTGCAAGAACTATTTAGAGAAGAAGCAGGCAGCTGGTATTCTATCGGTAATGAAGTGGCCAGCGCAGTCACCAGATTTGAACCCCATTGAGCTGTTGTGGGAGCAGCTTGACCGTATGGTACGCAAGAAGTGCCCATCCAACCAATCCAAATTGTGGGAGCTGCTTCTAGAAGCGTGGGGTGCAATTTCTCCAGATTACCTCAACAAATTAACAGCTAGAATGCCAAAGGTCTGCAATGCTGTAATTGCTGCAAATGGAGGATTCTTTGACGAAAGCAAAGTTTGATGTAAAAAAAATCTTATTTCAAATACAAATCATTATTTCTAACCTTGTCAATGTCTTGACTCTATTTTCTATTCATTTCACAACGTATGGTGGTGAATAAGTGTGACTTTTCATGGAAAACACAAAATTGTTTGGGTGACCCCAAACTTTTGAACGGTAGTGTACAATATGCAAATCGAAGAGTCCACGGTTGGATGAAAGTAAAAAAACAAATGAGAGAAAGAGATCCGGCTAAACAGACTGCAATAACATCTAATTGTGAGTCGGATTAGCGAGTTTAAAGGAAATTGAGAAACTTTGTGGTCAAAGAAAAGAAAAAAAAGAAAAATGTCTATCGTGATCAATTTAAGAATGTTAATGATAGTAAACTATCGAAAGATTTAAATTCTAATCTTGATGGAAAACATAGCATGTCCGCTGTTTTTGGAAACAAAAAAGGGATTTTTAACAAAAGCAGATGAAATTGCAAATAGTTTAAACAAATATTTTATTGGAAAAATTGATTGATTAAGAAATAACTTTAAAATAAAAATAATACTGAACTGGGTTGAAAGTAATAATCTTATCTTAAATGTTGAAAAAACATCAAGCATTGTCATTGGTACTAACCATTCCCTAAGAGCCAAACCTCAGTTAAATCTCTCTATAAGGAACACTGCTGTGAGTCATTAAAATGCATCAGCAACTTGTCTGTCTTTGGTTAAAGGACAGATGGTTGTATGCAAAAATTAACTTTTTAGGAAATATTTTTACGACTCGAACACCAGCCATGCCTTTTAGTAATAATATTCATTATTTTTCAACAAGGCATTCTAAAGGGCAGTGCTTCACGTTGCCAAAAACTAAAACCAGTTGAAGCCAACGTACAGTGATGTTTAAAACCATGCAGGAATGGAATCATTTACCAGACTTCAAGAGAACAAATGAGCTCATATAACTTCAAAAAACAACTCAAAATGGTTTTTTTTCAACCAATGTATCAATCTAAGGGACTCATTGGTCTGATTATCATAAACACATGAAATCTTAGAAATCGATTATCTACTAGTCTTTAACTTGAAACCCACTATCTGTATTGTGTTGATGTAATTGTCTTATTGGATTTTAATCTGATGTCTTGTACTATGTGATGTAATGCTGTTTGTATATGCTTGATGTCTGAAATGACCCCAGGAAGGAAGCTAATGGGGATCAAAACAAATAAACCCTCTTGTTCACAGACCTCTTCAGGTGACCCCATGGGTTCAGTTCTGGGATTTGCCAAGGCCATCTCAAAACGTTTAACTTTCCTTTTCATGAAGTCATTTCTTCGTTAAATGGATGTATACTTAGACTCAATGTGAGTCTGCTCCATCTCAACAAAGGCAACCTTAGAGCATGATGCCGCCACCACCATGTTTTACTGTGGGTATGAGGTTGTCTTGGTGATGTTTTTTGTTGTTGTTGTTGTTGTTGATTAAAATGGCTTTTAATAATTTATCAGTGTCTCATTTTTGTCATTTTAACAGAGGTGTGTACACTTTTGAGATCTGCTGTGGTTTTCCCACAGGTGGATCTCATACACACTGCTCTTTCAGTCCTAAACCTCTTAGAATGTAGTTTTATCTCCTCGTTTAACTTTATTATTATGCTATAAAGGACCATTAACATATCATAAAATGAAGAATACATTTATGTTCCAGACTATAAGTTGACACGATGTTAATGGGGGTGATTACTGTTTGGTGTGCTATGCAGCTCTTTGCTCAGTTTGCTTCTGTGCATTTTGTTTCTTTCACAGAGGACATCCTGTCAAGAGACTCTGGGGAATGTACAATCTGTTTAGAAGAGCTGGAGCAGGGGGACACCATCGCCAGGCTGCCCTGCCTCTGCATCTATCACAAAGGGTAAGCAACACTCTTAAAAAGACTCAAATTACTCACAGTGGAAAAAGGAGAAAGTGTCATCCCATTAAAGCAGTAAGACTCAGTGAGATTGTGTATTGTATGCTTAACGAAAGCACATTTTTAAAAGAAAACGTCATTTTTTTCAGCTGTTAAGATAAGATTTAAGCTGAAAAAAGAATGCATCTGTTCATCTCTGTAATGGAAAGTATTATAAATATACTATTGCGTGGTACAAGCAGAATAACTTTTTTTTTTTACTTGGCCAAGAACAATTGAGCCACCTTTTTAAAAACCTTGAATACACAAATAGGGCTCTTTGAGGTAAGAAGGCGTCTACATCATTTTGGTACCTCAACAGATTCTCTGTCAGGTTCAGGTCAAGACTCTGGCTGAGCTACTCCATACATTAATGCGCTTTTTCAGTCAGGAGATACAGATTGGAAACATTCATATATTACTTTAAATCTAAATCTGCCCGGGGGGGTTTGAAACATGTGAGTATACAGGTGAGTACCCTGTATACTCATTCCTGCTGAAAGTGCAAATATAAACAATGGCAACTATTGGCTCTCCCAAGTCCCAACAGTAACCCCTGAGGTGCCCCTGTAAATTCAAATTCAATTAAAAAACCCTTTCCTAACCACAAAGGGAAAATAAATATGTATTGCACCAGTTTGTGTTCTCTCTGTTACAATCTAACATGCGAGATTTTGGGACTGTGTGAGGAAGCCGGAGTGCAGCGCCGTGACAACTTTCTACATAACCTTGCCAATTCCCTGCCAATCAGTTCATCCATCATATAAAACTCACCTCTGTAGTTATTTCTTCTATAAACTTTGCCAGGAACCTTGATGTCAATAGTTGCCGATCTACACTCAGCAAAAAAAGAAACGTCCCTTTTTCAGGACTGTGTATTTCAACAATAATGTTGTAAAAATCCAAATAACTTTACAGATCTTCATTGTAAAGGGTTTAAACAATGTTTTCCATGCATGTTCAATTAACCATAATCAATTAATTAACATGCACCTGTGGAATGGTCGTTAAGACCTTAACAGCTTACAGAAAGAAGGCATTTAAGGTCACAGTAAACGCAGGACACTAAAGAGACTTGTCTACCGACTGTGAAAAACACCCAAAGAAAGATGCCCAGGATCCCTGCTCATCTGGTGAACGTGCATTAGGCATGCTGCAGGGAGGCATGAGGACTGCTGATGTGGCCAGGACAATAAATTGACATGTCCGCACTGTGAGACGCCTAAGACAGCGCTACAGGGAGACAGGAAGGACAGCTGATCATCCTCGCAGTGGAAGACCACGTGTAACAACACCTGCACAGGATCGGTACATCCGAATATCACACCTGCGTGACAGGTACAGGATGGCCACAACAACTGCCCGAGTCACACCAGGAACACACAATCCCTCCATCAGTGCTCAGACTGTCCGCAATAGGCTGAGAGAGGCTGGACTGAGGGCTTGTAGGCCTATTGAAGGCAGGTCCTTACCAGACATCACCAGCAACAACGCCGCCTATGGGCACAAACCCACCTTCGCTGGACCAGACAGGAGTGGCAAAAAGTGCTCTTCACTGATGAGTCACGGTTTTGTCTCACCAGAGGTGATGGACGGATTCGTGTTTATCGTCGAAGGATTTAGCTTTACACCGAGGCCTGTACCCTGGAGCGGGATCGATTTGGAGGTGGGGGGTCCGTCATGGTCTGGGGCGGTATATCAAATCACCATCGGACTGAGCTTGTCATTGCAGGCAATCTCAATGCCTTGCGGTACAGGGAAGACATCCTCCTCCCTCATGTGGTACCCTTTATGCATGCTCATCCGGACATGATCCTCCAGCAGGACAATGCCACCAGCCATACTGCTCGTTCTGTGCGTGAGTTTCTGCATGACAGCAATGTCAGTGTTCTGCCATGGCCAGAGAAGAGCCCGGATCTCAATCCCATTGAGCACGCCTGGGACCTGTTGGATCGCAGGGTGAGAGCAAGGGCCATTCCCCCCAGAAATGTCCAGGAACTTGTAAGTGCCTTGGTGGAAGAGTGGGGTAACATCTCACAGCAAGAACTGACAAATCTGGTCCAGTCCATGAGGAGGAGATGCACTGCAGTACTTCAAGCAGCTGGTGGCCACACCAGATACTGACTGGTACTTTTGATTTTTAGCCTCCCTTTATTCAAGGACGCATTATTCTATTTCTGTTGGTCACATGTCTGTGAAACATTTTTAGTTTATGTCTTATGGTGTTGACTCTTTTAGTGTTCATACAAATATTTACACACATTAAGTTTACTGAAAGTAAAAACAGTTCAAAGTCAGAGGACGTTTCTTTTTTTGCTGAGTTTATGAGCAAAATTCAGCTGTCTCTTGGACATGTTGCCTATAATGTAGAGAGAATCAGATTGTGTGCCATGCAGTGTGGCAACCCTTGGGATAAACCATTATCTCTAACCTTAAAGGGATATTCCGCCCCTGAGTAAAATTTAGTCTGTTGCCATATTCGCCAGAGTTAGATAAATGAGAAAAAAGCATTTTGTAACCAGCCCAGTCATTCTCCTGGTCTGGCAGTCGTCCGTTTGCTTTAGCTTCGCATAAACAATGTAAGAGAATGGGAACAACTAGCATTTTGTGTGCAAAAGTGAAGACCTACAGCAACAAGATGTCTCACAGAATTGTGTTTGTTTACAGAACAAGGGGGCTTTTGGGGAATATGGCAAAAGACAAAATTTTACTTAGGGGTGGAATATCCCTTTAAATACTGTGATATGTTAGAGCAAGCCTCCAATCAAGCATACAGACACCTTTGCAGATGGGCTTGCCACCCTATTACTCATTTACCAATGCTGGATATCAGTTGCTGCCTGAATCAAATTAAAGTCACAAACATTTGCCTACGAGGTCAGCAGCTTGCATTTGGTCCCTCTCGACCCCAGTGTTCCTTTTTGAAGAATATCATCTGGCCATGACATATCCAACAGAGTCCTTACTGTTTTCACTTCCACGATGCCAGAATGAGTTCCCCATGGCTTTCAAAGCTGGGGGCATACCGCTCCAAATCCCAACATTTCCTTCAAATGGATTTGATTTTTGATTTGAGGTCTCTTGCAAGACATGACCTTGAGCCCTTGTAGATTAGCTTGAATTGAAGTATCTCCTAATTAATAAGAAAGTACTGTTTTTTTATTTAAAAGACAAAAAAATGGATATGGTTCCAGATACCTTCCTAGTCCTTGATTAGAATCAGACTGCCTATTTTATCATCTTTCTAATCATTATGCTAAGAAGGATCATAAAAGAATAGGAGTGACAACAATATAATTCTCTAGCAACCAAAGCAACAGTTTTGAAGTTTTCATTCACAAGATTCAGAATTGGCCTATGCAAGAGTCTTCTTATGAACTGATTTTGTTCCAACTTAACTAGCCAAATCGAGACCTATCTATAAAATGAAACCGGTTATGTGGTATGAGAGAGGCCATGATCAGGAGGAAGTGTTTATAAAGATCTCTTCACTTCACAGGCAGAATGAACTATGGTGTGCCGTGTGTAAAATATTATTTTCTTGCTGTATCAAACACATGCTACAGTGAGTGGGACACTGGTAATCTCTTGCTGCATTTAGTTAGAAGTAAGCAAATACAATGCTGTAATGCTTTATAACATTATAACCACAAATTTCAGTGTACTTTTATTGGGTTTATATACATTAGGCAGCAGAAAGATATTACAAACTTGTGATTTGGACAAAACATGTTCGTAAAAAAAAAAAAAAAAAAAAAAATCTGCCAGGGGTATGAATAATTTCTGAGTGTCTCTACCAGCTTTACACATCTAGACTCTAAAGTGTGTTTGTGGACAGCAGCCTTTGTCCCGAACGTCTCGATTTTTAACCAGTGTAATGGCTTACTGCGCACAGAACAAATTGTCTTTGCACGTCAATCGCAAAGTTATCATGGTGATGGTAATGAACCAGTGAAAAAGCACTTTCTCAGAAAAGTGCCTGGAAACCAATATGCTGCGTTTTGGGCTTTATGTAAGTGTGAATTCTCCGTTGCTCACAGAGGGAACTCGGACGTGCAGAGCCATGTTGAAACTAGCAAACATAGGCGGTGGCACATAAGAGTCACTAATGTTAGGGGAGAACAGTAATGCTGTTAATCTATTTTGTTTCTAAACAAGTTGAGGTCCTTTACAGTTTTACTGTTCACAAAAGGGCTACTTTTAATATTGCCCAAACAAATGTGTTTCAAAAATACAGTATTGTTCCGATAAAAATGTTGCCCTAAAAATATTACAAAAGAATTTCTTTATTTTGAATATAGATGTTCAAGTATTACTACTTTTGCACTTTCTGCAATAAAAGGCTGTTAATAAGTCACCAGCGAGAGGATATGTCAACCTTTAATTTTTGGTGAAATTTAGGTGTCCCAGTTTTTAGTTTTGAAAATCTGGTCACCCTAACCCAACTACTTCAACTTAGAATAACCATTCAAATCTTAAAATGTAGTGATGTCCTTCAGCTGTTACTGTATGTCTCGGCTTCTTCATGACTTGTTCCGTTTTCATACAATCCTTCCTCAAGTTTTTGGTATCATTATGATCAGATTTCTGAAAATACATGTGTTTCTATCGTCGCTAGGCAATTAAGCTAGAATGGCACACTAGCTAAATTACTCTTTTCCACATTTCTAAAGTTCTACAAACAACTTTCGCTCACTCGCTCATATTTCACTCTTTCTGCACATATTATATATCAAAACGTAGGTTTCTAAATTTGGATTCAAGAAATGTGACCATAATTGATGTGACGGTTACAGATTATTGGCAAATCAACTTGAGGCGACGTGGCGTCACCTAGGAGGGACCATGGCAATGCATTGGGACTCAGCAAAAATTTAGATCAGGACAGCTGGATTCTGACCTAAAGTCATATCTCATAAACAATGCAACGTAGATACATGAGCCTTGTCCTAATCTAACGTCAGACCTTCCTGACGCTCATGATTCAACAACTTTTTTGATACCTGTTACTGTTTCTCCATGAGTTTTGCTTGTTGGAGTGTAGTAAATCTGCTCTTTGCTAAAAGGGCTCAGATTAAAAACCTGTTAAAAACTGGCAAAATCATGCTCATTTTTACAAAATCAATGCTCCTAGACAAATTGAAGTACACACACGAAATGACCCGCGATTTTTCACGAAAGCCTGCTGATATTTGAAGTGAATTAATTATTTAGTTCGCCCTTATATTGTCTGAGTTAGAGGAAGTAGTTCGGGACCAAATACAGACAGTTTTTCTAATTTTTTATTGATATATTTAACATCATTTTACGCCTGTAATATTATATTTTCAACAAATTGAGTAGTTTGAGAGCGTTCCCCTATCCGTTCAGATAAAAACGGTACATTGGTGACATTCATAGACCTTTAAGGTTCTCAAGTTATTAAAGGGGGGGGGGGGGGGGGTGGTATTATGCAAAATGGACTTTCTGAAGCTTAATAACCTGAGAACCTGTCTTTCTCTCATTAAAATCATGCATGAAGTGTTGCTCTGACCCATTCACTCATGTTAGAGTAATCTTTGAGTCTCTGCTGGTAGTTCTCGGGGTTGCTAAAACGCCTACTCCCACCTATCCCCGCCTTTTCCACCCATCTCCTCCTCCGACCTTACGTACTCAGCCGAGAGCCTCGCCCCTGCAGAGCTCCCCCCACCCCTCCCCCCCCCACCTCACACAACTCCGGCTGAGTCCCAGGTGCAGTAATTATAACACACCAGCTGCAGCTGCACGTCTTTTGTGGGATTTATTTCCTGACTCCGTGCATGCTGAAACAAAAATTACTATACAATATGGCCTCTACTCTAAAACTGATGTTTCAGGGTTATTGTAAGACTTGTAGATTTATTTCAAATCTGTTCACCGGTACTTTTGATAACTCTGTAAAATATGATGATCAATGCAGTCTCATACGTACTAGGCAACTAGGCAGGCAACAATGGCCATTTTACTGTTCCCACATCTGGAAAACAGTGATTTCTTTTAAAGGGAAGTTACACAGACTTTTATGTTTAGGCAATCATAGGCATTTTAATGGAGTAAGATTGTTAGGTAACTTGCTGTTTGCCATTATACTAAAACTGGCATTTAAGCTAACATTAGCATTTTAGCTAATTTTGACTTAATAGCTAAAGTTAACATACTAATGGGATACAGTTTCCCAACATGCTATCTGTGGCATTTAAGCTAACACTGGCATTTTAGCTAACATTAGCATTTTAGCAAATTTTAGCTACCATTTGGTTTTTAGGTAGATTTTAAAATACTGGATGGATTGAATTATTGTTAACCAATATGTTAGTGTTTGCCAACATGCTACCAATAGCATTTTAACCAACTATAGCAATTTAGCACATTTAACCTAACATTGGAATTTTAGCACATTTTGACTTAACAGTTAACATTAACATAATGAATGGATTGAGTTACTGTAAAGCAACATGTCAGTGTTTGCCAACATGCTATCTCTAGCATTTAAGCTCATTTAGGTAACATTTACATTATAGGAAGATTTTAACATACTGAATGCAATGAGTTAATGTTAACAAATATGTTGGTGCTTGCTAACATGCTACTACTAGCATTTCAGCTAACACCAGTATTTAAGCTAATTTTGAATTAACAGCTAAAGTTACCTTACTAAATGGATTGTTAATGTTTAGTGCCATGTTAGTGTTTGCCAACATGCTACCACTAGCATTTAGCTAACATTAGCATTTCAGCTAATTTTAGCTACCATTTTTTATATACTGGATAGATTGAATTATTATTAACCAATATGTTTGTGTTTGCGAACATGCTACCACTAGCATTTTAGCTAACTTTAAGTAATATTGGTGTTATAGCTTATTATAAATTTACTGAATGGATTAAGTTATTTTTAACCAATATGTTAGTGTTTCCCAACATGCTACCACTAGTGTTTTAGCTAACATTTGGAATTTAGCTAATTTTAGGTAACACTGACATTTTATCTAATTTTGACAGTTTTGCTATGTGGTACGGTTGGCAGACTATTTTTCTTTTTTCTCCTGATCCTGATTATTACACTTCAGCAAGTCTTAAACAGTTGACTTCAAATACTTAAACTATTTTCTGCAAATAAATTCTGCTTACAGCATTCACACTGCATTTCTGCAGGAAATGCAACTTTTTCTAGTTATTGTAAAAGTTTTAGGTAAGTTTCATATTTTAGAACTCAACAGCTATCAGGTGTTTTTGGATGTCACCATTGAAGGACTTTATACATAACAAAAACTAATACCAGAGTACACTAGAGCACTAACCAGAAGAGACTGTGATGTACTGTACAATGGCATAGGACTAAATTTAGCCAAACTGTGGTGTCTATTAGAGGCACACAATCATGGAATACTTTACCAGCTCATGTTAGGAACTGTGATAATTAAAAAATTTAAAAGAACTCAAGCAATATTTGAAACTGAATAAGCAATGCACCCATAAGTACGGTAAACTAGTTCTCCATCTGAGGACTGAATGTGAGGATGTGGAAGATTTTTAGCTTAAATGTGACAAACCGTTTATTGTACCTGGTTTTTGTTTTTCTGTCTGTTGTGTGACGACTCCTGCCTGCCTTACCTGGTAGCTTACTCAGGACAGCTATCTAGCTAATGGCTAGCAAGGACTTTTGGGAATTCAGGAGCACTAGTGTCTAATATAAGCATTTAGGCTTAAAGAGATTTTTAAAACAAAAGAAATGGCTTAGTTTGTAATACGAACATAAAATCATCTTTTATTTTTTCCTTAAGCACATCACATTAATTGTCTATTGCTTTTGGTTTTTTTCTATTGTTTGTTTCAGGTGCATAGATGAGTGGTTTGAGGTAAATCGCTCCTGTCCGGAACATCCCGCCGACTAGGAGCTGCAGAAGTGCAGCTTCATTCTGCAGTTCATCACTGAGGCTGCCTGTGCACCCTGACCTTATCCCAACGTTGCCTGGTCCGGTGGAGCGGCACACTTTCCTCAGGGACTGTGGGACATTATGACACGCAGGATTCCTTTTATTGCCTCGCCGAACACCGATGGACTTTGGATGTGTTTCTCCGTATGCTACGATATTGAAAGAGCCACTGCCGGAGACATCTTCTTCTCTCTCCCCGATTTCCATGAATGCTCCTATTGCCATCTGCCGCCCTGATGTGGATATTTGCAAACCGGATTCTGATCCAGACAGAGATGTGAGACAGGGTGTGGTTTTGCAGCAAGTGGACTTGTATATCCAACAGGGTGGTAGGAGGTTTAGGCTTAGTGGTTGCTCCGAGACCCTCGGGCAGAATGTTGATGTTGTGCAATATGAAAATTAGCCAAACAGAATTTAAAGCGAAGCCTATATCTGCTTTAAGGGATTGATTGGTGTGTTGATGCTAGTCAGTGAGTAGATCCTAATTTCTTTTTTCAAATTGGCTACCAATGTTCTTTGTTAAACAATCATGTCTCCTAAACCAAATTGTCTAATATGAGATCGTTAAGCTCCATTAATCATGTGAACATTTAGCAGCACAGTAATGTGACGTTGTAGTTTAGTGTTGAAGCTTACGAAGGATTCAGACATATCTAATGGTGATCTTTACTCGCTCTAAGGAGTGCCATAATGTGCTGCTATGTCATAGACTGGAAAGTTTTCTTTAACCTTTGAGCCTGTCTGTTGTCTGTCGTTCTCTCTGTTTGTACTGTAATGAATTGCACAACAATAAATGTTTTTACCTTTGTCTTTTTCTGGTAAAAGAACTGTTTTAGGTTTTAGTGTACCTATACATTGAATAAAATAAGCCCTCCCAATTAAACAATGCATGAGTATATATTCTTTGTCTACTGAGAGAAGATAAATATTTCAAACTGTAAAATTATTGAGATAAAAAGTATCTACTGACATGAATTTCTTGGCACCCAATGGGTGCCATTTTGAAAGGCCTAAAAAGAAAGGTAATTTTCAAAAACTAAAGCATGGTAGAGGACCTATGATACTGGGGGCCTGTTTTTCTCCCCAAGGCGCGGGGAACCCTGTTAGAGTGCATATTATCTGGAAATGTGGGAAATTCGACTCCACTGATGACGATTCATCAGGGTCTAATGATCCAAATGTTAGGACCAGAACAACACAGAAACAGTTCCTGACAAAAAACAACTAAACATTTTCACATTGTAATTTGAATGTAGAACAGGTTCAACAGAATGAAAACACCCAGGAGAGGTTCCATCTTCAAAATGGAGCTTTTCTATTGCTGGAGACCAAATCCCCTTGTGAATCGCAGAGTTAGCCCCTCCCACTGGTTTTAATCAGTTGGGCTGAAAGATCAAATTACTTCATGATGCGCTGCAACAAAGAAATAATGAGAAAAAATACACAGCTAACTGCATATGTTTCACACATTAATAGAAATGTAATAATATGCACATTTTTATTTGCCTAATTATCTATTTTATATAACGTTTAGTAATTATATTTGATCAAAAACACGTATTTCCAATTTCGTTATAAATTATCACGTGCATTAACATTTGTTTAGTGAGGAACTACATGCTTTGGATGGATTTAAACCACTTTCATTTTTTGCAGATCTACTGCATATTATTGAAATGTGTTTGCTATGCCACTGTTGGCTGTTAACAGTTCGTAATTTACGGTAGCATTGTTCCTAACTCCTAACAGTCTTTAATTAGAACATTCCAACAACCAGCGCCTAAACTAAAAGGGTCCAATAATGTTCTATCAAGAAAAGAAAAGATGACGTTTAGTTATCACGTCTACCATGTCGCTAATTTGATGACGTAGCGGCCACTGAAACGTTTGTTTTGCGCGACGCTTCATTCAAAAAAGGCAACAATCAACAACAAAAAGTAGTTGAGGAGAATACCGAGTTACCTTACCCAATTCTTAGGCGGTCATTTCGATATATAACGCCCATTTGTTAATTTAGGGTGAGTATTTCCATGAATTTGGTCAGGGTTGTGCTTCTTCTGGGGTTGTCGTTCCTGTTCTTTCCAGATTTTTCCTCAGCTAGCATCACGTAACGCTAGCTATCGATAGCTTCTTCTCAAACCGCTGCGTTGTGTTAGCTTCAGTCTCCTTTCGGTCCTAAAACTCGGATGTGTTGATCTTCAGGTTGGACGGTCGCTTTCTTTGAGCCAAGATGTCGTACATGTTGCCACATCTCCACAATGGCTGGCAGGTGGACCAAGCCATCCTTTCTGAGGAGGACCGAGTCCTGGTTATCCGCTTCGGACACGACTGGGACCCAACGTGCATGAAAATGGACGAGGTTCTTTACAGCATCGCCGAAAAGGTTTGATTAGTTTGTTGAGGTGTTCGTTACTAACGTCAGAGGTGGGTAGAGTATCCCAAAATTGTACAAAGTAGCTGTTCGAATACTTACTCGAGTTAAGAGTAAAAAAAAAAAAAGTATATTAGGTAAAAAGGCTACTTGAGTAGTGAGTGACATCTGATTTAATATTTTTAAAATGATTTCAGTACACAGACAAACGTTTAAAGTTCAGGGCAAGTTCTGGTTAAAAAAATGTATACAAATAATATATTTGCAAAGTAAAAAAAAATGTAAGCAGAAGAAACACTTTTTTTAAGTCAATGTTTTTCAAAATAATGCCAGTGTGTCTATCTATCTATCTATCTATCTATCTATCTATCTATCTATCTATCTATCTATCTATCTATCTATCTATCTATCTATAAGGCACTTCCAGTGACAAGACACTGTTCATTTAGTTGATCTCAAAATGCATCAACAAACTCAACAGATGAAAAGAAGAAAATTACATTAGAAAAACCAAAACGTGTGTAGAAACAGGTGGTCTTCTTTATTAAACTGTAGGTGTGTCTGGTGTATTTCATGTTTTCTTCATACAGTGAATACTCGCAGTAGGTGGAATATTCAGACATTGTACTCAAGTAAAAGTCGCGATTCTTTATAATATTACTCAAGTAAAAAGTATAGTGTAGCAAAACTACTCTTAAAAGTACCTTTAAAAAAAGAAAAGAAAAAAAAAAGGTTACAAGTAACTAGCTACTACCCACCTCTGATTAACGTCATGTCAGAGCAACACCTAAAGCTTGTTCCCCATCATAGCCTGCTGGTCTGTTGCTTTTAGAAACAGGTTTGACATCGTGCTGCCAGGTCAAACCCACTGTTCGTTAAACTACAGGTTTTTATCCGAGACGTTTCAGTCCTTTTTGAATTTGGTCGATACCCTGTAGCACCAGCTGACGTCGCCGTTTCTTACGCGTGTCCGATTAATAACTTTAGTGCAAATAGTTTGTTCAGCATGAAATAAAGCTTGTTGCAGATTCTCCCATCTGAATTTTGTGGCCATTTTTTTTGTCACTAATTTTATAAACTGGTTTCTTATTTAAAAAAAATATAAATCCCACTGGAAGCTTATTTCTGTAGCACCGCTCATAGAGAAAGCAATCCAAATTGATTCACAGGAAATTAAAGAAAAAAAAAACTAGATAAAAGCTTTCAAGCCTTTGATCAGAAACAAAGCAAAAAATGCCAAACACCTAAAAGCATTGTGATAAATGAATAAATGTTAGAATTTAGTTTCTATACCGGATATGAAAAATACGATGAGAAAAGCCATTAAATTCTATGCCCAGGGTTTGCTTTGCAAAGAGCGGTTCTCAGTTTATTAGAGAGTTTCTGTGGTTGAAAGCCGCAGTAAACAATTTATAGGGTCAAATTGTTTTTGCACAGCTCAAATCTTCAGGGAGTTTGTTCTAGAGCTGCAGAGCATGGAAGTTCATTAATTTCTGAATAATTGATACATGTTTGGCCTCAAAGGAAAAAATCTGAATGCTTGACATGATGTGTCACATGAAATCTTTCAGAAAGGGTAAAAAAAAACCTATAATTGACTTTTGACTCATTTCTCAGTCTGTAATAACTGACCCTCCCTGATTAATTGTACAGCATTTCTCAAATACACGAGTCATAATCATTTGGCACATTCAGAGTAACCCTCAGGGCTGTTTGAGGTTAATGATCCAGAATTTCTGGTTGCATCTGCTCTGCAGACGGGAACATTTACAACCAGCTGTAACGTGCTGAAAGAGCTCCACAAATCACGTTGCTCGATTTTTAACATAGTCATAACCAATTTCTACTTTGCAGCTTCTCTTTTCTTTTCAACACTCTGCTGGTGTTGTTGGGCAACAGTTTGTGATTGGCCTTTCCGTTTCCTTTTGGACAGGTGAAAAACTTTGCCGTCATCTACCTCGTGGACATCACAGAAGTGCCCGATTTCAATAAAATGTACGAGTTGTACGACCCCTGCACCGTCATGTTCTTCTTCAGGTAGGCCACTCTCTGCTTCCGCGGGAGCCTGGGCGAACGGCTGCCTGGCAACCGCTGAGAGAGCTCTTCTCTGGTGTTGTAGGGTGAGGTTTGTGCTTACTTCTTTTTTTTTTTGTTTCTTTTTTTTTGTTTCCCCAGGAACAAGCACATCATGATTGATCTGGGCACTGGTAACAACAACAAGATCAACTGGATCATAGAGGACAAGCAGGAGATGATAGACATTGTGGAAACGGTGTACCGAGGAGCGCGGAAAGGAAGAGGTTTAGTCGTGTCTCCCAAGGATTATTCCACAAAATACAGATATTGATTTTTCTTCTTTTCCTGCCTCCGTTTGTCAGTGTTTGCCTTCTCCCCCCTTACAAGGTTCACAACCAAGAGACTATAAAACAGAATGCGAAAAAAATAAATAAAAAAATGTATGTCTTGCTTTGAAGGAGAAGATTTTTATCAAGGGTTTTGTGTTACTGTTTGTGTTGTTTTACACCATTTCATGAATATTAGGTTGTGTCTTGTGATCTTCTAAGACTTATTTCTGTGAAATAAGAGTAAATCAGATCTGACACCTTGTGCTTGGCCTCATATTTGACTGTTGTAATAAATATGGATTTCTACTTAAAAAAACACGTTGTCTGTTGATTTTATTTTATTAAAAGGGGCTTAATTAAAACTGGACTTTTCAGAATGTGACGTCAAAAAAGGAAAAGGTTTCAGAGGAGAATTTAAATGTTTTCTAATGTTATGCTAATTAAAGAAAAATGACTAAAGTCGCTTAAAGGGAGCCAACTACGGAGGAGGAAAATACGCTTCCAGACTTTATTCCCTGTTACTTTATCTTAAAGAGGTAAAGAAAAAAATCAGAAAAATGAAGGTTCTTTTTGTCTTTTAAAGGTGAATCTCATTAAATTAGAATATCATTAGAAAGTTAATTTATTGGAGTATTTCATTATGAAATTGAGACTTGTATAGATTCATTACACACAGAATGATGTATTTCTAATGTTTCAGTTAATTTAGATGGTTTAGAGGCAAAGCCAAATTTCATCTTTTTTTTTATTTTTATTTTAAGTTTCATAAAATCGTTATGAGAAAGATTTCTAACACAGAGATGTAGAACTGAAAAGTTCACCTTACAGTTTAAACACTCAGTATTTGGTCTTGGCTCTTTTTGTATGAATTGTTATATTACTTTGGTGAGCCGATTGCATAGTTTTACGGCCATTACTACCACACTATTTCCTTCCACTAAACTTTCTACTAAAACACTCTGAAGCACTGATTAAACAATGACTATTTGCCATTTACTCTGACAGTGCTGGAAAACTGTCAAGTCAGCATTCTTCCACATGATTATATGGGGCAGAATGTGGACATAAAATAGAATTTCTGTTATAAAAATCCTATTTTTATTGATCTTAGGTATTACTCAAATTTTCTGAGAAATACAATTTGAGTATTCAACAGAGGCTAGACATAATTATCAAAAATTGACAGAAACTTGAAATTATGAGTGTTTAATAAATCCATAAAATATATGAATCACTTTTTTGAATTAAATTACAAAAATAAAATAACTTTTTAATGACTTTCAAATGTTCCTCAGACAAATGGACATTTACAAGAGATAAAAAAGGGCAATTTCACAGCTTTTATTGGCTTGGGCCCTCTCAGGTGGAGGTTTGCATTCAAGACTTACTACACATATTTAAGTTTGACCAAATGCCAAAAAGGAATATACACATGATGAAATCAATGCATTTTCCCCCTTTTTTCTGATGCTAAAATAAAATAGGCAAGAAATCTACAAAACTAAATTCTTTAGTCCATGGGGTCAGCAACCATTATAACCCAAGAAGCTATTTTTGTTATAAACCTACTTGAACTTTGGGAAAACGTTAATTCATAGACTTTTGTCAGTAGGCCTATGTACGTTATAAAATGTGTTTCTTTTATTGTGAAATGAAAACAATTTTCAGTTTATTTTTACTTTTAAGTATAAAAATAGCTCATAGTTTAAAGCCTTGTGATATAATAGGACTGAATAAAAAAGTATCACTTGTGTCACCGGTGTAGTTCTGTTTCCAGAAAGCAGATATTGCATTAAAACAGATGAAAGTAACAGATGAAAGTATATATATATATAATCTTCACAAAAGTACCTTTTTACAAATGTATCTAGACATTCTAGACGTTTAAGAAATGTATATGCCTAAACACCTCCACTAGAGGGAGCCAGTGCACTGGACTGTCGATTTGATCTTTGCAATACCCACAGATGATTGTATTTAGTGCTGATAAATGCACTGATCAGGCTTTTCCTGGCTGATAAAAATCTCTGGTTTTCTCAGAGGTCTGTTCTGCCAATATTGATTTTGAACCCTTTTTTCTATACCGTAACACTTAAAAGCAATGAATGTGTTGTAGGTTCTTTAATTGAGATCATTTTGGAATATATCAATAAATGAAGGAATTGCAAGAGTTTCCTGATTTATGCATCCAAACTTTTTCCCATAACCTTTATTGGGTTTTCATTGAACCGAAAGAAATTGCATCGAAGTACCTGGTTCCAGTTGACGCTTTTGTATTCCGGATATGGTGGGAGTTCTTAGATTTGATTCAAAGGTTCACATAGATGAACCTATTGTCTGAAGACAAGAAGGCTGTTCTTGTGTTTGGTTATTTATGTGCTGACAGCGTGTTAGGTCTCACTTATATATACAGAGACGATTTGGACAGGTTTGAAAGTGAAGAATTGAAACAATAAGAACATCAATTGCAAGATGAGAACCTTATAATCTGAATCCAGTTTATTGAGGGAGCAGATGTCCGTCTTCTACTTCATGAGATGCAACTAGAAAAACCATTCATAGTTCCTCAATGAGACAAATATGGAGTAAACAGATATATAAAGGTCCCTGTGTCTTCACTTTGATGCTTAGACAATGCATTCTGGCTAACTGCCTCACTGTGGAGGTGGCTGATCATCAGCTGGCACTGGAACAGCGTTTAAGTAAAGGAGAAGAGATGACCAACTGTTAACAAAAACCTTCAATCAAATAAAGCATGCTGTCCCTTTTTTTAGGCACACCAAGTGACAAGCGTGGCTCCCCTGTGACCTGATTGCTCTAATGTGTGTATCCCTACAGTCAGAAACATGTCTATAGTTGAAAACAAACTCGTTTTCTCATGTTTGTCTGTGTCCACACAATGTTAAAGGGCCTACAACACCCCCCCTACAGGCTTCCCATGTCCTTTCCAGTTACATTAACCCGGAGTCTGGCAAGGCTTTGTCTTTGTCTGGCCTGTCCCTGCAGGGCTCATGTACACCATTTCAGAGCCACTGTTTTCATATGGAGCATGGGGCAAAAGGCCACTGCCGTTGGTCCATTATAATTCCCATTATCATGCATTGTTATTCCCTATTAGAGTTAATCAACTCAGCTTCAGGGGAAACAAGTCTAGACAACTAGGGGATTGTGACTAACTCCAGTCTAGACGTAAGAAAAGGTGTGGTGAGATGTACCATAGAACATAGAGAGTAGTTCTGTGTAAAGACAGATAGAAGAAGAAGAAGTTGGTTTTCCTATGGAGTACGTGGGGAATATGCATGCTCATGCTGTAAATCTGTTTAATCCGTAATCTGGTGTCAGTTGATAGTGTTCAAAAGGGTGGGGGTTGGGGGTTTGCTGAAGTAGGCGAACCATGAGGATGATCCCGGCGCCGGGGGAAGACAGGCTGGCATCCTGCCATCGCCTGTGTCTCTCGCTTTCCAAGTCTGACACTATCCCTGTGGATACCCAGTATTGGGAGGGGGAGGGTGTACAGGACATTTGCCAGTTTCTGGGGCACCCTACCCCCCCCGCCACCCCACCCCTGCAGTCTTCCATACTGGCACTCACACAGATGTATACACAAATAATGCTTTGGCCTTTTGTTTCTACCCAGCAACTGTTTCCCCTCTCGGATCTTAACATGCATTAAACATGCTCACTAGCAAATAAACACGGCTAGCATCAGTGAGTTTTGTCACGTTTCAATGTAATTCTGGGGGGATTTTCTGTGTTTGACCCAAAGCAGTACATAATTGTGAAGGTGAATGACGCCTAGTTTTCAATAGATATATCCAGAAACCTTTAAACGAATACCCCTAAATAAAATCCATTTTTTTTAAAGAAGTAAACTAATTAGTGAATAGATTCTACAGGTGTGCTAGATATTCTCTGTAGGAATGGAGTTATTCTGTGAAGGACTAAATACCTAAATATTTGTTAGAGAACACAGGAGAACCTTAAACACTGCACATGACCCTAAATACAACATCTCTATCCAAGTCCAAATTCAAATCTAAATTCAATTATTTATAAAGCACATTCAAAAATAAAGAGCTTTCCCAAAGTGTAGTACAAAAAAATACAATAAAAATGACTGAGGAAAAGGCGATTAAACAAATATTGAAAATAATTCAGTTTTCAATTCAATTCAGTTTATTTATATAGCGCCGATTCCCAACAGGTGTCATCTCAAGGCACTTTACAAGAAAGGTCATTTCAGTACAATCATACAAACATTCCAATCAGTTTAAAGTTTTAGTTAGTTTCCTATTTAAGGAATCCCAGCAGATTGCATCGAGTCATTGACCTGAGGTTGCGTCAGGTCCCGTCCCGTAGCCACACGAAATACAGCAGGGACAACAAAAGGACCATATCAACTCACAGCTGTCCAAATGCTTTTGAAAAAAGATGTGGTTTTAGTGGTGACTTACAAACAGAAAGCAAAGAAGCCTGTCTGATATTAAAAGGAAGCCGATTCCAAAGTTTGGGAGCCCCAGTAGAAAAAGCTCGATCTTAGGGACAAATAAAAGCAGCTGGTCGTCTGATCTAAGGTCTTGCAAAGGAAGATAAGGCTGGAGGAACTCCGAAAACATATGGAGGAGCAGGACCATTTGGGCATTTATAACACCACATAAGGATTTTAAAGGTAATTCTTTGCAGCCAAGGACAGGATCGGTGAGATGTGCTCATGTCTGTGTATGCTTGGCTGACACCAAAATAAAGTGCATTACAGTCAAGCCGGGTTGAGATAAAAGCATGTATTATCTTTTCCAAATCCTGCCTCGACAGAACTGGCTTAAGCCACCACCGTGTCCGTATTTCTCCACTGTGAAATACGGTGGTGGCAGCTTCATGCTGAGGGGATGCCTCTCTTCAGGGACAGCCAATGTTAATTAGTTACTAATCGTATTAGGGTGATTACTAGCAGTTCAATTATGGATTCTTTGATTGACTAGATTTGATTATTCAGTTTCCAGTTCAAGGGTTAATTACGGTATATGACTGAGAACAAAGACATTTACATAATACATTTCTCTCATTTCTTTCCTCAAGTTTGCTATTCAGGCTCCCTGACACTTAAGATTTCTCTTTCAGATTTGAGACAGATTAAAATGTCATTTTATTTAATGAGACATGATTATTTTTTTTTAATCCATACTGATGCTACCCATGCATGTGAGGAAGGTTTTGTGACACAGTATCCAATCCATCCACTACAGTAGTTTGGTGATGAGGGTTATTTAGCTCAGATGGGACACAGACCAACAGTTTTCCCTGGTACGTGGCCGATGAGCTTGAAGAGAGAAAGTGGAAACTAGATGCTGCCTCGCCGAACACACACACACACACACACACTTTCTGTTAGTTATAAATAACTTAGATGGAACGAACGCAGAACACCCTGAAGTTATGGGTCATCCGGCGCATCTAGAAGAGGCCATTAAAGTACGCTGAAATGCTCCTTATGTGAAAGGAAGCGGTCTGAGAGTCTGTGAGGCATGTGGCAAGGCTGGCTTTTCTGCTCAGCATCTTTATTAATGGGGCTTATGTTGTGCTCATAAAGCGGAATGTAGGCTTTTAATGTCCGACAGAAACATCCTCAGCTCGAAACTCAACAGACAGAGGGCTTCCATTTTCAATTTAAATAAGGAGGGAGGCACTATTTAATGGCAAACATCAAGGCTCATGTATCCTGGCATATTGTTTCACTAATCTGCCACTGTCTTATTTTCGTGAAGCCTTCTTAAAACGTGTACAGTCCCGTATATCAAAATGCAACCATAAAGTTCACTGTATTTTATTAGACCAAGTGAAGTTTTTGCCAAAGTAGCTCCAACTCAGTCAGACTGAATGGAGAGCATCTATGAACAGCATTTTTCACACAATATCAATAGGATTTAGCTCTGGACTTTGACTAAGCCATTCTAACACATTGATGCCCTTTGATGTAAGTCTGTATAGGGTTGTTGCTGAAAGTAGAACATGCACGCCACTCTCAAATCTAACTTCTAGCGTTCCTATGACACGGTGGTGGTGGCAGCATCATGCCACCACCGTGTTTCACAGTGGGGGATGATGGATCTTCAGGGTGTTGGGTCAATGTTGGTTTTCCAACACACATGCTTCGCATTTAGTTAAAAAAAAAGTTCAGTTTCGGTTTCACCTGACCAGGGAAGCTTCTTCTAAATATTTACTCTGTCCACTAAAGGGCTCGTAACGTACTGCAAGCAGTACTCCTCGTAGCTTTCTTTCAGGCAACAGGGTACAACCCTCTAAGTTGCCGGTGAGTACTTCATTGACAATCTTTTCAGAGGTCGTAGGAATAGAATGTGAAGTACAATGTTTACAGTAAACAGCTGCGTCTTGCACTTTGACGCCCTGCTCTGTGTTCAAGTGTCCGCATATATTGAGATCCTGTCGGAGGCGGCTCCATCGGTGTAAAGCGCTGACCTTGTTCCTGCACGCCCTTCAACTTCCTCATCCAGTAAACTTCAACTCTTCTCTTGGGTTATATCACAGCCTCTTTACATAACCGACTCCGCCCTGAGCGACATCAAACCTCATTCCTGTCTCTTAGTTTTCTAATTACTTTAAGGGGTATGTCAGTTAATAGATGTAGGAGATGGCTCGCTGTTAGCAGGAGCTTATCGTGGAATATCATCTGAATCAATTTGATCTTGGTATTCTAAGATGGACTCATTGGCTGTAGGGTGGGTTCGAGTATTGGCGCAGTGAGGGAAGAACTCAGAGTAAACAAACCATGGCCTACAGGGTGAGAGAGATTAGCAAGCATGGATGTTTCAGGCTGATAAGATCATGAATCAAACACACACACAAACCCTCTGCCTCTAAACCACTCCTCCACTTTCCCCATAGATGCTGAGACACTTACCAGCCGGGTGGTATGTTTGTTTTCACACCCTGCCCATACCCTCCAACACCCTCTACCAATTTCTGAGCCTTTCTTTCTCTCTGCTTAGGGACTTGTGACTAAATAGATTTGCATTCCCATATAATTCCCAAAAGGGTGCCATTCCTCCCTAAGCATGTGAAAGCTAAGGGTCCGCCGAGAGAGACGCACCAGAACACAGTGAGGAGGTGTGCTTATGCAGGCTGAGGTAAGAGGGACTCCCCGGCCCGCCGTACACTACACGCTGAACAAACACACGTCACATGAGGGGCCCCTCGCTTTTCACATTCGTCTCCCTCTGAGGGCAGGTTCCTCCATTCAGAAGCTTCAGAGCCAATTAGCACCTGTCCTGTACTCACAGGCGGAGCAGCCCTCCTGCTACTCGGGAAGTGTGATGCTGAGAAATGTTGCAGCTGAACCAACAGAGTTCGTAAGTGAGCACAGACTCTCATGAGCTTAAGGGTGGAAAATTGTGTTTTAGCTCTCGAAGTCTTATTTTACTTCCTATTACTTCCGAATTGTCTGTGGCCACTTTGGTAGTTTGTGATTGGTGGCATTTCTAAATTTGTTCTATACATGTATTTCCTCCACTTCAATCTTAAAGTGACAATCCAATGATTTAAAAAAATTTTTTTTATAATTATTACATACAATTCACCTGCGTCTGTTTTCAACCCCCCAAACTTCAATCTCTAAATATTGTAATATGATGATTTACATTTTTTTTAATTACCCAGAGATTTGAACTTCTATTGAGCTTTAGGTTTAACAAACAAATTCATTTAGAGTGCCCTGCAAAACTATTCATACCCCTTGAATCTTTTCAAATTTGTCACGTAACAACCACAAACCTCTTTATATTCTTTTCTATATTATGTGGGATAGACCAACATGATTGTTGATGCAGAACTTTAATATGTGTCAGAAGTAAAAATGTGAAATGTGTGTCGAGTGAATCAATAGTCTGTGGCTCTGGCTCTATTTTTAGCTTTGTTGTCCAGCTGGAAAATCAACCCTAAACCCTAATCCTAAGCATGCCTTTTGTAGCCTCTACCTAAATTTTGCAGATTCTTATCAAATATGATTAGCTTTCCTGTTCCTGCTTAAGAAAGGCGTCTCCGCACCCAAAGAGGAGAGGATTGAATTGTCTCCAAAGATTTTGTTTCAGAGTGATAAGATATGGGGGGGGGGGGGGTGTGCGTTTAAGTTAAAGAACAGTGTGCAGATTCCTACTTGAATGAAACACCGATATATCGTGACATTTATTTCCTGATATTGTATATTCAAAAGCAAAATATGGATTTAAAAAAAAACATTTTAGGATTTGAACGGAACCATTAATGATGACAGTCATTTTCGAAGTAGAATTAAAAATATGACTGGAAGTTTGTGACTGTTTCCACATTCTTTGTTCCAGTGGATCAACTAGAAACAGTAATAAAACTGGATGTGTTATTCATGAAACAGGTTGGATTGTTTAGATTAATGCTGTGACAGTTTTTCTACAGTTAAATTTCAGTTTTAAAAATCACAATATATTGTCTTACTCATAGTATTGCAAAATATCGTAATTTATCGTATCTTCTCCCCTGTATCGCGATACATATCGTATTGCCAGATTTTTACCAATACACATCCCTAGAAAATAATACTGTAAGCTTCAAATTAAGAACTGTATGGGCTTTCTAACAACACCAACTGTTAGAGTTCTCTGGCACAAAATGTTTCGCATGTGGGGCAAAATGTTCAGTTTTCTACTTCTTGCCACTCTCTCCCATGAGCTGTGGATCTTTGCAGCTCCTCCAGAGTTCCCATAGCCCCGTTGGCCGCTTCTCTAATTAATCTGGACCTGTCAGTGTAGCTTCACCTTTATGTCTTTGTGTGGATTTTGTTTTAGGCTTAAAGATGCTGCGAAAGTTTAGGACGTTTTCTAACCTAACCCTGCTTTAGACCCTCTCCACATCTTTCTGCTTATGTGTTTTGGCCTTCGAAGCTTTTAGTTCCTCAGTGTTCTCTAACAAACCTCAGAGACCTTCACAGAACATTTAGATTCATACTAAGATTAGATTTACACTCATTTATTAATTAACAGATTTCTGAAGGCAATTAGTTGCACTGGATTTTATGAAGAGGCGTCAGAGTAAAGGTGAGCTGAACACAAATTTTGCAGATTTTCATCAGACCAATAGGAAACAAATGCGACAGCCATTAGTCAAGCTGTCGAAACTCGAAAGCAAAAGAAAGCTATTGCTTTATATCAATGAATGTAAAAAAGGTTTATGGTGTAAAATATATCTGCATAATTTTCAGTGACCTGAATTAGGATGAGATTCAAGAATAATATATATTGAGGAGTATGGACTGGTTCTTCTGGTCTTTGAGAACTGTTGCACAATAACTCCACAATGAATCCCACACACTCACTCCATGACTCTCACTAACCAAATGTTAGGCTTTGTGTATGTAGATGAGTATGTGGGCAGCTGCTGAGCTCAGTATGAATAATGGCAACACATTTTCTGTTGAGGTATTTGGTGTCTTAATTTCTTAGCATTACATACGAGCATCTCTATTGCCAAATAATAACAATAATGAATTATTGGCTTGCATTTATATAGCGCTTTTCGAGACCCTCAAAGCGCTTTACAACAACAACTCCATTATTCATTCACTCTCACATTCATACACTGGTGGAAGCAACCTATGATTATATCCACAGCTGCCCTGGGGCAGACTGACAGAAGCGAGGCTACCATATTGCGCCATCGGCCCCTCTGGCCAACACCAGTAGGCGGGTAGGTGAAGTGTCTTGCCCAAGGACACAACGACATCTAGCAGGCGGAAGCTGGAATCGAACCCACGATTTCTGGGTCGCAGGCCGACAACTCTACCACTGAAATGCACCCTCCTGCCTGAATGGGAGGGGGGGTTCGCTGACAGGAAAGTGGCAGCTCTTCCCTCCTCTCCACCCTTCTCCCCTCAGTCTCCCCTTCCACCTCCCACCTCACCCTGCCGTGACAGTCAATGTGGTCTCCCCGACCCTGCAACACCCCTGCCGAGCTCATGCGGTTAGTACAGTCTGCCTGTACTCTCTCCTTATAAGGGCAAAACACATTGGCAGAGGCAGGGAGAGGGAGAGGGGGCTGTGCCTCCTCAGGGAGGCAGGCAGGTAGGGGGACAGCGGCTCAAGCAGGAGGAAAACAGACGTGTGATGAAGAGGAAGGAGAAGAAATGATAAAGACAGTGAGAGAGAAGAGATGATGGAGGAGATTGTGAGAAGAAAATGGGTTCAGCTGGGGATTGACTGGACTTTGAAAGCAAAGAGCATGATTAAAATGAAAAGACCACATCACCTCATTATTTTATTTCTTTATATAAAACATGTCATAAAAAACATTTAGAAGCTAAAATACTAAAGATATGTTTTAATGCACATTTAATGCATCGTGTATTTTAATATCATTTTCTGCATCTACATGTAATATATATATATATATATATATATATATATATATATATATATATATATTGTAGGGCTGTCAAACGATTATAAATTTTAATCTAATTAATCACAGGGTGGCTGTAAATTAATCACGATTAATTAACATTCCTAAATATGACAGAAAAAGTAAAATTTTTGGTGTAAATAATGGACGAAACCGGAAGCTGTTGCTCTTTTTTTTTAAGGAAATACAGGAGAGATGCATGGAACTTTTGTTTTGAATTCCACAATCCCATTTACACGTGGAGCTTTTTACCTATTAATCTTTTAGCCAGTTGCTAAGGCAAACTAACTGGTTAACATTTTCTGAATGTAAAGCTGACAGTTTCTTATTCAATTTTGGACAACCCTGAGCATCCTCTTCATGGGACTATCCTACAACAATGGAGGCTTCTTCAGTTTTGCTGCAACACCGACTGCCACAGGAGATCATTCCTGCCTACAGCCATCAGGATCTACAATTGCTCCTTGAAAAATTAAATGAACTACAACAACACTTTCTCTCTGGGAGCAATGAAGTATTTTTTAGTTGAAATTTTCGGACTAATAGAGGGATCATTTGTTTATCAACACCGAATTTTACATTACTCCCTGGTTCCCACTGTTATTATTTGCAGTTATCAAACAGTTGTCATGCTGTTTACGTGACAAGCAAGCACTGAATGCAGTGCAGGTTTAATTGTGGGGTAAACAGGGCAGGTCATTTTGTGCATGCGTTAATTACGTTAAAAGAATTAATGGCATTAATTCCACGAATTAATCTACCCGCATTAATGCATTAATTTTGACAGCCCTAATATATTGTGAACGTACATTATTGTTAATTAGCATTTAAAGCCTGAGCTCACTCCCTCACTTAAAAAAGAAAAAAAAGAATCTAACATGATGGTAGAAGTATATTCACAACATTATTTTTTGTTTTTGAGGCAGAACTGCAAACCCACCGAGACATGCTCATTTGTCGAAATTGACAGAAATTAGAGCATGGTTACTCTGTAGGAGCTGCAGAGATCCACATCTCAGGTGGGAGAATGTGTTGACTGAATGACAAGTATTGCATTCCAACAATCTGGCCTTTTGGAAGGGTGTGACATAGGAGACAAACATGTGAAAGAAGGTGCTCTGGTCAGATGAGACCAAATTTGAACTTTCTGACCTACAAACAAACTAAGGATGGTTTAAAAAAAAATTGTACACCCCCCAAAACACATCATTCCTTGCTCTTCTTCAGAAGGGACAGACACTGATCAGAGCTGATATGAAGATAGATGGAGCTAAATACTTGGCAATCCTGAAAAAATAATGTACATACTGCACTGCACAAAAAGTGAGATTGATGGTCACATTTTAAAAGAACAAAGACCCCCAACATACAGCTAGAGCTACAATGGAACTATTTTGGTCAAAGACTATTCCTGTTTTAAAATTGGTCAGTCAAAGTCCAGATATTAATCCAGCTGAGAATATATGGCAAGACTTGAAAATGGATGTTTACACATGCTCTGCATCCTCTGACTGAGGTTGAGCCATTTAATAAAAAATAAGGGACAAAAATGACATGCTCTGAAAGACTGAGTGCTGTAATTGCAGAAAAAGGTGGTTCTACAAAGTATTGTCTCAGGAGGGGGAATACATAATGCAAGCAATAAAATGTTATTGTTATTGTATATGTTGTTGATATTTATTTGAATTATTTTGAGGATGGTTTATCAAGTCCAATCCTAATAAAAACCATTTAAGTTTCTGGTTGCAATGTAGCAAAAAAGAGAAAAAGTTCAAGACGTCTGAATACTTTTTCAAGACAATGTACCCGTTATATTTTCATTGGAGGCATCTAGCCACAGAAGATAACTGTGGGCAAGAACATTTTTGATATTTTCTAACAAAGGTTGTTAGATATGAATATGCACCATTTGTAGCACTGTTGCCTTGCAGGAAGAAGATCCTGGGTTCAAATCCCGGCCTGGGGTCTTTCTGCATGGAGTTAGCATGTTCTCCTTGTGCATCTGTGAGTTCCCTCCGGTTACTCAAGCTTTCTCCCACAGTCCAAAAACATGACTGTTAGGTTCATTGGTCTTTCTACATTGCCCTTAGGTATGCGTGTGTGTGTGCATGGTTATTCGTCCTGTGTGTCTCTGTGTTGCCCTGCAATGGACTGGCGACCTGTCTCTCCCCGTCTATCACCTAATGAATGCTGGAGATAGGCACCAGTCCCCCTGAAACTGCGTCTCATTTTCTAATTGATTAAAGTCTTAAGGGGGGTGACAACAAAAAAAATCTCTTGGTTTTGCAGTGCTTCAGCATTCTTGGTCAGGGTGAACAGTCATCTTGTACTAAGTAGATAACTAAAATACAATTTCAACCTTAACTTTGCTCAGCTTTTTTCTACTCACAGTCCCTTTGCCCTGATAGCAAAAACTGCACTTGACATCTCCTCATAATTCATAAAACATGACCTTATGGAGCTCTAACTCATTAAGCGGACACACAAACACCACCGACAAGTCTTTGCTGTTCATGAAATGGACACCAGCCAGAGGAAATTAACCTAAGAAATCATGGACACTGCAGAATAACCCATGGTGCTCCACCTTCCACTGCCTGGGAATGCTGTGTCGTTAATATTTCAGCTACACCTTTCTATATTTCTATCTATCTCTCAAAAATCAGCTTGACCTCTTTTCGCTATTGAGAGTTGACAATGTAAAACCAACCATGACAGATGTGAATTTAACGAAACACTGAATACGGGTACTATTAGATCAAGAGGGATTGCTGAAGGATTGCTGTGGTTGGAAAGTCTGCCCAACCTCACGCCAATGACTGACGCAATCTGCTGGGATTCCTTAAATAGGAAACTTTTTAACTGATTGGAATGTTTGTATAAATGTATTGAAATGACTTCTTGTTAAGGCCCTTGAGATGACATCTGTTGTGAATTGACGCTATATAAATAAACTGAATTGAAATTGAATTGAAGAGCTTGAGAACAGTCCCTCACTAGGCAGGTTTAGCACTAATTACCTCAGGTTCATTTCCCAAAGAGCTGTGTACAGTAGTTATCTTTGTAGGCAAACTTTCCCCAGAAGCTTATGCAAATTGACTTACTCATCATACACCAGCGGTAACCTTGGATACGAGGAATTTATCCATTTTGTGCTGTTTCGCAGCAGAGCTGTTATCTTCTAGAACACTGTACCCACATTAGGTCATAATAATGTGTCTCAGAAGGGGTCTGCACAGCCACATGCACAAACATGCTTGTTTCAATAGCCTCACGGAGACGCTTCATTTCCACAGTGCATACCCACCCACTTAACTACTCAAGCTGAATGTACAAACCTAAACATAGTGTAGTTCCATCCATCCATCCAACCATCCATCCATCCATCCATCCATCCATCCATCCATCCATCCATCCATCCATCCATCCATCCATCCATCCATCCATCCATCCATCCATCCAAAGAGCTGTTTATCTGGGATTTTATTCTTTTAGTAATTATTTATTGCTGATTACCATAAGTAATGGCCAAAGCGTAAAATAATTTGTAAAGCAACAGCTTCGCTGTTTTGCTTAGCTCCTTTTTCATCTGGTCAACCTCCCTCTCCATCTTAACATCCTCCTGTGACCTAGACATGAAGATAATGACCAAGATACAAAGATTCTTGGTGAGGCAGAGACTGACCCCCACCTGGAAGGAGCAACACAATTGACAGCAACTAAGATTCAAGGATTGGAATGATGCAAAAGGACAAAAATAAAATAAAATGGTGGACCTCGTCCAGATTGGTAAGAATGGGCCAGAGTAGGAGTCCCTGGTGATCCAGCCTTGGATCGGGTGGACTCAGCCTGAAATACACAGGCCAACCGCCTGTTGGCGGGATATTGAGATCAGGTCCAAATTCAAGCCGTGTAGCAGGTTAAGGCTTTCATTGGGCCTAATTTAAATCCTTAACCGTAAAACCACATCTAAGCTCTGAAAAAATACATCTGAGGACTGCTTTTGGGGCAAAACCTTTCCCAGAGGACCCCTCAAAATGGTGTCCATCATGACATGAAAACAAACAGTTGGAGGACTGTACCTTTAACAGCATTCTCATTGGTGACATCTGAGCAATGTATCTGTTAACCGCATTCAAGATAACTCAACAAAAGGTACCCGGTTAACCCCCACACCCCCGTCACAGACACACAGTAGCACATCAAAGGCAATGTTTATTAGCATGCACCACAAAAACTGCCCCGACCTCTCCTTTCTTCTCAAGAACATCTGGTTGGTTGTGTGTTTGAGTCGGGGGTGTTGCTGCTTGGTGAGAAACTGTGAAACTGAGTGATCTGTTGTCTGAACACCTTAAGGGCTCCATTTCCTATTCAATTAACAAAGTACCCCCGATTAAATGTTCTCATTCGTACATTTGGCGATGTACTCCCAGAAGCTGTGGAGGTTTCTGCGATTGCGAGCTTGTTGTCTTTTTAGTTCTGTAGTTTTACGAGAACAATGTAAACTAGATAAAATACATCAAATCACTTGTGAATAAGTCAACGACCATTACTGAATTACTCTGAGGCGCACATCTTTTGCGTATAAAGTGTTGATATGAGTAGCGGTGTACAATGGGGATGAAGTAAGACATAAACTGAGGTTTACGTGAGATTACCAGCTGCTTATGTGCGGTTGGTTAAGCAATGTTGGACAATGTTTGGTGATGTGAAAGTAGCTGTCAGAAAATCCACTTCTCAGACACAACCACAAAAACAGGAAGAGCTGAGTCTCATGTTGGACATCTGACTGTCCCTCTGTTTTACATTTAGGGCTTACAGGCTCCAGGCTGCTCTGGGTGACGTGAGAGCTTTGTCCACTGTTAACAAATAAAAAATTTATTTTGTACTGTTACCCCTCCACATTTGGTCACATTACAAAACAAATTTTAATGTGTTTTATTGGGTTTTTATGTGACAAAAGAGATGCTAATCAATGAAGCAACAGAGAATTACAGCTCAAGCAGAGTACCCAGAAATTGTACTGAAGTAAGAATAGCTCTACTTCTATATATATATATATATCTATATATATATAGATATATATATATAATTCATTTTAAAATTAAAAACTAGCCGTCCAAGGAATGACTCAAGAGTGAAAAAGTATTTTGTAAAAAGGCTACTAAGAACTGAGTAACTGATGATGTCATCAGATGGTGAACATATAAATTTATGTGCAAATTCTGGTATTTCAAATACAAAAATGAAAAAGAAAATCATGCAAATAAATAAAACATAAAACATGATTACAAAATACAAATTTGGGAAGAAAACACTTTTCCAATAAAATTGATGAAACTTAAACTTACAGTAGGTGTTGTATATATACATGTTAGAAGAGTAAAGTACTTCCAGTGAAAATATATAGTGTTTACCATATCTTCTTCATCTCCAAATGGCATAAAGGGCTCAGCAGGTAAAAAATAACATTAGAACAACAAAGCTTGTAAATGACCGAGAGGTATCACTTTGTTATAAACTGTAGGTGTTTCTGGGTCAGGTGCATTGTTGGTTCAAACATTTTTGTTCTTCATTCGATGAAGTTACTCATAGTGGGCAGAGGATCAAGAAAATGTATTCAAGTAAGAGTAGCGATACTTCGTTATAATATCACTCGAGTAAAAGTAAAAAGTACACTGTAGTAAAACTACTCCAAAAAGTACATTTTTTCAAGAAATGACTCAAGTAAAAGTAACTAGTTATTACCCACCTCTGAGAACAGGTAAGATTGTCAACAGGACACCTAGTAGCATCTTCTACATGGAAGGGTGGCTAAAAGCGAGCTATTGTTAAAAGAAAGCCATGAGAAATGTATCACAAGCCATGTTGGGGAGAGACACGTGGAAGAAATGTACAAATGTTTTACAGGATAGTGTATGTTTGTTTGGGAAGGGTGCTAATGGTTTACATGAAGACAGTCACTGAACTTGGATGCAGTTGTAGCTTATCCTTTAGCTCAAGGGAAAAGTGGAAACATCTTTAAAGTCAAACAGCATCTGACTGCAAGATGGCGTTCTCTTTAATCCACCAGCCTATTCAAATATTAACAATGGCCACAGTGGGAAGACTTCATCAACTGGACTGCCCAAAGAGTCACTCCCATGACCTGACCGTAGAAGGCCACCACATCTTTGTAACCCCTTCTGGCCTAGCTGTGGCATCCTAATAACCTGCGGTGATGCATCACACAGTAAAATTTGGTCTTCAACCCCTTTACCATGTCTCCCTCCCCCAGGTGGGCTGCCACAAGCATGGGTCTGGGTACAGGACTTCTAGACAATAGGCACTCTGTTACCCCAAACACACACAAACACAGATAAAGACACATTCCAGGCATGGCTCATTTAATGTTGACCCATTTGTCCGCGCTCTGACCCCGAAGTAGGTGTCCCTGACGGACGATATTATCGACTCAAATGTCAAAGTATTCAAACCCCTTGAAGTGTTACAAGTACAAAGTTCAGACTAATTTGTCAGGATTTTATGCAATAGACCGATGCGAAGTTGTGCATATTTTGAAATGACAAATGGTTGCGCACTTAGTTGAATCTACCTCATGCTGCAGTTGCACATCTAGAGTCTGAAATATTTGCCTTTCTTCTTTGCAAAACAGCTCAAGCTCAGTCAGACTTGCAGAGCATCTGTAAACATCTATCAGAAAAGACTCCCCACAGCGTGATCCTCCCACCTCCATGTTTCATAGTAGGGGCTGGTTTGGTGTCACAAACAGTGTTTTGACTTGTCGAAGCTTGGGATACTGATACTGATACTGTACCTGACCCTGCTTTAAACTAATAATTTCATCTCTGAACTGCCTGCTGATTTTCTTAGTCTTAATGTTCTCTAACAAGCATCTGAGGCCTTTATAGAAAAGCTTTATTTATGCTGGCATTAAATTACACACACACATTAGCTTACTTCTAAAGACGATCAGTCAGTCTTTATTTCATTTAGGGGTGTCACAGTAATGAGGGCTGAATACAAATGAATTCAACACTTTTCAAAAATGGTAAAACTTTAAAAGGTTATGGATACTTCAGCAATACAAGGCAAGATGAGAACGGGTGGACACATGACAATCGAAGGCACATCAAGAGCAAAAATACCTGTTTATCTTTGCTCACAGTTTCTCTTTCCAGTTTAGTCTAACAGTAAATACACTAATAACCACAGAACATTAAAAAAAACCCTCATACATTTTCCTTCCCCTTATCTGCACAGTAGCAAATGATGCTCAACAGTCACCCACACACTTTGTAAAAATACACCGATGCGCATCCCTGCTCCACCATGATTCATTTTCACACTGTGTGGACAGAAAAAAAAAGTCACTCTGCGGTTGAAACAATGTCAAACACAATATAGCCCTGAATGCATATGCACACAGATATAAGTCAGGGCACACACACAGTCTCACTGCCAGCAGGCTAGTGGGAGATGTTAGTCGAAAGGGGGGGAGGGAGGTGTGTGTGTGTGTGTGTGTGTGTGTGTGTGTGTGTGTGTGTGTGTGTGTGTGTGTGTGTGTGTGTGGACACTCTAAATGTGTGTGTGAGATGGGGGTCTTTGTGAGCGAGCGAGGTAGGAGGAGAAGGGGAGAGGGAGGGGGACACAGTGTTCTATTTCTCATAGAGCAGCAGCTGCTGCCTTTAGTGCAGAGACAGAGAGAGAGGGAGAGGGCGGGCTGTGTGGCGTGAGGCAGTGCATGCGCTCGATGTTTAGGTGAATCTACAGCCTTCTGCCTCACAAGCATACGGCAGCCTCACTGAGCGCATGCACATCAGCAGCACGGGGGCCTTTTCCTCCTCTTGATTTGCGTTTCCTCTCTCTCCTTCTCCTCGTTTCGCTCGGCTGCCGGCGTTTTTTGTTGTTGTTTTGTTGTTTTTGTTTTTTTGCATTTGCTTGTTTCCATCCTCCTCTTTTGTTTTGCCTGCATCCGTCTCGGCCCAGAAAGAAGGAAGGAGCATCGGATTTAGAGGCTTCGTCCTCCCCATCCTGCATGACCTGCCGGTAAGCTGACATCTTTTACACGCTTCGTTTTTACTTCTCAGCGCTCATTGCAGAGGGGAGCTGGACAGTTCCACCCTGCAGCATCAGTATCAGAGAGCGGATGCTGAGGGATGCGGGTCATGATGGGGGGGGGGCTAGCAGGTGAGTGGTGGGTAGTTTCAGAGGGTTGGGGGACAGATGGAAGTATAGGTATGGATCTCATCCTGTGGCAGAGAAGAAGTGCTATAAATGTAAACTCCTTAGGGCTGGTCAACCTGGTTTTTGACTGCATCGCCCAGCTGGACCAGCACGGTCACAGACCCGCACACATCTGACCGCTCGGCAAACATCTACACATCAAAAGCAGGTGAACAAGAAGTTTGTGTGGATTTTTTCTCAGTGATGCTGGAGACGCCGAGAACCGTTGCAAGCACATGCATATGTCACACATGAATGATGCACGTTGATGAAGAGCGTATCTGGCCCCCTCACCTTTTCGGCTCTGCCACGCATCATAACGAGAGTAGGCGACAGCACGAACCAGGTCTGCAAACAGTTAGCTTAAAGCAATAGCCCCCCTCAGGATCGCAACACCAATCCGAACAGTGCGGCTGCAGGCGTCCAGAAGGGAAAACAGGGGGGAGAGGGGGGGGGGCTGAATGGAGGGGACAAATGAATGAGAGCGATGGCTTTCCGGGAGAGTTTTGTTCTGGCAATTGTGGGGGGAACATAGATACGGAGGGGAGAGGGCCACAGAAAGGGTGAAAAAGCCCTGCGAGCCGCCTTGTGACTCTGCAGGTCTTTGTGTGTGAGGGGGGCCGAGAGAAGCTGTGGATGAAGGGATAGCTGAAAGAACGAGGAAGAGGTGTTGAAGAGCCTTTTCTTCCTTGAGATTTTCTAAATGCTTGAACTACATTTGCTGTTCTATATGTTTAGGTAAATATATGTATATGTAAAATAGTAATAACATTGAATGAATTGTGATATTTTTTTTATAAATAGTTGTGGATTTGACAACTTAAATTACAACCTATCATAAAAATGACAACAACAGCAGTTAGAGTGTATTAACAACAAGCATAAAAATGCAGAAAAGTAATGACAGTATTTTATGGACAGAACAGGAGAGGAGGGGTGGCACCTGTCAGCAGAGGCTGGTAATCGAAAGTTCAGATCAGTGTCTGCTCCTACGGTAATTTACAGAATGAGGCAGCAGTCTAAATAAATGAAAAGGATATATATATATATATATATATATATATATATATATATATATATATATATATATATATATATATATATATATATATATATATATATATATGTGTGTATGTATGTGTACAGTAATGTACACATATGGTGAGTGGTAAGTAGGCTATACCCTGAAAATGTGTATATTTATCCATTAATCATGTCTATATAGATCACTACAACTAAATAGAGTGCACGAGTCTTTGAATCATGTGTGAGGGCCTATAGGGTTTTTTTTTTTTTTCAGCTGCTGCTATGGTATTTACTCCACTGTTGCTAGGACACTCCCTTTGAACATCTTAACCGAGCCTTTTGATTGGCCCGCCGAAGTGATGCAAGATTCCCTCACCCCAAATCTGTCCTGAGCGCCCATAGAAACATACCCTCCTTCTTAAGCTGTCACTCTTTTGTCTCATGCTTCGCCCCCTTCTTCTGTACTCCACCTCTTCGCTCTCCTCTTTTTTGCCTCCATTCAGAATCGATCTCACTGTCCGTTCTCCCGAGTCTTCTCACCTCTTTGTTATTGCCCCCAATATTTAATTAATTCTCGCTTTCAGTAATCCTCTGCTCGCATCAGTCTTAATGAACTCTGTGCTCTGTGTCACTTTTCTTCCCCTCATAAAGTCTAATTGCCTGCTCCTAAATTGCATCAGCATCATGTGGGACTGCACAATCATTCTCTCCTGCTGTCCTTGCTGAGGATTACTGGTTTTGTGCATCCCACAATGCCCCACTTCCTGCATCCATATGGGGTGAGGCATCTGATTTGCTTGACTTACCATGAGTCAGGATGACCAAGTTTGACATGGCAGGAGACAGGGAGGGGTGTTGGAGTGTCACCGAGGAGAAAGCTTTAGTTTCACCTCCAGTAAGCAATCACAAACTTTCATGTGTTTCACTAGTATTTATTCACCATTGTAAAGGGGAAGTAAAATAAATCTAGTAAAAAAAAAAAACAACAACAGAAAAGTGGCTAATGCTCAGTCAGACTGGAAGGTCTGTGAATATCAGTTTGAATATCAATCTGTTGCAAGTCTTGTACCAGATTCTCAATTGGATTCAGATCAGAACTTTGACTAGGCCTTCATAAGACATTAACATCCTTTGATCTGAGCCAGTTCATCATAGCTCTGGCTGCATGTTTGGGTTCTGGTGTTTTTATAGTCATGGGGATGTTTATTCCCCTGCTGAAGAATAACATTCCCACAGGATGATGCTCCCACCACCATGTTTCAGTATGTGGATATGTTATTTTTTTACTGCACACCATAATTTGCATACAGGCTAGAGCATCGCCTTCCAAAATGTTTGCGGTGTCACCAGCATAGGTACAGCAGCTAGTCTAAATGCCTTTTATTAGCTTGAAATAAGAAAAAGTCTTAAGAGGTATGAGTACTTTTCGAAAGGCCTATCCACTTCATGCTGTGGAGGTGTGTGGCTTGAAATCACCAGTAGGCCTGTTGATAGGCGCTGACAGAGCTGAAACAGCCGATGGGGCTGCATGAGGTTAAACTGGAGGGGCAGGGGAAAAAAAGCAGAATGGCAAGAAGATGTGATTGTTTGCCTATAGGTCATTAGATTCATTGTTCAGGTAAAATGATGTGAACTCATTTTGACTGTTTATCAAACTAGGCAAGGTTAAGGCTGTAGATGAAAACATGTGCCGCTAAATCGAGCTGTGACACCTCATGCCTGAAATCCATTGAGTCCTTCAATTTGACCAATCATTTAAAGATGGAAGAGCTGTTAAAAAAAAGGACTGAAAGATTTGCTTCTGCACACCCTGCTGTTAGAGCTTCTGATTTAGAAGTGATTTTCAAACATTAAACATTTGATGATTGTTAAATGAAAAGTTTAGCAGCGATTTAGACGAGGAGATATTTTTATGCATGCACCAAGTTTTGTGCAATTCTTTCAGTGAAATCAGGCACCATTCAATAGTCAGTTGGAAACATCTGTCATTTAGGGCTTTTAGGTTCAGTTACAGAGCTGAATTTATACCAGAACCTGAAATGTGATCCCTCTTCACCTGGAATTCATGGGTGTGTATTTTTAATCCAGTATTGTCAGGATTTAGGGATTACGTCTTCAGAGTTGTGAAGATCCCGTTAAAGGGGCCACAGGCTGGAGTGGCAAAGGGCAGCACAGTAAGAACCACAAATAGAAAGCTGAAGACTTCATCTGCTATAGATCAGGACAGTATAATGTTTACTGTTAACAGATTAACTCACAGGACTGGCTGTGGTCTAAAGAAATGGCATTATGCATACATTAAATTCATACAGACTTTTATAGACTAGACTCATATCCTTACAAATGTGTTTATTTGCTTTCAGGAAAAATAGAGATGGTGAAGATCGATACAGATTAAACGACTGTAGAGTAAATATGACTGGCAGGTTAATTTCTGTAGCTTGAAGGGTCAATGAAGAAGAAAACAAACACAATCTAAATTTTATAATAATTGATGTTTGGTAACAAATCGAAATCTTTAGAAATCTCTTAATGACAAATTATCTTTCCATAGGAAACCAATAACACGGCATTACAAAAACTGTGCCGATAATCATTACAATTAATTTAGAGGGATTTTCTCATTTCAGTGAACCTGGAATATCACTATCATCTGTTAAAAGATCCCAGGAGTTTCAGTCTATTGTTGTAAAGTAATTCCTGTTCAGTTTTTCTCTGTCCTAAACATCAGCATCATTTATTGTGTTAAATTAGTTTCTGTTGGAGTAACTCGTCTAAATGAGGCAAGTAAAACTGAAAAAAAACCACTGCCCAGTTGACACCCGTTTTCTGACACCAAATGTAATCAGTTTATAATCATTTTATTTTTAAGCTAATAGTATATGCCTCAATGAGATATTATTTCCGTATGATTGATTAAAAGTAAATTAAATAAAACAGAAATACATCAAACACAACATAGAAAAAGATAGCTTTAAAATAAATTACTGAATCTTAACAACTGTTTGTTGCAGTCTGTTGTTTCTGCTTTGGATGTTGCAGTGCTGTTTTTCTGATGGCAACAGTTCATGCAGAGGCTGTGAGGAGCCTCTGACAACGTCCTGCGCCCTGTTCCTTTAGCCAATGTGAAAAAGATCTTGGAAAGAGGATAGGGAGGCTGCAATGACCCTTTCAGCTCCCCTCACTGTTCTCTGCAGGGCCCTTTTGATTGCGTTCATACATTCGCCTGATCCTTTCATCCAAAACGACTTACAAATTAGTATATCAAAATGGTAAAATGGAAACATAACCTGTCTACCATGTTGCATCAGCACGGGTAATTCACAAGTTTAAATTAAAAACTTGTTATTTTTACATAGATGAATCAGGACTGGAGGCAGTTTTAGCTCTGTTGACCCGACTTACAATTTCCCTTCTGAAAGAATTTGAGTTTAAATTTAAACACATGTTCATTGAAACCACAGAAGCTTTGTTCAGTTCGTCTCAAAAGTCGCAACCAATTTTACCATCCATCCATCCATTTTCTTCCGCTTATCCGGGGTTAGGTCGCAGGGGCAGCAGCCTAAGCAAAGAGACCCAGACTTCCCTCTCCCCAGCCACTTGTTCCAGCTCCTCGGGAGGAACCCCAAGGCGCTCCCAGGCCAGCCGAGAAACATAGTCCCTCCAGCGTGTCCTGGGCCTTCCCCTGGGCCTCCTCCCGGTGAGACGTGCCTGAAACACCTCACCAGGGAGGCGTCCAGGAGGCATCCTGACCAGATGCCCGAGCCACCTCAACTGACTCCTCTCGATGTGGAGAAGCAGCGGCTCTACTCTGAGCCCCCTCCTGATGACTGAGCTTCTCACCCTATCTCTAAGGGAGAGCCCAGACACTCTGCGGAGGAAACTCATTTCAGCCGCTTGTATCCGTGATCTCGTTCTTTCGGTCACCACCCAGAGTTCGTGACCATAGATGAGGGTAGGAACGTAGATCGACCGGTAAATCTCTTCACCACGACAGACCGGTAGAGCGCCCGCATAACTGCAGATGCCCCACCAATCCGTCTATCGATCTCCCGCTCCATTTTTCCCTCATTCGTGAACAAGACCCCCAGATACTTAAACTCCTCCACTTGGGGAAGGACCCCATCCCCGACCCGGAGGAGGCACCCCACCCTTTTCCGGCTCAAGACCATGGCCTCGGATTTGGAGGTGCTGATTCTCAATTTTACCAATAAAGTTGTATTTGCAAGTTGAAAATCCAGTGGGATTTTTCAATTGTTCAAGTGTCCCTAACTACAAATCCATGATGTTCTTTTTCTTAACATGGACTATGGATTCATACACCAAAGCAACTTACTCATAAATAGTGGTACTAGAGTAGCCTGTGTGTACCACTGCTTTTATGAGATACCATTGCAAACAGAACAAACTATTTTAGTCTGTATCAAAGGTCAAGGGGTCTTGGGGGCCTCCTGTTGGCCTGGAGGCCCTAAACAATGGCTTAATTTGCTCACCGTATGTCTGGAGATGGATCTGTACGAATCAAACTAGCTTTAACAAGTATCTGATAACAAATATGCATATTAAATATTCCTAACAGGAAATTAAACTCATATTAGATTTCGTGCTTGTGGTACAGAAGCAGTGGTGCTAACAATAAAATAATGTTTTGATGAGTGTTTTGCAAAACCCATAATGCGGATCATTATTATTATTTTTTGCTGCAAAGAAGTTTCAAAATCAATGCATTTAAATAAAACACTCCACTTAGCTTGTTTTAAAACATTATGACCTTTAGAATGATTAAACAGGCCAGTTTATTAGCCTACCTTTATAGGTGTGACGAGAAAAATGTGTCAACCAGGTTTGTAATGAAGGAATCTGGAATGTAAGAGAAAACTCTGAGGCAACCTACTGATTCTAAGAGAAGTGAAGAAGCCAAGCTCTGATAAGAATTCAATCTTGGTGCCTACCTCTAAACATAGTTACATGTGTCCTGCTGAACCAGGCCACAGTGAATCCTTTCCAGTCTCTAAACCAAACTTAACTTAAACAGCAAAACTTTCTTAATATAATCTCTTTTCCTCAGATCTGCCCTCGCGGGACTTCCGTCATGGCCTGTGGTCTGTCGATGAGATCAATCGCTGTCCGCTAACATCAACAGATAGTCCGAATGGTCGCCCTCTGGACATATTTAAGATCAATACCACCAGATCCAGAGAAACTGAAGTCAATGGGAGCAAGTGGGAGGCTGAAGTGAGACGGGTGGGAGGAGAGGACCATTTATTGTTCTGCAACTAGTTTTCAGTTGCAGAACAATAGGGGAAATCAGCTCTTAATATTTACAGTAAGTGAAGAAGTATTTGATCCCCTTGGATTTGTATGTTAGTATCATTGTAATAAGAAGTTACAGAATATCAAACAAAAATCTAAGAGGAATGCATGATCAAAACGTTATAAACTGATTTGCATGTCAACAAGTGAAATAGGTACTTATTTATATATTTAACTTTACACTGCAGCAAAAATTCTGACTCAAAAGATTGGATAGGCACTCCTTCGGCAGATCGATTGAACAGTTGTTCAGTTACAGATGCTTCTGATCTAAGCTTACGTATAAAACACACCTGTCCATAGATTCAGTTTCTTCGCAACCTAACCACCCAACTCATGTAATACCCAAGAGCTGCCAAAGAACCAAAGGGACATGATAATAAATCTATCAACGGCTGGAGTGGGCTGCAAGAACATCAGCAATATGTTTTGTGTGATTATTTGGACCTAGTAGTATGGGACTGTCCACAGTTTGCCATTTGACCCGCTTGGCTTCCACCGTATATATACTTTATTTAAATCGGGACAGTGCACATTAATCAACATGTGTATTTTCAACATGTAAATGTGCCAGAGTTAGCAATGTAGGCTAATCTTCATCCGTAGTCCCATGGAGGTGGAACTATTATGCTTTGGCGCTGTTTGTCTGACAAGGGTTAAGGAGGTCTTCATTGCACCAAGGGGAGAATGGATGATGGCATGTATCCCAAAATCTGAAGTAGAAGAACAAGAACTTTCTTCCATCACTCAGAATGCTGAGGATCACCTAAGCCATACTAGCCAGACACAAAAAGGCTAAAAATGAAGACCTCTGTGCTTTCTGAAAGTCTGTGCAGCGAACTGAAGCTCTGGGTTGCAGAGATGTAGACATTAACCTGAAGTATTTCTGTAGAGGAGTGGATCAGAATCCCTCCTGAGAGAAGAGCAAGCCTGGTGACCAACTATAGAAAATGCCTAAGAGCTGTGCTCATCAGTTAATGTCTCTCTAACATGTTCTAAATCATGCTTCGCTGATGATCAAGTAATTATTCCATGTTGTGAAAATACATCTTTAACTTATCTTTATTGTGTCTATAATGTCCATGTTGACATTTTGTTTCTCTACATTAAACAAAAGAGAAAAAGGAAAAGAGGGGATCAGACAGTTATTCTCCCTACTTGAATACTGGAACAAACAATGTGTTGATGAGAGCAGAACATGAGAGACGAAAGAGAGAGAGAAGTTCCCTCGATTTAGGTTCTGCAGGTTGTTGATGTAAAATCTGATATCTGAGAATATTTTTTTTACATGTTTAAGGCAAATATTGGCAGTCATTTCCATTTTTGTTACTGCAGTGAACTGTGTTTATAGTCCAGTAGGCAGCAACTGAAATATTTCAAGGTTGCATCATAGCAGAAATACTCATTATTCCTCATCCAAGACAGAATTTCATTTGACAACACAGATGAAGAAGCAGAAACGTAACCATACAGGGTGTCTGATATCCAGATTTTCCGTCATCATACAGTAGTCCATGACCGACTTTGAGAACGTTTAATAAACTGGACCTTTACTTGGAATCATTTAGTCTGATGTCATGAGAGAACTCTTTTTAGTCTTTTCATCATTGCAAGTCGTGCACAAGTTTTCAATCACTTAACCCGAAGGTCCCCCCCATTGGGGGACCCTGACGTCATCACCAATGAAGCTGATCAATATCCTGGCTAATCCATAATGAATACTGCCATGTGATACCTGTGAAGAAACAGAGAAGCCTCGGCTACAACACTATACAAATGTTTTCCACCTGCTCTGAACGCAACTAAAACAATGAGTAAGTCTAATGACATATAAGTCTTAAGTATGACTGTGCTGTCAATCTCAACTTTGAGTATGGCTTCCTTCTACTGGCCCTGACATATTTCAAAGAGGTCTCAATCATCCAAATCGACCAATCCCTCACCGAGATACAGCCCTGCGTACTGACCGCTCAGTCTGAGGCTGACTCCATGCGCCAACCCCTTGCTGTGGTGCCCGTGCGTCCAGAGCGCACGACCCAAGACGAGTGGAGGAGCGTCAGACTGCAGCTCAGGAGGCTACTTAAGCATATTTTTGTCAAACATTTTATTGGAAAGATGGCGAAAAGTTTCGAAAAGAAGCAAATGCACAGTGGAAGAAGTCTTTCAGCTGACGGGAGAGGACACTGATTCATACTATCAGATTCCATCATCAGAAAGGTATGGTATGTTATGAAAATATTATTTATAAAAGTATTGGTGTAAAATGTATAATCAATTACAGCTATCATCTTTGTCAGGGCAGATTCTGGTTTAGTTATGTAGCTTGCTGATGTTGAGTGCATGTGTGTGTGTGTTTATAACAGTGTATGATTATGTTTTACTGCTTTTTCTGGTTACTGCATTTCCAGATTTAGAAAACTAAATAAATATCTTATTTTCATGTCAACCTCGGAGCACAGTGAAGAGGATTCAGAATGACCCCTAACTGTGCAGACAGCCAGGACCATCGAGGACAAAAGAAACTTGTTTCACACACCCCCTCAAAGACAACCCTCCCCCCTTCAGACCAAGAAGGTATGAAAGATAGTAATTTAGCCTATTGGATTCCATCATCAGAAAGGTATGATATGCCTTGAAAATATAATATTTATAAAAATACTGGTGTAACATGTATAATCAATTTACAGCTATCAGCTTTGTCAGGGCACATTCTGGCTTAGTTATGTAGCTTGCAGTTCATTTAGCATTGTGTTTTTTCACTGTTTGTATTTTTATAGAAGCTCTTTGTATATATTTGGCTTTTATATATTTACAGTTTGTTATTAATAAATCTGGTCTATTTGGAGTCAACATGCAGATTCTTGAAAGGTTCTAGAAATAGCAATAAATAGCAATATAACATGGAGATCCATTTGAAAAAAGAAATCCAAAATAAAAACTGTTGTATTTCAATGTATTGAATCCATTTTGTCACATAATACTTAGTATTCTACATGAGTAAAGTCAAATGGCACAGTTTGGCACAAACTGCGCCATTTTGGAGACCTCGCCTGATGTTTCTGTATAAAAAACTCTATGATATTGTTTTTCCCTCATTTATTAAAATCAATCTTTGCACAGATAACGTTAAGATGTTGAACTACGATTTCACAGAGGTTTTAAGAGACAGAAGCATTTTCCCAAAGAGTTATTCACCCTAAAAATACATTTTCTTTAGGCGGAGAACACCCCCCCACAGTTTTTACAATGTGCCATGCTCATTTACACTCTAGCAATATCACATAAACTGATATTTACACATCTTACATCTCATAAGGGTTCCCTTTTAATAATTGACAAAAGGTTCTGAAATAGACCTTGCCGTTACAGAAATATACTTACAGTATTTCATTACAGGCATGTCATTTTTGAGCAGGTCTCTAAAAAAAGAGGCTCAGAGTCCAAAGGGTTGGAAGCTCAGTAGTGAGAGGAGAACAGAGAGCATGACAGGCATTGCGTACTACCGTGGTATCAGTTCTCCTTACAGTTATTTTTTTAAATCAGTACCTCTGCAAGTTTCTGTGTGCGTGCGTGTGTGTATGGTGGTGGCTTTGAAACCCATACTCATGAAGGAGTCATAACCTAGTGTTATCTTGGATACCCACGCTCTATTATAGTTTTTCAGGCCCTTCTAAAAAAGAAAAGTGGAAATAAAGTGAAAAAAATAAACACAGAGCTCCTCTGACCATTATTTCTGAAGGCATTATAGTCTCGCGAGATCTGATGCGATACTTTGGCTGTCGTGGACGGTCATTATAATAATGCAAATGAGGGGCGCGTTGATTGGTGGCAGGAAGGAGGGGGGTTGACACCGCAGGTAACGCTTCAGCATATCTAACCCATATCTACTACTCCCACTAGCATACAATAGCCACATTAGCAGTTAGCTGCTGTTTGTTACACACAGCAGAGCAATAAAAACACAGCCTTACCGTTTCAATTGCAGGCAAGTCTCTGATTGTTGGAATGGCCCCTTTTTCCAAACGGAGCTTCGATGCCAAATTCGCCTGATATTGTCCCAAATTCGTAAAGGATTCCGGCGTAAAAAAATAGAAAAAATATTTCCATGTTGATTCTGGCAGTAAACAACAGAGCAACTCACGTGTGCACTACGTTTCTGGCAGAAATGGTTTTATCTGATTTAGCTGATTAAAATAAAAGGCTGACACGAATATGTCTTCTTCAAGCATCATTGCGTGAAGAAACTTTCTGCATCTTTCACGGTGGAGTTCGTACTTTGAATCGGTGATGTGTCGGTCGCGAACGAACCGGCTCTAAGAGCTTACTCTATGAAGTGAACGATGGGATTTGCATTAATTTTGGTAATAAATACACTTTAAGCAACAGAAAATCTGAGGAGCCGAAGGAGCCAGCTCTTTATGGTGAGTCAAGCCAAGAGAACTGGCTCTCCAAAAAGCTGCAATTCCCATCACTAGAATTCAGTAATGGCGGCGCTCGACTGAATATGAAGGGGAGAGGAGCAGAGCGGGCTTCCTGCAGCATAGGTCTGCGATGTCTATATATGGTATATCCTGCGCCGACTTGGCGTCAACTCGGCCAGAAATTAAAACCACGTATTTGAGTGTGCGTGCACGTGGGCTGGTTGACGAACCCAGGGGTAAACAAACGCGTCACTTTTAAATATCGGCTTCCCGGGCTGTGTATAATCGTTAGGCAATCATAACATACATTTTTTTCTCATGGAAAAGTGAAAATTACAGGTCATGATTACTTCTATGGTGCAACTATGAAGTTAAAACAACAAGGAGTTTTTGTGTGTTTGTTCATGTGTGTATGCCAGAACCTAGCATGCCATGAACACACCAGGATGCTGGCAACCTCGGTTTTATTTTATGTTTGATCAGACTTGTGAGACAATATGAACACATCTTTTTTTTTTATCTGCTGTCTGCTTTGTTTGTTCTGAATCACTATTGGCCCTCATCTAGTTAGGTGTCATTCCTATTTTTCATCAAAGCAACCCAAACACAACAGGGATAGAAAATACCCCATTAGACAGGAAAAAACCTGAAAAACGGCCAAGATCTCACGCGTTCACACTAGGGATTGACCACATCCATTTTTAGTCCGTTCTCATCCTGTTCCATCAACCCCCTCCGCCCCGTCGGCTTTACCTTACACTGAAGCCAATTTCCGGTGTTTGAAGGTGCTGCTCCTATTCTTCTCCTCCCGGCGGAGCGGGGAATAGTGTAACGCTGCATCCTCTGCCGTGTGGGACATGCTGCAGCATTCTGTGATGGAGCATCGCCTCCGTCAAGGACAGGGCCAATTCTCTCCGGTGGGCTTCGGAGCACGGAGCTGAATTTAGACTGCTGGTTGCACAAGGGTCAGGGGTCAACTTGTGCACTTCCCCTCTGTGGTGATGAGCTGCTTACTGTGGATTTAAGCACACGATAGGGCCCAGTTCTGCACTTTGTTGGGGCCAGGTATGTTTCTGTGTATCATATGCAGTCTAATGTGTTCAAATAGCGTTTATTTAATTAAGGAGGGGCTTTTGTTCTCCTGCATTTTTTGTAGTTTTAAGTTTATTTATGTTGGCTGATTTTCTTTCCTTCCTTCCTTCCTTCCTTCCTTCCTTCCTTCCTTCCTTCCTTCCTTCCTTCCTTCCTTCCTTCCTTCCTTCCTTCCTTCCTTCCTTCCTTCCTTCCTTCCTTCCTTGCTTGCTTGCTTGCTTGCTTCCTTCCTTCCTTCCTTCCTTCCTTCCTTCCTTCCACCTACTAGTAGCAATGCAAAAACAATAACAATATTTTCCTCCATTTTATATGTTTAAACCTGAAAGGATATGGTCTCATGTAGATGTTGCACTATATATGCATCAGGTTTTATTGATATAAAAAAAGTCCTGGTATTGGTGCATAGTTGCAGCTTTCACTAGGTTTTTTATGTGCTGCAGGATTATTATTGGATTTAGAACCAGGGGTTGCTCACAGACATCTGGCTTTCTCTGACAGGCATCTGACTTCAGGCCGAGTTCTTGTTGCATTTCTTAATGAAAAACTTTTCTCATTTAAGAAATAAAAAAGGTGTTAGATTGTACGAAACAATTTTTATTTAACATTTTGTGTAAATACAGTGAAACCGAAAAAAAAAAGAAAAAAAATCCCATTCCAGCCCATGCTTTATGCACATGTATACAAACCATGAGTAATAAAAAATACATTTGGCCGAAATTTGGGTTAAATCAGATACATGCTAAAGCATTTGGACAGTCTGTCCCTTCAAATCAACTCAAACGTCCTTTTGTTTTTATTCCACTGAATATAATCCAGTCTATAAAAGCCCTCACACATGCAGGCATTCCCTGACCCGTAAAAAACAATGTGTAAGTATCCCATCAAGGACAAAGAGCAGCTTGCCTGCGGAGATGCACATCTCCTCTTTGTTTACAGATAGCGGGGCTTCTGGGAAACGGTGTTTAACAATTACACCACCACCGTATCATGAACCCCTTCCAAGTGTGCGCAGAACCCTAAGAGCAATGTGCGATTTCTTTGATAGACGCTAATGAGCAACATCCCACTTCTTAAATCAAGACAGAAGGAGCTGCTGTACATCCAGCTAACCTCTGATGGCTCAAGCAATATTAAATCTGAAATCTAAACCAGGGCTTCTGCTTTCTTGGGTTGTAAATGCCTCCAAAGCCTTATTGCGGTATTCATATTCATGGCCACATTAAGTATAAAACATAAATTATTCTCATGATTAAAAAAAAAAGATCAGAAAACACTAAACCTTTGTTATTTTCCCCAAAATTGCCTATGCCTCTTAGAAAAAGGATGCTGCTAAAGAAAAATACAACTATGTGGATTAATGTACTTAAAGATGGGATCTGTGTCTATACTGTAACCATATATCCTCCAGCTGTTAAGACAGTTTCATAGTTTCCTTGAAAAATGACCACAGACCAACATACTTTTGCAGTTAAACATGCCATCCCTCACAGTCTCTCGAGGCATCCTCTCCTCCTTTCTTTGTCAGCTTCGTAGTACAATGCTCATTTGCAATCGCCCTTTAAGGAGGCACCATGCATGCATGGCTCTGGACCGTGCATGTGTGTATTGCAAGGAGGAAGGAAGAACAAGGGGGGAGGGGCGGTGCAGGAGCATCGAAGGCTTCGCTTTTAGTTTCCATCTCCGATATTCTCCTTCCCTTTCCCCCTTAATGAGGGATCGATGCATTTATTGGTGCCCAATGGGATAATGTTGAAACTTTCAGAGTAAAGCTAATTAATGCTCTTCAAAATAAGAGTATTTTAAAGATAAAATGTAAACTAAAGAAGGACTCAAAATAAAATACTTTATATATGTCGGATGATTACAATGGTAGGCTTCAGATACCCTGTGGCTTACAGTGATTGAAATAGTTATTGTCATATTCAAAACAAAGTTTCGGTTCTCTTAAAAAAACAACGGAATATTTCAGAGGTTATTGCAGAAGAAAGTTATACTTACCAATAGAATTAAACAAGCAAATAAAAATATTTTGTTAAACTTTCAAAATAAAGCTCAGAGTTACTCTTGAAAATAAGAGACTCGCTTTTATATTTGTTGACTTATTTTGAGATTGTTTCAGATATCTCATGGGCCTAAAACAGTGATCAACTAGGTTACTAACTTGGACTTTCATAATAAGGTTTCTAGATACTGTGCTAAATTAAAGCCTCATGTTTCATACATTAGTTTATAACAAAAGTACGTTTCAGATTGTGGGAGAAAGTAAAGCAAGCATATTAAAATACTTTTCACAAAGGTTAGCAATTTGGAGTTCTAATAATACCGTAGGTTTACAGATACTCTTCAAAATAAAAGGCCTCTTTATTTGCTAGAGCAAAATATTGGATGCATATTGGATCCATGTGGCAATCGGTAACTAAACCTGGCAGGAAATGAGTTAAATAAATTGAGTTAGAGTTGGGGATATGATCCTTACCCATTTTGATTGACAGAAGAGATTATTTAAACTCAGAGGTGTCAAAAGTATTCACATTCAATACTCAAGTAGAATTATAGATACTAGGGGTTTGAAAAGACTTCCGTAGAGATGGAAGTATGAATTCAAACTTTTTACTCAAGTAGAAGTAAAAAAAGTACTGGTTTCAAAACTACTTAAAGCATAAAAGTAAAAGTATTATAACTAAAACAAATGCAATTGAGGGCTAAACCTTAAGTTGCACCACAAAACTACAACACCTCACTCCAAAAAAAACTTTGATAAAAACGTGAATATTGAAAAACCTGTGATAAACTAGGCTACCTGTTTCAGCTGTAAATATCCCTATTGAAAATTGATGCATTTTAGTGCAATGCAAATACATTAAACCAACAGGATATCAGAGTGGTAGATGTTTAAAATTGTTATCAAACCGCAGTCAAATTCTTTCCGGTTGACTCAATTTATCTGGATAGGTTTTTTTGTCTTTACGTTTTTCTTTTTGTTTTTTTCACAATGACAAGCTGAAATAATATAGGAGTAACTATGCTATTTTCAAAATGTAAGGAGTAGAAAGTACAGATAATTGCATGAAAATGTAAGGAGTAGAAGTAAAATGTAGGCTAACAGATAATTACTCCAGTGAAGTATAAATCCTCAAAATTTCTACTTAAGTAAGGTAACGAAGTATTTGTACTTAGTTACTTGACAAACTTCCTTCTTCTCTCCTGCTCTTTGGTCTTGGTTTGTATCCATGAAACCTCCTTTTCAACTCTGGGATTTGGGGTCATAGTTCAGGTATTATTTGAGCTTTTGAGATGTAAATCAGCTGCTCCTACCTGTGAAAACAATTTCTCGTTGCCACATTTATGCATCATAACAACAGTCCAAAAACAAAATGTGCCTGAACATAGCTCAAATGTTATAAAAAGTGGGTTCCAGATTCCCTTAGGGTTTTAAAACCTAAAGTTGATACTTCTGGATCTAAATAAGTTTGGAAAGGCAAGTTTGGTGGTACACAGTGCTATACAGTAAGTTGCAGGTATCACAAATGTTTCTTCTGGACTTTTTTGAGTTGCCTATCAGTATCAAAGTGTATCTTTGGCCTGGGACCAGTTGGCTGTGGGAATTCATCAGCACCAATGGTCTAGCTGCATTTGACAGCGTTGGATCCTATTTTTCTATGGAGAGAAAATAGCCTCTGTGTGTGCGCAATACTTGATTTGTAATTTGTGTCAGCCTGTTTGTGTGTAGCTTTGGGTACTTGTATGTGTAAAACATGATTTGTAAACCGTAAAATACATTTTGTGCGCAACTTCCGGTACTTGCAACTGTGTATTCAAATGTACACACAAATATCAAGAAATTACGAGTACAAAATACATTTGCACACGCACAATTTCAAATTACACTAACTTAAAACTAACTACTCCTACGGATACAAATAATTAAATATACACCAATCACCGGAAAAACACAGACAAAACCACATTTTTGCACAGATCAGAGTTACAAGTGCTCAAGGGGTTTTGAGACTCATTTGAGGCCTCCAGATTTGTGCGGACATGATGCGTTTAAATGCTTGTAGAATGCTGGGTCATCTGAGTTTTCTTACCACTTTCCCTCTAAACGATATTCCACTTATGCATTGCCGCATTTAAACAGAACCAGGAAAAACTGCTAAGTCATCAAAATACATTCATGACCAAACACAAACCGCCAAACGTCCACACCTGTGGTGCATTCAGGGGTGCATGGGAAATTCTATACACTAACCCACCTATTTGTACAAAGTTTCAAAGCATATTAATTCGTTTTCAAGAAAACTCTGTTTCAATTTCATGACAAGAAGTTCCAAACTAATACATTGGATTTCCAATTAGACAAATTCAGATTCAGTTTTTAAAAGCATTTATTCAAGTTGAGCATTTCTGATTCAATTTGAATAATGCAAATTCAAATAATACTTCTTAAAATTAATTTTCTGTTTGCACAAAGTTCTGCCCATATGTGTCTAATTAAACAATTTTCTAATTTTTTTTTTTTTCCCACAGAAAAATGTCTTTGCCTTTTCAGCAACAAGTTTAGAGGGAAAGTGATAAGAAAATTCAGATGACCTATCATTCTACCAGCTTTAAAACCCATTATGTACGCACAACTCTAGAGGAGTCAAATGAGTCTCAAAACTCCTTGTGCACTTGTAACTCTGATCAGTGGGATGTGGGTTTTGTCTGTGGGTATCAGATGATTGGTGCATACATATTTAACGATTTGTATGCGTATAAGCCGTTTTGAATTCGCATTTATTTTTAAGTTAGTGTAATTTGAAATTGATCGTGTGTAAATGTATTTTGTACTCGTAATTTCTTGATATTTGTGTGTACATTTGAACACACAATTGCAAGTACCCGAAGTTATGCAAAATGTATTTTAGGCAAGGCAAGGCAATTTTATTTGTATAGCACACTTTCAACAGCAGGGCAATTCAAGGTGCTTTACATGATTTGGTGATTTAAAAGAAACACATAAAAGAAACACACATTATACATGATACACAATAAAGCAAGAGAAAAATAAAAAAAAAGCAAGAGAGCATGAACACATTTCATACATATAACATCAAGCATTTACTCAAAGGCAATTCTAAACAGATGGGTTTTTAGTCTCGATTTAAAGCAGTTCAGAGTTTCAGCAGCTCTACACTCGTCAGGAAGTCTGTTCCAGATAAGGGGAGCATAGAAACTCAAAGCTGCTTCTCCATGTTTAGTTCTGAGTCTATTTTAGTTTACAAATCATGTTTTACACATACAAGTACTCACAGCTAGACACAACCAGGCTGACAGAAGTTAAAAATCAAATGTTACACACACACACACAGATGTTTTTGAAATATATTCTCTCCATTTTTCTCCACCCCCAGAAACTTACATTTGATCGCCCTTTAACTTCCTAAAATATCAGCATATTCTAAAATTACACTATATGGTTTATATTCTGATTCTTTTCAGGCAAATCGAACAACTCACTATGGCTATTTTCTCTTTTAAGACACAACTGCAGCCTCCCGCACTCATCTCTATCTTTAGAAGAGAAGGTCAGAGGATCAAAAGAACAGGTCAAACAGGTGTGCGAGGAGAAGTTGGATCAAGCAGGATGCATGAAGAGGAGCTTCAAGATCAATGGTGGCTGGAGAGAGTGAAAAAGTCAGATGCTAGATGGGATTTAAAAAAAGTTTTTCCGATGACATTCTTTTTTTTTAAATCAAAGAAGTACCTTTTTTGCAGCAAACAAGAGATGATTTTAACAAGCATTTGATCAGGCTGTGACCATGAGTATATGCGGATGCTTACAAGGCTGAGAAAGCAGCTGCTGTACAGTTAAAGATTCCCTCCTCCAGCTGACCAGACCCTTCTGGGTCTGCTCTCTGGAGAAGGCAGAGCAGTCTAATATTTGATTAACGGGACACAGATTCATGATGTGCAGTGTCAATATCAAAGTCTTCCGGGTATCTGACTGATTATGTTGTGCCTACTTCCGAAATAAATACTAACCCTATATACTGCAACTGTACCGCACAGATTGTTTTCATTTTTGACATGCTGCCCAGACAAGCCATTCAAGATAATGATGGATGCGATGGACGGAACATGGTCTTTCCTTCTCGATCACAGTTGATTTTTTTCTTTATTTGTGGAGAATGCACCATTCAAACTCTTACAGCAGGTTTAGGAATTTTTCTTTTATCTATTCTCATGCTAAAACATCCAACAATTCATCCTCAATGCCTCCAGCCAGTTGTCTGTGTCATGGTTAGCAAGCCAACAACAGCTCTGTCAATGTGCTCCAAAAAGATCCCTACAATTTAACTTTATGAAGTTATGGTTACATTTTAATAATCTTAGTTTTGGACCAGTTGCCTGACACCGTATTTTCAATTCTATTATCTACAGTTCAATTTTCTTATGCAATAAATATCATCTCAAAGTACTTTATACCAAACAAAAAGGTCCAGTTCAGTTCAGTCCATATTTAATACAAATCAATCAAAACAATCTGGTGTTACAGTCAGATTCAGATCCAAGCACAATTCTATTAGAATTATACAATACAGTTACGTTTAGTTGATCATATGTGGCTTTCCACATAAAAAGTTATCAGGTAAGCACAGCCAATGACATCGGGTGAGTGACCATACAGGGACATTCTTCACCCTGAGCAAGCATGTGGTGACAGTGGAGAGTACCCACTACCTTCTAACCCTCAGAAGAAACAGGCTCAATGTGTGCGTTTCCCCATCGGAACTTCAGGGTAATTTTACCGGATCTTATTTGACGGGCTAATCCGTTGGCCCACTCCTCTCAGCCATCGTGTCTCCATACAGAAGTGGTCCCTTAAGGAATTTGCATGTCACGACTCTCTCTGCAGTAAGTAGCGTCACTTATAAGCGCCAAAAGGCACCAACAGCAGCAGAAATAACAAGAGACAGACATGGAAGAAGCAGGGATGTTTGCTGCGTTTCTGTGTGCTATGCCGCCATAATTAACTCTTCTTATTTTACAAAGCTGGTTGTTTGGCGACATCTGCTCGTTTCCCACTGAATTACAACCATTCAGGGTGACTTAACTACATCTCCCGCCCAGCGACTCTACCGGGCCATTTCCGAGTATACACACCCCAAGATGGGCACTCCATTGGTTCCTGAAATGGCCCCAAAAACGGCCCTGTTGGCCCGGTGTAGTGGAGACACGCGCTTCCCACGAAGCTCCGGTGAAATTACCCTGAAGTTCCGATCGTGGAACCTAATGCGAGCAACAAGAAGAAAGGAAGGAGACAAAAACAAACAATAAGAAGTCCTTTCTTTGGGGAAAAAAACAAGGAGAGCATACAGACTTAATGGCAACAATATAAAAATTATAAAAACAAAGAAGGTAAACACAGTTCTTGGCAGCAATAGTTTTGGCACGGTCTATGGCTTCATCCAGGAAAGAGACACAGCTAAACCCAGAACCCCTCAGCCAGAATTCCTGTGTAGATGAAAAACAAAGAGAATACACACAGTTAGTACAGCAATAGCTTCATCATTGCCTCTATCCATCCAGCCTCTTGATTAAGTTACTTAGGATAACGATCCTTTAAAATAATCATACACTCTATTATTTCTTTAGGCCACATACTTACTCAAAAGAAGAAATCACCTGAAAAAAAGTATAGTTCTTATTGACATAAACGTTCTAGATGGTTAGTTGCAACTATACTGCACATGGAGTATACAAATGTAAAGGGAAGTATAATGATATTAACCATAGCCTTGGGTTGAATTAAAAATGTGCTGAGAATGCAAACAGAAGGTTTGGAGCTCAAACAGCAAACGGAAGCTATAGACCAAGTAGCAGAACTGAAAATAGTAATCCATCAGTGCCGTAAGAGCCCTGGGGTTAGGATAAAATTGGAAACCAGCACACATTTTGATATATTGAATACTTTAATAGCTAAAGCAACAGCTCCAATGGGCTTTGGTTTCTTTAAATACCTCATGCACGCACAGATTAACACAATGAAACAGATAAGTTCTCCTCAATAGAGGTTATCCCCTCCACTCTGTCCACAGGAGTAAAAATGACCCCGATTTGACCAATTCACAGAATTCACTATCAGCAGTCATTGAGTACTCAACCTGAATCAGTTGTGATTAAGCTCTGAAGTAAAGCACTGGATCTAGAATTTCAGAAATGGGAGATGTTTCATACAGCTCTCACAAGATGACTCCCAAACACAGAAAACACCGAACCAAGTATGGTCCATCATTATCCAACCAATGCACCGCGCACTGAAAACACCAAGCTGTGTGTTGCCATGAGAATAAGAGGCTGTGTTTCCCTGGTAACCATTGCGCAAATATCCCACCTTCCTCCAGTCTGCACTCTCTCCTGGTGAGATTCGATGATGCAAGGGCAGCAGCAGCAGTGTTAATAGTTACACCAGTCAGCGGGTCAGACTTGTGTAAGAAGCACAATAATGAGATTCATTTGACAAGCTTTAAAGCAAATAGATAATGCAAGTTGCACATTCAGCTTTCCAGGCATTGTTTTAACACATAGTTTGGAAATAAAGTTGCGACGTTTATCTTTCTCACTTTAATTTATGAGCTCTATAGCTTTATTAGCATTGCTCCTTTAAGTCCACAAAACCTTGATGTCCTAGCTTATAGGGATGGAATCCGATAATAACGACAAGACTGCAGGGTCTTTGTGATTCAGCCTGATTCTGCTCATTTCTGCTGGCTTGAAAAGTGCTGCTTGGTTTGGTATATTCTCACTTTACTTTGCATAAACAGATCACATTAGTTGACAATTTTTTGGTTTTGTTTTTTGCTTAAAACTAGGCTTGACTCAACATGTTTACCTCTGTTGTCTCACAGCTAGAAGCTCACCAAATCTCTGTGTCTTTCTGAGTGGAGTTGGCCTGTTCTTTCAGTGCGTGCGTAGGTCTTCTCCAGATACTCTGGCCTTCTTCAACAGTTAAAGAAAAATCTATTTACTTCATGTCAAGGTACTCTGTTTGCCCCTAGGTAGATTGACGACCTGACCAGGGCATACCCTGCTGCCCCTTGACTCTTGCTATTGACTGCTAAAACAGATTAAAGCAACCCTATGAACATAAATGGAATTCAGCACGTACAGAACATAAATCGATTGTTGAAACTTCAAAGCGACGTTTTAACTGGCCAGAGTACTATGACCTAAATAATCACAAAGCAGTATTGTCCTTATTGTTTTTATCTACTAGAAGATAGTCACTTGTAAAGGAAGGAAAGAGACTGGAACCACTGCCGACCTCTTTTTACCGGCTTCCGGTTTAAATTGTTTCAGTGTTTATCAGCTCTAGATTATTTGGCTTCACAGATTATAGCAACACTTTCCATAGTTTTTAAACTAGTTCTTAAAGTCAACCAACTAAAGGGTCTCAAATTTTTGTGTGTCTTGAAGCTAAAGTGTATCTGCATTAACATAGCTCCTCAAGGCCCTTTTCACAACAGGGTTATGACTACAAAGCCAAGCTCCTCTTTTTTGTCGCCTCGGCCTCAGTCAATTGTTGGTCATGATCTACACCAATGTGAACATGTGTACCCACTGAACAACAGACCTGATTTTAACATTAACACTCCAACTAGACCTTACTAATCCATGAGTCAGTCAGAGAAAACCGAATTATTGCCTTAGTCTGACTGAATTTGGACTTTTGAAATGCAAGTATACACCTTATTCCGGCTGAAGTCCGAAGAACCGAACTGGCTTTCTCTTAATCGGACAAACGCACCCAGATAATGCGGTTAGAAAACCTTGATGTCTCTGCATATAAACGCCAACATAGCTTAGTGGAGCTATTAGCAGCCTGGGCACTCCCCCATCACGAGACCACCGAAGCGGGAATAACAACACCATAACGAGCAGCAACAATGAGTGTAACACAGACAAATAGTACCGTACTTACAAAATGTAACTATCCTGCAGTGTTGTTGTCCTCTGTTTCTTCACTCATTGTTTACGATCTGTGTGACGCTCTAGGCCAACCGGAAGAATGCCTACATGAAAGAGCGACTGTCGCCCCCCCCCTAGCATCATGGAGTAGAATGCATCTTATTTAATAACTCAATTTTTTTTCTTTATATCCTAAAAATGGAGTACATACAGATCTGCTTCATGCTCATACACTTGTTTATAGCATAGAGATCCAGTGAAACTTCCTCTGAGACAGGCGTTGAACAGTCTCATTTATATTTAGGAAATAAATAAAAAAAACTGAAACCACAGCATACTGTGGCCAGTCAACATGAAAGGTCCTTAACCTTTATACTATTTGCATGTTTAGAAAGACTTGATTGTGTAGATCACCTGATAAAGATATTGGTAGTGATCTTTAGCCTCCAAATTTGAATCCAGCTGCACAGCATGGTGTGTCTTCCACAGCTGACCGTACAAGGCCCGGCACCCAGCCATCCACCGTGAACAAGAAACTTATAGAACTATCTGTGTCTGAAGTTCTGTTCTCTGTTCTGTGTCACAGACTTTGGTATGACCTGTCCAGTGTGTATTAAAAGGGAGAGTGATTCCCATCTATTGACAAGATGCACCAAGGAGTTCTTGATGCATGTTCCCCATGATACACCCAAAGGTGTCTCATTCCTGGTTTTAAAGTCTGTTGTAAAATATGCTTTACTTATATTTACTTATATATATTGCACAATAGAATGTCTTCTTTGAGTTTAGAGGGTTTGTGGTCAGACCCAAACCTCTCCATTGACCTATCATCTCAAGCAAAGCTCAACACTTGGATTGGATCAGTTATGTTTTAATAGAACATTTTGTCACAGCTCTGTTAGTTGATTAGTACTTTTGTACTTCAAACTGGTACAGTGGATCCCTGCCTATTTGCGGTTCAGTACTCACTGATTCACCTATTCGCAGATTTTTCTGTGGAATTGAACTCTAGATTATTTGCAGATAATCTGCCTTTTCATATATTTTTTTATTGTATAAAATATTTGAAAGAAAATGCAGCTTGGGAAGCTGAGATACATAGTCGCAATGCTACTTGACAAACTATTTGACAGGCATTTACAAACAAGCCAATCCAGGATCACCACTGATGTTTCTTGGCATTGATTGGCTGTACCCCCAAGACTGTAGATATTAGCTTCTGTGGTAGTGCTAAGATGATTTACTTGTGTATCAATGCATATTAAGGTATATTTGGTGTTTGAACTAAAAAATAGGCAGTTCACAGCATTTTTAAAGGGGGGTCTCGAGTATTTGCGGAGTTTAGCTAAGGTCCCTAACCCCCGCGAATACCAGGGGTCCACTGTATGGATGTTTTTCAGTCACAAAGCAGAAAAGAAAATGTTTTCTTTTTTCTACTTCCTGCCTGCTCAAGCAACCATTTTGGTGTTGTTTAGAGTTTGATGATCACCCTCTTGCCTTGTCTGTCTTTGCCAGGTGTTGGGTGCTGATGCTGTAACCAGCGCGAGGAGCTGAGAAACCCTGGTTGATGCAGTGAAGTGTTCCAGTGGGATAAACACAAGCAAAGAAGGTAGGGGGATAAAAGACAGTGAGCAAATATGCAACAACAGATAAAGTGAAATTGTTTGTGGGGACAGGCGAGAGCTGAACAATTGCGTCATCCGGCTTACTCAGTGCAGCAGCTGAGTGGGTTTGACCCACAGGCCGTTAGGTATTCTGTCACTTATAGGCAGTTTGTGGTTTCCAGCAAGACTCTCAGAGGACAGAGGAAACTCGAATTCGTGAGTTAATAGAAGTTAGACTTGGCAAAGAGAGTGAGTGCTGTGTCTTTGCTCAGCTGCTGAGCTGTAACAGGAGGATTCTTTCAGTGGGAGCTGAAAGGAGTCAGGAAGGCTTAGCTCAGCTGCTTGGCTCTCGGTCTAAGCCAGGTTTGCTTCACAAGCCCATGTGGTTGAAGAGATGTGTCTTTATTGAGACTCAAGGAGCCCCTCTGGTTGGTTTTTCCTCTTTGCTCCCCAGTTGCATAAGAGGAGCTCTTTGCTCCACTTTCACTCTGGCTATGTAAAGGTTGTGTCTGTTTGCATGTATGAGAAACGGCATACAGAAGCCAGCTAACGCACTTCCTAATTCCAAGAATGCCGTGCCTCAATGCTTCAACAGTCAGTGATCTAATGGCTATTATGCAATCCATGGCCCTACTGCCTTCCTCTTCCCTCTAAGATCTCTTTGCACCCAAGGGCAACCAGCAAGACTGAATCGCCCCCTGACAGAGATGTCCTTTGACAAAACAAGGCCAAAAAGTTGGGAGAGTGCTGCTCAGTGGTGAAATGGAGAAGTGAGGCAGAAAGGAGTGCTGCGGGGACTATTTTTTGAGGAACCCATTCTTATGTTAGAAACTAAAAGAGAGAATGAGTTTTTCTGTGCAACAACGCGAGAGGTGACAGACAAACATCACAAAGAGACAGAAATGAACACAGCCTCGAGTCTGTGGCAACAACCTCACCCCTGCATAGCGTCATCCTCTAAACACAGTGTGAAAAAACAGAACGAACAGAAGCAGCATCTGGGTCGAAGCTAATAGAGAAAACCGCGGGTCTTTAAATAGATGTCGAAAACAGAAGTGTGAAGTGGACTTCACGCTCAAACGGAGGGAGGAAGAGAGACCGAGAGCTCGAGTTTACATCCATCTCCGGAGAGGCGGCGAGTGGCAACCGGAGCCACTGTGGGACTCTGAGCTGAAATAACCAGGGATTTACTCGCAGCGACGCTTTCAGACAGCACAAAGAGAAGTAAGACAGGAGGAGGAGAGAGTTGGGGTGAAGAAACTGAGGACAAGGAGCAGCACTGAGAGGAAAAGAGGGTAAGACAACGGAGGTGTGAGCGTCAGTGAGATGCTTTTCTAATTTCCTCATTCTAAAGCTTGACATGTCGCGCCCTCATGATTGTCTAAAGCGAGGTGCAATTTTGTTTTAAAGACACATATCATAGGCGGTAACAGCTACGGCTTGTGCAAGCTTCACACAATTTTCCCTCCATCTTCAGCTGCGGCAAGCAGACTACATTATCAGACCAACAGTAACCTGGCAACCATCCGCCGAGCGCTGCTCTTAGGATGGACCTCATGCTGCTCCAGTCTAAGCTTCTCGTGTGTGTGCTGATGTGTATGTGTGGATCCGGCCTGACGCAAGGCCACCTCTGACAAAGGGAAACATTGCGTCACCAGGTTTTTGTCGCTTCGTACGAGGCTGTGTTCCGAATCTCCGCTCGACTCCTTCATTGCAGCCCGCGCATCAGATCTCCTATTCATGTATTCTTCAAGTTTATAATCTAATCTAATCTAAGTTAGATGAGCTGTGGGCTCATGTGCTACAGCAATGACTCAGCATGTGGGCTGTATTTCTTTGCTGATGTAGGTGCAGAAGGATATTCGAGGAGGTATGGGTTTCAGTGGCGATGATGGAGACATCAACATCATTCTCCTGTATGTCGGTGCTGCATTGCAAAACCCGTTCTTACTGAATAACAACGACAAGAATGGGCCTTGTTCTTTTTCTGCACAAGAGATGGTGCCATCTCGTAAACATGCTAATGCTGGCCATAAATCCTTCCTACATGAACAGATGAAGTCACCAGGAGTCACCGGGAGAGTGGTGCTCAGTGGTGAAATGGAGAAGTGAGGCAGAAAGGAGTGCATATGCATGACCTTTGAACTTTTTCACATTTTGACACTATACAATTACAAATGCGAGTTTATTTCACTGGGATTTTACATCATAGACTAAGACAAAATCAATTGTGGTGCCCTTTTCCCCTTCCTGTGTGCTAACATTGCAAATAAAGACAACAGAGGAAGTAAAACTCGGCTTCTGTCACCATAGTCTTTCTGTTGTTCAATAAGAAAAACATTTTGCATCCACACAGCTGGTGTCTGTGTTTTTTTTACCATACATTTCCAAGTTTGGGTTAAGCTTTCTGTTAGTTTGTACACTCCTGTTCCTCTACTTGATGTTCTAAAGAGTGCTTTGGTTCTCCAACAAGCGGACTTCATCTGTTTGGGAAGTCTTTGAATCTCAACAGAAATTTCTCAACAGCTGTTTGAGGGAAGTGTGATTACCTACAGCGCCAAGCAAAAATAGGCATGACCTTCGAACTTTTTCACATTTTGACACACTTCAATGACAAATGCAAGTTTATTTCACTGGGCTTTTATATCATAGACCAAGACAAAGTCAATTGTGAAGACTGTGGTGCCTTTTCCCCCCCTCATACCCCAAAATAAAATCCTGTGAAAACTAATTGGCCTAGATGTCATTTAGCCAGAGAAAAGAATCTGCCTTTGGTTATTTATTCTCAATATAAATGCAGGTCTGTGCTCACAAGTTTGTTAGAGAACGAAGGTGTTCAAAACTTTAAAACAAGGTTAGGGTATAAAAACAATACTTTTTAGTTTTTAATATCCCAGGTAGTGCTTGCCAATCTATGATCTAAAAATGTAATGAGTATGACTGACAACACATGGCCGTTCACCTGAACGGGTGGGTGAAGAGAGTGGTAATCAGAGAAGGAGCCAAAAAGTCAGTTGTAGCTCTAGAGATGCTGCAGAGATCCACCGCTCAGGTGGGAGAGTATATTTACCGGACAACTGTTAGTCATTCGGTCCATCGTTGAAAAAAAAGGCATTCTTTAGCAGGAACAAAGAAGTTGGTCAGACTTGAGGAGAAGATAGATAAATCTAAATACAGGCTAATTCTGGAAGACTTGAGGATGGGGTTTGGGGTTCATTTTCCTGCAGGAAACTGAATATACACCCAGAACTACAACGCAGTGGTGTAAGAACAGCCCAGTCGAAGTCCAGACTTAAATATAATTCAGAACCCATGGTAACAGTTTAAAATAAATGTTCACAGACACTTTCAAGCTACAAAGCTTGAGTTGTTGGGCAAAGAAAAGTGAGCAACACTTTTTTAGTAGACACATTTTCCCAAAAGACTTGCAGTTATAAAGCAGGGAAATATGGCCTATACAAAGTACTGACTCAGGGGGGCTGAACTTCAAGGCCAAATTTATCAGATTTGAATTCAAAACAAAAACAAGAAAAAACAGTTTATCACTTCACAATTACAGAATACATTTGGTCGGTCTATCACATAAAATCCCAATGAAACACATTATGTATAATGTGGTAAAATGTGAACATTCATCGGATATGAATGCTTTTGCAAAGCACTGTACTTATTATTCTGTCTGCGGTTTCTTAAGCTCTGGCATCTGCCCTGTTGGTTCGAGGGTTTAAAAAAAATCTTCATAAAGCATCTATGGACCACTGGCTATAAAAACCATTAGATGGGAGCAGTCTGTATAAGGCGGGTTTTTATTGGGTTACTATAGTAATGTAAATGGATTATAACCACTGCCCAGCTGTAGTGACTCCCAGTAAGTGAGCTAAATGATTCGGCGCTGGATTTAGACCACGCTGTAAGTGGATACAGCATATTGGACATAAACTGTGATCAGTGTCACTGGTGACTGGAATGTCTGCTTCCGCTCTGGAGATGCTGCCTCAACAGAAAGATGGAGGAGATGAGGTAAAAGGGAGAAGTGCAGGGAGAAATGGGTTAAACAAACCTGAGGTGTTCTTCATGTGTCTACTGTGTGTGTTTTCATGCGCGCTGCCAGGTTCTGTATGCATTTTGTTGTTTCCTCCTGTCCAGGTCGCTGGCCATGGGGAACCTCATTAAGGTCCTTGGCAAGGACTTAGAGAACTGTCCGCATTTTTTCCTGGACTTTGAAAGTAAGTGAGCGCCAGGGTGTGTGTGCACGTGTCTGTGTGCTTGAATTGTGAGTGTGGAGCGGAAGGTGGCACTGTGGGAGGTCGGTGGCCGGGTACCGAAGGGGGAAATGTTCGGATGCGAGCTGCTGAGTCGTTGATGGTGTGTTGTTGAGGGTGTTGTTTCTCATCATCAGAGGCTCTTCAGTCCCACTCTCACACCTATAATGCTGTACATACCATTATTAGACAGACATTTCTGGGAATCAGAACAGTATTAGCTGCAGCAGGCAAGGCATGGGCTGGTATGACTTTCTAATTGCATAATAACCTAAAACAAAACTGCCTTGGTTTTATGGTTATATAGCATTAGGAAAAAAATTAATGATAATACTATAATCAGTGCTGCTTAACAATGCACATGTAGCTTCTTGGGGGTCATGGGAGACAGGGGCCTGTTTCAGTATACTGACTGCATGTTTCTATATGACTGTACTAATATCACAGACCTCAATGGTAGTTGTTGTCAGCCAGTAGACTGTGCATGCATGGATATACAAAATGTAAAGATAAGAATGCAAGGAGTATGTAGACTTTTGAAGATCGAGGAAGAAATCTGAATTTAGTCTTAAGCAGTGAGTTAGCTAACACACCAGAAAGCTATCAGGCTACGTTTATAGCTACTGGGAAACCATAAACAGATGTACATAATGTTGGAAAAGACAAAGAAAAAGTGAAAAAAGACCAGCTAAATTTTGTTAGACATCTGAAGTAAGCTTGCTTATTGCACTTAATGTTACTAGCCTAACAACGTAATGTTAGCTAACTTTAGCGATGTTATCTGCTTTGGTAGCAAGTCTGTAGGAGGGTGTTTATTTTACCAACAGACATAACTTCACTTGTTTCCTGAGGGTAATGGGAACTCCCTTCCTTTTGACCATTAACGAAAGGAGTAGGATGGAGGTGCGCGGTATGCTTTGTTCATCAGGAGAAAACCCCACATTGAATAGGGCATCTCATTAAAAGGAGTTTCAACTGCAAAAAAAAAGTATTTGAATGCATTTAAAAACAGGACTTTTTAAGACAACGCTATACCTTAAAACCAGCCTATGCCTGACATAGAAACTTATTTAAGCTGTAAATTGATGAGGATTAGATGTGTGTTGGATATAAAAGCGTGGAGCCTTCCGTTTTGTCTTTACCGTTTTTCTGTATTTGTGGCCAAAATCGGTTGCGTTCCAGGGATTTAGCCTTTTATTTAATGTTTTCATTTGCAGAATTCTTACTCAGTTTCTATTCTGAGTTGGTGATGATTGGAGATGAGAGCGGGACTAAAGATCCTCTGTTGTCAGTGTTGCCATGCATCAACCATGGTGGGCCTTACTTCCACCATGCCATTCCAACAAACCGCTCTCTCATCTGGTCGCCCACCTCCACCACATCGCCTCCTGCACGCCACACACACATGCAGTTTAAACACACACATATCCATACACCCGTGTGCGCACAACCCTGACACGGCCATCCCCTCATCACCCATAGACTTCTCCCCTCTCTCTCTTCCAGGGGGCTCATGGGAAACCTCCTGAAAGTGCTGGCTTGCGCCGAACTTGAGCATGGGCCAATAGTTTTCCTTGACTTTGAACGTGAGACCATCAGCTTCTTTTTTTTGAGTTATCCCTTTCTCTTTGTGGCCTTTCCCTTTATTTTGACATCATTCTATCCATCTTAGCTAGTCATTGTACCATCTCTATGTTCTGGTTTCCCCCCCCTCTCCTCTGGTATGCTTCTTCTCAACCTTATCTTTTCTTTTAGGAACTGGCATTTTTGAATAATTTGGCTTTTTTTCAAAGAGTCTTTCTCACAGAGAAGCACAAAAGTACGCCGGCATTGCTGCAAAATGGGAAACAATTTGCTTTGATCTTCACAGCCAAAAAGATGAGAACAAACAACCAGCAAATGTCAGTCCTGCATGGGTTTTTGTTGCTTGCGTATGACGATGTTACATACAAAGTCTATCGTCATCCGAGTACATCCTCCTCATGCTCCCCATCCTCTCCTCATCCCCTGCTGGATGTCGAGTCTACCTGTGTGTTTGCTGTTCACTAACAAATGCGGGTGTATGAGAGTGGGATGAAGAGGTGGAAAAAGAGAGAATGACTGTAGAGAGAATACTTGTGAATACGATCACTTGTGCTCCTTCCTCTCCCACTTTAGACATTGCAGTGCAAAAAGACTCCATCCTAACAAGGTCTTTTAGGTTTTAGAGTTGAACGAAATTAAACAGACTGCAAAATTTTCAGTCAAGTTGTTTCCATTCTCACGGATCAAATACCTCTAGTCTTCTTTAGCAGTTGTTAGTTATGCTACCTGAAAGAAGTTCACATGAAGGATTTCATGTGGACTGATTATGAAACTAAAGAACCTGTTAGGATGTAGATCCACAGGGTAGTAAAAAAGTATTTTCCACCCTAAAGATTTTGTTTGTTTTAGCTTTTTATGATACATTTAGATGTTTCAGATCAAGCTAGTTTCCATATAATGAAAGATAACTTAAGTCAATACAAAATGCAGTTTTCAGATTAGGATTTCATTTATGTAGGTAAAGCTGTTCAAACCAACCACATGTGAAAGTCTATTTGCTCTTCTCGGTAAACCATGAACTAACTTTAATTAACCACATTTTGGTGGTTTCATTTCATCTGACAAATCTCAAAGTTTCAGTCTGCCAAGAGTTACGAAACCACTTCTAAAGGATTGGGACTCAAGCAAACTACATTGAGAGCAATGATCCACAAATAGAGAAAGCATGGAACAGTGATAATCCTCCCCGGTGTGGACAGCCTTTCAATAATACTCCAAGAGGACAATGACAGCTCATCCAGGAGGTCATAAAATAACCCAAAATAACATCTAAAGCAATGCAAGCCTTACTTGCCTCAGTTAAGAAGTCTGTCAAGACTGAACAATTACAAAGAGACTGGGCAAAAATGGCATTTATGGGAGAGTTGCAAAACAAAAACCCCTGTTAATCAAAAGAACACAAAGACGTGTCTCACATTTAACTAACAAACCTCTTGATGATCCCCAAGGAAAATCTTCTCTGGACAAAAGAGGAACTTTTTGGAAAGTGTATTTGAAACTGAGCATGTCCGAGAACATCTTACCGACAGTAAAACGTGGTCCATGTCTGCTTTGCTGCTCCAGGACCTGGAGGTATTGCTATGATTGATGGAACCATGAATTCTTTTTCTGCAGAAAATCCTGAATCAGAATGTCTGACAATCAGTCTGTGAGAGCAGAGTTGGGTTATGCAACAGAGTAATGATCCAAAGCCCACCAGCAAGTCAACCTCTGAATGGCTCCAAAAATACTAAAAAATGGTTTTGGAGTGGCCTACTCAAAGTTCACACATACATCCCAGTAAGATGCTGTGCTGTGACCTTGAACTTGCTGTCCACACTCTTAAACCCTCCTATATGGATGAAATAAACAAGTCGGCAAAGAGTTGGCCAAATCTAAATCAGAATCAGGTTTTATTAGCCAACTACACATATATGTACAAGGAATTTGACTTCAGTGGGTGTTAGCTGTCTAAACATACAACAAATAGACGAGTATACATTCCGTGGTCAAGGAAGTACGATATGCGCACACAATACAACAAGACAATAGACAATAAAGAGTGCAAAAAGAATGCACTTCATCCAAAGAGATATTAAAGAATCCACGCCTTTTTTTTGGCACCAAAGGTTGCAAATCCAGTTATAGGTTTTGGGAAAAATACATTTTTCACACGGGTTATAGTTTGGATAGCTTTTTTCTATTTAAAAAAAACTTAATTCAAAGTAGTTTTTTCTCTATATTCAAAGTTTCCTTGTCTGATATTGAAAGTTGCTTGATCTTAAACTCTGTAAGTATGTCATACTGAAAAGCAAAAATGAAAGAAATCGGTAAGGGGGCAAATACTTTCTCACAACGCTGTCTTTGCACTGTATCCGTTCACATCCTGCCCCTTCTTTGCCACTTTCCCCGTTTAACAGCTGTCTTCCTCCTCCTTCTCCTCCTTTGCCAGCTGTATGTTAGAGTGGGAGTCGGGAGAGCTCACCGCTGGCGTGAGACGTCAAACTGTTGAATAGGCTGAATTTCCCCCCGTTTCATTATGCATGTGATTCACTCGACTTCAAAAGCAAAAAAGGAATGAGTCAGAGTCGGGAATGGAAGCTTTAGAAGACCTTCCCCCTCCTCATCCACCTCTGTCCCATCTGTGAGCTCTCTCTCCCGAGCCAGGGGACGCACTCCCCTCTATCACACAAGTCTGGTTTGAGATGCCTTCAGCTCTCACATGAGGCGACCTTTGCTCAAAAAGTTTATTGCAGTACCTTGTTTGAAAGAGAAAATCTGACAAGTTGTGGACAGCTTTTTTGCGTTTCCATCTTGACAAAATCATTCCTAGGAACCAAATTTTAGAAATAGCTGAAGTTGCCTAAATGTTGGTTTTCTAAAATAATCATTAGCTAAAGAGATTAGCGTGTATATGTGAGTTTCAGAATTTCAGATGTTGCACAGAAGAGCCACTGGCTACTTTATTAGGTACACAAAAGAATCAGCCAATCACATGACAGCAAAGCAGTAAATTAGGCATCTGGATGTGCGGAAGAAGTTCAAACTGAGCATCAGGACTTGTTAGTGTGAGAACTACTGCTGATCTGATTATCACACACAACCATCTCTCAGGTTCACAGTGAGTGGTCCGAATGAGAGAAAATATACTGCGAGTTTCACTTTTGTGGACGAAGTCTTTTTGATGTCAGAGATCAGAGGAGAATGGGCAGACTGGCTCAAGATGACAAGAAGGCAACAGAGGCTCAAATAACCCCTTGCCACAACAACGGAACAAGGGAATACCATACCATCATGTGGGACTTTGAAGTCAGATGGGCTACAGCAGCAGAAGACTACACTAGGTGCTTCACCTGTTAGATAAAAACAGGAAGCTGAGGCAAAGATTCACACTAAATGCTCAGCAACTTTGAACAATAACAAATTGCAAAAAATGTTTGATGAGTGTGGAATTTTACTAGCAACATTCAGATGGTAGGGTGAGAATTTAAAGAAAAAGTGAAAATGTAGCTCCATCCAACCTTGAATAAATGCTGGTGGTGGCAGTATGAAGATGTGGGTTACATTTTTCTTTAGGCTCCCCAGTTGACCCTAATTTAGGTAAGTGAGTGATGTACCCATTGCTTCCACTAGGATAAATCTCAAATCATCTCAAACTGGTCTCTACAATAGAAGAGTAAGTTTACTGAACTCAAATGGCCTCCATGGTGACCAGATCTCAATCCAGCAGTGTGTTGCCAGTTCAACCTTAACAAAACCCTAGTGCTAAATTTAGTCCAGCCATGCTAAAATAAGTGCATCCATGCTCCTAGTTCATCACCTAAACTGTCTAAACTTGGTGTAAAGCTTTAAACTAGTGTTTGCCCAGCATTTACATCAGACCCACTTTCCATAAAAGCTGCTCTCATTCCCTTTTTAATCTTTTGCCAACAGAACAATTTACGATTGGGTGGAACAGGAGCTTTGTGTCATGTACGCACGCCCGACAATGTTATCATGTCATTATAGACCAAAATGTCTGAGGAACGTTCCCAACACTTTGTTAAATCTATCAACTAGAATAAAGGCTGTTCTGAAGGGAAAACTGGGTAAAACCCGGTACTAGTAAGGTGTACCTAATAAAGCGGCCCATGTGTGCATCACCTGTAATATCATCAGTGTTCAATAAAACACAAGGTCATATTTTTGAGAATGGCTTCTCGACAACAGCTCTGGAAGTGGAGGCATAATATTGCACCCTAACTGGACAAAAGCAGCAGGAAAGAGGATTGTAGATTGTAAAAAAAAAATAATGTTAGTAGTAGCATTTTACCAGAGCAGGGCAGAAACAAAATCATTTAAAAGAAGCTTGACTTGTTTCTGGTTACAAACTAGTGTTAGCGCTGCAGCACAGCTAGCGGCTGCAGGAATTTTAGCAAAGGAGTAGTTTAAAAGTCCTATTAGCTATGACATAAAAGTGTTAAGGGATTGTTTACTGTAGTGAGTGATGTTAGGCCATGAATAAGCCTGATCCCTAATATCCCTAATATGGTGGCAGCATCATGCTGTGGGGATGGTTTTCATCAGCCGGGTCAGGGAAGAAGCTGAGAGTTATTAGGAAAATAGACTGAGGTAAATACTCGGCCATCCTGTAAGAAAACACGTTTATGACAAAAACATATATTAGAAAGTGCAGAAAATACAGAAATTTAGTTGAAAAGATGAAAATATAAAAATATGAACCGGTTCAAAAGGTATGACTACTTTTATGAGCATCGGAAGAGTTTGCTTCTTTATTATGTTAAACATTAGTTCCAAATGTACCTACAGCTCGTCCTAGAAAGGTTATTTCACCCTGAACTCCTGCTTGTTCAGATATCAAAAGTATCTTCAAAACTGGGTTTTAGCAAGGACATGGTAGGGTTTTTTTCAGTATCAGTTCCAATGATCCACTGCTGCATTCTGGGCCTAGAGCTGAACCAGACAACTCCAAGATTTCTGAAGTACAACAAGGCTGGAGATTTCTTTTCTGCCTTTTCAAAAAGAACAATATCATGGTAGGAAAGGGATTATTTGGATCCAGCACACTGGATGATAGAGACCAGAACTTTCTGGTAGAAGATACCAAGCAACTGGATTCATTCAGATAGCAATATTCCAAACATAATTATCTGATGGAAAGATTAAAATGGAGCTTTATGGTGCAACTAATCAATGACTAGAGAGAGGAGAGAGTCTGTAGGGAGCTTAGTCAGTCTACTTGTTGTCTCGTCTGTTTTATCTGTGCTAAACTAACAGCCTCTTGAGTCCAGGTACATATAGAGCTTACAAGAGGGTTCCTGATCCTCCAATTTAGGTCTCGAGGCTGGTTTATTATCGCTCTCTAATTAATACCTAGTTAAAACGGCATGTTGTCTATCCAACGAATAGAGGAAGGTTTAACGAGGCGTTATAAAAATAGCAAAGGTTGCAGTGCTTACAAGGACTGCCAGTGAGTGCATAGGACAGCACATTTCCCATGATTACTTGCTCTCTGCAGGGCGGCAGCGCCTGCGGGTGCAGAAATCTTCAGCAGTGCTGCTGCACACACAGAGAGCTGCCCGGGAACACTCCCATGCTCTCTCACGTTCCACCTGAGTCACAGAGAGAGACAAGAAAACCAAACTGAATCATGAGAAAACACGTCCCGAACTTTACATCCACTCACCATCAGCATAGATGTCATAATGATTCTGGTCTTTTAGTGATTCACCCTTATTTATATGGACAGGTGTGATTGCACAACAAACATTTAGCTATTTTTAATACCCACTTATCTTTGCTGGTGCCCATCTCCAGCAGTAACTGGGTGAGAAGAGCAGTAAACCCCATACAGGTTACCAGTCTATCACAGGAGCAACACACAGGTCAAGTGACTTTGCACACGCACACACACACACACACACACTCATACCTGATTGCAATTTAGCAGTTGTGTTTTGGAACTGTCGGGGGAAGCCGGAGGTACCTGGAGAGAACACGCGCATGCACAAGGGAGAACATACAAATACCATGCAGTAAGGCCAGGATTTAAACGCTGGATCTCTGTAATGCAACGCAGCTGTCCTATCAAAATTTCCCCCATGCAGCCCACACAAGCAACTTCAAATCATTTTGTCATCAACAATTAGCAGAGAAAAATCTGAGGTTTTGATTTCCTTTAATCCCCATTTAGTGAACTTGTGAATTAAACATAGTCTAATTTAAGTACACACCCCCACTAATACTTGTATAAATATCCTTCACTGTGCAGAGAACACAGTTACATGCAAGTTTCAACTATCAAGCTGTTGGATCATGCATCAGGTCCTCAGGATGACACTGCCACCACCATGCTAGGTAGTTTATACAGTGCTAGGTTTGGAAGCATCCCAAAAACTTCTTGTCTCTGTGGCCAAACAACCCCGATTCTGTCTCACCATAAATCTTTTCTGAATGGACAGTGGAAACATATGTTCCAAGTGCAATCCAGTCTCCTAAATAACATCTGTATAATTCAAATTGGTCAGTTTGCTTTACTCCTCTGATGTCAGAGCTGTCATTTAGTTTTCAGCCGGTCGCACTCTGCCTCACTGTGTGACGGAGGGTATCCCAAACAAACCTCTTCAATTTCAAAATTCAGTGAGTGAATCTTTAATTCCCAGGCCAGATATAAATCTCTATTTGATAAAGTGCTGTAGCTGCAGAGAGAGAGTGATCTCAGGTTTTTTCTTGGCTTTCTAGGATAAGCATAATTTACGCTGTTTCTTCCGTATTAATCTCCTTCTCTCCTCCGATCTTCCCTCCTATTTTGTACCCCGCTTCTCTTACTCTTGTTCTTCTTTCTGTGAATCCTTTCATCCCTTCCCTGCACCTCACATCACCCCCCCCCCCCCTTTTCCTCGACAGATGCCCAGCCCACTGAGGCGGAGACGGCCGTGTGGAACCAAGTCAGCGCTGTGCTGGAGGAAGCTCACGGGATCCTGGCCGAGCTGCAGTCCTATAACGGCGCAGGGCAGGAGATACGAGAGGTGAAGGAGCGTGAAGCAGAACAGACACAAAAAAAAAAAAAAAAAAAGCGGCCATGAGCGAGAGCATCAAATATAGCCAGAAAGAGATCGAAATGAATATTTAAATGCAAATGTTTAAATAACATCGTCAGTTCCACACAAAGGTTTTCATACCCCTTGAACGCTTTCCCATTTTGTTACATTACAACCAAAAACTTCAAGGTGTTTTGTCAGGATTCTAGGTGGTAGAGTACAGGTACATGCAAAGTGAGTCACTTTATAAAGTCACACATCACTGCAAATAACACTGCCTGTCTTTTGAGGTATCTCTCTATCAGCTTTGCAGAGTTAAGGACTCATTTAGCCCATTCTTCTCAGCAAACTATCAAAAGCTCAGCCAAATTGGATAAATTGCATCTTTGAACATCAACTTTTAAGTCTTGCCACGGAGTCAGATCTGAAATTTACCTAATAGTTAAATATTATTTGATCTGAACCATTCTATTGTACCCTTTCCTGTATGTTTAGGGTAGTTGTCCTGCTGGACTGTGATCCTCAGCCCAAGTCTCAAGCCTTTTGCAGCCTCATAACAGGTTTCTTCCAGAATTCCCTGTGTTTTTCTCCAGCCAGCTTCCCACCAACCACTGACCAGCTTCTCTGTCCCTTGTTAAAGAAAGGCCTCCCCAAAGCATAATGGAGCCATTACCATGTTTCACCCTGAGGACCGTATGTTCAGGGTTTGTTCTTAGTTTTTACCATATACGGTATCCTATACATGCATGAAGGCAAGAAAGTTCAATTTTGGTCACATCTGACCAGAACACCTTTTTCCATGTTTGCTGTAGCCCCTTTGAACATTTCAAACCCAACCCTGCATTGAACTTCTCTAAAGATTTTGTCTGTTGTGCTCCTTGATTCTCATGATGTTCTCCAACAAACTTCTGAAGCCTTCGGAGAACACTAGGATCTGTACTGAGATTAAATTACGCACAACTGGACCATTTTCGCTAATACGGTGATTTCTGAAGGCAACAAAAGCTGCATGGAAATTGATGCTATACCTTACAGATTTCTTTCAAAGAGTGCATCTTCAACTCCCCAATTATGCACTGCATTGTGTTGATCTGTGGCATCAAACCCATACAAAATACATTGAAGTTTGCTGTTGTAACATAACAAAATGCAGAGAGGTTCATGGGGGTATGATCACCCTTGGTAGGAACTGTACATTGGGCTTTTATACGTCAACATCATTCTATCATTCTTACGAGTGTTTTCTGCTGATAACTTTCTTCCTATAACTTCAGCTACAAATGCTGAATCATTTCTTCTCTTTGCTGACACCGAGACCTTGGAAGAATGTTTTTAAGCACAAAAATCTATCAATCCATATTTCACAGGGCCTGGAGTCTTTCTCATATCGCTTCTTCAGTCAGCGAGGCGTAGGAGCAGCAGGGCTGTGCACATTCTGCCACTACAACATACAAAGCAATGACAGATATATGTTATTGCTTTACTAATTCCACTTATTTTGAGTGGAATAATGTCTAAAATTTCCTTTCTTGATTAGAAGTATGACTATGATTAAACACTCCCGTCTATGTCTTGTTATAAATAGATTTTTGTATCATCTATTACCCAAATTACCTCAAGGAATGCCACAGAATTTGATTGGTTTAGTCCAAGTAACACAGTTATTTAGTAGGATTTGTTGCAAGTCTCAAACTGATCGTACCTCTAAATTAGGATTGCAAACTACATCTGCATCCTGTTAGATCTAGATATGTTATTGATCGATGGGTGATGCTGTGGTAAGAAAATTCCTCAAAAGGGTAGAAAAGGGAATATGTTTCTTTAATGTAAAATATGGCGTAAAGGGATAGATACAGGGTACAGTATGAGGGGTTGAAGCAGTTTTTGATCATGACATCTGTTTCTGTGTGCCCTCCTGCAGGCCATCCAGAACCCAGGCGACCTCGCTCTTCAGGAGAAGGCCTGGAACGCCGTCTGCCCCCTGGTGGCCAAGCTGAAGAGGTTCTACGAGTTCTCCCTTCGATTGGGTGAGACGTTTACTTTAACCTGAAAAATTCTCAGAGTGTCAAAGAACAGCAAAAATAAAAGTAGGAACATATGATACACACACAATGGAGGGGAGGGATGTTGCAGAAACAGATTTCATACCCAACGATTAATCACTAATATTAATGTTACTACAATGATTTTCTACCTACACGGTTATGTTAAAGCATACATTAGCGAAGTAATGATAAAGAACACACAACTTTTAAAGCAACTGCTGATAGGAGTTAATAACTTCTACTTTTCTGTCTTACTACAGAAGCTGGCTGTGCTGCAGTTTTAAGACTAACATGTTGATAAACAGGAACTAAAGTTGAGATGCAGTTTTAACTCCTCCATAGCCATACAACAGTTAACAACACCTACATTCATGTTAAGAAATGAGGACACCCTACACCACCCCAACGTTTTTCTATTATATATTGGAATCATTGATGTTTATGAATATTTTAATAACAGCACAGGAAAAACTCAAGAAATACAAAAATTTTAACTGAAGAAAAATGCTTTTGCAATGTTTTGGTAAATATTATTTAAATGGTCAGGAATAAATTAGGACACCTTCACATTTAGCACCACTTAAAATGGCTAAAATCACAACACAAGGCGTCTCACATCAGGGTTTAAAGCTCAGATGTTGAGCTTGGTGTGCTCCTGACTGTTAAAGTGACAGAGAACGTTGTTTGAAGATTGACAGAGCTGTCTGATGCCTTCAGAAAGAAGAATGTAGCAGCTTTATGAGTCTGGTAAGGGATTTAAATAGGTCTCAAAATAATTCAAATCAGCCACTCCACTGTGTGGAAAACACTTTACAAGTGGAAGATATTCAAAAAAGCTCCCAATATGCTTAGATCTGGCTTTCTAAGCAAGTTCAGCCTGAACGCAGACCGCAAGATGCTGAGAGAAGTCTCCAAAAGCCCCAAAGATGTCATAATTTGACCTACAACAGGATCTACTGTTGATATGAAGGTGCATTTCTGCGCCATCACACTGGGGCTGCACCAGTTAAATTTTAATGGGAGGTATGCACAGCCAAAACTAATGCAAAAAAATGTGAAACCAGCTGTTAAAAAAATATAGCAAAAGCAGAACTGGACCCTGCAACATGACAATAACCCATTCAGCGACCAAGAAGTTGCTGAAAACAATGAAATGGAAAGTCTGGATCTTGGTGTCATTGAGATGATGCAGAGGGACTTGGACGCTGTATCATGCTCATGGTTTAGGTACATGAGTATGAAATGGGTTGCTCATGGGTACAAAGTCGAAGTGGGAACAGACAAAATGGGTGAATGAATATGGAAAGTGAGCGGAACTTATCCAGACATATGTTGTAATTCACTGATGCTTGAGCAAAGTTTTCATTCCAGCTGATCCTCAGCCACCACAAGCAATCCTGGCCTCCTCGGGGGCTGGTGTCCTGCATGTTTTAGATGTGTCCCTTGTCCAACATATGTACTCCTTCCTGCCGATCCTTCTGATGATGCATTCATTTAAATCACGTCTGTTCAAGCAGAGGAGGATCTAAAACTTGCAGGACGCAGGAAATTAGAGGGTGGTAAAGATAGTTTATTTGTTTTAGTCCAACAGCATTCCTAAGCAAACATGCACACTCAAAACGCAGCCACGTCCTCGCCAACATCTCTGCAGCATCCTGACCAAGCCGCGAGGCAGCCGTTGCTACGGAAACAGTGGTACACGGTTGTCCAGTGCTGAAAGAGACAGGGAGAGTGAAACAGAGTTCAGCAGCCGCCTCTGCTCTGCCTTCCAATAATACCTCCATTTCAGGGACACGGTGTTCTCAGCTTACCATAAAGTGAGGACTGGCTAATAATTGATGAGAATGTATCTGCGCTATCAGAAGGGAGCTCAACCTCTACCATGATGGAGTGGAACGGATTCTTCCTTTATGATCCAGCATACATATTCCACCTCCTTTTTCTTGATGCTGAATGGCTTTCTTTTACTTTTTGTTAGGTTATACACAACATTAAATAATACATTTAAAGCAAAGTGATACTTTACGCAGTCAGTGCATGGGATGGAGAGCAGGTGCTATGTGGCAGCAGTGGGAGGGAGACTGGGGTTTCTGCCCTGGCCCCTTAGATTAAACACTTCTCCACTGTATTTATAGAAGGTCGTAATGCATTTTTAATGCAGCGGAAGAGATGGGGCCACAGGAGGCTTTGCTTTTGATCCATCTCCACAACATGCAGCCTCTGAGGTCAAGCTCTGGTGTCAGATTTGTAACAGGCACTAACACATTAAAAAGGGTAATTATATATATATATATATATATATATATATATATATATATATGATTGCCAACATAGTGTCTTGCACAAGAATACACACTGCTTGAACTTTGTCACTTTTTGTCATGTCACAACTATAAACTGATGTTTTATATTGCAGATTTATGCTCATAGATCAACACTAAGCAGGGCATAATAATGAAGTGGAAGATAATGCTGCATTAGTTTAATGTTTTTGCACCCAAAAATCCAAAAGGTGTGGCCTTCATTTGCATTCACCCCCTCTGAGACATATGAAAAATATATCTCCACCAGCTTTGATTTGCTTATTCTTCTCTGCAAATAGCTGAAGCTCGTGCAGTGGAGAGCATTCATGATGATCAATTGTCTTCTCTTGACACATATTCTCACTTGGATTTATAGCTGGACTTTGACTAGGTCATTCTGGCACATATTTAAGCTTGATGAAGACCACTCAATGTACGGACACTGTCTAGCTCAACATGTGGTTTGCCAGCCTCTAACATATTTTTTTTGGGGGGGTTCAAAGGAACAATCTGTTTAAGCTCCATCCATCTTCCAATCAAAGCAACTTCTCTGTCCCTGGTGAAGAAAAACTCCATCACAGCATGATGCTGCCACCACCATGCGTCCCTTTTTGTCTGGTGCGTTCCATACAGGTTTATATCACATACTAATTAGTTGACTGCTGTGAAAACCAGATGCTTGCACTACATTTTATTTAGGGCCTTTAGAATAAAAGGGGGCTGAATATAAACGGATGTCATGCACATACCAGTTGCACAGATTTCTATTTGTAATACAAATGTGAAAACCATGCATTATTTGTTCTGTCAATCCCTGAAATCCCAATAAAATGCCATTGCAGATTGTGCTCTACTGGTAACAGGGATGCATGTAGAGTTACCCTACTGGGCAATCTGAGCATATCCGCTTTCTCTGTTGTCAGATGCCCAGTGTAGAATGCAACAGGTGTCTGGCTGAATTTCTGAGGTGTTTTACTTTGCAGAGAATGCCCTGCGCAGCCTGCTGGAGGCGCTGACGAGCCCGCCCTATGCTCCCATGCAGCACCTGGAGCGAGAGCAGGCCCTGGCCAAACAGTTTGCCGAGATCCTTCATTTTACACTGAGCTTTGATGAACTAAAGGTGAAGAGAATCACTTTTGGAATGCCATCTATGGCACAAATTCATTTGATAAAATCATAAAATCAATCATGTCCCATTCCCTGCTGTGCAGATGACAAATCCGGCCATACAGAATGACTTCAGCTACTACAGGAGGACTATAAGTAGGAACCGGCTGAATAACCAGCAGGTGAGATCGTAATGAAGTAAACCCAGGATGAATGGTTTTACTTTATCAATGATTAAAGTGGGAGCAGTGCTCTTCTTCCAACAACACACAGGCATTCACAAGCAATATTCCATTTGACAACTGAGTAATAACCCTGGAGTCATGATCGGCACCATCATGCAGCCATGAATGATAATCAAACTGTTGTATCTCTTCCTGGGGTCCATGCAGCTGGATGCAGAGAATGAGGTAAACAACGAGATGGCCAATCGGATGTCCCTGTTCTACGCTGAAGCAACACCGATGCTGAAGACCTTGAGTAACGCCACCACCAAGTTCGTTTCAGAGGTACAGTTCTCAGGGGTCAAAGTCTAAGTGAAGAAAACAAGTGGAGTGAGTAAAGATGGCATCACCAGGGCAAAAAAAAACAAAAAACGACCCATTTATTACAAATTAGTATTGGTGAAAATTGTTGAATTACCAGTGAAATGAAGCTGAAGTTTTCAAAGTAGCACATTCCATGGACTTTCAGTGTTTATTTTACTGATCTGGAAAAGATTTTCAGACCCTCCTGTAACAGAACCTGCATGTGTCTGGGCCAGCAGGAAAGAATCCACAACTAAATAAATTGCAAAGTCAGTTTTCTAATGGGCCATGGATCTGAGAAACGCAGCTGAGCCTCATGTAAAATGCAGAGGACAGTCTGCTCACCACCGTCTTTTAGCCAAATCGCCTTACAATTGATATTCTCCTCTTGGAGTGTGCTTTGTCTCTCCCTGGTGTTTAAAGATAGCCTCACGTAAGGGGAAAATGTTTTAAACATGAGAGATCCAGAATTGAACTTGCAAATAAAGGCTCACATGTGCTCTGGTTGTCTCTGCACAGAATAAGACCCTGCCCATAGAGGACACCACAGACTGCCTGAGCACCATGGCATGTGTGTGTCGTGTCATGCTGGAGACTCCGTGAGTGTTTTTCCTCCCTGTAATCCGTCACATTCTCTCCTCATTCTCTTCCGCTCTTCATGCCGGAGACCTAATTTCTAATTAAAAGGCTTTCAAAGTGAATAAAAGATAGCGACCTAACTATATGAGAAGCTAATCCAATAGCTACACTCTTAATATGCGCAGATTCTACATGTGAAAGTTCCTTTTAATTGGATTTGTCTTTTGGTCTCCGTTCATCCGGTGGTCACCTCAGCTCCTATGTCCTTTTTCTGCTCTCTAATCTGAATGTAGGATTTGCTTTCAGAAGATAAGTCTCTCTGACCCTTTTATGTTGTAGGGAGTACCGCTGCCGGTTCACCAACACAGACACCATGCTGTTCTGCATGAGGGTGATGGTGGGCGTCATCATCCTCTACGACCACGTTCATCCTGTCGGAGCCTTCGCCAAAACCTCCAAAATTGATGTGAGTGCAGTCATGTAGCTTGACTCCTACAGAGTCTTGTAAAAATGATGTCACGTTACATCTACAAACTTCAGTGTGTTTAGTTGTGATCAAGGAACACGCCCGACAGATACAAGATAAAGCAGTCAAGATGTTGAAAGGAGGGTTAGGATATAAAACAATATCCCCAGCTTTGATTATATTGTAGAGCGATGTTTAAAACTTTATCGGAAAATAGAAAGAGTTTGGCACGATTGCAATGGCCAAATCCGACAGGCTTGACAAGGAGAGCATTAATCAGAGAACCTACCCAGAGGCCCATGGCAACTCCGGAGGAGCTGCAAAGATCCACAGCTCAGACAGGAGAATCAGAAACAGGGCAATCATCAGTCCTACATTTTACAAATCGGACTTTTATTCAAGATCCGCAAGAAGAAAAATCATTGTTGGAAGAAAGATTTAAGTAGTTTGGCCCAAGACAGGTTTAAGAAGAAGGTTCGGTCAGATGAGACCAGTAAAAGTATTCTTTTGCCCCTTTTCCACTAGGGTCAGCAAGCCCAGACCGGGTCGATTCAGCCCATATTTAGCCCTTTTCCACTGCCTTTCTCTGGGCCTAGCCAACCCCTTTTTTTGGACTACCTCTGGCTCAGTCCGAAGCGGGCCGAGGCGACCCAACACGTCCACCTATGGACTGACTGGTTCCGGTAAAGTGATTTCACTCTCACTCCTACCTACCTAGTGGTAGGCACCGATTGGCCTGGGGGTGTGCGTGTGAAGTGATGCCTCAGAATGGCGATGCATGGCTTCCAGCGAGTTGAAAACGTTGCTGGGGAAAACTAAAAAAACTTAAAGTGCGAATATCGGGCCCTGAAGGACAACAACGACCTGTGTTGGACAGACGCCAGGCACTGGAAGTGCTTTGCAGAAATGGAGGGCAGTTATGGTGAAAGGCTGGCGAGCAACGGGAGAGAGAGTGGGCTAGATACCGGCTCAAGCATCGGCATCTGTAATGTCGGAAAACGGGGTGTGATGACTGATTTTCACTGGAACATTTGCTATGCTTACCCCGCCCATTTCCTCACCCACTGTCACGTTCCTGAGATGTCATGGAAACACGACCAGGCCGCTCTGGGCCGGGCTCACCGGACCGAGCCGACCCTAGTGGAAAAGGGGCATTTTAGACCTATAGGGTAACTGTGGAAGAAACTAACACCCCACACACCATCCTGCCTGGAATATGGTGGCAGCATCATGCTATGGGATGATTTTCTTCAGTTTGGGACGGGGACTGGAGGATTGATGGAGCTAAACCCAGAGGAATCCTGGTACCAAACCTGTCGGAAGCTGCAGAAGACTTGAGGCTGGGGCGGAGGTTTTATACTTAAGAATATTCCTGTAAATTAGGCATAGTCTGGGTATTGATGGGGAACATGTAACTTTGTATTGACATACTGACATGTTGGCAGACATGTTAGGAGAATGGAAAGAACTGCAACATTTGCTCCATCTAGTGGAAATTACTCTACCTGCCAGCTTATGAGAGCTCTGCCTCAATATGTCCTGTACTGTCCACACAGCAGGAAACACCAGCGGTGCTGGACTGTAACTTACCACTTATTAATCTGTCGATCAGTATACTGCTACTGCTGCTGATCCAGTTCTTGTTTTTATATCAAACAACAGATATCCCAAAGTTTTAAAAACACAGGAATTAACCCAGCATTCTGTCCTGTCTTCTGCACCTACACACATCACGGTCTGGAGTTCTCTTAATGACTTGAAACACCCTAATTAATTTAAAAAAAATTGAAAGAAACGAACAAAAGAATCATTAAATTTGAAATAATAATAAAAAATAAATAAATAACCCCACAAAGAGCTAAAGGTATTTAAAGAAAGCAGCTTCATTGAGTTTAGGAGATTGGAGAACGTTCATCCATAGTGACTGCAAAAGGAAATGGGTAGATATCAGCAGCGGCTCGGAGGTGAGGCTGATCCCAGGTTGCTGACCTTTTGCCTGTTGCTCTCTAATGTCCTGTGTCGTCTCTGTTGGCTGGCAGATGAAGGGCTGCATCAAGGTGCTGAAAGAGCAACCGTCCAACAGTGTGGAGGGACTTCTGAACGCACTGAGGTGAGTATGGATATAAGGATAGACTAGTTCCTCTGATAAAGAAATGTCTTGACGTTAATACTGTAGTAGGATATTCTGACGTTGGAAAAATGTGAAACTTTCTATATTTAATTTGCTTAAATTGGGGGGGAAAATCCCACATAAACACTGTTTGAACAAAATCCCCTGTGCCACACGTATTCACACCCCTTCTGTCAGTATCACTTTGGTCAAAAGGGCTTCATTCACTCTTCTCCTGTAACATTTCACATGAAGGAAGCATACAGAGATGGGGATCTTTCACAATTCCTCTCTGCACAGTGCCTCTAGATCATGGATGTTCAATGTGCAGCTGGGGAGACATTTGGTCCTGAGTTGTTTTTTTTTTTTTTGGAACCACGATTTAAACATTTTTTCAAAAATTAAGAATCAACACTTTTTCAAAGTTCATTTGGGTGACATTTTTTACCCAAAAAATGATGCAGATAAATTAAAATCTGAAAATAGAAAGCATCACATACAACACAAAGGATTCATGTCGTATTAACCATGTTTATTGCTAACGTTTTTATTTGATGGTAATTAAACCCAAAAGCATCCACCGACTTTTAATCCAAAGATGACTTGGGCATATTCTGTTCTTGTTGTTAGGAATACACTAAAGCTCAAGAAAATAAAACGACTGACTGAAAAAAGTGTGAAAATTGTCTTTCTTATAAAAAGGCAAACATGGAAAATATTTTTTCTATCTTTTGGATCTACAGTGATTTAGAGAAGCCTTTTTTCAACACTGTGAATAGTTCCCAGTGATGACTTATCTTCAGTTTGTCAAAATTTGAAATGTCCTGAAATTTTACGATCTTCCGGATGCTATACATCAAAGTTATCAGGGCCTTTGGGAATGAAATAGGCCCTCAGCATCACAGATCCGCCACCATACCTAAAAGTGTTTAACGCCAAACCCAACTCCAGATGGGTTTGGGATGTTGACAACAAGTTTAAAAGTATCATTTAAAAAAGGTTTTAGGCACATTTATTTTCAGGGGTATAAATGATTGTAATTATTCAAATGGAAAATGAAAAGTCGAAACTTCTAGTTTTCTGGATTCTGAGGTTATGCTACCAGGGGTGCCAATAAACGCACCTGGTACTGTCATTAAAAGATTCAGCAAAATAATTCTGGCCTGATTTTTTTTTTTTTCCTCCCCTGTTCTTCAGGTATACGACACGGCATCTAAACGATGACAGCACCTCCAAACAAATCAGAGCCCTGCTGCAATGAAAGAACACCAGAGGAGAGGGAGAAACGTTGGCACGCACTTGAAGATGGAGGGAAAAAGACGCCAGAGGCTGAAAAAGCTGTTTGTTTACAACGGACGGATGGAGAACCATCTCTGGGTTAGAAGCACCCTGATGATAAGAAGAAGAGGAATTTAATTATATATATTATCAGCCGTCCATCATTCTGTCTCTCATTTTGTAAAGTAAGAAAAGAGAAAAAAAAAAAAAAAGAAGAAGCCAGAAATGAAGATTATAGATATTTATTGAAAGAAGTGAAACACAAGTTGCAGATTAACAGTAGGTAGGATAACAGAAGAAGCTATATTGGAAAATTTAAGGTCAGAACCAAAATTTAAGAATAGCTAGAGTTCCATGTTCCTGCTGTAAGTCAGACAAGTTTGCACACCCTTTTAAAAACAGCGCCATCTTCTTTCTCCTGAAAATCCCAAACTGGTTCCTTGAAGCCTTCCTGTTCCTGCTGGAATCGTGGCTTGGCCTCTTCGTATCCCTCAGCTGCACTGATTTCCACACGCAGACGAACGAAGCAATGTGATGGATCCACTCCGGAGATTTGCTTCTGCCTCTGTCCCTTCTTTCCCCACATCAGTACAGCTGTGGGGTACAGAATGAAAGGACCTCCATCCCCCCCCAATTCCCCCCTCCATCTTATTTGTAGTTTTCCTTTCTTTGGCACGGCATCCACCCACTTTATGTGTTCCAGCGCAAAAACACATTCCAGCACAAAAACCTTTGTGAGCTGTCTGGCTTTACTTGAAAAAATCTTCATATCTGCATTTTTCCTCTCCATGGTGCTAATGTTGCTCAGACATCACAGTGCTAGCTTCTTAGAGATATCATCCGGCTAAATCACGAGAGCAAAAGAGAAGGAAGATGTTCCATCACGGATTATATCCAGCTTTTTCTGCTGATATGTTGAGACAGAAACGATCCAAGAGGAGCAGATCTGCTCTCGGATTTGTTCTGCTGTCAAACTAGTGCTAAAGAAAGCCGATCCTAGACGAACCGTGGGAATCTACAGCATACTTCTTCACCTAGTGCCAAAAGCTAAGTCGTTTACACTCTTATCGCATCATCAAACGAGCTGCAGGGGGGTTTTGTCGTCCTGACACATCACTGATCATCCTAAATACAGTAGAAGTAAAAATAACTGGGAGAGATCAGGCCTTTTAATCGAGATCTGAGGTTTTTCAGTGTAAATAAGCAAGGCTTCTCTTGTCTGACGTATATACACGCCCCGCTTGGATTCTCAGCCGACATTCCCACCTCAACCCAACTAGACTTCTCTCTTTTAGAACGAGCCTGAGGACGCCATTCAGTCTGTTGCAAAGAAAACTCCAAAAAAAAAAAAGAAGTGCTGTAATTTGGATGTCTATAGACCTTAGTCTGATTTAATTTATAATATATTTTCTATACAGGGATGTGTGCCCGAGCACATCCTGTAACACATACATAGATGGCATGTTGTAAAAGTTCTGACAAGAGTGTGTACATAAGGTGTTTCTATTCATTTTTAATTGTTCAGTGACGCTGGATTCGGGTATGTGTTGTCTCTCAGAATTACCATGCGTTTGGCTTGGACCATCGGACTTAGGTTTCAGAAATTCAGCTTCATTAAGGCGATTGAATCGGAGGGAGGGGGAGGGGCTCTCCATTTGCTTGTTCTTTTGTATATTTTGTCCAACAATAAACTTGTCATTTATTACATTCAAATAATTATGTTGTGTGTCTGTGTGTCATATCTGGGCCATAAACGGTCAGCCTGCTTTTCTTCAAGCAAAAATATATATTTTTCTAGTGCCAGAACACCTAAGCATCTTAAAAATATCAAACATGAATAATTCAGTGTTGTTTTTAGTTTTTTTTGTTTGTTTTTTAAGAGCAGATATAATTGAAAGGCAATTTTTTTGAAAAAAAAAAAAAAAAAAGCCTTCGGAGAGATGCTTCTTGAAACTGAGATGCACTTCCATATGTAGGTGATGTGTCATCCACAACCACTGCCTCCTTTGTAAAACAAAGATTTTTTTCTTCACCCAAAAACACCCCAACTACCTTTCTATCGAGACGTGTGGCAGTTTATTAGCAACAATAAAAAGGTTAGAGTGAGCACTCCTAGTTTTCCCGAAAAACCTTGATGCAAGAAATTCGGGTAAGTTTCTTAAACACGATGAGGACTCTCACTGAAAGCAGTGAATGAGGGTCCTTGTCCCTGACACAACACAACAGGTCACATTATAGATATTCCACAATGCTTGAACTTTGAGTTAGCAGCCAGGCTATTAAGGAAAGTTGGTGGTTTTTACTTTTTGTGTTATCTTTCAGTGCAAAACATCTGCTCGCATTAAGTTAACTCAACACATGCATATGCTTGAAATGACATTTCAGGCGCAAACGGCATGTTTCTGTGAGAAAACTACACACAGTTACAGATATTGTGTGGCATGATGGACTGCATTTCTGAAATATTGTTCAAACGGTAAATGTAGTTAAACCCTTGCAAGTAAAATCCAGACTGATGATGTGTAGACTTCCAGCTGCTTCCATTCACTGCTGTTTTTTTCCGTACCATGACTTGTGAGAGCTACTTGGAAACTAGCTGGCAAACAGTATGTAGCTAGCTTGCTAGCTCTCACCCAATAAGTTACTTGTGGTACAATTCCGAACAAAATCTATAGAAACAGCTGCTGACTGACAGATTTTTCAAACTATCTCATGAAACGGCTAAACGTCTTTAAAAAAAAAAAAAAAAAACACCACAAAACTAAAGGGAGCTGGAAATAAAAACTAAAACAAGTTTATTTGTAACGCACATAAAAAAGGATATAAGGAGTTACCCAACTAGACAAGCAAGAAGGAGCACATAAACTAATTGTGAAGTGAAAGGAAAATGAGACACGGTTTCCAACAAAAAAAACTACAAATATCCTTGATCTTAAACTACTTAATGGATAACTGTTCAATCAATTGCTTAATTCTAAGCAATTGATTGAACAGTTATTGATTGCTTAGAATTAAGAGAGCTTAGAAAAATTGTGTCCCTAGCAGTGGCGGCTGGTGAAAATTTTTCCTGGTGGGGCTGATGTTATTGATGTCCCGTATATTTCTTTGCCTAGTCCAGTATAAGAATTCAAATCAACAGTCAGACGATGATTACAATTAACAATAATGATTTAATCTCCGCCTCAAAATCACCAGTTTCACAGATAAAGTAAATGAACAAATTTCCATTGTATAATACACCATGCTGAAGCTGGGAAACATGGAAAACCTGTAGAATTGCGGCCCTCGAGGACCGGAGCTGGACACCCCTGGTTTAAGCACTACGTTACAACAACATACTTCCCAGGTTTATATGGACATAATGTCACATCTATGTGAGACAAGTTAACTTGATGCTGAGAGGGACATATGAAGAATGCAAAAAATTAAGATCTCAAGATAAAAAGTTTCAAGATAAAAAAAAAAGAATTAAAGAAAATGTTTTCACTCTGACAGCAAAAAAAAAACTATATTTGAGATTAAAGAAAGGTTTTTGAGAGGTTTTTGCTTGGAAAATTTTTTTTTAATTTGAAATAATTTTTTTATATATTCATTAACAAAATACTTTCTATAATAGCTTTTTTGGTCTCATTTATCACAATATTTTGCTATCAGTGTGACTTTTTTTTCCTCTCAAATATATAATTTTTCCTTTCAAAATTGTTTTCCCTCTCAGATCGCTTTATTTCTTACATTTATTAAAACAACATATCTAGCTCCATAGATATACAGTTTTATTTGTATAGGAACTTTGCTCGTCTATCTTTCTGAGTGGCAAATTTTTCAATGACTCTGGTGTTGAAATCAGGGATGTCCCGTGTTAGTTTTTTCACTATGGAAAGCATAGCCAGAGCATTGAGGCGATCTTGTGCCATTGTGTTCCTGAGGAAAGTTTTCAGTCTTTTTAAAGTTGAAAAGCACCTCTCTGATTCAGATGTTGTCATCGGTGTGGTGATGAGGGTGTTGAGAAGACTTACAGTTTCAGTAAATGTGTCCTGAAGGTCAGAATCAGAATCAGCTTTAATGGCCAAGTATGACACATACAAGGAATTTGACTCCGGCAACTTTTCTCTCCAGTACAGAACTTAAATAAGTGAAATAAAGAAATAAATACAAATAAATAATAAAGGATAATATATACACCAAACCGGGGTTATTTTACAGTGAGTATGTACAGCAGTGCAGAGTTATAGTTTATTGTTATGTGGATGGACTCACACTCTGTGACTACACAGAGTTCATCAGAGCGACAGCCTGGGGGAAAAAACTGTTCTTGTGTCGGGTGGTTTTGGCGTACAACGCTCTGTAACGCCGGCCTGACGGGAGGAGCCTTAACAGATTGTGGCCAGGGTGTGAGGGGTCTGTGGTGATTTTTCTGGCCCGCTTCTTGACCCTGGACTGGTACAGGTCCTGAATGGAGGGAAGATCAGTACCTATGATCCTCTCTGAGGACCTGACTGTTCTCTGCAGTCTGTCCTTGTCTTTTCTGGTGGCGGATCCGAACCAGACAGAGATGGATGAG